>CAWUFW010002716.1:0-600000 GCA_963921515.1 Calotriton arnoldi
TGAAATATAACAGGAAGATATTTGAGATCACACTTGAAACATGTCCTAATTTTTCTTTCTACAGCACTAACCATAATTTCTATGACAAAATGAACCCCATCATTTTGTTCCTTTTTAAATTAAATTGTTTAAGTGTTACCAGTTTATTCCAATCAAGATGGCTTCAGGTGTGCCATACTTTTGTTATAAGTAAGGCTGTTAGCACTCTAGTTGTTCTTTAGAACACTCTGGGAAGCTGCAGTAGAACACAAAGGCATCAACTGACAGGCTGCTCCTGTTGAAATATAACAGGTCGATATTTGAGATCACAATTGAAATATGTCCTAATTTTTCTTTCTACAGCACTAACCATAATTTCTATGACAAAATGAACCCCATCATTTTGTTCCTTTTTAAATTAAATGTTTTAAGTGTTACCAGTTTATTCCAATCAAGATGGCTTCAGGTGTGCCATACTTTTGTCATAAGTAAGGCTGTTAGCACTCTAGTTGTTCTTTAGAACACTCTGGAAAGCTGCAGTAGAACACAAAGGCATCAACTGGCAGGCTGCTCCTGTTGAAATATAACAGGAAGATATTTGAGATCACACTTGAAACATGTCCTAATTTTTCTTTCTACAGCACTAACCATAATTTCTATGACAAAATGAACCCCATCATTTTGTTCCTTTTAAATTAAATTGTTTAAGTGTTACCAGTTTATTCCAATCAAGATGGCTTCAGGTGTGCCATACTTTTGTCATAAGTAAGGCTGTTAGCACTCTAGTTGTTCTTTAGAACACTCTGGGAAGCTGCAGTAGAACACAAAGGAATCAACTGACAGTCTCTGCCCTTGTTGGATGTACATGTTTTACTGAGAATGTCAGACTTCATTCTCACATGAGTGAGAAAGATAATGTGAATTTACAGAAAATATGCTCTCATTTTAGCTTCTGGAGCACCTTCCAAACCTCCATGGGACAAGCATGAGAAAATAGTGTTCTCTCAAACATGATTCATGATATCCCAGCAGAAGGTTTTCACATGAGTAAAATCACCTTAGAATACACCACAATTCCTAAAATTAGTATGGTACCATCAACAAATAAATTCTAATGTAACTAAAGCCTGTTATCACCCTTTATAGTTCTCCTTTTGGTGACCCTCAAAATCTTCTATTCACTACAATGCATTTCAATGAGGTACTATCATTTATATTGGTCCCAAGATGGCTGCCAGAAATTCCAGGATGAAGTGCTGACAGCCAATCAGATCTCACGATGACATGTGTGGTTAGGCTCCGCCCAGATATATATGTGACTTTACTTTTGATTTTCTCAGGAACTACTGAACGGATTTACACCATTTAAGCAAAAGGCACGACACTGAACCAAGGGCTACCTCTTTGCCAAATTTGGTGTAATTCCGTTCAGCAGTTCGGGCTGTAGCTGCGACTAAAGGTTCCTATGGAAAAATGAATGGGGAAAACACGTTTTGGGACCCCCCTTTTTCTCGGCCCCCGCTTGACGTATCACCCCGAGACTTTCAGGATAGGAGCGGACCGGAGCGCCCCAACAAGTTGGAAACTTTCGCGAAGATTCGTCAACCGGCGCCAACGTTATTTCAAATAGAATGTCGCGGATTTCCTATGGATAATAGGTTTTAACTATAACTATCTACTGGCGACCGCCAGTAGATATATATATATATATATATATATATATATATATATATATATATATACATATATACATATATATATTATATATATATATGTATATATATACATATATATATATATATATATATATTGTTCCAATGTTCAGTCCACAAATGAAAGGCACATGCACTGTGCAAGGTTGTACCAACGTCGCTTATTGTCTCTGCCTCTGAAAAACCTTTCAGCCATGACGGCCTTGCTCAGGCATAACTGTTCCCCTGATACCATTTCCTAAAATAAAGTGCAAAGAAAATAGCACAAAAATGAATCTCTCACAGAGATATTTTACTGAAATGGAGTTAAATGTCATATGTTATGGTTTATCCTTCTGTTTCACAAGGAAGTTAGATTTTTTTGAGACAAGGATTGATTTGTAGGATGTTTGAAGTTGAAGAAAGAGTTCAAGCTGGGGGTTAAATCTAAAGGTAAATCCCGTATTGACAATGGCTCATTTGTAGTTGAAGTTCCTAATGTAGGGGTTGTGGATTTTTTAACAACTTTGGTTGAACTCCATCGAAGGGATGACAATCAACCTAGAAGTGTTGAACAGATATTGGAAGACTTGGAAATAGTGTATGATCACAGTGTGAACAGTAATTTCAAACCTCACCCCAATTTTCTCACATGCTCACTTTTGACTAAGCCTGGGTGGAGTGCACAGAATTCCGATAAGTGCAAAAAAAACTCTGCCGCGCTACACGGCGCTCCGTGAGCAGCGGTGTGCGCTAAATAAATGCTGTTTGCAGTGATTTTCAGTGCCAGGCGCTTGTCCGCACTGTGCAATCATCGCGATTGGCACCATGCACAACGCAAGCGGGCGCTGCTTCCTTTCTGCCTCTCGAGTAGATTTTTACTCAAGCGGCAGCTTTTTCAATGCGAACGGATGGTTTCTCAACACGAGCGGTCGCGAGCATACGCGACCACTCGCAATGAGAAATCTGACCGACCGCGTTGAGAAATCTCGCCGGGAGGTTGATTTTTCACGCTCGCGCTCGCCAACTTGATGTTGACGATCGCGAACGAGGAAAAAACTCGCCGGGAGGTGAATTTTCCTCGCTCGCGCTCGGCAACTTGATGTTGACGAATGCGAACGAGGAAAAAAACTCTGCTCCGCTATGGGAAGCAAAGTTTTTGGGAACTCTGCGACCTACGCGTAACAAGGAGTGCAGAAAACACCGCAAACTCTGCAAGCGGAGTTCACTGCCCAGACTTACTTTTGACATGGTTGATGCCTTTCAAGAAGGTGTAGTTTGTGGTCTCAAAATGCTGAAATAAAAAGAAAGAGAGCTATGAAGAATATCACATGGTGTCAACATTAAACAATAGAGTCATTAGCCAGGGACAACAGTATTGTGATACATCCTGTTGACAAGGGAGGAAATATTGCTGTTATGTCAATTGAAATGTACATCAATTGTGATCAGTCAGACTGAGTACAAGAAGACAATTGTGCAATTCTGGGATAATTTGTTAACTTGGAAAGAAAACGTCTGACAGAAACTGAGGAATATAATTTTCACAGAAACAACCATCCTAGAATTCCAATGTTATGCCTGTTACTGAAGGTGCATAAATCATTGGAAAACCCTCGGATAAGGCCCATGGTGTCTTCCAGAAACAGTCTCCTAGAGAAAACTTCAAGATATACTGATCACTTTCTGAAACCACTGGTGGGTGCCTTACCTTCCCATATTAAAGACACTGAAGATTTTCTTAAACGAATTGAGGGTATTAATTGGGAGGGTGATTTTATGTTGATGATATTAGATGTAAAATCTCTATACATGAGCATACAACTCAAGGGTGGTATTACTGCATGTGAACGTTTCCTTAGAGCCAGACCTATCTGTTATTATGCTCACACTCGCATGCTAATTCACATGATGACATATTGCTTGAACAATAACATCTTTTATTCATAGAGACCCTGTTCAGGCATATTCAGGGGACAGCGATGGGCACCTGCTTTGCTCCCAGCGACGCCAATCTTTTGATGGGCTGGTGGGAGGAGGAGGTGTCCACTGCACTCAGGTTTGCCGATGCTATGGGAAAAGTGCTGCTGTTGGTTAGGTTCATTGATAACCTATTTTTAATCTGGCAAGGCAAAGAAGATGATGCTACTGACTTCGTGAGATGCCTCAATACTAATGATTTTAATTTGGAGTTTACATACAGTTTCAGTAGGGAATGTATTGTATTTTTGGATATGGAAATTATGATCTCTAATAATTAAGTTACATCAAGATTGCATAAAAAACCCAAGGCGGGTAATGGCCTGCTCCATGCTTTAAGTATCCATCCCAAACAGCTCAAATGGAGTATCCCTTATGGTGAATTGGTATGGGTCAAATGCAATTGCAGCAGTGAGAGTGATTTTTTAGCTCAATAAACTGTCATGATTGAAAGGTTTCTCCGATAGGGTCACCCTAAATTGGTATACTTGATAAGGCAGTAAAACAAATCAGTATGACATCCAGAACAGAGATTTTATTTGGCCCTGTGAAAAGGAATGAGAGCGTAAAAGATGGCCCTATCAGAATTATTTCCAAAATCAATGGTGAGTCTATCACAGTTAATACGATCTTAGCTAAAAATTGGAATCTGTTACAAAGTGATACTGTCACAGGCAATTTGGTGGGGGACAGACCTGCAGTTACTTACTGCAGAAGTAGGTCATTAAGGGACACCTTGGTACAGAGTGCTATGGTGACAAATAAGGGAAGAACTGGAGTGAAAAATAATGACCCTAGAGGTTTCTACTTATGTGAGAACTGCAAGGCTTATTTGAATTCAAAAATTCGTAAGAGGTATGACTTAACACACACTGTACGACAGAGAGAAATTTCACAATTCATATCCTGCAGTTCCAGTTTTGTTATCTGTGTGCTACAATGCCCTTGTGGCCTGACCTGAAATATGTTGGAAGTACCATTCACCTAGTGCATAAAAGAGTGCTGGAACATATATGGGCCATCACCAAAAATTATAAATTCTTTCTGGTGGCCAGGCATTTTGAACAGTATTATTTTAGTGACCGCAAGCATTTCAGTTTCTTTGAGATCGATCCCAGCGGTGGTGACAGAGTAGCCAGGCTAAGGAAAAGAGGATCATGTTTCATAATTGACTCAAACACAAAATCCCCTAATGGCCTCAATTCTGATGAAGAGGTATATGTCCATTTGGATTAAATCATTGAGGTATGCTAGAACATTTGTTGAAATGTCCTTAGTATTCAACTGATATCTGCTTTTTGTAATCAAAAGTGCTTTTAATGTATCTGATGTTTTTATTCTATTTTCATTTTAGGGAGGAGTGGAAGGGACTCTCTACACCTGGTTTTGCTTGGGTTCGAGAGGATGCCCCGGCTGGGGTACCTTACCCTACTCTTCTGCAGTGTGGTGGAGGATGAACACAAAATGATATGAATTTCATGGTGATTTAAGCACAATTTCTTGTAATGTTCGTTTTAAGACTGGCGTAATTTGCCCACTTGGGCTTAAGTCAGGCATTTTAAAAAGACACTGATCGGAGTAGGTTAAGTTATTGTTCCAATTTTGTCATGCAAATGGCAATAGTAACGCACACATAATTTTGCAGTTGCAATGTACAGTGATTGTGAGAGCCATTAGGATGTAATACTTTTATATTTTTCACCATTTGTTTTGAATTGTGGTTTTATTTAATAGGTTTCCAATTTGTTTTATAATTACAGCAGTACTGAATATTAGATTGTCAATTCAAAATAGCGTGGCGATTTGTCCAATTTATGCTCATATTTGTATATTCCTAATTGCAAATTGATCTATATGGATGCACCAATACTAGAATGTGTACACACAATCATATGTAGATACTGATACCTATTAAGATGTGATTTAGCATCTATCCATACTATCAGCATGATTTAACAATGTATATATACATGCCGTTCCAATATGGCACACGATTTCTATTATGTCTGCCTGCCCAATTTTGATTGTTAGGACATTGCACTTTATTTTAGGAAGTGGTATCAGGGAAAATGTTATGCATGAGCAAGGCCGTCAAGACCAAAATGCGTTGCAGGGGCTGGTGATGTTTGGACATTTAACGATGCTGGTACAACCTTCAAGAGTGTGCACGTCTATTGTTTGTGGATTGTACATTTGTAACTTTATTGGAAGCTGGGTACCACTCCCGACACCACGCAACATCCTTGTAGGGCAGCACAGCCCGAAGCGGATGTGGTAATTCTTTATATATATACCTGGCGGTACCCGGCTTGCAATAAAGGTACAAATGTTCAATCCACAAACAAAAGGTGTGCACACGTGCATAGCAATATATATATATCCTGCATGCATTTTTTGTGCTGCAAATAACTTTGGCCCATTTGGTGAATCTCTACAAAACGTACCATAAAAGTGCTACTATCTGACTAGTTTGCACATGTAAAGTTTCGGGTGATCCTTAAAGCAGGGGCTAAGAAAAAGGGGGGTCCCAACACACACTTTCCCATTCATTTTCCCATAGGAACATTAGGCACAGCTACAGCCCAGACCGAATTTACACCACATTTGGTAGAAATATAGATCTTAGTACAGAAAGATTGCTTTTTGTGTTTTGTTGTGAATCAATTCAATAGTTTGGGAGAAATTAAGGTTAAAAAAGAAAATTATATATCGTTCCTGGGAGGAGATCTGATTGGTTGCCACCACCTCAACTAGGAAGTTGGGGCAGCCATCTTAGGACTCGGGACCTAGTCTCAGTCACACGTTCTAAAGAAACATAACAAAAAGACATAAGAGAGTAAGGTAGGTATACTCTGACCCCCTAGGCCTGGTGGTGAGGTCCCTGAAGGACCACCCCCAAAAACATTTTTTTTAAACTTTGCAGCTAATTTGCAGATGATCTGTGGATCCAAAGCAACATTTTTTTAAAAGTAAGAGTGGGTTCCACATTTTTTTTTAAAACCCCCCAGAGTAGGCCAGGCCCCGGGGGGGGTGACATCTATTGTTTTGGGGGAGAGTTTGTGTGGCCCCCATCCCATAGCTGTTTCCCATCTCCCAGGGCCCGAAGTATTTTTTAAGGGTAGGAGGGCATGTAGCCCCCTTTGCAGGCTGTTTTGTCCCAGGGACACATTCCCTTAGGCCCAAAGTATTTTTTTAAGGGGAGAGAAGCATGCCCCCCACCCCCAGTCGCTTTCAGTCCCAGGGACCTCATGCCCCAGGGCCTTTCTTTTTTCAGCCCCGGGGACCATTTCCTGGGGCCTAAAGTATATTTTAAGTGGAGAGGGGCCATATGGCCCCCCTACTTGAGCATTTAACAGGCCATAAGGACCCCATCCCGCAGGCCTGTTAATGAATGAAAAGAGAGGGGGACAATGTTCCTCACCGTCCCTAAGCCATTTATGGCCCCAGGGACCACATCACCCGGGGCCGGCTCACATACTGTGTCCCAGGTAACCCACTCTCGGGACACAGCAGTTTCCCAGCCCACACAAGCACGGGCAGGGAAACTTGTGTTTGCTCCCACCTGGTGGGACACAAAGTCTGCTCCCAGTGGGCGGGAGTTTTAAAAATGCTCCCACTAGATGAGACCAGATTTGAGATCTGTTTCTCTGCCCGCACTGAGGCCAGCAGGGAAAAAGATCAACAGATTGCTCCCGCCTGGAGGGAGCAGCATAAGTAGCTGCTTCCTCTGGGAAGGAGCAATGCTGGCTCTCGCAGGGGTCCCCAAGACCTGAAACGGCTCAGAGAGGGTGGCCATGTGAGCCCCCTCCCCTATAAAATACATAGGGCGCTGGAAAATGGGATTCCCAGGCCTATTGAGTTTTGGGGAAGGGGGCTGTGCTGCCCCTCTCCCCTTTAAAAAAAAGGCCCCAGGTGATGGGGACCCCAGGGCCTAATAAGGCTTGGGGAGGCGGGCCACGCACCCTCCTCCCTTTACTAATTACTCAGCCCCGGGGATAGGGTCCTACTAAGGCCAGTGGGAGTGGGGCCATGTAGCCTCTCCCCTTTTTCATTATATTTGGCACCAGGGAATGGGGTCCCCAGAGCCTAGGTAGGTTCGGGGTAGGGGGGCACACACTCCTTTTCCCTGTTTAATTGTATTCAGCCCCAGGGTATGGGGTCCCCGGGGCCAAAAGACCAATCCTATACATCATGGCAAAGGCTCACTCCCCTGTCTTGGATGGCCAAAGACCCTGCGCGGAGTGGGACTCACTGCCTCTGAGGTGGTTAGGCCATGTGGCTAACCCCCTGGCCACACACTACCGAAGGCCCTGCTCAGTGTGGGGTTGTCTGCCTTTGTGGAGGTTGACCACATGTGGGGGGTTGGCCGTGCCCTAAGATGACTATAACTCATTCCCTTGCCATGAACTGCTAATTACCCACATATTACATCACTCATGACATCTTCTATGACATCATTAATAATATCACTGCAACATTTGCAATTAACTTTTCGATTAGAAAACTGTGCATGGGGCATGGGTTATAGTTACTTGAGATAACAATAACTGGTGATTTTTTGTGTGTTTTTAGAGTTTAAAATGTTACATTGTTGCTGAGCCTTTCACATAACTATAACGTTACATTAACCTTTGTTTTTTCAGTGAATATCTCTATCTATCTATCTATCTATCTATCTATCTGTCTGTCTGTCTGTCTGTCTGTCTGTCTATCTAGCTATCTATATATATATATAGAGAGAGATATGTATGTATATGTGCATAATATATACACATTTTTTGCATACACACAACACTATTTAAACATTAAAAATGAGGTTCAGCACTGTGGAATCTATAGCTTGCTTTTCTACAGTGCTAAACGCTATGTAAAATTATCTTGGTACATAAGGTTACCAAAATTATTTTGTATATAAGATGAATTAAACTTTTGCATGAATGCATGAATATGTATATATTTAGTGATAGCGTTAGAGTAGTTATAATTAGGTCAGATTTTCCACAGGAAAGGAGTTTTTGTTTTCTTAAAACATTTGGCACAAATAGGTTATTTAGTTTGACTCCTTCATGGAAAGTTTTGTGCTAATCTGTCAAGCAGGGAATAAGAAGAGGAGTGGGAGTCCCAAAAATTTTCAGTTTCTATTTTGATTAGCTAGGAAGTGTGTTCTCAAATACAGAAAAAAATAGCTGAACAGAATTGCACTGAATTTGGCAAAAAGTTTGAATTTTACTCAGAAAGATAACAGTTTATTTGGTGTAAATCCCATCAGTAGTTTTTGAGAAATTATAGTTTAAAAAGGTGCTTGAAGTTGACATGAATGGGTCAACCACCAGAAAAGTTGGTGAAACCTGGAAAATTGGTATCCAATATGCTCTTGTTGGCCAATTTAAAGGGGATTGGTCAATCCTGACTGGCTAGCCTCAATATGAACAATATGTTGTGGCAGCCATTCAAGGACATGGTTTCTAAGTCCTGGAAAACACCCAGGGCATTTGAGGTGCTCCCAAAGAGACCCTACCTATATTGGCTAGCCACAACCTGGACAACAGCAATTACAGGACTAAGGGACATGGTACCTATTGAAATGGATGGCAATGAAAGCCCGTTTTTAAGGGTGAAAAAAAAGGACCCCAAATGAAACGAAATGAGAACACGTTTTCTGTAAGTTCACACAATCTTCCTCAGCAATGTGAAAACAAAGTTTGATATTCTAATTAAAACATGTTCTTCTATCCATCTAAAACAAATAAACAGATTTGAACCCTAAAACATGTACTTTCAATAGCAGCCTGTCAGTTGATTCCTCAGTGTTCCTCTGCAGCTGCACTGCAGTGGTCTAATGAAAAACATTCTGTATTTATAACAAACGTGTGGCACACCCGAAGGCCATCTTGATGGATTCAAAGCTGTATAACTGAAAGCATTTCCTACAGAGGATACTGCAGTAAATTAACAAAATGTGAGGTTTCTTTTTGTCTCAGAAGGTGTGGTTTGTGTTCTAGAAAGTTAAGATGAGGAAATATTTACTATACATTATCAAATATCTATTTCATCAATGTTAGACAAAAGGTCTGGTAGGCTGATTGTAACATGTACTTCCAACACAGGCCTGTCAGTTGATTACCCAGTGTTCTACTTCAGCTTCACCACAGTGCTCCAATGAACAACTAAAGTGCTAACATTACTCATTAATGACAAAAGTGTGGCACACCAGAATGCTATCTTGATGGAATCCAAGCTGGAAAACTGAAATAATTACCTACAGAGAACTCTGCAGTTAATTAATAAAGGATGGTTTCTTTTTGTCTGACATTATAGTCAGTGCTCTAGAAAGCTAAACTAAGAGCACATTTTCTATGAGTTTGCAAATGTCTTCAACATACATGTCAGTAATACATTCTGTCATGCAGAGCCAAACATGTACTTCCAACACCAGCAGCATTGTCAATTAACTCCCTTGTGATTAACTACAGATTCGCCACAGAGTTCTAATTAACCCTGGGCGCAGTGTGCGTAGCGGGGCTATGTGGAGGTCCATGGAGTCGCAAACAAACTCTGTGGAACTCCGTGGAGCTCTGCTACGCCACCCACCTCCACCCCCCTATTATAACAGTAATTAAACATTAATAAAAAATAAATGTAAAACCACTTACCTGTACTGCGGCGTCCCTTGGCTGCCCTCCTCCTCTTCCTCGCTATCTTGCTATTCCTTGAGAAAACTGCGCATGCGCGCTCGGCGGCGCATGAGCATTTCTTGCGAGAAATGCGCGGGCGCACGCGCATGCGCAGTTTTCACAAGAATTAGCGAGACGGCGAGGAAGAGGAGGAGGGCAGCCTGAGGATGCTGCAGTACAGGTAAGTGGTTTTAAATTTATTTTTTATTAATGTTTACTTACCGTTATAATAGGGGGGTGGAGGCGGGGGCTGGCCAGCACCGCTCCGCTGCGGAGTGTGCGGAGATTTGCCTTCTCCGTGTTCTCCGCGGAACACGAAGAAGGCAAATCTCTGCACACTCCGCGAGCGGAGCCGAGGTCTCCTCCCGGGGTTAGTTCTAATGAAGAGCTGAAGAGCTAACATTTTGTATTCAAGACAAAAATGAGGCATTCCGTAACACCAATTTATTGGAATAGCAGCTGTTAAATGTAAAGCCTTTCCTGAAGAGCAGACTGAAGTAAATGAAAGCTAAGTTGTTAATACAGGTATGAAACCAGTTGGTTAAAAATTTGAAGGAAGATATGGGTTTTTAGTGATTTAAGGCAGAATGTATTTGTAAAGGGGCTAAAAATAGTTAAAGAAGGAGATGTCTGAATAAATATAGACAGCCCGGACGAACTCGTGGCTCCCGGCCTGCTGCGGCCTGCCGTCCCCGGGAGAGCGGCCCTCGGGCGCAATGAGCTGAGGCACCAGTGGTCGGAGGTGCGGTGGGGGGCGGAGCGGCTGCCGGCTCCTGCTGAGGTCGTGCGGCGCCTGCTGCCCCTGTCTCCTGGATCCGCGACCAGCCCTGAGCCGTCTGGGCCTGGCCTTTGATCGGCCGGTACATCGACCGGTGATGGGAAGTAGAGGCGGCGGTGGCAGCGGAGGTAAAGCGGGCTCCAGGGCAGGCGGCGGGGTGAGACAGCTGGACACTGCCGGTGACAGACCCTGTGGTGAGCGGGGGGGTCGGCCGCCGGTTCGGGCGGCAGCGAGGATCCAGGCCCCCCCCGCCTCACCCTCATGTCCCGGGCTTATTGAAATGTGAAATTTGGGTGAGAGGCCCCCGGTGAGAGGCCCCCGGCTGCTGATGGCCGACGACAGTGCCTGTTGAGGCAGTGCTTGCTCCTGGCCCGGGCGGGCCCGTGTCCTGAGGGGGCGATTGGCCCGGCAGCATTGTGAGGTCCCCTGCAGGAACTCGGTCGGCGAGTCGGCCGGCGCTGGAACGGAGGTGGAGTTGGTGGCAGAGCAGTCATCCGGACCTTGGCCGTGCGGCTGACTTTCACGGTGAGTGGGGGGGGTCGGCTGTCTGATCGGGCAGCAGCGTGGGCCTTGGACACGGGGTCCCCCTTCCCCCCCCCACTTTGTGTTGACTCCGCGCTCGCCGGGTCACTGCCTCCTCGCTTTATCCTGGGGCTGCACGAGGGTCTGACCGCGGGGCCCAGTGAGGCTGGATTTGAAGGCCAGAACTGCAGAGGGGGTGACAGAAGCTGGGGGCCCCCAGTTGTCTGAGCCCAGGGTGGAGGTACCAGGGGTGCGGTCCCCGCTGTTGGCCTTGGACGCTTGGACTGGCGGTGGGGCCGGGTGTCCTCCCCCTTCTCTGCCTCTCTTACTGTGGGCTTGTGTGGGGGCTCGCTGTCTTGGCCCCGGACGGCCCTGCTTCCTGGGGGGGTGTGTGAGGCTTGACCCACGTAGGTGCAGTCGGCCATCTTATCGGGTGGCGGTGGGTGGGTGTCCCATACGCACTGACTGAGTGAGGTCTAACTTTCTTAGGGGGGCCTCCGGGTGAGTTCGGACGCTTGCCCCTGGTGGGGCCCGGCCTTGCTTACAGACGGCTGTCGGTGCTCTGGATCTATGGCCCACATCGGCCTCCTGCTCCCCCGAGTACTACGTCGCCATAGTGACTATCGGCTGGCCCGGGTCATGGGGAGGGATAGAGGTACCAAGCCTACGCCGGCCCCCACGCAGACAAAAATGGACCGGTTCACCACTTCCGAGCTCAGGCCTCCCGGAGGGGCGGCGGGGGGGCCGCCCCCTCCTCCGGACAAAGACCTTGACACTATCCTTCAGGCTATTAGGGCCTCATAGGTGTCTTTGGAGGGGAAAATCGGAGAAATTAAAATTGACGTGTCTCTCCTCAGGCAGGACCTCCGCAACGCCACCGCGCGGCTGTCGGATGCCGAGTCCCGTATATCCACGGCCGAGGACGATATTGCACAACTCAAAGACCAAGTCGTCCACCTTCGTAATCACACTAAGGAGCTCCACAGGCGTGCGGAAGACGCGGAAAACCGGGCACGTCGCAACAACCTCCGCCTAGTGGGATTTCCTGAGGGGGCAGAGGCAGGGCAGGCTGCCACTTTCGTGGAGGACTGGTTTAAATCATGGATGCCTGGAGATGCCCTGTCTACGTGGTTTGTGGTAGAAAGAGCCCACAGATCCTTGGCGCCCAGGCCCCCGCCCGGCGCCGCACCTCGTCCCATCATCCTAAAGGTACTCAACTTCAAAGATCGTGATGCCATCCTGCGGGCAGCCAGGGCGGCCGGCCCACTCAAGTTTCAAAACCACGTTATCATGATATTCCCGGACTACACTAGGGAGGTTCAGGACCTCCGGCGCTCATACATGGACGTCAAGAAAAAGCTGCGCGCTTTGGGCCTACAATACCAACTCCAGTTCCCGGCTCGTCTCCGGGTCATTTTTCAAGGCCAGACGCAATTCTTTGACTCCCCCCAAGCGGCATGGACATGGCTGACGGAGGAACGCCCCCTCCGCCAGCGGCAAGACACTTCTCCGGAACGTGAGGAATCACAACCTGAGGGGAGGGGGTCGTGGGGCACCGACGCCGGCGTCGCACACGGTCGCGCAGGGGTCGCCCAGTTCAGGCACCGGCCGTCAGATCCTTGAGAGCGGCAGCTCTGGAACGTCAAGACTCCTCCAGCCAGTCGGGCTCCCCGCCACGTAATAGACATCGCTCCACTGAGAGCATCACGGGCCCGGCCCTGCCGCTGTCCCGGGTGGACTCGGACCTCTCTCGAACCCCCACGCTTTAGCTGTAATGCAATCTGATCCAAATGCATGTACGCCGATGGGGAGGGGGGGGTCCTCAGATCTTGCTAAGCACTTGCTCAGTCTACTGCTCATTGCCGATGTACTGAATATCCGTTTTTCAGGAGGGGTCCTCCACGCAACCGATCTGAGCGTTTTAGTTTGGTCTAGTTAAATGGGGGTCGACAGATGCTTCCGTTTTTGAAGTATAGGGAGGGGAGGGGAAGGGGCGGGTTTGGTTTTGGGTTCCTTTTTTGGTTGTTGGGAGATAAGAATGTTTTCTCCACAGGTTTTACACTGTTCCGTGTTGTTTTGTTGCACCCTCATGACACGTGGATCCACTCCGACAAAGGCCCGATACACGCACTCCGACCAGTCAGCACATCTTCACACCTGATCCAGGCCCCACATTTGCCATCGGCCCACCAGGGTCCGATGGGCCGTCACTAGCGACTTCCAGCCCCCATGACTGACACATTACCTTCGACCACAACCTTTCATATTTTATCCTGGAACGTCAATGGCCTCCTAGACCGCCACAAGCGAACGGCCGTATTACGCTATGCGCAGCGCCTCAATGTAGATGTACTTATGCTCCAAGAGACACACCTGTTGGGTAACCTCTGCCCCTTCCTGGCAAGATATGGTTACGATAGGGTTTGGCACTCTGGCTTCACTCGAGGTTCCCGGGGTGTGGCCATAATACTGAAGCGCTCCCTTCCCTTTGTCCTTACTCAGGTTTTTCACGACCCGCAGGCACGTTCGTAATTATCAGCTCGGCAATCGGGGGCACTCCACACAACTTTGTGTCCCTGTACTCACCTCCCTCAATGCTCACCATGTCCCTCAAACATTCCACTGCTCTGATGCCCACCCTCCCCCTGGGATTCACCGTTATAGGGGGGGACTTTAACGCGGTCTCGGCCCCACTTTTGGACACGACGGGTCCTCCTTCTCCAACCAGGCTGGCACAGGCGAAGCAGCTCACAAATTGGGCCGAATCCCTGGGCCTTTGCGACGCGTGGCGCATTTGGCACCCACACGTCAAACAATTTACACACACCTCCGCTGCGATTCACATGCAGGCGCGCATAGATGCGATTTTTATTCCGTCAACGGACTGCTCCACAATCCAAGATGTCCGCATACTCCCGAGAGGCATCTCTGACCATTCTCCAGTGCTCCTTAGCGCAGGGGCCCCGCCCCATCACTTACGACCAATGTGGCGGTTGAACGCCTGGTTTCTTCAAGATAAAGATTTCAAAAAGGCGGTGGGTCTGGAGCTGGCACAATATTTTGACACCAACGCAGGGTCGGTCCCTTCCCCGCGTACCCTGTGGGAGGCGGGTAAGGCCACCATCCGCGGATTTGCCAAAGGCCACGTCCAACGGCAACGACGGGTCCAACTGTCGCGGATCACTTCCCTGGAGGCGCAGGCCCTGTGCCTTGAGCGCGCTTCCCCTGCAGGGCGATACTGCTCAGGAGAGGCGCCTCGCGTGCATCCGCAATGACATCAAGCAACTTTCGTTGGAAGCCGCCAAGCTCATGTGGAGATCTTCTGTGGCCAGAGATTACGGTTGGGGTGACAGAAACGGAGCGATCCTACATAGGCTCGCCACGTATCCCAGAGCGAACCGCATTATCCCGGAGATACTGGATCAGGAGGGGTCGACGCAAAGGTCCCCAGTGGCTATAGCCGGCGCATTCGCCGCCTTCTATCGCCAACTCTATGCTAAACAAACTCCGGTGAGGCCGATCAGGGAGCTAATGGAGGCGGCAGGTGCGCATCTCCCTCAACTGGATTCCGCGGCTAGCACCGATCTTGACCGCTCACTCTCTCATGATGAGATTAGTGAGGCCATCGCGCATACCTTGGCGGGTAAGACACCCGGCCCAGACGGCCTTCCCCAAGAATACTATGCAGCATACCGCGAGGCCCTTGTACCCCGCCTGGCCGACTTGTATGCCGAGGCCTTGGAGAAAGGTTCCTTTCCACCCGAGACGGATGTGGCCACCATTGTAGTCCTCCCGAAGTCACAACCACCATCTCCCCATTGTGCCGATTATCGTCCTATCTCCCTTATTAATACGGACATTAAATTGTATGCTACAATTCTCGCCCGTAGGCTGAAGCCTTATCTCACCATGTTGGTCCACCCGGATCAATGTGGATTTATGCCCAGCGAGGCACCAGACATTGTCTCCGGCGGCTGCACCTGGCCCTGGCTCATCGCCAAGTGCTGTCCCCATACTTGGCGCTCCTTCTCATCGATTTTGAGAAGGCATTCGACTCCGTCGACTGGACATACTTGGACGAAGTGCTGGCGATGATGGGCTTTGGCCTTCGCTTCAGACAGCTGGTTGGGGTCCTGTACACTCGGCCCCAGGCGCGTGTCCTGGTCAATGGGGTTCTTTCTGGCGCTTTCCCCATTCAAAGAGGAACGAGACGAGGATGCCCCCTCTCGCCCCTCCTCTTCGCCCTGGTGATGGAGCCTTTGGCGGCATTGATCCGGTCAGAGAATCTGGTTCGGGGATGGGAATGGCCCAATTCTGAAGTGGATAAAATCGCGCTATACGCAGACGATGCCCTGATTTTTTTAACCGATCCCGCACAGTCAGGTCCTCGTTGCCTCCAAATCCTGCGCTCCTTCGGACAAACCTCGGGCCTTCGACTGAATTCCAGTAAATCGGTTCTGGTCCCGCTCCATCTTTCCAGGGAGTGTTTCGACTGGCAGTCCACGATACCGCTGCGGCGTCAGTCTTTTAAATATCTTGGAATCTGGGTCACTCTCCTCCCGGACTTGGGCTGGTTCCTTAATATTACCCCACTCGTGAAAAAGGTCAAGGCGGACCTTCACCAATGGCAGACACTGCCCCTGAACCCCTTGGGGAGGGTAGCCTTATTTAAAATGATGATTCTTCCCAGATTCCTCTACATACTCCAAAACACCCCATTTTGTTTTACGCGGGCGTGGTTTCGGGAGTTGGACACAATGGCTACTAAGTTCCTCTGGGGGGGAGGGAGGGCTCGATTGGCCTTTAAAACCTGCCAGATTCCCTCATTCGACGGGGGAATGGGGATGACACACTTATATCTATACTATCTGGCGACCCGTTTACTGAGTATCCACGACTGGTTCAATGGGGGCTGGTCTGACCCAGCATACAGGCTGGAGCTGAGTGGGCTTAGCCTACCCAAAATCCAAGCCCTCATGTATGGGGAATCTATCCCGTCCACTCTGCCCGACATCACACGCTCGGTGCTCCTGGCCTGGCGGGCGGCTCTGCGACATACCCACTGGACAAACAAACTCACTCAACAAACGCCTCTATGGCACGGGACAAGGCTCCGAGAGGTCAGTGGGCTACAGGGGTTCCGATCATGGGATCTCATAGGGATCTCCCAGCTCGGGGATGTGTGGGCGAGTGGCCACATGCGCTCCTTCGCAGATCTCCAATCTAGATACTCTTTGCACCCGTCACAACACTATAAATACCTACAGGTGCGACATGCCCTCCGCATACACATTCCTGACGGCACCAGGATTCCCGAGTACAGCCCCCCTGAGGCACAGACCATGCTAGGCGACTTGGGGAAGGGGGGTATTTCCCGCATTTACAGGACGCTTGTCAACAACACCCCGACCTCACTAGAACTACTCAGGAGCCAGTGGGAGGAGCGGGTGGGCCCCCTGGACGAGGAGGACTGGCGCGACGCCCTCATGTCACCCAGGACGGTTAGCTCATCTGCTAAACTCCGCTTAATTCAGTTATACTATCTACACATGGCCTACCTCACCCCGCAGCGCCTATACCGAGCCGGCTTTTCCCCCACTGCCAGGTGCACGAGGTGCGGTCTAGATCCGGCCGATTTCTTTCACATGGTGTGGGCATGCTCCCGATTGGCTCAATTCTGGGGAGAGATCGAAAGCGAACTGACCGATGTCCTTGGGTGGGAGGTCCCCCATGATCCACGCCACTCCCTTCTAGGGATCACAGATGGACTGGACGGGACCAGGCACGAGAAGTTACTTTACAATACAGCCATGGTTGTGGCCAAAAGGGACATCGCCGCCTCCTGGAAACACCCCACGCCACCCAGTTCCGTGAAATGGCGTAAGGGGGTGGATTGGTGTGCGGCACAGGAGAAACCGATGTACGAGGCAAGGGGTGTCCTAAGAAATATCGGAGGGTTTGGGGTAAATGGTTGGGAGCAGTGGATTAGCTTGTGTTCTTACACTCGTGGTTTGGGGTCACCGCTGGATGGGGGGGTCTAACAGCAAAAACCTATGTCCCTATAAGTCTAATGTATCCATATCATGCTGTACTATGTCGTGTCATGAGTGCTCGCACTCTGTTAAAAACAATAAAATTGTTTATCAAAAAAAAAAATATAGCATCCACTTTTGACATCTGCTTACTCGTCCTACCCATCTTCTCCAGTAAAAGGTCCAGTAAATGGTTTCAGTCATTTAAACCTGAGCATAACCCCAGATAGCTATGGCACAGAGCAGACATGCTTAACTTGAGAAAATGTGTAAAGCATCTAGAAGTACCAAATAGGTAAAAAGAAGTCAAGAACGCAACCTAATTAAAATCCCTCTCTGATTTAAAAAATAGAGTACATTTTAGTGAACAAAATGACAAAAATCCAATAAGGAAACTGGATTCATGAATTTCTAGAGTTTTAAGTAGAAATAGTGTCAAAAAGCAGAGCACCAATGGTGTGCATTGGTCGTAGTAAACTGGGACCTAGGCACAATTTCAGACTAACTACAATAGAGTGTGGGTTGGATACACTAACCAGGCTCATCCTGGCTGATGGTTTTCACCTTAGGACTTAGTCTTTTTTCTGGAAGTCAAAATGTTTCAGCAGGGCAACACACTGTATCCGAGGAAGGCTCCACAGAGTTGGATAGGTGTCCGACGAAGTTCCGGTGAAGCAGTTGGTTTTGGTATGAAAAGATCGGAAGGGAGAACTTCAAATTTCATTCTGAGAGTAGTTGTCTCAATCAATCAATCAATCAATAAAAGCTTTATTCGACTGTTACAAAGACAATCATAAAAGCATAAAAGGTACATAAAATCAAATTCATGTCACTGATTACATACAATCATAAATACTAATACGTTAAAAAGATATGTGTCCAATGTACTTATCACCCGAAACATAAAAGATCACATAAAAACAAGTTCATAACACTTATTGGGTACAATCATAACAGTTAATACATTTAAAAATGTATATCCAAAGTCCTAATCAAGAATCTCGATCCTGACCCATCATCTCATTGCTATCCCAGATCATAGTTTTTCTAAGCCGTAGGACTCTTTTAATATATAATGCAATCCTCCATGCAATATGAACATTTTCCAAAAATTGCAGGCGGATTAGTGCTGAGCGACACTGTTTAAGGCCATAAGCTTTTAAAACTGGGATCAGTAACTCTTTTCTTTGTTTCATATAAAATTTACAAAAGAACATCACGTGTGATGTAGATTGAGTTGACTGCGAATCACACGGACAGAGGGGTAAAGTACGGGACCAGTCATTCATTTTCGGGAAAGACAGGAGTCTGTGGATAGTACCCATCCTAAATCTAAATAATATCATTCTATCAAACCCGCTAGAAACAAATGACAAATAGGGCTCCAACCCCTCCGAAGTGCGTATTAGCTGGTGTTGCAGGGCACTAGGTTTCAATAGCTCTCCTGCCGATCTTACATCACCCAAATATGCTAAGCCCATTAATTTTAAATCTTTTCTAGAGAGTCTGGACATTGAGGCGGGGTTTGTATAAAACTCTGGGTGGCCTAATGTTGAATAAAATGTTTTCACGTACTTCACCCACGGTATCAAATGAACCCCCTCCAGTCTCATAATGTCCTGCATGATGGTTCTATTTAACACAGTCTGCTCCCTAGTCCATATTCTGTGCCAGAGGAGTATTGGTTCCAATTTAATTAGATCCGAGACATACATAAGACCCAATTCCTCATGGCACACAAAAGTGGAAGTACTTTGCGGGGCCGATAACAGAAAACGTAGAAAAGCATTTTCCACTAGTTGCAACTCGTGTGTGTTCGTAAAACCCCAAACCCCTGCTCCATACATAGCCACCGAGAGACATTTTGCCTTGTAAATTTGTATAATTTCAGCTGGTGGCCTACGTCCCAGATTCCTACAAAAAGTAACAAGTGCACTAGTGGTTCTCATAAAGGCTAATTTTTTTGCAGTTACAGTTTTTGCCCAAGTATCATCGTCATTGAATAATATACCCAAATATGAGAAACTTAGAGTCTGAGATACCCTTTTACCCTCCAGGTATATTTCCCTGCCTCTACCTCTAAATTTCTTATGACCAGAATTCATTATAAAAGTTTTAGTAATATTAATATTTAAACCCAGATTCTTCATAAAATCGTTAAAACTAACTAAAACCCTTTGGAGACCATTCTGCGTACGAGCCATCAATACTGCGTCGTCCGCATATAGTAAGGTAGGTAACGAGCGACCTCCCACCTGAGGAAAGTCTAGCCCGCTCTTGAGAAGTTCGTTCCCTAGTTCATTAATGTACAAATTAAAAAGGAAGGGGCCAGGACACAACCCTGCCTGACCCCCTCCTAATTGGAAATGCTTTAGTACATTCGCCTCCCTTACCATATCTGACCCTAGCTGCCGCATCTACTATACAATTGCTGTAAAAAATTTACTATGTTCTGGTCCACACCCAGTGAGACTAAGATCTTCCATAACTTACAATGTCTCACTGAGTCAAATGCGGCCGTTAAATCCACAAAGGCCATAAACAGACGGCCCTTTTTTGCCCTTGTGTACTTCCCTACTAGCATTGATAAATTCAGGCTTTGCTCAATCGTGCCCAGTCCTTTTCTAAAACCATATTGTAGGTCCGAGAGGATACCTGCTTCGTCTGCCCATATTTCCAATCGCTCTAATATAATCCGTCCTATCACTTTCACCATTGAATCAAGGAGGGAGATAGGTCTATAACACCCCGGATTAGTTCTCTCCCCCTTCTTGAATATCGGAATTATGGTCGATTCTGCCCAGGAATTGGGCGGTTTTGACCTAAGGCTAGCGTTAATTACCTGAGTAACTACAGGACCCCACAGATTGACATTATCTTTAAACAAATCAACTGGTGTGCGGCACAGGAGAAACCGATGTATGAGGCAAGGGGGTGTCCTAAGAAATATCGGAGGGTTTGGGGTAAATGGTTGGGAGCAGTGGATTAGCTTGTGTTCTTACACTCGTGGTTTGGGGTCTCCGCTGGATGGGGGGGTCTAACAGCAAAAACCTATGTCCCTATAAGTCTAATGTATCCATATCATGCTGTACTATGTCGTGTCATGAGTGCTCGCACTCTGTTAAAAACAATAAAATTGTTTATCAAAAAAAAAAATATAGCATCCACTTTTGACATCTGCTTACTCGTCCTACCCATCTTCTCCAGTAAAAGGTCCAGTAAATGGTTTCAGTCATTTAAACCTGAGCATAACCCCAGATAGCTATGGCACAGAGCAGACATGCTTAACTTGAGAAAATGTGTAAAGCATCTAGAAGTACCAAATAGGTATAAAGAAGTCAAGAACGCAACCTAATTAAAATCCCTCTCTGATTTAAAAAATAGAGTACATTTTAGTGAACAAAATGACAAAAATCCAATAAGGAAACTGGATTCATGAATTTCTAGAGTTTTAAGTAGAAATAGTGTCAAAAAGCAGAGCACCAATGGTGTGCATTGGTCGTAGTAAACTGGGACCTAGGCACAATTTCAGACTAACTACAATAGAGTGTGGGTTGGATACACTAACCAGGCTCATCCTGGCTGATGGTTTTCACCTTAGGACTTAGTCTTTTTTCTGGAAGTCAAAATGTTTCAGCAGGGCAACACACTGTATCCGAGGAAGGCTCCACAGAGTTGGATAGGTGTCCGACGAGGTTCCGGTGAAGCAGTTGGTTTTGGTATGAAAAGATCGGAAGGGGAGAACTTCAAATTTCATTCTGAGAGTAGTTGTCTCACTGGCTGGATACTTTTGTCACTTTTGCCCAGTAAAGATTTATACCTTTGGAATGAAATTCTTCAGTACAATGCAATGCTGGAGATTGTGTCTGATGAGGGCTCCACAAAATCAGACACCTTCTTGACCTGTTTCTTTAGCCCAGCGATGTGTCTTGGGTGGATCAACTTGGCAGGTTTGTCCCAGTCCTCTAGAGGTCTTGAAGTCCAGGTTTTCAGAGATGTTAAGAAAATTCCAGCTACACACAGCCAAGGGTCCCAGGACCTCAGTAATAGCATTTGGGGCTAAGACTCAATCCAGCAGGGTCCAGGTCAAGTCCAGTTGCCAAATGGCTTCTGGGCACTTCAAGTCACGTCCAGTTAGTTTTGGTCAGCTGGGCACTTCAGCTTGATGTAGCCCTTTAGCTAACACAGGAGGTCAGTCAATTGACATCTGAAGTCCCCCTCTTTGTCCTGGGTACTGGTCTGGTAGGTCCAGCCCTTCAACTCTCCTGACAGGTCCCAAAAAGGAGGTGTAGTTCTTCATCTGTTCTTCCACAGGTGCAGCAGTCTTCTGAGGAGGGTGCCAAAGGATGTCACATTCATGCCTGACACTAGCTTTTGGGTGAGGGTGATGCCTGGCCCCTCCCCTAGCAATAGGGAAAATGTTTCCAGGGGTAACCCTACCCACATTCACAGCAGTTCGTGTGTGCCCTTCTGCAAACAATCCTACAATGCCAGTTACTTACTAAAGCCAAGATAGAGAAACCCTTCTCTTCTTGTGCAGAGCATGTGTGCCCACCCATAGATGTGGTGAAGGTAATAAGCAGCCCCCTCCTCCTTGTTCACTACAAACCAGTTCTGAGGGCAGCTTTCCCCCAATGTGTTGGAGCCTGCTTGACTGATAGGACAAATGAAGGGCCTATGCAGGTGTCACCTGACATCTGCTTGTGACAGGGGAGACCATGCTGAAGTAAATTAAATGTCTGGGCATTGCCCAACTGGTCTTCCTGCCAAGAACCAAACACCTCTCCACACCAAGGCCATTGTTTCTGTTCTGGGAGCAGTTTTCACACTTCACCACAGCCCTTTACTACCTGCGTGACAGTTAGAAGATAATACAAATTAGCCTTTAGGAGCTTTAGACAAGGAAAAGATAACTTTCTTAAAGTCCATTTTCCTTAATATTTATTAAAAGCTGACTTCACCATTGAGTTGTTGCACATTAAATAAATATTAAAAAACAATCCTTGAAACATTTTTTAGCTGGTTCCTAGCCTGAGAGAGCAGAACTAATATTTAATATTGCTTCCCAGTATTTCTCTATGTGCCAGACAGCCTTCCTACATTGAAAATAGCTTTTGGATACTAGTCACTGTAAGGACAAGTAAACTTAAATTTCTACATGTCATCCTTTTAAATACCATGCATCTAACCTTTTGGGCTACAAGGCCTACTACATAGGGATTACTTTTCAATATTTAAGAGAGAGATTTTATCCCTTTCAAAAAATTTAATTTTCACAGGTTGGGCTACAGTTTTAAAACTGCAGCAGCCAGGTTACAGTGACGGGCCTAGAGCATGTTTGTCATGTCAAACTAGTCGATGGCACAGTATGCTGTAGTCCACAGGTTACATTTAACTTTCCATGCCAGGGGTGTATTTAGGGACACAATATGCCCCTTCTTTATAGAAGAATGTAATTGGCCAATTAGGGTTTAGCCAATTTCAACATGTTTTAGGGGTCAGAGCACATACACTGGGTACTGTACATCAGTCAAAAAAACTGCACTAAAGTTAACCAAAAAATGGGAATGACCATGCAAAAAAGGGACATATTCCCACAGTAGACAAACTTTTGTGCACACTCCACCGGTAGGTTTCCATTCCCTACTCTGTGTACTTTGTAGCCTTTTCCCGTCTGGCTCGCAAAGCTTCTCCTAGAACAGTATTCAACTATTCTCGACAAGCCTCGCCTGTGAGGAAGGCATTGTGCTTTATTGATTTTTCTTCTCCTTCACCTGGGACATGAGGCTTCTTCATTGTGGGCCTTCCTAGATGTTAAGGTGCAATTGATTTCCTGGGGTGGAGTCAGGTGTCTTAGCTGCTGTCGCCTGTCTGATTCATGAAGTTTCATCCCGATGTGTCCTCCTGCTGGCATCGGCCAGTCTTGTCCACATGGAAGAAGCCACTGTCTATCATGGTCTGACTTCCAACCACTTTCAGCTACTCACCCACTCAGAGAGTTGGGACGAGACTCACTCATCACATTGTATGTGCGCCTGACCATCACTTTGATAGCAGTGCTACACTGCTGGTGGAAATGCCCATGCTAATTTAGGTTGGTGTCTCAGTCACACCTCAGAGGACTTCAGACATTTGCAGGTGGATGCCACACCATCTCTGGTCTGTATTTGTCCAGCTGCAAAGGCTTTAAATGTAGGATGTTAGAGGTATTTCAGTGCAGCCTACAAGAGCACAGGAAAAGGCATGTTGGGCCACAAGTTGTCTGCCACACCACAGTAAGTAATGAATTAAATTACCTCAGAAAGACTGAGGTTATTTTTGCCTGGTTGGAATCTGAACCTGTGATTGGCATTTGGCAATTGATGTCAATCGCAAGAGTTTACACCAGTGAGTTACCTTTGTGCATGAAAACCATGACATCAGCAGGGAAATACTATGCATCAGTCTGAAAATGCTCATCTTCTGTATCATTAAATGGATTTGTGTATGATCTACATCTAGACTAACTTATTTCTGACTATCAGGATAAGACCAAGTCAAGGCTTTGTTGTACCATTTCAGCACAGAAATATTATAGAAGACTAATGACTCCCAGAAACATGTATAAATCTTGAACCTAATGGGCATAGCATTTCATAATGTTTTTAGGTTCTATAATAGCGCTTGAAAACTCGAAATGAAACAAATTGCCGGTTTCTTCTCTTTTAGAAGGCAGAGACTCTTCGTATCTCACGGGTATGGCATAATAATTGGATGCTTACTACTTTTTCTTCCCACCACCTTTGATAAAAAACAATTGACTCCTGTACCAGAGACGTTTTGGGCATCAGAGAATGTAAAAATACTGTCTCTATGCATTTTATCTATAAAACAAAAATCTGCAATAGGAGGTTCTCCTGCAAAAAGCTAATTTATAAACATGTGCTAAGAATTTGTCACTTATGCAAGCCAGCTTGTTGTTAAATTGCTAGCCATGATAACCCTTAAGTGAGTTTAGTTATCTCATTTCACAGCGCACCCCCCGGTGCATCAGTCTTCGTGAGCCAAATTAACTAAAATAGGCTCTGCTATAAAGGTAAACCAGAGCTCACAGGTTGCACATGTGCTAAAGTACATTTGAGTCATTAATTTTAGTCAAAGTAAATTGCATCTCCTGATAAATGTGTCTTCGTTTTCTTTTTACTGCAGCCAGAAGTAGCAGCATAAAATGCTAGCGGACAGTTACTAACACAATTTGTGCTTGTTCAAACCATACAGAAAGTGTAGTCTCATATTAATAAACTTGACTTGGAGGGAAAAAGGAGAGAGGAGAAAGCGTGACATGTAAGCACTGCAGATGATTAGTTTAATATATAATTTGCTTGGTCTTTCATGATCAATAACAGCAAGACACATTTTAAACTGCGTTTTTATCCATAATGGAAGGAACACATCTGATAACTCGTGTTCATTTCCTGACTCCACTAATTGCTTTTTCTCTGAAGCTTTTTGTAAGCAAGTCTGCCGCTTAGGACGCAATTGTTTCTCTCATGGAGGCATTTTACTTAAGAGACTGCCTCCCTCTAGTGGTAAAGTGTAGCACTTCTTCGTTTTATCTAAAAAGTGGTATGTAAACAGATTTTGTGCAAATAATTGCTGAATTATCTGGTTACTGCGATACAGTCTCTTTTTCACGTTTTCAAAAATATTTGAAAAGCTGCTATTTGTTCTTGAAGTCTATTGCTTAACATCATCTTTCAGTAGTATATGTTGTAGAATCAAATACATAGGACACCAATGGAATGATGAATCACATATACAATGATAAAGAAATTACAGTGAAAAACTGGAGAATCTTAGGGGCAGATTTACAAGCCCCCTGCGCCACCAGTAAGTCACTTTTTGTGACGTACTGGAGGCGCATTCCACTTCTCCATATTTACAAGGAGAGGAAGAGCCACCCTGTGTGACTTTTCCTCTCCTTGTAAATATGGCCCCTTCACATGCAGCACTTTGCGTGGAAGGGGCGTTCCATGGGTGTTACTGTGGGTGTTCCCACGCAACACCCATGGAACGAGACACATTTCCAGATTTACGAGGAATCGTAAAGCTGGAAATGCGTGTCAATGCTACGCCTCCCCATGGGAGGCGTAGCGAGGCGCAACTAGGAGAAATGTTTTCATTTCTCCTCGTTTTTGTTTCCTGTTTCAATGTGTACTGCATTCTGCTGGGATTTTAATAAAAATTGCAACTTCTCTTAAAAACATAAAGCTTGCTTTGTTAGAACTGTAAATCGTAATTTTTCCTATTGATAAATGCTTTTGTGGAAAGTAAGAGATACATCGGGGAAAACATTTCCAAGAATGTACATTGAATATTCTCGGATTTAGGCACATCCAGCACTGCATCACTCATGTGGGGAACATATACACTGTAAGGGACTGAGACATGTGAGATTGCCCGGACCCAATAGGCAGTATGTGGGTTCACGTATTTTCCAGCTACAAATTTAATACTGCCTTGTGCAGGTCCTGAATATCGACTCACGAATGTCGACTGTCCATAATACTAAGGGGCATATTCACAAGCCCCTATCGCCACAGAAACGTCACTTTTTTCGACGTTCCTGTGGCGATAGGGGCTTCACCTTATTCACAAGGCAGCGTTAAGCCACTTAACGTGGCTTAACTCTGCCTTGTGAATAAGGCACCCTTTCACGCTATACTTAGCGTGAAAGGGGAGGGCAATGGGTGTTGCTGTGGGCGTTCCACCACAACACCCATTGCTTCTGACACTGCCTCCTATTCACAAGAGCAGCATAAATAGGAGGCAGCGCCAGAATTAAGACCAGGGAAAACCTGGTCTTAACCTGGCAAAGCGAGGAGAAATGTTTAATTTCTCCTCGTTTTTGCTGTTTTCATGTGTGCTGCGTTGTGCAGCACACATGAAAACAGCAAAAGGTCAATGATTGTGTATGTACAGGAAGGTCCCCCTTCCTGCACATAAACAATAATTTTTTGAAAATGCCGTTTTGCAACTTCTGTGTGTGCTGCATTAACAGCACACATAGAAGTCACAAAACAGCATTTCAAGATTGTTTATGTGCAGGAAGGGACACCTTCCTGTACACACACAATCTTCCCTTGCACGCAGACACCCTTGCACCATGGTGCAAGGGTGCCTGCGTTGGCGCTAAGCTGCTACACTTAGCGCCAGCGCTGGGGATACACAAGGCTGCACCATATCCTTGTGAATATGGTGCAGCCTTGCGTTTCTGAAGTGGCGAAGTGAGGCGTTAAGCCATGACAGCTAACGCCTCACTTCGCCACTTCCTTGTGACTATGCCCCTAAGTTGGAAATACTACAACTCACAAAATACTGAAGATGGGAATATCGATGTTAAATATAACTCTTTCGCGTAATATCAATCTTTAAAATGTTGTCTTCTTAAATATTGTTTTTTTGATATCTTTTGTACCATTTCATTTTTTTAAATCCACTAGTGCTATTTTTTTAATGCATTGTTACATTTATAATAATATTTATTAAAGCATGTTTAGATTGCTGGGAAGTATAATGATGGTAGGTGAATAGTTCTTTTTAATAAAAATGTTTTTATGAGTTAGTGGGAATTTTTATGATGGAATACAGTTTTTAAATTTTAATTAAACTGCACTTGTAGAACATTTAAATAATTAATTATTCTTTAATGTTATAGCATGTTTTAAAACATTATTTCAAAAATACAAATACTTTATTTTTAATAATACAAATGGAAAATACAGATGTGAGAATCAAACCTTTTAACAAAAATGAATTATTTACTTTAAATGTATATTTAGTGAGAGGAGTTAGAACAGTAAATCATATTTTTACCAAATGTCTCTCACTGCTATGTGGGTAGCACTTGCACTTCGAATATGCAATCTGCTGTTCCCCAGTTTTGCCTAGTTACATCAATGTTTGTAGATTTTGGAGTAAGAATGGTAAATCTGAATTCCTCCAAATGTATTGAGTTATATTGTGCTATACCAATATTTCCATTTCTTGGGGTTAGAAAAGTAAATCTGTAAATCTGCTCTCTCTCACCACACTTTAGCTTTGTTACCTCGTGTCTGTAGGTCTTGGAGTTAGAAGAGAATATCTGCTCTCCTGTAAATTTATTGTTTTTCTCCAATGTTTAGAGGTCTTGGAGTTAGAACAGTACATATGCAATCCCACTAATGTATTGTGTTACCACAAAGCTTGTATTCCCTGGAGTTGGAATAGTACACCTACTCTCCTCCAATTAGGCTGTATTACCCCAGTGTTTGTAGGCACTGGATGTAGAAGAGTAACTCTGCACTCATCTTAATTGATTGTGATACCCCAATGAGTCTACGCCTTGGAGTTAGAGTAGTAAATCTGTTCTCCTTGAATCATGCTTTTAACCCTAATGTTTGCATGCCTTGGAGTTAGAATAGTACATCACCTCCTAAAAACTTAGGGGGTCATTACGATGACTGGCGGATCGCCACCGCCCGTATGGCGGTGGCGATCCGCCCGCCATTCCCCTCCGCCCGCATGCCATTTCCCCCCGCCACATTACGATGGCGGGGGGGAGCCCGGCGGACGGAAAGACCGTCCAACGGTTTTCCGCCGGTCACACAGGTGACCGGGCGGAAAAGGGCAGTAATATGGTGGCGGTGTCTGCAAGACACCGCCATCCATATTATGATGACTGCGGAGATGTGCCTTTTCATGGCGGCAACGCCACCATGGAAAGGCATACAGTCTTTTACAATGGGGGCCCGTTGCGGGCCCCCGGGGGAGGGGGGTGTGGGGGGTGCACTTGGGGGGTACCTATGGTACCCCCCTGCATTGGCATGGACAAGGTGGCAGGCACCGCGCGGTGCCTGTCACCTTGTGCATGCCAATGCACGACGTGCATTCCCAGCATTGTGGCGGGCGGTGTTGTGAACAGGGGATACCACCGCCACTGTGGCGGTGGCATCCTAATACTAGCGGCGGGACCGCCGCTCCTATGGCGGACGGTCCCATTCACCTCCTAAGTGTGTTTGAACTTGGATTTAGAATAGTAAATGTATGCTTCGACTAATTTATTGTGTTTCCCAATGTTTGAAAGTTTTGGGGTTACAATTGTAAATCTGCTCTCCTTCAGTTTTATGTTTAGCTACTTCGGTGTCTGTAGTCCTTGGAGTTAGAATAGTAAATCTGTGCTCCACATAATTTACTATATCAATCCAATGTTTCTATGCCTTAGATTTAGAGTAGTAAATCTGCTCTTCCGTTATTATGCTTTGTCTCAAACACTTGTAGGTCTTGTAATTAGAAAAGTAATTCTGGTCTCCTTCAAATTTATTGCTTCATCTAAATATTTATAGGCTTTGGAATTAGAACAGCACACCCCTTGATTTGTGTTACCTCAGTGTTTGTAGGCCTTGGATTTAGAATAGAAAATCGACACCCTCATCAGCATAGGAAGTGACATCACTGGTTTCCCACTAAAACTGTCTTTAAAAGACGATAACACACAAGAGGACTTCATATCCCATCACCCATCAGCACAGGAAGTGACATCACTGGAATCCCATCATCCATCAGCACAGGAATTGGCATCACTGGATTTCCCATCATCCATCCACACATCAAGTAACCTTACATGTGTCTTGCTAACAGCACCATGTGCTCCTCCCCTTCCCAGGACCTAATTAATGGCAGATGCAATGCAGACGTGCGCAGCGGCATGACGCTTGTGCACTGAAAGTGCACAGTGGCAATCCCGTCTGCACCCATCCACCCCTGGATCCCACCCAGTTCTAGGAACACTGGTTCTCCCCCTACCCACTGTTATCCTACCGCATTCCTCTAGGCTCTCAAACACGGCCCTCGCTTGCCACACTGCTGTAACACTGCACCATACAAAATGGAAGGAGCCTTCACATGTCCCTCCTGCATGTTCTCATGTGATCTCCCATATACCAGACCCACCAGTCCTGTGCCAACAAGACCCAGCACCCCACACTCTCATACTCACACTACCCAGCCACCCAATCACACTTCAATAGACCAAACCACCCACATAACACACCACATTCTCATGACTGCTCCTCCACACCCGCTCACTCACCCAATACACCATGGAGATATGGGACCTACTGCATGACCATGCTGCAGACCTGCTCTACCTCATGGAAACATTGATGAACCCAAATTCTGCACCGGACATCGCTACAACCATCCCCTCCATCTACAAGATTGCCAGGCAAGACCATCAGCACAACCCCATATGTGGATTGCCATCATATTCAAAGATACAATCAGTTTCACCATCTACACAGACACCCCCACCAGCTACATGGAACACCTCACGTTCAAGATATGCATAACAGCCAACTTCTCCCTGGGTGGAACTCTCGTGTATATAGACAACTAGGAGCCCACACCAATTTCGCCAGTGATATCACAGACTTCACCACACCCCTCATCATCACCTAGAAGACTGCACTCACCCAAACTCTACAGCCCCTCTAGAAAACTTCACACACTCTGGCCTCACCCAGCATGTTACAGAACACAACCCCACTGCCAAAAACCTATTGGACCTGATTTTCTCCTTCATCAGCAACATCATAGTCAACAAACCAGCAACTTTGACCTCGACAGACCACGCCCATGTCAGTTTCAGCATACCCATTTCGCACCAGTACAGACCTACCATCACCAGAACCACCTGAGGCAGCAGATGAATGGGCTTCCACCCTGTCCTTGCACCGGCCCAAGCACACCAACAACTTGCCAAAAGCCATCAAGAACCGCAACAGCTGGATCACTACATGAGCCAGCATCCTCGTTCCCCTCAAGTGCCACCCAATGGCAAGAGCCTGACCACAGATGGGTTTGTACACAGCAGAACTTAGGCTAATAAAACACCACTGAAAGCAACTGGAGTGCAAATGGAGAAGAAGCCAATACACCACAGATAATGACATCTTCAAGTCAGCCCTAAGACGCTACCTGCAGAAAATCGCATCCATGCCAGCACTAACAGCAGCAAGGAAATCTTCGCCAACACCAAAGATTTCACCACACATTTTGCCACCTCCAGCAATATTATCCCCTCTCAAGACCTTTGCAACAAGCTCTGGGAATTCTTCTGTAACAACATCACATTCATATACTGCTTCTTTGATCCTCAACCAGACCTCTTTACCATCACAACTCAACTTCCAAACATGGCCAAAGAATGAACCCTGACCATGTGGCCAGCAGTCACAGCCGTCAAAATTGCTGCTAACATAACAACCATCCTCTCTGGGGCATCATCTGACCTTTGCCTCCACCATGCCTTCACCAAAGGACTCCTACCCATCAGCTGAGCACTGACACCCATCCTCAATGCCAATATCACCTTAGCCACATTCCTGTATACCTGCAAATATACCACCATCATGCCCGTGCTCAAGAAACCATCTGCTGACTCATCCATGCCTTCCAACTACAGATCCATCTCCCTCCTACCATACCCAGCAAAAGTCTTACAGAAATGAATCAACTGATGCCTCACCAACCCCTTCAGCAACTACCAGCTACTCAACACCACCCACTCTGGAATAAGGCCCAACCACAGTACAGAAACAGCACTCATTGCCGCCACAGATGACATACACATGATCCTTAACAGAGGAGACATAACAGCCCTCATTCTCCTTGACCTATGTTTAGCACAGACATGGTCTTACACCCTATCCTCATCAGGTGCCTGCATGAGAATGGCATCCAAGAACCTGCTCTCCAGTGGATTTACTCCTTCTTAACTGACAGAACAAAAGCTGTCAGCCTGGCACCTGACTCAGAAGCCCGCAAACTCAACTGTGGAGTGCCTCAATGTTCATCACTCAGCCCCACCCTCTTCAACGCATACATAATCCCTCTGAACAATGTCATCATGCACACAAGATCAACATACTCTCCCTCTCAGATAAGACCTGCAACGCAAGAAAAATGTTCACCGCATGCATGACGAAGTCGATATCTGAATGAAAGCCAACTGTCTCAAGTTCAACAGCAACGAGACAGAAGTAGTGATCTTCAGCAAGAACACCTCAACATTGCATTCCGACTACCTGGATGAACTCAGACACACACCTACACCCAGCACCCACACCAGGAACCTCAGAGTAATCATCAACAGCAGCCTTGACATGACCACACAAGTCTGTGCCATCACTGCATCCTGCTTCCACACCCTGAAGATGTCAAGGAAGATCTTCAAATGACTCCAAAGCAACCCTAGAAAACATTTCGCCACGCCCTAGTCACCAGCAAGTTGAACTGCGGTAACACCTTCTACGCCAGGATCACCAAGCAACTCACTAGAAGACTACAAACCATTCAGAACTCGGCAGGCAGGTTCATCATACTCAACCTCTCAAACAGAACTCACATCATCCTACACCTCAGGGAACAAAGACGTGACTTTTCAATTAACCAGACTAACACAGACAGGGCTTGCCATACACACCTGCTCAGCGCCAGGCGACCCTCGCAGGTGATAGTGATCTTTACATATACACATAACATAACATTACGTAACGTAACATAACATAACATACTTCATTTATTTTGTTCCCCCTATGTTTCTCTGTCTTGCATTTACAATAGCAAATATACCCTCATTCAATTATGCTTTGGTACCCCAATGATTGTATTTTTTGGTGTTAGAATGGAAGTTATGCTCACTTTTAAATATATAGTTTTAACCCAATGTTTATAGACTTTGGAGTTAGAATAGTAAATCTGCGTCTCTTTAACACAGTGCATTACTCTAATGTTTGCACACCTTGAAGTAGAATAGTACATCTTCTCTCTTCCAATCATACTTGGTTTCACCAATGTTTTTAGGTGTTGGTGCTTCAATATTATATTTGAGAAAAACAACAAGGGAACCCTACTCACTCAATATTATATTTGGCCACCTTTAAATGAATTGCTTTACCCCAGGATTTATAATCTTTTGAGTTAGAATTGTAAATCTGTATTCCCGCTAATGTATAGTGTTAATACAGTGTTTAGATGACGTAGGGGCCGATTACGATGTCGTTAGGAAGGGCTCTGGATGGGATTCGGTATTGTCGAATCCGATTCGGAACCTTTGTTTCCTACCGAATCGTAGTGTTTCCCCAACGTCTGATTATGATGCATGGAAACCATTCGAGCAGACCAAATCAGTTCGGAAAGGCATCTGGGCAACCTGAGTCATTCAGAGCCGATTCGTACAGCTCTATGGATACCGTTTCCGGATGAGCAATTACGATGACCGATTCGGACTGCCATTCCGATTCGGTTTGCACGAGACGAAACAGCTTTCGGAATTGGTCTTTAGGGGCCCGTTGTGGGCTCTCCTTCACCCTGTGGCATCCGAATGTGGCCCGTGGGGTACCCAAAGGCCCCCTCCTACCAACCATGCACAATGTGGTAGGCACTATGGAGTGCCCGCCACAGGTTGCACAGATTTCCCCAACCACCCCTTTTTCCAATGGGGGCCTGTTTTCGCGTTCGGAACACAGGCTCCCATTGAAGTCAATGCGAGTCCGACCGAATGATGTTGGGAGGCATCATAATCAGTCGTCTGGACTCACAGGACCCGATTCATTTGGAATCTAGTCCGGAACCGATTCGTTCGGGACAGTTTCCAAACGACATCGTAATCGGCCCCTTGGAGTTAGTAAATCAACAGCCCCCAATTTATTATGTTACCCAAATATTTGCATGCCATGGCACTAGAGTAGTAAATCAGCATTCCATCAAATTTAACGTGTTATTTCTTTCTTTGTAGGTGTTAGAGTCAGAGTAGTAAATGCCCTGTAAAAAAAATATATTGCACTATATTAAGGCTTGTTGGTTTTTGAGTTAAAATATTTAATGTGCATCTCACCAAAATTATATAGCTATTCTGAGCATTGTGGATTGAATTTACAATTGTAAATTGCATTTAATTTAAACAAAAATATACATTGACAGCTAGGCATTTTCATTTGGTTTAATAAATTAGAACTAAGAAAAGAAAGAAACATTTCAAAGTTTAAATAGTTATTAAACATTTAGTAAAGTAAAGTTATTTTTTAATCTGCAAAATATATAGCTACAATCAATTTCCACTATAATTGTAACAAATATTTCTTTACAAAAAAGTTTAAAATATGCACATTTACTTCATGTGTAGTATGAGTTTAGCATACAGATAAACATTTTTGGTAATTCATATATTTGTCAGGCTAACTTACTGAAAAATTAAGAAACTTATTTATAGTTTTAACATCAACAAAATGCATTTGAAGGTTAAGTGCTATAAAGAAATAAAAGTTTGAAAATAATCTAATATTTATTCAAATATTTCATATTTTATTTCAATATGATTAACATTTTTGAATATGTAATTTTATTTTTGCATGTTAAATTGATGAAAAATAAGTAGTTTTTGTTTTAATTAATGTGCCATTTTTTTTTACCAGTAAAGCAGTTTTGGAGTACTCCCTTTTTATTGTCAGTCTGCAGCAGTCAGCAGACCGGAACAGAGTTTGGATCACTGCTCATCAGAACAGTTAAACTTGATTAGAACTTACAGCTACTTGTTTAGTTAAGGTGTAAGGCTAGGAGATTACTGTTAGGTAAAGTGTTTTACATTTTGTTTGTACTTGTTTGTGGGATAGATTTTCTTAGGGACATTGTTAATATTTGTAATTGTTGTAATCTGTGTTTAATGTATTTATCCTATTGTATTGATTTTAGAGTTTTTTGTTAATGTATATTTTTTGGGTTGGGGTTGAAGTGCCTTTGTTGGTTTCCTTTCAGAACAGATGAAGACATCCATCCAGGTTGTTTCTTCTTACTTTGCTTCCCCATTTTTTAAGCAATCATGTGAGGTGCAATATTATATCTACCTTTTCATGCAATGCCTTAATTTTTTGGTTTGCAGTATGCAGTACATTTTATAAACACTATGAGCATTTTTTGTTTTTTTATTTCAAATAATGGCAATGGATTAGGATGAGAGAAAATGCTAGACTGCTACAAAACTGTAAGTGATTTCTAAGTGTTCTTGGTGAGGGATTTCTGTTATGTTAAATATTTTATATGGCAACACAAACAGATGATAGACGGAATGCTGAACACTGTCAAAAATTAACCCCCAGTCACAGATCTGGGCCTAAATCCATTGTTTTTTTGTCCACCACGCCACTTTGCCTCTAGATTTCAGCTAGCCATGCTGATGAAGGGTGATACCCCAAAACCAATCCCAGGATGCCTCTTTACAGTCCAGGGAGGACCTGGCTTGCAGTTCTGGCTGGACTGTTCCCATGGGGAGCAGGGTCAAGACTGATTTGCAGATGGCTGGGACCAAACTGGGGTGGCATGGTGAGCAAAAATACGATGGATTTAACCTAGATCTGTAACTGGGGGTGAGTGTATGACAATGTTCAGCATTCTGTCCATCATCTTTTTGTGTTGCTATAATCACCCTAATTGGGAACTGTATGCCCAGACTTGGGTCCCATGCTCGCTGTGCCACTGGATTCAAGCTATCCTGGCTGATGAGGGATGATACCCCAAAACTGGTCCCAGGGTTCTTGTTTTTAGTCCAGGGAGGACCTGGCTTGGCAGTTTGGTCTGGACTGTTCCCATGGATAACAGGGTCAAGACTGATTTGCATATGGCTGGGTGTAAACTGGAATGGCATCAGGAGAAAAAAAAACAATGGATTTAGGCCCAGATCTCTGTACTGGGGTGAATGCATGACATTGTTCAGCATTCTGTCTATCATTTGTTCTTTTTGCATTTGTCACCCTGAGTGGGACGGGTATACGAGACGTGGGTCCCGTGCTCTCCATGCCACTGGAGTCAAGCTAGCCTGGCTGATGAGGTGTGAAACCCCAAAACCAGTCCCAGGATGCTCGTTTCCTGTCCACGGAGGACCTGGCTTGGCAGTTTGAGCTGGACTGTTCCCATGGGGAGCAGGGACAAGACTGATTTACATATGGCTGAGTCCAAACTGGGGTGACAATGTTGAGCAAAAAAACAATGGGTTTAACCCAGATCTGTGACTGAGGTGAGTGTATGACAACGTTCAGCATTCCATCCATCATCTTTTTGTGTCGCTAAATATTTCATATGCTCTGCATAGCTTTTTAAAGTATGTGTTACATGTTTTGAAGATAAGTGCGCTAATTCATTTCTAACATCTGATTTTAGGATGTGTAATTATTTGGAAGTTTTTAAGTAGATTTTATAAAATAATAAAACACGGTTTTGTGTTTTTTAGGTTACATTTTCAAGGGTTTTCTTAGATGGATTATATTTTTGTTTCACTTTCTTACTTACGTATTGAGTTTAGCTGAATATAAAAATATTCAATAAGTAATAAAAAAATATGATTTGTATTAGGATTATGTGAAGACTTTTTTGGGAGTCTCTATTCTATTTGGACAATGTTGTTTTTGTGAAGCCTTTTAAATGTTATGGTTTCAGAGTCGGGTGTATGCTATAACATCAAGATAGTCTGGGTCTTGGAGTTCCTAGTAGAGTCATGCATTGTTACTCAGTATATTGTGTATCTGCTGTATTTGTTTACACAGTTTAGATTTTAATGTTTGGGCTAAGGATTGCTTTCTTGTATGATCTTGTTATCTATGTTACTTTTGGAGAATTTCAATAAACTAGTAGAATGTAGGGAGGTGTCTACCTATAGTAGCTTGTAATGAGTTGTATAATCCTTCAGTGGCATTATTAGTTTTTGCCTCTTTGTTTAAAGTACTGTGGTAAATGTAATTTTTCTCTGTACAAAACCTGGCTTTGCAATTGTGTTGTGAGTGGTGCATATCGCCAACCTAGGTGTCTTCAAAGTAGTCTAGGAGTATGTTTTGCTTCTCCTGCCTACCTTCATAAAAAGTAGAGTCTATTAGTGCCTAGTTACATCGGGTGGTGGGATGAAGGAAAGGAAAAATTATTTTTTATTGTGAAATTGCTGTTCTTTTAGTATTCTACACACAGAGTGGATTTTTAGGTAGGGCCAAATGACTATATTGTAGTCAAAGGGATGTCCTTGGATGTGGGTATTTGGATACATGTTTGCTATTGTGCACAATTTTGCATAATCATAGTCTATTACTATTTTACTGGAGGAGTAGTTATTTTCTCTTTTATTGTGTTTAGGATTTCATTGTAAGTGATGCACTGCTTGTCTGGTGGTAATACAAAACTAAGTGTTATGTTGTTATCTTTTTATTGTTCGAGAATGGCACATATTTGATAAAATGGAAGTGGGCAGTTTTCAAAGGTGCTGCTTGTGAGCCAGATGAGTGACTGATTCAGAATTAATAGATTTTGTGCAGTTGTATGCAAACATAACTATTTTTTTCAATGTTATCACATACAATTAAAACTTCTTTTGTTTAGGCCACTGTTGGGTGGTGAGGGATGTCTATTGTGGGTAAAAGACTTTGAGCGAGGTAGGAAATTCTATTCTTTTACTAGAAGTTTTATTTTTTTATGTTAGGCACAGAGGGGGTTTGGGCTGTAATGTGAGGTGAAATTCTATATGCATAGCTCTTCAAACTTAATCCACTTGTAGCAGTAGAACTTGTACAGGCCTCTTTCAAGCATTGGATAATGTTTTAGCGTCAATCTCTGCTATATTTGGCACATGATTGTGCTCAGTTTCATTCTCCACTTCATTATGTGGTGTATTGGCCCTTCTGTAGAAACCATTTGAGGAATAATTTGTACCCTTCAAATGGCTACATTTATTGCTATTATGCTTTTTATTGTAGGTGTAGCAAGGTAAAAGGGTTTTTGGTTTTGTGAGGCATCGAAAGTGGCCTCACTAGACCCATTATGATCTATATTTAATTTCAAAATAATAAATAAGTTCCATTTGCCAGTTGTTATCTTATTTAGATATGGAGTTTCGAATGGTGGGGTCCCCTTTTCTTTATTCTTTTTTTTCTTTGAAAATGTTCACTTGTTTCTATAGCAGACTAATGAAAAGGAGAAAGAAAATATATTCAATTTATTTTTATTTGTTTAATTTGTGTGTAATTCCTTTACTCCAATAATTTTAATATGTTTTATAATAGTTGTACTAATTTATTTCAAGTCAGTGTTCTTTTAGTGTCAGACAGTGTGACATGCATCTGTCTTATCAGTGTGCAAATAAAATAAATGGCTTTTGTTTCTTCTATCTATAGTGCTTTACTAATTGGTGGGTTGCTCTGATAGAACAGTTTTCATGAGAATGTGATTGGTCTTATGTCTGTTTTTTATACTTTCTTTGTCATTTTACATATATTGGAAAAGCTAATTTAGGTTAAAAAAGTTTTCTTTGTCCTTTGTATAATTTTTATTTGCTGCCTATAGCTTTAGTTTTGATTTAATACCAAAAATGTATATATGTTTACAAATTTTGTGAATATTAAGGTGCTCAATATTTTACATTTCTATATTTTTGAGTGTTCACATAATGTGGATAGGAGGTTGATCCTACATTTATCTATATTTTGTACTTCAATATTTTGTTAGCATTGATATTTAGAATGACAATATTTGAAACAATATTTTTGTATTGCAATATTATTGTTGTTTATATTCTGTAGTAATCACACTGTCTTTGGTCATCTTTTGGTTCTCACATGGCAAGTAGGCTATGGGTAGGCAGCTGGCACTATCACGGGAGTAGGCAAAAGCACTCAGGATGAGGAAGGATCTGACACGTAGATTGAAGATTTTGGCACTGACCAAATTAATGGACAAACTCAGAAGTTGGCATTGTAGCTATTGGACTCAGAAATGGACAGTACCACACAAGATTAAAAAACAATAAGCTTTGGACATAGTCTCAGTGGTGGATTGGGTAGCATTCAAGCCTGAGGACTGTTTGATTAGCACACAAATTCAAATCTGGACAAGTTAACACACAAGCTCCAAAGTGTACATATTAGTAAACACAAATTAGTGGACATGATAAATGTTTTGCTATTCTAAGCAAAATATGGCGAGAGATTAGGTTTTCTAAACCTCTGGAGAAAATGCAGACTTATTGCTAACTTATTAGAGACAGTAAACCTGGTGGACTGTAGCCCACAACACATCTGAGTGTTACATGAGGGTGGTGCATTCTGGGTAACAATCAGTCCTGTCATATTCACAGAATTATTTGTTGTTAGTGAGACCCAAACCTCTGTTCACCATAATTAGACACACTCAAGACTACACACTAGGAATACGTCCTACTGCATAAAATATGTATAGTTGTAACTATAAAAATTAACAAAACAGTGGCAATGAAAATGATTAATAGACAAAATAGTGAAAACAATTGCTACATTGTAACAGTTTTTCAGATTTTCCCTGTAAAGACAAAGTCAGTCTCTTCTCAAACCGCTCTCTTCTTCTCAGCACCAAAAGAGCTTGTATGAGTTTCTTAGGTGTCCTCGCACCCACATACCTTCGTGAAACAACAGGTGTGTTGTTCTATTTATAGAAGGTTGTTGTCTGTCTCTGCACTCAGTAGCTTTGGTATCCCAGCAAACCAATCAGGCCAGCATCACTCCAAGGTGCCTGCCAGTGGCCTTCACAAATGGTGTTTAGTGCTTTAAAATATCCCCCCTTTAGTGTCCAAAACGTCCCTTAAAGTGGTCTAGACTGGAGTGGGAATAGTAAATACACACTTTTAGTGTCCAACGTTACTCTCAAAGAGATTTAAATTGGTGTGGAAATAGTATGCGTTACCCTTTTAGTCTCCAACAGTTCATTCAAAGTGTTTTAGATTGAAGTGGGAATAGTAAATGCTACCCTTTTAGTGTCTAAAACCTCTGTGGGGGTGGCTTAGATTGGAGTAAGAATAATGCATGACACGTTTTTAGTATCTAATATTTTCTCCTGAGTGGTTTTGAATGGAGTGGGAATAGTAAATTTTAGCCCTTTTGTGTCCAAAACTTCCTTCAAAGTGATTTAGACTGGAGGGGGAATAGTAAATATCACCCCTTTAGAGTACAAAGCTTTCCTGAAAGTGGTTTAGATTGAAGTGGGAATACCTTCTTAGTGTCCAACACTTTCCCTAAAGTAGTTTAGATTGGAGTGGGAATAGTAAATGTTACACTTAAGGGTTCAACATTTTCTTTAAAATGGTTTAAATTGGAGCGGTTATAGTAAATGCCATCTACTTTATGTTGAAAATGTCTATCAAAGTGGTTTAGTTTGGAGTGGGAATAGTAAATGTCACTCCTTTACTGTCCAACATTTTCCTGAAATAGGTTTCGATTGGAGTGGGAACAGGTAATGTCACCCCTTTAGTGTCTGACACTTTCTTCTAATGGGTTTACATTGGAATGAGAACAGCAAATGTCACCCCCTTAGTGTCCCAGACTGCCCTAAATCTGTTTAGATTGGAGTAGGAATAGTACATGAAAACTTGTTAGTGTCCAACATTTTTTATAAAGAGGTTTAGTTTGGAATGGGAATAATAAATTTAATCCCTTTAGGGACCAACAGTTTCTTTAAAGTGGTTTAAAGCGGGGTGGGTATAGTAAATGTCACCTAATTAGTGGTGAAGACTACTATCAGAGTGGTTTTGTTTGATTTGAAAATAGTAAATAACATTCCTTTAGTGTCCAACTGTTTCATCAAATAGGTTTAAATTGGAGTGGGAATAGTTAATGTCAGTCCTTTAGTGTCCAGAGCTTCTGTGAAATGCTTGAAATTGGAGTAATAATTGTAAATGTCACCCATTTAGTGTAGAAAAGTTCCCTGAAAGTGTTTTAGGTTGGAGTGAAGAGGATACACAATACCTTTTTATTGTCCAACACTTCCCCAAAGTCCTTGACATTGGAGTAGGAAATGTCACTCATTTAGTGTAGAAAAGTTCCCTGGAAGTAGTTTAGATTGGGGTGGGAATACCTGGTTAGTGTCCAACATTTTTCCCAAACTGGATTAGATTGGAGTGGGAATAGTAAATGTTACCCCTTTAGGGCCCAACACTTTCTTTAAAGTGGTTTAAAGTGGAGTTGGTATAGTAAATGTCATTCATTTAGTGATGAAAGCTTCTATCAAAGTGGTTTTCTTTGATGTGGGAATTGTAAATAACACTCCTTAAGTGTCAAAGAGATTCTTCAACTAGGTTAAGATTGGAATGGGAATAGTTAATGTCACCACTTTAGTGTTCAAAGCATTCTTTGAAATGCTTGACATTGGAGTAAGAACAGTAAATGTCACTGATTAAGGGGCCGATTCCGATCTCGGTCGGAGGCGCACCCAATAGCATTCGGTCGGGAAAAAGCCATGCGAAAGCCTGTTTCCCGACCGATCCGTCCAGCACACCGAACGAGTAAGTACGATGCGCACAACAGCAAAGAATCCGGCCGAGCCGTACTCACCCAAACCAGGTCCTGTTCCCCGACCGAGGCGAATCCGGAAACGCCGAATCGAGTCGCACGGAAGGAAAAATGCAGCTCCGTCCGGCCGAACGAGTACGATGCGCTTTCCGTACGCGCCCGAACCCGTCGCTACGCACGGCACGTCAAAGCATCCGGGAGAGGCGCACATAAGCTCCGATTCGCGCCACAACACGATCCACGGCTCCGAGACGAACACGCCAGCGACGAGGACGAGGCGAAGCGACGAGGACGACGCGAAGCAACAAGAATGACGAACGACACGAACCAACCATGAATCCCTTCGTCCCGATCATACCAATATTCTACATTTACTACCGGAACAGGCACGGACGCGTACGGCGCAGAAGGTAAGCCAGACACCAACCACAAAACACATACAACACGTACATGACACATCACACACACACAGAGGGATGCAGAATATACTTACACCAGCAACAGCAGCACCATAGGGGCGGGATGCCCATCACCAATGCCACATATGCACACAGGGGCCTGAATGCGCACCACCACCCCTACCCAGGGGGGCAGGATGCCTACCACTACTACCACCCTTACCCAGGGGGGCAGGATGCCTACCACTACTACCACCCTTAGCCAGGGGGCTGGATGCCTACCACTACTACCACCCTTAGCCAGGGGGCTGGATGCCTACCACTACTACCACCCTCACCCAGGGGGGCTGGATGCCTACCACTACTACCACCCTCACCCAGGGGGCTGGATGCCTACCACCACCCTTAGCCAGGGGGGCTGGATGCCTACCACTACTACCACCCTTACCCAGGGGGCAGGATGCCTACCACTACTACCACCCTTAGCCAGGGGGGCTGGATGCCTACCACTACTACCACCCTCACCCAGGGGGCTGGATGCCTACCACCACCCTTAGCCAGGGGGCTGGATGCCTACCACTACTACCACCCTCACCCAGGGGGGCTGGATGCCTACCACTACTACCACCCTCACCCAGGGGGGCTGGATGCCTACCACTACTACCACCCTCACCCAGGGGGCTGGATGCCTACCACCACCCTTAGCCAGGGGGGCTGGATGCCTATCACTACTACCACCCTCACCCAGGGGGCTGGATGCCTACCACCACCCTTAGCCAGGGGGGCTGGATGCCTACCACTACTACCACCCTTACCCAGGGGGCTGGATGCCTACCACTACTACCACCCTCACCCAGGGGAGCTGGATGCCTACCACCACCCTTAGCCAGGGGGCTGGATGCCTACCACTACTACCACCCTTAGCCAGGGGGGCTGGATGCCTACCACTACTACCACCCTCAGCCAGGGGGGCTGGATGCCTACCACTACTACCACCCTCACCCAGGGGGCTGGATGCCTACCACTACTACCACCCTCACCCAGGGGGTCTGGATGCCTACCACCACCCTTAGCCAGGGGGCTGGATGCCTACCACTACTACCACCCTCACCCAGGGGGGCTGGATGCCTACCACTACTACCACCCTCACCCAGGGGGGCTGGATGCCTACCACCACCCTTAGCCAGGGGGCTGGATGCCTACCACTACTACCACCCTCACCCAGGGGGCTGGATGCCTACCACTACTACCACCCTCACCCAGGGGGGCTGGATGCCTACCACCACCCTTAGCCAGGGGGCTGGATGCCTACCACTACTACCACCCTTAGCCAGGGGGGCTGGATGCCTACCACTACTACCACCCTCACCCAGGGGGGCTGGATGCCTACCACCACCCTTAGCCAGGGGGGCTGGATGCCTACCACTACTACCACCCTTAGCCAGGGGGTGCTGGATGCCTACCACTACTACCACCCTTACCCAGGGGGCTGGATGCCTACCACTACTACCACCCCCACTCATAGGATGGACAATGCATGACACAACCAGCACACCACAACCTAGGGAATGCAAGAAGAAGACATCCCCCAACACCATGACAAGCGTGTGTAGACTGTGTCAAATGCCTACAACACCGAACATGACTTTGAACATACAATGTGACCCCCTAGCACATGTGCCACACATATATGTGTGTGGCACCCACAATGCAAGCAGGCCATGACCATTGTGGCAATGGGTCCAAACCCCCATCATCACAGTGACCAAAATGTAAGTGTGGGGTCCATAGCCGAAGCACACTTTGAACATTGTGGCAATGGGGTCCAAACCCCCATCATCACAGTGACCAAAAGGTAAGTGTGGGGTCCATAGCTGAAGCACACTTTGAGCATTGTGGCAATGGGGTACAAACCCCCATCATCACAGTGACCAAAATATAAGTGTGGGGTCCATAGCTGAAGCACACTTTGAACATTGTGGCAATGGGGTCCAAACCCCCATCATCACAGTGACCAAAAGGTAAGTGTGGGGTCCATAGCTGAAGCACATTTTGAACATTGTGGCAATGGGGTCCAAACCCCCATCATCACAGTGACCAAAAGGTAAGTGTTGACAAAGAAAGAGGTGCAACTGCCAAACTGCATGGATGATACCTGGTCACAGAACAACAAACACATCAGTGGGAAAGTAGTGTATGTGTCCCATTGCAACATAAATTGGGGGAGCCAAATACTGCAGTGCAAATAAGACATACCTTTGGCCATGTGCAGACAAACAACACCCATGGGGGCTGACACTGTCAACATTCATCAATGACACAATGACAGAAGTGACCATCAGAATGCAGACCCACATATTTGCACCAATGGGCACACACATGCAGATACCCTGTGGAGACTGCAGATGTGAGGTGAACAGATACCATACCATGGCAGCAATGGGACACACAAACCATGATCATTGTGCTGACCGATGACCTAGGAGTCCCAGGGACAGCAGGGGATACCCACCAAACTACATACATCCAATGGCACACCCAAGATATGCCAATGCAGTGGTGCAGATGCACAAACACAAACAGGCAGACCCACACTGCACATCATACACAACAGGTGAGGGGGGGTGCCAGTGTCCCCAGGCAACCACACAACACATGAGGAGACCTGAATACCAATCATACAGATGTGCATACAGTGCCACACAAAGGTAACTCATGGATCCAAATCCCCTATGTGGGCAAGCAGGCATTGTCAGATGAGAGGGAGCACAAATCACACATGTCACACATGTCACACAGGCACGTAGGGACAGCAACTGACACAGCAAGACACAGACACACCACAGCACCACCCCCAGGGCCCCCACAATGTGGTGACCCTGGGCTGCATTACAATCCCACTGTGATGACAAAGCTAAATGTGGTTCACACTGTGAACCACAGTCATGTGTCCTGAGCAACTAACTACCATCACACCTACACAAGCACAAATCAAACAGCATGGCCAGTAAGCCAAGGCCAACATGGAGGCAGGGGCCTAGCCGGGCAACAACTCTCATCTGCACACACTCAACACCACACCCCTCGACCTCCAACAATGTGCAGCAGTGAAGCACACATGCACTGGTGACATTGCACATGCACCCATGACTATTCCAGGGTGGTGGGTGGGAACCAAGGTGCAGAAACACATCACACATGGCCACTCAACAAGACTCCTGAATGTCTGACACACTGCACACTACGCTGTACATGGACATGACGGCAATACCACACCAACCAATGGGATCCCAGCCACAGTCACACACCAATGAAGAAGCCAAGGTCACCCACAAAGAACACACATAGACAACAACCAACATTGCAGCCCGGACCCTGAGGAGTGCCAGCAGTCACACACACAACGTGTCACAATCACTGAAAGATAACACAAACTGGAAATCACATGACAGGGGCAAACAACAAGTGCCAAGGGGAAACCTGACTGTGACCCATCTGCGTCTGCACACAAACTCAGCCCTGACAGCAAACACACCTATGGGTGACACCCTGATGACCAGTAATGTGCCATGCACCCACATCACAGAGAACCCAGGGCGAAGACTTTGGGGGAACATAGGTCAACTCAGCTAGCATCACAAACAGGTACAACACTAGGGATCACAGCATGCACAGCTAAACGGAAGTGAACACACAGACATGCACATACAACACACACCTTGGGCGCAGGCAATGTCACAGGAGTACACACTGCCATGAGGGGTCTCCACTCCTGTGTGAGGAAAGCTGTGTCATATGTTGCCTCAGTAGGGCCCCATCATGTCAGCTGAGCACTTGGTCACACAATCAACAATTAGCACCAAATGAGGGCTCCCGTAACATCAGCCTGGTCATGGAAGTGCCAACGGAATCATCAGCACAGATCCAACACACTTGTATAGCAATGTTGCACTGACAACACAGATGAGTCCTTCCCCATTGATGCCCAAACCTGCATGTCCACTGGAAATGGCCACACGGTCAGGGAAGTAGACGAATTTAACAATGGCAGGCACAACAGATGTGCAGGGGTGGAAGCCACAGATGTGAAATAGCCAATCTAAGTAGGAAATCCCATTGCCAAATACTGAACACATGACACCCTCAGATGCTGCTATGGATGACATGGATACGCCACAGGATAGGACACATTCCCCCTGGACCACATGGGTTCCTGCACAGTAACACTTCATTATCATGAGACCAAATATCACCATCACTGCAGTAAGGGCATGGTTAGCATCATCAACATCATGTACATCAGAAGCAAAAGCACTAGAGAACAGAAAGTTGCTTTATTCAGCATATGTGGCATTAAAAGTAGAAGTCCGGTAGAAAATAAACAAAGGCCAGTGGCCAGTCCATCAACAAAGTCACAAGTGGGTGACAGTGGCAGATGCCACCCTACACATGCCTGCACAAAACCAGGGACAACCCACTAGGAGGGGCAACCGGGGGGTAGGCCAGGCACCGCAGGGACAGGATCAGGGCTCACCAGGAGGAAGCAGGGAAGGGGTGGTGGGTGCTGGAGAGCCCCTGACAACTGCAGTGGAGGTGTCTGACATGGTGTGTGCCGGCACAACTGGGGGCATGGCTCAGATGTTGTGGGTGCCGGCACGACTGCAGTGGACCCTGCAGATGGAGTGGACAGGTCCGCCACTGCAGTGCCCAAGTCAGACAGGGTGGTAGTGGACTCCACTGCAGTGCCTACCACCAGGGGAGGAGAATGGGGAACAGGCAAGGTGGGCTGGACAGAGGGGAGGACACCCTCAACACATCAGTGGCACAGACAAGCGCAGCGGGGGGTGTGGTGCCGGGAGAGCAAGTGGCAGGGGGAGAAGGCCGGAGCCTCTTGGGGATGGTATATCTGTGGGTGGGGGAACCTGGGGCAGGGTGTGGTGGGGGCACCTGTGGAGTGGGGGCCTGAGGGATGGAGGAAGGAGACCTGGTGCTTGAGCTGCAGGGCGGCGGCGGGGTCTTGCTCTTACCACTCCGGGGGACTTGCGGGTGGGGGCCTCAGTCTGTCTGCGCCTGGGGAGGGTGTCCGGGGGCGAGGGGCACTCTGCTCCGTGTGGGGGGCTTCCTCTTCCCCCTGGATGCTGGAGCAGCTGGATCGGAGGGGAAGAGGCCGAGGTCACTGAGGAAGAGGCGCTGGGTCTTTGGGGTTGCAGGTGAGGCAAGGGAGGGTGCTTTGGAGGGAGAGGCAACTGAGGACTGTGCAGTGCCCGTGGATGCGTGTGTGTGTACCAGGGCCCCATCCCCTGTGAGTCTGGTTTCAGTCCCCTGACTGTGCGTGCGTGTGCGTTTTGTTTGTGGCGTGTGTGTCTGTATGCTGGACGTGTGTGTGCTGGTGTGTGCCTGTGCCGGTGTGTGTGTGCTTGGGACGGGTAAGGTGCTGGGGAGTGTGGATGGAGCAGAGGCAGGAGGGGTGAGGGACTGTCTGAGGAGGGACACTGCTGCCGTCAGGGAGGAGTCCATGGACCTATTGCCCCTCTGTAGGTCAGACATGCCCGATGAGATGCCCTCCATGAACGACACCAGCTGAGTCAACAGAGCGGTGTGCGCATGGAGGACACTCAGCATGGCTGTCTGCCCTACATGGAGCTGGCGAAGGAGGTACACAGACTCCTCACTCAGGGCAGCAGGGGACACAGGGGCAGGGGGTGCAGTGCCTGGCCCAAAGGAGACACGCTCCCGAACATGGGAGCCTCCACGGACCTGGGGAATGGGAGCCGATGGGAGGGCGGTGGTGGTGCTGGTGGTGGCGGGGACAGCAACACTAGCTGGGGTGTGGTGGCTGCTGACACCCGCCTCCATAAGGGAGTCATCCTCTGAGTTGCTCTGGTCCTCAGCTGAGGTGGATGGTGCTGAGGACTCCTCTGTGTGGCTCCCCTCGCCCTCCGTGCCACTGGGTCCCTCCGACCACTCCTCGGCTGCTGACCCAGTCTGGCTCTCTGGCTCCTCCTGGTCCGTGGAGCTGTCCCCTTCCGTGGCCGTGGATGTATCTGCAAACAATGGGGAAACAGACAGACATCAGTCACCTGCACCAAACGCACACACCACTGTGAGCACAGCACATTACAGAGCAAGCCCTGGCATCATTAGTTGTACATTGCTAAAAGTGCCCTAACTGAACAGGAGAAGCCAATTGTCAGTCTGATGCCAAGCATGGCACTCACATCCCACATGGCCTTGCACCCATCTGTCTGGTGTCTGTTGGATTGCAACACCCCAGTGTGGACACATGCACCAAGTACACAGTAGTTGGACAGTGCAGAGGACACGGTGTGGCATGTGGACATGCACACATCACAGCTCTTGCCACTGAGTCAGTACAGGTTTCCGGATGAAAGGGATGCCCAGAGTCAAATGGGAAATGCATGTGATGCATACCAGCGACAGACACCATGATGCACCCATGTCCTGATAGCCATCGCCACAATGGTGTGCATGTAGCACATGTCACTCCCCTGCAGGACCACCAATAAGTTGACACATGCCATGGCAGAGGCATGACTGCTAAGTCATACATCACTGTCTCAGTGATGTATGACTTGGCAGCCAGACAACAACACTATGCACTGTGTCACAATAGTAGGTCATGGGGAATGCAAGTCCTGGAGCTGCACAAGTGCACATGTACATCCCCCACACAACACATCATCTTAACCCTCATCTGTCCAGGTCATACCTATTGGACATATGGGAGACCTGTGACACTACCCTCTGAACCTGAGCCCTTCACAATTTGCTGTGAATGGGGAACAGCTGCCTGAACTTCACATTCGCATACCCCAGTCTGCACGGGCAGCTGATCAAACACCTATGTGACACACAAGTATCGTCTCCTATGGTCACATCTCCAGGGGCATGCTGAGCCCCTACCAAGAAACACCCCAGCAGTCCTGGCAACTAATCCACAGCACACTGACACAGAGGCAGACACCTGAGGGGTCAAATCACTGCGCACAATGTGTCAGCTGATACACGGGAGTGGGAGTACAGAGTGCATTGCATGGCCTGGAGTAGGCATGACTGTCCTGCTCCACATGAATGAGGGATGAGCCCTGGACAGTGGATAGCTGGCTATGTATGTGTGACACACGTAATCTGCACACTCCTGGGGCCCAAACATTGTTCCCACCCGCTGCATGGGCGTGTGCCACATACCCCAGGCACATGTGGTGGCTCAGCTCAGCAAGTGGACCGCATATCAAAGCAACACGCAGATTACATGTCCGAACACAGGCGTTGTGTGCACAATGGACCCACCCATGATGCCCACAACAGAGTTAGGGAAACAGATGCTGTCCCCCCTTTAGTGAAGCAAACTGCAAGGACACAGTCCCAAGTGACACAATTCCCTGAATGTAAGGGCCACACCTGGGTATCAGATGAGCAGTGGGCAGTGTACAATAGAGGGACATGGCTCCTGGACAACATGACTGCTGCACTGTGGCAGTTGAACCAGGCCAGAGGAGGGCACAAAGCATGTAATACAGAGTTCACAGTGCAGTCTTTGACTCACCCCCTCCTTGCTGCTGTCTGGCCTTCAGCTGCCCATCCAGGTCTGGAAACACCACCGCCAGGATCTGGAGCATGTGGGGGTCAGGGTCCGTGTTCCGCCCCTCCTGCGAGAGGCGACAGCTTCAGCTGGACCCGTGCAATCCTCCGGGTCCAGCCCCGAAGGTCCTGCCACCTCTTCTGGCAGTTGCGGATCCGGTGCTTGTAGACCCCCACGGACCGGACGGCCCGGACGATGTCCTTCCAGATCTCCTGCTTCCGATGGGCATTAACTTGTCAGGATGACAAAGTGAAAAGGCCATTACTACACATGCAACATATCCGTGCATGACACAGTTGTATATACATGTCTCAATCACAGGGGCACATGATGTACACAGGCAGTGCAAAGCTGCCCATGGACAGTTTGCCAGACGTCACTACATGGTATCATTGCATGGGAAGTAAAACCTTGTTCAAATGCACTGTCACTGCACCATACCTGTCCAGTGCATGTCACTACACACTATGGGGGGTGACAACTACTCAGTGAGCCTGCTAGCCAGTGGCGTGCAGACTTTCAGCCTTGCTAGTCAGACAAAATGCACATTCAGAAAGGCAGTGCACAGAACACTCACCTGCTCCCCTGGTGTCCCATACAGCTTGCTGTACTGTGGAAGTAGGCTGTCCAGCAGGGCCTGGTTCTCCTCAAGGCTGAAAGCTGGGGCTCTCTCCACAGTACGTGCCATTGCAGGGTCCAGAGGGGCAGAGACAGCAGCAGTGCAGTGGCAGATGTCGTCCTGGAGCATGTAGTGCAGGCAAGTGAGCTCTCAGGGGAACAGCCAGCAATATATATGTGCTGGAGAGGCAGATACTGTCCCTTGTGTCCAAAGTGATAGGTCCAAGTCGTTTGCATCTTCTGAATCTGGCCAATCCATGGAATAGCAGCACCAAAACACGCCCACAGCATCCTTCAAATCTTCAACTTCATGACATGCATGATTTTGCAACATTGTTGTGTGTGACCAACTGATTTTCCAGCAACCGACTCGTTCGAAATTCGAAAACGCGTCCATTGCCAGGCAAGCCCATTGTCAATGGGTGCGCACCGATCGGTCCATTGCGGTACAACACGTACAGGGGTACAACGCGTACCCGCACACATTGAATGCAATGGGCCGGCCGGGGCACCGATCGGTCCATTGCAGTTCAACGCGTACAGGGGTACAACGCGTACAGGGTACAACGCGTACCCGCAGCATTGAATGCAATGGGCCGGCCAGGGGCACCGATCGGTCCATTGCAGTACAACGCGTACAGGGGTACAACGCGTACAGGGGTACAACGCGTACCGCACACATTGAATGCAATGGGCCGGCCGGGGGCACCGATCGGTCCATTGCAGTACAATGCGTACAGAGGTACAACGCGTGCCCGCACACATTGAATGCAATGGGCCGGCCGGGGGCACCGACCGGTCCATTGCAGTACAACCCGTACAGGGTACAACGCGTACAGGGGTACAACGCGTACCGCGCACATTGAATGCAATGGGCCGGCCAGGGGCACCGATCGGTCCATTGCAGTACAACGCGTACAGGGGTACAACGCGTACAGGGGTACAACGCGTACCCGCACACATTGAATGCAATGGGCCGGCCGGGGGCACCGATCGGTCCATTGCAGTTCAACGCGTACAGGGGTACAACGCGTACAGGGGTACAACGCATACAGGGGTACAACGCGTACTCGCACACATTGAATGCAATGGGCCGGCCGGGGGCACCGATCGGTCCATTGCTGTTCAACGCATCACTGTACATGTGACTGGCATATGTCAGCATGCCTGTCTCAGATGGACATATGCCAGCCACAGATAGCTCCCAGGGAGTGAGGGGCACACCTACATCACGACAGCCTGTCCAAACTTTATCATAAGGCATGTAAGGCTGCATTTCCTATTGTGTGTATGTTGGTGTACATGTTGTCCTGTGGGTGTCACCTGTGGGCAGCCACCCCCAGGCTGTGCACGTGTTCATGGGGACAGGATCCTGGGTGTTACGTGTACATGACCACTGTGATGTGCAACTGTTCATATCTGTGCATGTGCCATGGTCACATTTCACGGTGGTGTATGTGTATGTCATGTCACATACCCCGTGAGTCCCATGTGGGACGGTATGTTTGAGCCAGGGTGTCCCAGTGGCACAATAGTGATGGTCCTCCACAGTCTTTGTGCATGTAGTGTTTACAATGTCTCTGATTTCATGTGCACAATGGGAGACAGTCTCCACATCCAGGTTGTGTGTGCATGGACTTTGATGTAGTGCGTGTGTGTGTCACAGACGTCCATGTCTGTCCTGCCGTGGCAAGTGGGGCCACTACCTGTGGGGGTCATGGTTGTTTTGCTGTGGTGTATACATGATACTCCATGTAATGCCAGTGTCCATGTGGCAATACAGGGTCCCTGGGAATGTACCTGTCGTTGAGCTGTGGTGCCTGGGGCACATCTGTCCTCACATGTCACTGTGGGGGGTGATTGTGACACAGCAGCAGGAGATGGGAACTGTGACACGGCCTCATGATATCCAATGGGCCAACCTGGGACTAATTGATGCCACCTGTTGGACCGTGTTGACAGATGTTGGCCATGTATGTACCATACATGTCCTTCCGGAACTGCACACTTCATGTAGTTGTGCCTCATAATGATGTATGTTGGGATATTGAGTGTGTTCAATGCCGCATATGTGGGGTGACTGACAATCTTGCTTACTTCTCCTCTGCACTGCAGGGCTCCTGCTGTCCATCGACCATTCCCAGACCTGGCAACGATGGTGGAACGGGACAGCATCCGACGGTACCGCTTCACCAGGCAGCTGATTGAGGATTTGGCAGTGCAGTTGTCCCCACATTTGCAGCCTGGCCGGCCGTATCCTACAGCGCTGACCCCCAAGGTGAAGGTGATGGCAGCCCTACACTTCTTTGCCACCGGTACCTTCCAACATACTGTGGCGACTGCTGGTGGGATGTCACAGACCATGTTGAGCCGTGTGCTCCGCGATGTTTTGGCGGCAATGTTGCTATTCCTGAACCGGTACATCTATTTCCCTAGACTGCGACGACTCACTGACGTGAAGAGTGACTTTTATGCCCTGGGGAGGATGCCGCATGTCATTGGCTCCATTGATGGGACACATGTGGCTTTGGTACCACCACAGGCCCAGGAGCAGGCCTACAGGAACCGCAAGCACTACCACTCGGTCAATGCACTGGTGGTGTGTCTTGCAGACATGACCATCACACACGTGTGTGCCCGTTTCCCTGGTTCAGCACATGATGCCTTTGTGATGAGGAGTAGTCGCATCCCCAGGATGATGGCACAGATGCAGAACCAGCGTGCCTGGCTTGTCGGTGTGTACTGACTTTGTGCCATTGTGTGTGATCTGATCTGTAGTATTCCGCCCACTTTTCCAAGTCAGCTAATGTGCACTTGTCTGTCCGTAGGTGACTCGGGATACCCCAACATGCCGTGGTTGCTGACACCCCTCAGGAACCCTGTGACACCAGCCCAGATGCGCTACAATGAGGCACATGGTCGGACCAGGAGAGTGATTGAGCGGACATTTGGTCTCCTGAAGAGCCGCTTCCGCTGCCTGGACAAGACCGGAGGGTCCCTCCCATATGCCCCTGCAAAAGTGGGCAAGATTATCATCGTCTGCTGCATGCTCCACAACCTGGCAGTGCGGAAGGAGTTGCCTCTCATCCAGGATGACAATGACCAACATCCGCCACCTGTGGAGGATCCTGGCCTGGACCACGATGCCAGTGACGATGATGATGATGATGATGATGGTGATGTCCGCACACAGCTCATCACCAACTTCTTTAGCTGAATGTGAGTATCCTGAGGTGTCATGTCAATGATGTGAGTTGGCATGATGTGTAGGTGGTGCTCTGGTGCTGTTGGAGTGTGTCCATGGGCTACTTGACTGGATGTGTGTTGCGATGTGTGCTTACAGGTGGGCTGTACTCCCCAACAGTGTTGACATGCTAACTTGGTTCTGGGTGGGTATCTTGTAACATGTATTGTGCATGAGTTTTGCTGTTCTGTCCTGTACTCCATTGATTTTGACTGTGTGTCATTTCTGTCCTTCACAGGGTACTTTCAGATTCGTTTGGTCAACTGTGTCCACCGACGACGTGATTGCACTTCCAGGCTGGTAGCTGTTGTGTCCCTACAGGTGATGTGCGCCACACCCATGGACTTCCTTCCGTCTACAGTTGTTGACTGTGTGCCCGCTGCCAGGTGGGATTACCTTGCATCTGTAGTGGTTACGACATGTTGCAACTGTGTAATAAACCTGTGCTTCACTTTGTGATGTGCGTTGTCTGTGGTCACACATTTGACTGCCATTTGCTTACTGCACCTGTGGGCTACTTGACTACAACTGGGAATGGGTGTGGTGTCTGTGCATTGCACCGTCTTCCCTGGCAACATCAGTGTAGGCAATGAGTCAGATGGCCTAGGTGTGTATGTGTTGTGTAGCCCTGGTGGTGTGTCTCCCTCATATGTGTCACGTTGCCTTTACTCACACGCCTGTGTTGTCCTTGCTGTTGCAGTTCGCATACACAGTGTAATTTTGCAGTTCATCATCCCCATAACAGCACCCACGTTGGAATCACAACAGAGGCAAGTATGGTGTATTAGTGTGTTTATTGTGATACATTTGTGTGAATAGTGCATAGGATGGGTAGTGCTGTACATAAATCTTGCAATCCGAAGTTCCTAGGTGAATTGAAAGTCCTGGTAGACAGAATCCCCAGTATCGGGGCCACAGTTGTCTGACACATTGGTCCAACTTGTACTCCCCATGCAATGTGTGGGAGTAGTGTTGCCGTCAACAGGGTGAACAGTCTGTGCACAAAGGTGAACATCCAGAACAGGTTCAGGCTTCCTGGGAGTTGCGCTTGGCCATCGGCCTCTCACTTGCCCCTCCTCGGACGACCCCTCTTCTTGGGGGGGGCCCCTCAAGTACAGGCTGCTGCGGTGCAGGGGACTCTCTGCCAGAGTCATCCTCCCTCCCTGTGGCAGTTGCAGTTTGTTCGGCACCAGATGTTGTTGGCACACAGGGAGGTGTGGACTGGTTGCTGTTCATCTGGCGGAGGCATTGTAAAATGTCCCTGTGCACCGCCGTCATCTCATGCAGTGCATCCCACTTGGACTCCACGCGGGACATGTGTGAGTCCACGCGGGACATGTGTGACTCCACGTGGGACATGTGGGATTCCAAGCGGGCATGATGGGCAGCCTGCTGCTGTTTCATGTCTCTGAGGAGCCCCACTACCTGGTTGAGGTCTCCGGTGCTGGACTGGTACGCATCAGCTATGCGTACCAGTTGTGGGTCATCATGCACACCAGCAACGTCTGCAAGCAGCAACCTCTGTCTCCCACCCCTCCCACCACCCCTGCTGACATGTGCAGTGTGTGCAGTGGCACGCACAGATAACCCTGGTCCACCTTGGGGGTTGGTGGTGGTGGTGGTGTCCATGGCCCCAGGTTGGTCCAGGGTCCCTGTGCTGGTGTTGCTCCTTGTTCTGTCCATGTCGGCAGGGATGGTATTTGTGGTGACAGTCATTGGAGGGGTGGGTGCAGGGGTGCAGCTGGTGGTCCTGCTGGTGCTGCAGCTGGTGGTCCTGCTGGTGCTGCATGTAGACTTGCACCGGATGTGCCAGGTTGGTCTTCATCGTCCGAGGAGGACAGAGGCTGTACGACGCCAGTGAGCTCCGCATCCTCTTGAGCCTGGGACTGGGACTCCTCAGCGTCTGCTGCTGTGTCCCCATCATCACCTGTTTTTGGGAGACACACACAATGTATGTTATGTTTCTGCAGGCATCAATGGTTGACACACATGACAGTTGTGACTGTGCCTCTGGGTGCGGGCCTGTACATTGCATTGTCCTAAGTCGTCACAGTCAGGGGTTGATATTGGTGTGGCACATTGTCCTGCATTATTTGGGCATTTCTATGTATTTGTTGGGGTGTGAACATGGTCTGCATTGGTTGTGTTTGGTTGACAGCCGGCCCTCCTTCCCACCCACCCAGCCAGTCAGTTATCCCACCATGGAACGTGCTTGCATTGCAGGGAGTGGAAGTTGTCTCTCAGGATGTCAGTCAGTGGTGTCCTGCTGTTTGTTGGTGCACAGTTGCCAGCAGGGCCTTGTGCTCCCCACAGCAGTAGCCAGTGTCAGCCATCTTGTGAGTCCTTCTCCACTCCCTGTGATGTGAGCATGGTTCAGGGTGGTGTTGATGGGACAGTTGTGGGGGTGAGCTATGTCTGTGACTACGACTCCCATCATGCTATTGCCTCCACCCCACTTCCCAGCATTCCCATACTTACTTGCTTTTGTAGGGAGTTCAGTGTGTGTGGGTGTGAGAGCAATGGCAAGATGGCTGACAGTGGTGTCCTGCTGTTGGTTGGTGTGCAGTACCCAGAATGCCCTTGTGCTCCCCACGACACAGCAACAGTGTCAGACATCTTTGATGGGCCTTTCCACTCTCTGTGGGATGTGCATGCGTGAGTGTGAGCTTGCTGGGCCATGTGGTGGGGGATGTAGAGCTGTGACTATGACTCCCATCATGCTATTGCCTCCACCCCCTTCCCAGCATGCCCATGCTTCCTTCCTTTTGACTCTGCTTCCCTGTGGGGTGGGCTGGCTGTGCTGACAGGATGGCTGGGAGTGTTGTCCTGGCAGTTGTTTGGCTAAAAGTCCCAAGAGTGGCCCTGTGCTTCACACAACATAACCCAGGGTGGTGGTTCTTTGTGGGATCTTGTGTTAGGATGGGGGCATTGCATTCTACCAGGTGGGTTCTGTGGAGTTTGTGTTGGGGGGGTGTAAGGGGAGGTGCTTGTGACTATGGTTAGTGCTGCAAGTCCTCCTTCCCACCCACCCAGCCAGCCAGTTATCCCACCATGGAACGTGCTTGCATTGCAGGGAGTGGAAGTTGTCTCTCAGGATGTCAGTCAGTGGTGTCCTGCTGTTTGTTGGTGCACAGTTGCCAGCAGGGCCTTGTGCTCCCCACAGCAGTAGCCAGTGTCAGCCATCTTGTGAGTCCTTCTCCACTCCCTGTGATGTGAGCATGGTTCAGGGTGGTGTTGATGGGACAGTTGTGGGGGTGACCAATATCAGTGACTACGACTCCCATCATGCTATTGCCTCCACCCCCTTCCCAGCATGCCCATGCTTCCTTCCTTTTGACTCTGCTTCCCTGTGGGGTGGGCTGGCTGTGCTGACAGGATGGCTGGGAGTGTTGTCCTGGCAGTTGTTTGGCTAAAAGTCCCAAGAGTGTCCCTGTGCTTCACACAACATAACCCAGTGTGGTGGTTCTTTGTGGGATCTTGTGTTAGGATGGGGGCATTGCATTCTACCAGGTGGGTTCTGTGGAGTTTGTGTTGGGGGGGTGTGAGGGGAGGTGCTTGTGACTATGGTCAGTGCTGCAAGTCCTCCTTCCCACGCCAGCCAGTTATCCCACCATGGAACGTGCTTGCATTGCAGGGAGTGGAAGTTGTCTCTCAGGATGTCAGTCAGTGGTGTCCTGCTGTTTGTTGGTGCACAGTTGCCAGCAGGGCCTTGTGCTCCCCACAGCAGTTGCCAGTGTCAGCCATCTTGTGAGTCCTTCTCCACTCCCTGTGATGTGCGCATGGTTCATGGTGGTGTTGATGGGACAGTTGTGGGGGGCAATATGTGTGACTGCGACTCCCATGATGCTATTGGCTACACTGACTTGGCCAGCATACACAGAATTCCTTCCTTTGAGTGGTCTTCACTGTGTGTTGGTGTTGTTGTGGTGGCTACATGTCTGGATGTGTTTGTTAGTTCTATTTGTGCCACTGCCTAGCTGTAGTTGTAGTTGTGTTTGTACATGTGATGGCACAGTTGGATGTGACTTTTTTGATGGCATGTGTTGTGTTTATCTGACTGACATACACATTTTGGGATGATTCTGTTCTGGTTGCTGTGTAATTGCTATGAGTGCATGGTTTGACTCTCCCCTTGACAGTGATGTGTGTGTGTTTTGTGGCAGTATATTGTGTACATTTGTTGTGTACTCACCAGGCTCTGGGATGTCCTCTAGTCCAAATACGCACAGTGGCGGAAGGATGGCCCGCACCTTCTCCTCCCAGGGCCTGAGGTATATTGGCTTGGCAGGAGGGCCACTGCCGGTGTATTGGCTGTTGATGTAGTCTTTTTTTAGCAGGTCCCGTACCCTCCTGCGCACGTCATACCACCTGTTCTGGATGTCGCTCTTTGTGCGCCGACATGGTGATTGTGCGTTCACCTTGTTGATGATCCTCTCCCACATCTTGGTTTTCTGGGAGATGGGGGTCTGTTGGACCAGTGTGCCAAACAGCTGTGGCTCTACCCTGAGGATCTCGTCTACCATGACTTCCAATTCACAATCTAGGAACTTGGGATTCTTCTTGGGGGGCATGGTAATGGGTGGTGATGGTGAGTGATGTGTGTGTTGGTGTGCAGGTGAGGGTGTGTGAGTGTGTGTTTTGCTGGGTGTATGTGAGGTGGGTATTTGTTGGTGTGCTGATGGTGTGTGGCTTGTGTGAGGGATGAGCTGTGGGTGTGTGGTTGCTTTCTCTTGGGTGCTGGCAGTGGAATGGCATTTGCAAAGGCTCATGGTTGTGATTTGTGTCCTTTATATGGGTGGAGTTGTGGGTGTGTCTTTGTTCTCTGTCCCCACCCCCCAGTTTTTATTGGCTTGGTAATTGCTTGTTTGGCCTTTTTTGGGTGATTTTTCCTTTGTACTGTCTGTGTATGTTGGAAACGTTCTTGTGACCGAGTCGGACCCTGCATTTGTCTCGTACGGTCTTCTCCGTTTCGTTCACGCTGTGTATGTGCAGTTTTCTATGCTGCGTACGCGTCGGTCGCGGTGTTTTGTGTTGCTTCGGCTCGGTTTTGTATGCGTGTCGGTCGTACGGCTTGGCCTCCGTCCGACTCGCTCGTGGTTTTCGCGCCTTGCATCGTACTTTGCGGTTTGGAGTTCGCGTGTACATTTCGGTCGGATTTGTTCCGGGTGCGTGTCGGTCGGTTGGATTCGCGTGTTTTTCCGACCGGATTGCTGTTTTCCGTGCGGCTCGGTCGGTCGACTTGGGTTCGGTACGTGTCGGTCGGATTTTGCACGCCTTGCATCGTACTTGGCGTGTCGGGGTCCACAGGTACGTGTCGGTCGGTATTATTTCCGGATCAGAGTCGGTCGGTGCTTTTTCCGGCCCGAATCGGAATCGACCCCTTAGTGTAGAAACTTTCCCTAAAAGCGGGTTAGGTTGGAGGGGGAAGGGTACATAATACCTTTTTAGTGTCAAAAAAAGTTCCCCAGAGTAGTTTACATTGGAGTAGAAATATTGAATGTAGTATAGTATAGTATAGAAAAGTTCCCTGAAAGTGGTTTAGGTTGGAGTAGTTTAGATTGGAGTGGGAATAGTAAATGCCACCCCCTTAGTGTCCAAGACGGGAAACATCGTTAACCACGAAGGCTTTACTACGCGTTACGTTTACAACGGTACACTTACCACGTAAACGTCTTTACCACGTGTATGCCTTCCACGACCGTCTTTACCACGCAAGCTGCACTGGAACGTCTTCGTCGGGTCTCATGATGTATTCTACGTACCTACGTTCAGCGCGTACGTCTTTTAACAAGTCCTTTTTTAGTTTTTACTGTCGGCGTAGACGTGTTTTCACGTGTTTTTTAGGTTGGTGGAAGTAAAGGGTGCTGGTGAAAGGCGTGCGGGTGACAGGTAAGAAAAGTTAACTTTATTCATTTAAAAGTAAAACACACTTTAAATGAAATGCATTTTTTGAAGAGAAGTAATTTGTTACATACATTGATGTTTTGCTTTGTTAAGCACATTTAACTAATTATGCAGGGTTTTTATATGCAAGAGATGTATAAATATATTTATTTGAGGCTGAAAATGAGTTCCAGACACAGTTATATATTATAAATAAAAGTTGATGGCATGTTTTGTGTGTGTACATGTTTTTTTTTATGTGGGATGTTTAGGATGTAATAGAATGATTTATAATCATTGGTCATTTTTTATTTAATATAAATCTTTTAACTTACTATGGTTAAGGCTACGTTTATTAGGTTGAAGTTCTTTTTGGATGAACTACATGATTATTTATATGTTGGATGTTTAGGTTGTAATAGAATGACTTTTAATAATTGGGCATTTTTTATTTAATTAAAATACCATGAAATTATTATTGTTAAGGCTCCGTGACTAAAAGTATATTTTAAATTGCAGTTTGAAAATGGCAAGTGACCTTCTTTGAAAGGTATTTCTGCCATCTTGCTTGCGAGAACGTTTGTAAAGGTCACAGAAAGTGACGAGAGACAAGCGTACACGTTACTTACCTGGCATTGGTCAGTTAAAGAAAAGGAATATGTTAATCACAATGGAATGTCAGGAATGGGCCGTTTTATGTGTTCCGATTCATTTCAGCAGTAATAAGAAGCGTGGTAAAAAGCAGCGTGATAAATAGCTGCGTGGTAAATGTCACCGTGGTAGTGGCTCATGCGTAGTAAAGTATGCGTGGTATTGCCATGCGTGGTAGTTGTTTGCGAAGTAAAATCATACAACCGTCCAAGACTTTCCTTAATGTGGTTTACTTTGTGGTTTGTTTTTAATATTTTATATACATTAACAATATCTTTCTTTTTAAATTTTAAGAAACAATACATAACACAGTTTTTCCAATTTGTTTTAACATACTTATTGAATTCATATGTATAAATTATGCATAAACCAAACCTTATTTGTACTTTTTTAATATTAAATCAAAATTGTCTTTTTTTAAATTTGTTTAATTGAAAAAGATTATAGTAAATACAATAATCAACATGTATAATATAGAAAAATGTCCTCATATTATTTAAATTCTGCCATTTCCTCACCATGCATATACTCTGCGTCCAGAATTCATCATACACATATGAAACTAAAAAGCGTTAGCAAAACCGATCCATTATATCCATATCATACTCCCAAAGCATAACCAGGTGTGATATTGAAAATGCCCTGTCTAACCAACTCCCAAATCTTCGTTACCCTATTACACCTAGGATGCGTTTCAATGATACTGAGCTGCAGTCTGCAGAGAAACACAAGCTCCTGCCACCAGGACATAATATCCAGAGCCTCAGTTGAAAGCCAAGCATGAGCGATTGCCGATCTTGCTGTGGTTATGCAAAGAAAAAACCCAACCTTTTCTGAGGATATATTAGGCCCATGGGCCAGTAAGATTTTTCTGAGTCATACCTGATGTGTAAACTTCAACGTCTGCTGACCATGCTGAATGCTCTGTTCCAGTATAGAACTATTTGTTCACACAAGGCAAAAATATGGACCGGATTGGCATGGGGCTGTCAACAACAAAAGCATGCAGAAGTGTCCTTAAATCCCCATTTATATAACTTATCTGGAGTATAATACAAGTCATAAAGTATTTTAAAAGAGTGAGTCCTTAATCTAGAAACATTCAGGACACTTTGTGCAAGCGTATTAGTACACCTTATATCAGTAACCAAGATATTCAGCTGTAACTTACGTGACCAACTAGCAGACACAGTCTACAAAGGCTCTGTTTACCGAAATTCATTATAACTGAAAAAAGATGCAAAAATAACTACTTTTAGGAACCTTGATAAATTTATTTAGGGACTCATTGAAACCTAAACTAATTTCATAAGAAGAAACGTAAAGAAAATTGCTTTAGTTGAAAGTAGCGAAAAAGGGCCAAGTTTAGGAAGTCGGTATACCTTGCTTATATCCTGAAAAATTTAAAAAGCCCCATTATTATAGAACTGGCCATGCGTCATAATTTGAGAATCATACCAACACCTTAGATAGCTGTCCTGAAGTGGCCTCAGGAGATAGGATTATTGCCAAGAGAAGTAACATTGATGGAAAACCCCAATATGGCAGATAGACCGAATATTCTGTCAGATCATATGATACAGTGAAAGAGTCTTGAACCTAGTATGTTTAAAATAGGCTGTGTCAAGCAAGCCCTTATCCGGTTTAACCATCTGTGGACAGCTGTGGTAATTGGAATAAACTGGCCAGCTCCAGTAGACCTGCCCTGACTACTATTGAAAGTCTTGAAATAAATGCAGATAAAAAAATAAAGCCAGAGGTTTGGAAGTGCTAGATCACCCTAACTACAAAGAAGTTGGAAATACCTTATGGCACAGCAAGGCTTCTTATATTGCCACAAGAATTGCTGCCAGATACTTTCTATTTTTTTCAAAAAACAAATTCAAGGGAATGTACCAGAACAAGCATAGATAACGCAGAAGGATGACCATGTTAACAATGTTGCATCTCCCAATTAGCCTGAGATGTAATCTGTCCCATTTCCTAAATATAGACAAAGAATCCTGAAATAGGGATTCATAATTAAGAACAATGGTAGCCTCCATACAAACAGAGATATGAATGTCTATATATTTAGCTGAGGTCACGTATCGAGCATCTTTCCCCATTGAGGAACACACTCCGTCCATCATCCCCTTTGGTTTTGCATTGTTCGCCCTACGTTGGCATGGTATGCCCAGACGTGGGTCCCTTGCTCACTTTGCCACTGGATTCAAGGTAGCCTGGCTGATGAGGGCTGTGAGCCCGAAACCGGTCCCAGGATGCTTGTTTCCGGTCCAGGGAAGACATGGCTTGGCAGTTCGGGCTGGACTGTTCCCATGAGGCACAGGGTCAGACTGATTTGCATATGGCCATGTCTGAACTGGGGTGGCGGAGTGAGCTAAAGAATGATGATCGATTAAACCCAGATCAGTTGACTGGGGGTGAGTGCTTGCAATGTTCAACACTCCGTCCATCATCCCCTTTGGTTTTGCATTGCGATAAAAAAATAATGCCAGAGGTTTGGAAGTGCTAGATCACCCTAACTACAAAGAAGTTGGAAATACCTTATGGCACAGCAAGGCTTCTTATATTGCCACAAGAATTGCTGCCAGCTACTTTCTATTTTTTCAAAAAACATTTAAACAAATTCAAGGGAATGTACCAGAACAAGCATAGATAAGGCAGAAGGATGACCATGTTAACAATGTTGCATCTCCCAATTAGCCTGAGATGTAATCTGTCCCATTTCCTAAATATAGACAAAGAATCCTGATATAGGGATTCATAATTAAGAACAATGGTAGCCTCCATACAAACAGAGATATGAATGTCTAGATATTTAGCTGAGGTCACGTATCGAGCATCTTTCCCCATTGAGATATATTATTGGTGACAATTTTGGTCTTTTCTGCATTTAACCTATACCCCAAAATTTGGCCAAACAGTATTGCTGCTTCCTCCATTGCTGTTAGAGCTTTCTGAGGAGACAAAGTTAGAATCACAATGTCATCAGAGTATGTAAAAAGTTTGCCCTCTCAGTTATGCAATCTCAGAGGTGAAATGGATGCATATTTTTACATGCTCGAATGTATGGATCCAAGTACAGAGCAAAAAGAAGTGGGGAAAGAGGGTATCCTTGCCTTGTACCCTGGATTATTTGGACTACTCTGACTCTGTGTAATGAATCCTGGGCCAAACCCCATCCCAGACATAACTATCCACAAACATTGCCAAGAGACCCTGTTGAATGCTTTTTCAGCGTCCAATAGTATCATCACAGCTGGCATTTGCAATTTAGCCACCACATTAGGTGCGGGTATGGCAAGGTTAATATGAGCGGGGGTGTCACGCAAGGCAATAAACCCATGTTGGGTGGCATCGACTAGTGATCTTATAATCAAGGCTAGACAGTTGGTCAATATTCGTGTATAGACTTTTTTATCACAATTAATTTAAGATATAGGACAATATGAACCGCAGTTTAAAGGATCTTTACTCTTTGTAGCAAAGATAGCAATATATGTCTCACCCCAGGTGGGTGGTAGAGAATCGACAAAAGATGGGGAGTTGACCAGTTCCAAAAAGAGGGGACAACTGATATTTTGAAACTGTTTGCAAAATTCCGTCGAAATGGCATCCGGTCCAGCCACTTTACCTATAGCCTATTGGTAGATAGCTGTAGCAACCTCTTCACCCATTATTAAAACATCCAGGTCTGTATGCTAGTCAATTGATTAAGCCTAATATCCTAAAGATAATGATCTATCAGGCCCAGAGTTGCCTGAAAGATTTCCTTATACAGGCTAGAATAAAATTGGTGGAGGTCTGCAAGAATTGGCGAGCTACTGGTAATTATATTACCCCTCTCATTTCTTATACTTGTTATTAAACTTTTGTTGCACTTGTTCTTTAACTGGAATGCCAAGTTTAGATTGGAGTGGGAATAGTTAATGTCAACACTTGAGTGTCCAAAGAATTCTTCAGAGTGCTTGGCATTGGAGTAAGACTAGTAAATGTCAACCATTGAGTATAGAAAATGTCCCTGAAAATAGGTTAGATTGGAGTGGGAAGGGTACATAATACATTTAAGTCTAAAACACTCTCCCACTGTGGTTTAGATTAGAGTGGGAATAGTAAATGTCACCCCTTTAGTGTTGAACATTTTCTTCAAAGTGCTTGACATTGGAGCAGGAATATTAAATGTCACCCATTTAGTGTGGAAAAGTTCCCTGAAAGTGGTTTAGGTTGGAGTGGGGATGGTAAATCATGCTTTTTAGTGCCCAACATTTTCTCTAAAGGGGTTTATATTGGAGTGGGATTAGTTAATGTCACCTCTTTAGTGTCCAATACTTTCCTTAATGTGGTTTACATTGTATTTTGTTTTTAATATTTTATTTCAAATATTTTATATACATTAACAATATATTTCTTTTTTATTTAAAGAAACAATACATAACGCATTCTCCAATGTTTATTTTTTTAACATACTTATTGAATTTATATGCACCAATTATCCATAAACCAAACTTTTCTGTACTTTACATTAACAATTTTGTACATTATTACATTTAAATAAAATTCTCATACTTTTTTCCAATGTTTATTTACATTTTTTCAACTTTCCATTATTTTTTACAGTGTTTTTATGTTTTTAAACAAATAAATATTTGCTGAACACAATTTAAGAAATGATATGCACTATTTTATGTACATTATAAATACTATTTTTTTTTTAGTATTATTTATTATTTTGTTAACATAATTATGTATTATATATGCATATAAACGTTTTACCATTTATACCAATTTTGTAACATTTTAAATGTTTCTATAGGGTTTTGGGGGCAGGAAGTTGCAGGAAATTGGGTTACTGGTTGAGGGGGATGAGACCTTACTCAAACAGCAACCACAATCCTTGCCAGGGTGAAGTAAATAGCAAATCCCAAATTAACATGTGCTTAACCCTCAGGTAGCTTGGCATAAAAGCAGTCAGGCTTAACTTAGAGGCAATGTGTAAAGTATTTATGCAGCACTTCAAACAGTCATAAAATGAGAACACAACACAAGGAAAATCTCACTCCAACTTAAAAAACAGAGTAATATCTAATAAATTATTTGACTCCAAAACAACAAAAATCGAATCAGTAGAATTATGATTTTTTTAAGTGTTTACAAAAAATTAGCACCTAAAAGATCAAAGCACCAACCATGGACATGTAGTCAATCAATCAATCAATCAAAGAACTTTATTCGGTTATTAAACATAAATAACCATAAAAGCACATTACATTTATCACACAAGTAAAAAAAAATAAAAAATCATATAAAATTCATATCATAATGGATTTGCTGGACTTAAAAACATATTTTAAAAAGGCAATCACAGAAGCAATTATAAATTCAATTTCCAGATATTGCAAAACCAGAAGAGCAGGACGGCACTGTCTCAATTCAAGTCTTTTTAACACAGGTAAAATCCATCTTTTTCCCGGGATGGTATAAAATTTGCAAAAGAACAATATATGAATAGTTGACTGTGCCGAGACGTCATTGCATGGGTAATTGATTAATTCTCTCGCCCAGTCATTTAAAAAGGGATAACTTAGGTATCTATGTAAAATGTTCAATCTAAAACGTGTTAATAACAATCTGTCGTAATCTCCTGTGACCAACAAAATATATGGTTGTATAGCTGCAGAAACCAACGTAAAATGATGGGCTTGGACCGATGTTTTTTTCATTTCACTCGTAATTCTAATCTCGCCTAATAATTGCATACAGTTGCTCTTAAGATCTTTTCTAGGCACACTGCACATAGTTTGTGGGTCATTATAATATTCTGGGTGGCCTAATTGAATTAAAAACTTTTTAACATATTCTAACCATCTTATTTTTCTGACCCCGTCGATCCCCAGGGCATCCTTCAATATATGTCGATTAAACGCAGTCTCATCCGTGGTCCAAACCCTGTGCCACAGGAGAATCGGCTGGATTTTAATCACGTCCTCAATATATGGCTTACCTAATTCCATGTGGCAGTTAAATGTAGACGTACTGTCCGGCACTGCCAAAAGAAACCTGAGAAACATATTTTCCGCCAGCTGGAGTGTGGTTACATAAGCATATCCCCAAATTCCCGCGCCATGACTGGCGATAGCTACACATTTCGCCTTATATATGTGCAATAATTCCCCAGGTGGGCGTCTTCCCAATTTTCTACTAAAATTTGATAGTGCCATTAAAGATTTGCTAAACAACAACCTTCTCGCTTTAACTGCTCGAGTCCAGGTTCCTGACTGATTGAATAAAATTCCTAAATAGGAAAAAGTTTTGGTATACTCTATTGCCTTTGCATTAATAAAAATCGACTTTACCTTTTTATTGGATCCTGTCCCGCAATTCATTGCAAAGGTTTTAGAACAATTAATAGTGAGACCCAAATTGGACATAAAATTTGTAAAGCTATTTACGACCCTTTGAAGACCAAGCAGCGTGCGGGCCATAAGAACCGCATCGTCTGCATAGAGGAGTGCAGGAATAGGGCGTGCCGCTGCCGTTGGTAAATCCCTGCACTCCTTAACCAAAGTTGTTTCCAGGTCATTTATATACAGTTTAATAAGGAAAGGGGCAAGGACACATCCTTGCCTTACACCTTTCTGCACTCTAAAAGTCTCGGTGCAGTCACCACTCAACCCAAATCGAATGCTCGCCCTTGCCCCTGAATAAAGCTGCCTTAAAAAAGAGATCAATAAAACTTCCACCCCTAGGACATGTAGTCATGCAAGACCGGGTCAAAGTTAAAAAATGTGGCCAACAGCGATGGAGAGCGGGTCGGATACAAGAAGTGGATTTTACCGGGTCAATGGTTACCTTCGAACTTAGAAGAAATTTTTAAGAAAAAGTTCTGAAAAGGTAAAATTCAGAGGGGCAAGGATGTAGGCGGTGTCTGAGGAGGAAGCAGTGTCTTTGGGGAGCCACTGGACAAAGTCACTGTGAAGATTTTTATGTTCAGACTTAGTCACTTTTATGAAAGTCAAAAATCTCCAGAAGAATAAGGCAGGAGGCTGTAGCTGGCGAGAGTTCCTTGAGGACGGATACTCCTTTGGCGAAGCACTGCTAAACAGGATTTGCTCTGTGGGTAAGAACATTGTAGGAGCTACCATGAAGTCAGGCCGACAGGCAGTGCACCTTGGGCAGGGCCGCTCTCGTCTTCCCTCGGTTCACAGAGTTTGGGATTTTGGCTATTTGGGCACTTTTAGCACCACCACCAATAGTCTGGTGATTCAACCTAGCCCTTGGAGTCACTCTGGTAGTCCGGGTTTCAGGTGGTGAAGCAGGGCTCAACAGTAGGGCAGGCCTCTGAGGGTTCATGGTAGGCTTTAGGTAGGAAAGCATTTCTTCCAGGTGCGACAAAGCAGTCTTGTGGAGTACCAAAGAAGCAATCAGTCCTCTGAGAGTTCTTCTGTAGGTCCAAAAATTGAACTGAAGAGTGGGTCTGAGGGTCCTATTTTTATACCTTGTGCCTGCTTTGATGTACAAGAAGTTTCTACAGGTTTCCCTTTGAAGTGCTTGGAATTTCTTGACTCCCTTGCTCTGGCTCCACGCTGGCTGCATAGACAATTCAGTGGTGCCAGACCGTTTGTGTGAAGGCAGAGCACAGCCTATTCAGGTGCAAGAGGGGCTGTGCCCAGCTGTGTCCCATCATCCTGCCAGCAGATGGCCAATTCAGGCACACCTAATCCCTCTATTGTGTGACTGTTTGGGAGGACTTCACAAAGTCTAACTGCCAACTACACCTAGTCATGTGATCTACGACAGTTTGCAGGCACCAAGCAGCAGAGGGCATTAAAATACTAAATTTTCAAAAGTTGCATTTTCAAAATTGCAGCCTAAAATTCGACTTTGCCATTAAAGAGGATTTTTAATGACAATTTCATAGACACCAAACATGAAATGCTTACCTCTCCCCAATCAAAAGTTAGCACTTATTAAATGTAATAAGGCAACCTAATGTTATCCTATGGGGCAGGGCGGCCTCATAGTAGTGAAAAATGAATTTAGGTGTTTTTCACTACCAAAAGATATAAAACTGAAAAGTACATGTCCAAACCTTTAATTACAATGCACCCTGCCTTATGGGTTACCCAGGGCATACTGATATGCAATAAAACAAGAGTTTAAGGCATGGCAAAGGGATTATATTGCCAAGTCAAATTGGCAGTTTAAAACTGCATTCAGGCTGTAATGGCAGGCCTGACATGTTGTAAGGGGCTACTTAAGTGGGTGGCACAATATGTGCTGCAGGTCCACTAGTAGCATTTTATTTACAGGCCCTGGGAATATGATATACAACTCTACCAGGGACTTATAAGTAAATTAAAAATTCCAATGAGGTGTTAGTCAATCTTAGCATGTTTAAATGAGATAGCACAAGCTCTGGTTAGCAATGGTAAAGTATCAAGGCCAATAAAACCTAATTTAGCAAAAAAGAAGAGGGTAAAGACAAAATGTTTGGGAGTGACCCTGCAAAGAGGGCCAGGTCCAACAGTGATTTATAGATATGATTAGTTATTAATAGTTAGAATGTAGTTTTGAAGTGTTTGGGTGTTTTATGTGTATTTTGTATTATGTTGTAAGATATTGTTTTGCTTTAGGCCTTGGAAGAATTTATTAATATTAAAGGGCTATTTTATATAATTTTTATGTTACATTTTGTATTGTGCATTATTGTATTGCAATATATGAATATTATGTATGAAAGTAGTGTTTTCTGTGGGTGGGTTGTGTATTTTTTTACAGGGTTATGGAATTTAAGTTCTTGATTAGAGCGCTGGAGAGTGTGTGTTTCTATTAAAGGAAATTACTGTGGTTTCTACTAATCCATTGCTTTTATTTTTAATTTCCCTTGTTTTTTCAGATTTCATGGAGTGTTTTTTCTTCCATGTTTCTGTCTGGTAGGGTCATTGATCACGTTGGATTGGTTTGTTGGGTTCACTTAGACCACCACGGTCATCACGTCATCCATCTACTCTGGGACACCAACCAACACCTGCCCCCACTACCTCTTCAACCTTGGAACCAACCCATTCAGCACCAAACTCATCAGCATCATCAACACCTCTATCTCCACAGCAGCTTTACCAGACATATGGAAACATGCAGAGATCAGACCCCTGCTAAAGAAACTGTCCGCAGACACCAGCTAACTCAAAAATCAAAGTCAACACAATTGCCTCCTTCTGCTTCCACACCCTTTGCATGCTCTGCAGAATATTCAGATGAATCCCACTCAACGCCAGAAAGACCATCACTTAGGCCCTCATCACCAGCTGCCTCCTCAGAAGACGCTGACCATACAGAATGCAATAGCCAATTTCATCCTGGACCTCTCCAAACAGACCCACATCACCCTCACCTCAGAAACCTCCACTGGATCCCCATCCAGAAGAGATGCCAGTTCAAGATCCTCACACATGCCTGCAAATCTCTACATGGTCAAGGCTCGGCCTATCTCAACCATCGACTGAACTTCCATTGACCCGCAAAGATACCTGCACTCCTCCTCACTAATCGTGCGCACAGCCCCACATCCGTCGCAGTGGGGATGTGCTTCTTCTCCTACATCACCACCAAGACCTGCAACGACCTGCCCCTCCATCTCTGAACAGCACCCTTCCTGGCAGACTTCAGGAAGAATCTCAAGACCTGGCTTTTTCACTGAGACATCGCACCCACAGCGCCCAGATATCCCTAGGGTGACAGCGCTGCGCTATAAAATGCATAATGCATTTTTCAGCCCATGGGAGACCTCTGGGGTACATATGCCCTGGGTATCTTAGTACCATATACCAGGGACTGATAAGGGTACCCCAGTATCCAATCTGGGATGTACCTAAGTACTGAACAAAACAATTTAAGGGAAAAAGCAGATAGACTGGGGTCCTGATTAGCAGGATCCAAGTCAGACTAGTCAATAACAGCTTAGCACCAGGCACAGAGTGGGGGTAACCATGCAGAAGGATCCTACCTTCCTACATACCCCCCAAATGAAAGGAGATAAAGGTTAACCTTGCGCAGTTGAGTCTTTATTTCCTAAATGGCCATATAAGGAAGGTCCTGCACTAGCATGGATAATCCCTAACCTATGGTCCACTGAGAAGTTCCTCCCCTGTAGGGTCTTGGATCCTCTCAAAAATTGGGGTGACTACCTGTAAGCTGTTTGAGCCAAGAAAGAGGCTTGTGGGTGTCTGATTAGGGAAGTTAGGCCCGAACAGAGTTGGTCTCAGCTTCCTCAGAGCGCTGGCCAATATGGAGGGCTTTCTTTCCATGACTGACTTATATCTATCCCTAGGGGTGAACCTCTGGCTGCCTACAGCTTTTGGTTGATCCCTTCTGGTTGGAAAAATGGAGGGCCAGTGAAGGTTTGGGACAGCTGTGTCCCAGGTTTTACTTTGCCCAACAAAGTCCATCTGGGGGATGTCACTGCCTAAGGGTAAGAGGGATCCCTCAAATTGCTGAGGATAATCCACCTGGCTAGTACTACTAGGTTGGGGGTCCCTAATCTGTTGATGAGGGGGTTCCTCTTAGCAGTGGGCCTCTAGGGGTCCACTGACATCCTGAACTCTGCAGCCCTAGGCTGACTGAGGCTGGGTAGAGAGGGGCAGGATACCTGCTCCAGACTGTGTACCTCCTTGGAAGTTACCCCTGCCCTCCGTGGCTCTACCAGGACAGGCCTGACCTCCTCTGGGGCAGTGTCTTCACAAGGGGTAGGGTCAGTTCCCTGAGGAGGCTGACCCTCACCTAAAGTCTGGGGGCAAAAATACTTTTCCCCCTCCCTGTGCTCTCTGGTGGAGCAGAGTGGGCCATTCTTTCAAGCTCCACTGCTCCTGAATTTCTCGTTGGTTGGACTGGGGCCCTCAGGGTCACACCAACATTCTCAGAGAGGCCTAACATTTCTAGATGGGCCTTCAGTTCTACTTCAGCCCAGGCTGAAGTTTCCAAATCATTGCCTAAGAGGCAATCTACAGGCACGTTTGGGGACACTGCAACTCTTTTAGGACCAGTGACCTTTCCCCAGCTGAGATTGACTATGGCCATGGGATGATCTGTTCTAACACCATCAGTGTTGGTCACCTGGTACTTGTACTCAGGTAAAAGCTGAAGTGGGGGCACTAGGTTTCCTGTCACCATGGTGACACTAGCCCCTGTGTCCCTATAGGATACAGCTTTCTGACCATTAATCAGAGGCTCCTGTCTGTACCTGCCCGAATTATTGGGACTCACAGTAAAAGTGACAAATCCCATGCCACCATCACAGACTAAGGTAGCCTGTATGGGGGATCTTGCTAAGCCAGTATCTACCTCTGTTCCCCATGAGAACCCAACTATACTTATGGGTGTGCTACTACTACCTGGGGGACTACTACTTGTGGCACTAGGGGGTGTTGTAGTAGTAGTAGGAGCAACATTTTCCTTATTGCTGGCCTTGGGGCAACTTGCATCATCTTTCCTGTGGGCTTGCTTTTTACAAACAAAGCAATAAGGTTTCTTTTCAGGGGAGGAAGGAGTTTGGGACCCACCCCCAGAGGAGGACTTTTGGGGACCTTCAGAGGACTTCTCTTTAGATTTATCTCTTTCTTTCTCTTGGGTTTTGGAAGTATCTTTCTTCTGGTCACCACCACCCTGGTTGTTCTGTTTAAATCTGGTTCTGACCCATTTATCTGCCTTCTTTCACAATTCTTGGGGAGAAGTCAGATCTGAGTCCACCAGATACTGGTGCAAAAGCTGGTTTTGACCATTATTAAGGATCTGCTCCCTCATAATCAAATGATACAATCCGTGGTAGTCATGCACTTTGCTGCCATGTAGCCAACCTTCCAGAGACTTTGTGGCACTATCCACAAAATCTACCCAGTCCTGGGTTTGTACTTTCTAGGTGTCTCTGAACGTAATCCTGTATTGCTCAGTGGTTAAGCCAAACCCATCAATGAGAGCACTTTTCAAGACTGAGTAATTATCAGCATCCTCTTCTCTAACAGTGAGGAGCTTATCTCTACCTTTGTCAGCAAAGGAGAGCCACAAGATAGCTGCCCACTGCTCTTGAGGGACCTTCTGAACTGTACAGGCCCTTTCTAAAGCAGTTATCCATTTGTGGATGTCATACCCAACATGGTAGGGAGGGACTATCTTGCTCAGGTTCTTATGGTCATGAGAAGTTTCTCTAACTTTAGGAACACTGTTGCTGCCACCATGAGACTATAGTCCCAATTGTTTCCTAGCCTTCTGGACTTCCAGGGACTCTTTGTCAAGGGCCAGCTGCTATTGCCTACCTCCCTATATAGTTTATATCTTATTTTAACTGATATATGAAAATACATTGTTTAACCTTTAGTCACATATGTTTTAGTTGTGTAGGTTTGAAGTTTGTTTTCTCTTAAATTGTTAGTGTTTAGATAAATTGGATTCTTACATAGTGTTTTGGATATTGTTTCTAAGCAAGCTACTCCTTTGTTGTTAACAAAGATTTTAACTTTAAATTGTTGCTTGTCATACATTCTTTGTTTGCTAATTTTAGGTGTATTTAAGTCTGACAATTGCTTCATTTTTAGTTGGTGGTAGCTTTGTTCTTTTTGTAGGGCCTCTATGAATTTATATAGAGATGTTTGGGTTCTCCCTAGTGTAGATTAGAAGGCATTGAGACCTCCTTCTACTGCTTTGTTGGGTTTGACTTCGTGGGCTATGCTGCCATAGACATTCCACAATGGTTTTAGAATTTGGGTTGGGTCTGTGTCCTCATTATGTGTGTTGGTTAGGTGTTTGGGAATTTGAATATCTTAGTATCTTCTAGCACCAGGAGGGGTACCACTGGTGACTTTTTAGTTTGTGCTATTAAGCATTTTAAGGTGGGTATATCTGATAGCTGGCCTCTGAAGTGTTCTTTTACTTTGGGCAATATATCTTTGAGCATTTTAGTTGTTGGCTCTTGGGAACTAGTGCTTGTTTCTCTCAAGTCTTGAAGTACATGCCTCACTTCAATTTCCATCACATTTGGGAGGTGGTTCTGTTCTCTCACATTAATAACAACATCATATTTTGTAGTAGCCCTTCCATACAAGCATTAGAGTAATATTTTGTACATTTCCAGTTCATGTTCTCTATGCTGGTACTTTCTTGGCTGTGGGTGGAGCCCGTGTGTGAAAGTCATTGTTTCACCTTTTGAGATGTGATGTATTTTGCTCTTTCTGTCATTATTATTATTGCAATTAAATGACTGTTAATACATATTAACATATATAATTTAAGGAAAAATGTAGATTTTTTTTTTATTTATACATACATAGGGCCCGATTACGATGTCAGACGGACCGGAGTCCGTCCGACATCGTTTGGGAGTGGATCCGAACGACCTTCTTTCCTTTGTTCCAGCCCAGCAAGTAGGATGCAATCCTATACTTTACAATTGGAGCATGCATTCCAAATGGAATGCATGCTCTCATTGTAAAGAGCAGAGGTGCAGTTCATCCCTGCACCCCATGGCAGGCTCCTCATGGTGCCTGCCACCGAGTGCAGGGATCAACAGGGTGGCACCATAGGTGCCCCTTGGGCCACCATTCGGTGGCCTTGAACCCATGGGGGCCCTGCTGGGGGCCCCCAAAGACAGGTTCCCAAAGCCTTTCTGTGTCAGAAAGGCTGGCACAGAAAGGCTGTTGGAATCTGCCATCGTAATCCCTCGGCCGGAAAGAGCCGGTCGAGGGATTACTGAAGGATTTCCTAGCCCGTCAGAGGCCATTCGGAAATCCGATTCGGATTCCCTTCCAACCGACCCCATCAAAGTGGGTCAGTCCGAAAGGAATCCGACCAGCCGATTACAATGCGGTCTGAGGGGCTCCGGCCGATGGTCAGAGTTGTTTCACCCCGCATCGTAATCGGGCCCATAGTTGGTGGTGGTGGTAATTTTCAGTTTATTTTCTTCTCCATCGGAGGTTTCCATTGTTGGTTAGGTGGCTTTTTTCTGTTAGAGTAAAAATAGTTGTTTTATTTTTATTTTAAATGTTAATTAGTTGGTAACTAGTGGGGTTTGAGGGAGTTTAGTTTTGTTTTTCGCATTTAGGACTGACTTGATATTTAGAAATGTATTTAATATATTTAATTTTTATGTGCCTTTTTTTACATTTTTGAGCACTGGAGATTGTAGGTGGTTTTGTATATTATAGATGTTGTTGCATTTTTTTTGTTGAGGCTACAGCTGGAGACATAAGAATTATAAAGTAATTGGTTAGAAGTTTTATATTTAATGTTTTTGAAACTATTTAATTAATTGATAAGCAAATTAAATGTTTTACTTTCTTTACAGGGTAGTTTGGTTCCTCTTCTGTTTTCTGGATTTATATAGTAAATTCAGCCGAGTTTTGTACTGATGCAGTTTTCGCGTACCTTTTGATATAGAAAATGGTCACATTTTGTGTCCCTTTTATATTATTAATTAAATTCGAGTAGGGGAATGTTGTTTTAATTGGTTTGTGTGTGTTTAGTTTGAATTTTTGTTCAGTTACTGCCTTTTTGGCACATGCTAAGAAGTGTTTCATTCATCATTTTTAATATATATTTAATTTATTTTACAAATTCATTTGGTTGATATATATATATATATATATATATAAATATATATATATATATATATATATATTCACTGGAAAAACCATAGGTTTCAGGGACGTTATAGTTAGTTGGACATTTCACTCGTACAAAACCAGTGAAATTCGGCCGTTATAGTTAGTTCAGCTAACTATAACTTGCGCCCCCGAAATGCACTGCTGATGATGTCACATATTACATCATTCATGACATGGTCGGTGACATCACTGATGACATCACTGATGACATCATCCAGTGACTGTGTGTTTCTGAAAAGTTTAAGTATTTTTATATATATATATGCCAAGGTGTATTGAAGAGTAAGTGGGTGTATAATAGTTTGAATGGATGATTTAGTAAGTGCGTGACTGTCTGTATAAGTGAGTGATTAAACGTGTCTTAGTGAATGCATGGGTTAGTGACTAAACTGTTTAAATGTCTGTATCAGTCTGTCAGTTGGTGTGAAAACGGTTGCATGGGTTGGTGAGTAGCTAAATGAGTGTTTATATGGGGTATTGATGTGAGAAGTTGGCCTGGCATATGCTGTCCACTAATTATAGTGGTCACCTTGCACCAGTCCAAACAACCCCTTATTGGAGATAGGTTAAAGACAACCTTATTGAAAGCTATCCTAGTGGTAGCTATGGAGAGCAGCCTTCAGGCTAAGTCTCGAAGGAATGTAAAGCAGCTTGTTTTACCAGTCTATAATCTCTTGAGTGACCAAATGAAAGAGCACCACACCAGGTATATATTCAAAATATATGTATTTATTGCTAAACACACCCCTCTAGTCTCTTTATGAGGCTAGAGTTCGAAATACATAAGTTAGAAGTTATTTAAACACAGTAATAGCACAAATACACGTTTGGGCCCTAGGGGCGTACCAAACCATATACCAATAAAGTGGTATGCGAACCACGACTGAACTAGACACTAGGCCTAGAGCGTCTAGAAGTGCTTGGACCACAAGGAACCACCCAAGGTAGTGACACAGGGGACCCACGGGAGACGCGTGCAGTGTAAATACACAACCGCGATACGCCGTTGACTTCTATGGAGAAAGTCGTGATCGGGAAATTAGAGAAAGGGACACTTAAAAGAGGACTTGGACCAAACCCTTTGAGATCTAGGACTTTGAAGAGTCTCTACCCACGGGAGCACCGGAGTACTCGTGTTACCTCACCCAGGAAGCCGGGTGCATAGGTGCCTTTCGGGGTCGGGTTTCGTCGTCGATTTGAATGGCGATCTGCTGCAAAGTGCTGCTGGCGACCAAGTGAAAAGTGTCCGGGTGGATCCAAGAGTGGATCGGAGTTCTGAAGAACCTGAAAGCAGAGGGGACAGAGTCTGGGTCACTAGCCAGTGACCAGGAAGGCGATGGACAGATGCCCACCGATGTCGAGTGCTTCAGGTGCGTTGACGGTCGTCTTGACTCTTCAGCCACGAGGTCCAGGAGGCGTTGTTGGCAACCAGAAGCAGGATTCAGGCTGGTACACGATGTCTGTCGAGTGCTGAGGTGTCGGCGACCGGATTGGACCCAACAAGCCTTGGCAACGGCAAGTCTCAATGCAGAGGAAGATCGTTGATGGTGCAGACCAGCAAGGTCTGGGGAACTCACCCAGCGAGGGTAAGTGAGGGAAGGCCTGGAGCAACCAGGATGCCAAGTTAGGAAAAGATTGGCCTTCGTTAAGGGCTACTAGCCAACGGGCTAGCGACCGCGAAGGAGCCTCGTGACGCCGCACGTGGATCTGGCTCACAGGACACTCGTGGAGTGGGGGTCAGTGATCTTCGGTGTAGGTAGTGCTGGAGGCTAGGGCTACTCGGAGGCCAAAGCACAACTTCTTGGGAGACCCAGAAGAGGATGCACTTACAAATGTGCTCGGTGCCCAGGGGTCACGGTCTAAAGTCACCCACGATAGCCACAGGCCTCAACTTTGCTGGAGACTCAGGATAGCCTCGGGGAAGTCTGAGAATCTACCTCTGGTGATGCGATGACTTTGGCGTCCGACGGGAGCTTCAGAAATGCGAACCGGACAGATGCTTCTTTGGTGCCTGCCAAGCAGGGGAGTCACTCCTTGACCCCAAGGGAGATTCTTCTGTCCTCTAATCGTGAGTAGAGCGTCGAAGGTCCAGGATTCAGTTTCAGAGTTTCGTCCAGGGATAATCTAAAGTCCTAAGGACTGGGTTCCTATACTTATACTAAGGATAGGGGTTGGACTACTCTGTGGCCCCACCTATGGGTGGGTCAGGGCAGAGGGGTGGCTACACCCTTTCCCTTTGTCCAGTTCGCGCCAAAGCAGGGGCTGGAAGCCCCTGATCAGGTTTGAACTGGGGTATGCACAGGGACACCAAATGTGCCCCCAGTGCAGGACTTCAAAGCACACAGATGGTGCTCCCGCCCAGCCCCAATACACATTATCCTGTCTGGGGAGGTGGTCACACCTCCCTGGGACAGGAAACCTGTTGTCCAGGCCTCCCCTGCCGGAGTTTCGTCCAGCAGCAGGAGGCCAGACTCGTGTCTGTGGCAGCAGCATCCATTTTGTGATGCCAGGGCTTTAGAAAGAAGTTACCGGGCTAGCCAGAGTTAACATGTCTTTCCCTCTAGAAGGGTGGAATGCTACCCCCGCCGCCAGAATTGGCGGGGGGTAGTATTCCAAGATGTTTGACACCAAACACGACATGTTTAGGTGCAGCCATTCCAAAGTTAGCATTTAACGCGAGGTTATAATGCGCTTAAGAGTATATGGTCAGGCTGCACTACAAACAGCATCAGAGAAGGGTCTCCGAACACTGCAGAGGGGCCCTGCTCATGCAGGGGCACCCTCTCACATAGGAACCATGCACTCTGCCTTTAGGGGGGATTAAAACTACCTCTAAGTCAGAGGTGCAGAAAGATGCTTCTTTAAGTAGTAGTCACGTTTGCAGAGTGGTGGAGAAAGGGTGCTGGGCCTCCGACCAGCGCTCATGAATTCCGCTGCGTAGGACTTACAGGAAGTACCAGGAGGGCTTCTTGGCCCCCAAAGTCCCTCAGGAGAAAATTGGACTTTATCCCCCATCCTGCAGTCTGCCAGGAGGCGCGTTTACAGAGTGGTGGAGAAAAAGTGGCATGGCCTCCGAAGACGTCTTAGCAATCCCACTGTGTGGGACTTACTGGAGGTAACAAGAGGGGTAGTTGTCCCCCAAGGACATTCCTGGTGGCCAACTACCCCTCCTATTACCTCCAGTAAGTCCTTCACTGCAGGATTGCTAAGTTCTTATAGCAGGCCATGCCCCCTTTGCCCACCACTGTGCAAACGCGCTCCCTGGCGCGCTCTTGGATGGGGATTGAAGTCCCCTTCGCTGCTGGGGGTCCTTTAGGGGCCAACTAGCCTACCTCTTACCTCCAGTAAGCCCCACACAGTGGGATTGCTGAGAGGTGGACACAGGCCACGTCCCCTTTCTCCACCACTCTGCAGATGCACCTCCTGGCGCACTGCTGCTCGGAGGATGAAGTCCACTTGTGTCCTGAGGACCTCAGGACACAAGTGGACTTCATCCTCCGAGCAGCAGTGAGGACCTCATCGCCCCACCAGCAGTGCGCCAAGAGGCGCATTTGCAGAGTGGTGTAAAAAGGGGCGTGGCCTCGGACCACCTCTCTGCAACGCAGCTCTGTGGCGCATACTGGAGGTACCTGGTGGGCTAGTTGGTCCCCAGGGACCCTCAGTATTCAAGGGGAATTAATTCCCCAACTTACAATGCGCCAGGGGGCGGGTTTGCAGATTGGTGCAGGAAGGGGGCGGGGCCTCCGGGGAGATGCCGGCATTTAAAAAAAAAATTTTTTAGAAGGGGGGCTGTGTGGCCCCCCTTCTTTTACCATTTTTGGGGCCCTGGGGACCCCATCCCCCAGGGCCTAACCCCTTTTTATAAAAAAAACAGGAAGGGGGCAGCGTGGCCCCCCTCCCGAGGCCAATTTCAGCCCCGGGGACCCCATCCCCCGGGGTATGGGCAGTCTTTTTTTAAAAATAATATTTAAATCTTTGGAGGGTGGCTGCGTGGCCCCCCTCCTCAGGCCAATTATGGCCCCGGCGACCCCATCCCCGGGGCCGGCCTTTCTGTTTTAAAAAATGTTTTATATTGCGGGTAGGGGGGCCGCGTGGCCCCCCTCCCGGGCCACTTCTGGCCCCGGGAACCCCATCCCCCGGGGCCGGCCCTCAGCATTGGGGACCGTGGGGGGAGGCCCAATGCCCCCACGGTCCCGCCGGCTCCCCGCCTCCTGCGGGAGCCGGCATTGCTTTTGCACAAGGGGAGCTGCTGACATGCAGCTCCCCTTGTGCAAAAGCAATTCTGCTTTGGTTTTTGGAAGCGAGAGCAGGTTTCCTGCTCTCGCGTCCAAAAACCAAAGCAGAGTTTGCTATGACAGGGCGGGAGCCGCGCTCCCGCCCTGCCATAGCAAACAGCAATGTCCCAGGGTGGGCACCCGGGACATTGCAGGAGCCGGCCCTGGGGGTGGCAGTCCCCAGGGCCATCAAGGGCTCCAGGAGGGGGCCGTGTGGCCCCCTCCCTACATTTCAAAGCCCCGGGAGGTGGTGGTCCCCGGGGCTTGGGGGACCGTTAGGTCCCCCTGATTAATAACAGAAGCCCCGGGGAGGTGGTGGTCCCCGAGGCTTGGGGGGACCACGAGGCTCCCCCACTAATCAAGGAAGCCCTGGGGAGGTGGTGGCCCCCGGGGCTTGGGGGGGCCCATGAGGCCCCCCGACCCTATTATATAAAAGCCCCGGGGAGGTGGCAGTCCCTGGGGCTGCGGGGGGGGCGCGTGCCCCCTGCACACCATTAACTAAGCCCCAGGGAGGTGGCAGTCCCCGGGGCTGCGGGGGCCCCCGCGAGCCCCTGCAAATTAATTATGCATTGCCCCCGGGACCTGGCCCACCCGGGGGCTTAAGTACAAGGAAGCGCGGAAGCCCGTGCTTTGTTTTTGTTTTATTTTCTCGGCCGGATTCGCGAACCCAGAGCGAATTTGGCCGTTTCTTTTTTTTTAATGCTTTTTTTGGCCCTGGTGCAGGCCTAGGGGGTCAGGGTGTTTCTACCCTGCCCCCTTTTCTTGTTTTCACCTTTTTTTCTACTGATTTCTTGTGACTCGGTTACCGAGTCACAAGATGGCTGCCAACACTTCCTGGTTTGGAGTGTTGGCAGCCAATCACAAAAGTCAGCTCGTACTCGGGTGGAGTCGCGACTCCTCCTCAGTGCTCAGATATCGAAAGTTTTCTTTTTTTTAATTTCTCAGGAACTACCAAACGGATTTACACCATTTAAAAAAAAGGTCGCTTTCTGAACCAAGAACTAACTTTTTGCCAAATTTCGTGTAATTCCGTTCAGCAGTTCGGACTGTAGTTTGTTCCAATTTTCCCTATGGAAATTAACATGGGGAAAACGCGTTTTGGGACCACCCTTTTTTCTCGGCACCCGCTTGACGAATCACCCTGAAACTTTCAAGACAGGAGTTGACTGGAGCAGGCCATTAGTTTTGAACATTTCGCGAAGATTCGTCAAACGGCGCCAAAGATATTGGCAAATCAAAAAACGCTTTTCCTATGGAAACCAGGTCCTAACTATAACTACCTACTGTCGACCGCCAGTAGGTAATATATATATATATATATATATATATATATATATATATATATATATATATATATATATATATATATTAGGGGTGGGCGGAATTTGCGTAGTCGCGCTACGCAAAGCTCCGCGAAACGGTAAAAAATCTCCGCGAGCATTCAGAGTTCTGCGAACACGCGGAATTGCTTGTTCTGCCCATTCGCGATGCTTTTTTCCTGTTCGCGAACGCTGTTTGCGTGCTCGGGGGGAAATATCTCGCGAATACGCATATTGAAAGCACGAACAAGCAAAAAATTCCGCAAAGCCGCGGATCGCGGAATTTTTGGCAATTCCGCGTTCTCCACGGAACGCGAAATTACCCAAATTCCGCAAATTCCGCCAGCGGAACGGAATTTATCACCCAGGCCTAATATATATACAAGACACAAGAAAGGGAGAAACCCTGTAAGTATGATAATAGGGACGGGGTAACTACAAGAAACAAAAAAACAGTCCCTAATGTGGTTGTCCGGATCATGTGTTGTATCAAAAAACTCCAGTAGCATAACTCATTACATATATACACATTCAATCAATACAAAATCCACACCAATAAAATGAGTAAAATTCAAGATATCCAATTTATTCAAAATCGTTATTTAAAATTTTTGTTAAAAACATTTCATGAATTGAATGTACAAAGCATAAAAACATAATGTTAAATATAATAATCAATGTCAAGGTGCAAAGTCTTAACGAAAACTACACAAAAAAGTCGACGCAGCGTTTCGGTGTATCTTGATGCAAACACCTTCTTCAGGACAGAGTTTTCTGAAACAATTTTTAACAGTATATTAATATTTTATATATACTTTTGTTGACATTTCAATAACAATTTACAATACTATACTAACAGACAATCATGGACAAATTACACTATATTAACACATAATTTTTACTCCCAGATTTTACTTTCTCATGTGTATCTCAAAATATTTTTGACAGCTTAATGTCATAACCGTTTTTGGTACCACACATAGTCCGAACACTTAAAAATCAAAATCAAAATCAAAATAAACACATACCTAACTAGAGCTAGGCGATTCCTTGATGCTTAACTAGGCATAAAGCCTTCGTCGTGATATAATTGAACTGGAAGGATACCTATAATTCAAACACAGTATCATTTGACAAGGTATTTATTCAAAAACGTGGCAAAGTTAGGTCAAAAGGTTAAGTCAAAATATATAATTTTTACGACTAAACGCATACCTTTTTATATGGTATTCATAATTAATAGTTGCGTTGTGTGGAGCCACCGATGAATAGAAAAAATTATATTTTCTTAGACCTTTATTGAAACAGATACAAAAGCTATAAGACTTATCCGTTTCATTAGGCAGTGTTAATAATGCTTCAAGATAATATATATATCACTTAGGCTTACCAGCGATAGTTGATCAACAACAGTATCAGATAAAAATACCACTGATTGTCTTTAAACCGAATTTTTAAAATTAGACGGAGAAAGAACTGAAAGAGAAAGGTAGTTCCAAAAACAACATGTTAGGGTCATGATAGGGCTATTTATGTCATCTCAATATTGGCCACATTCTTCTATAAGTAACTTAGTGTACCTGATAGTGTTGCTATTTATCTTCTTCGCGGTTTGGAGGATAAACTCTGCAAACAACAACAGACAATAATATGTTTTAATCTTATGGCAATATTCCTCCTGTACCATATTATGTTGTGGGACAAATGCCTCATATCAATCCTTTGTTTATCAGTGACTATGTTTTTCTAAATGGCGCCGGATATCGGGCTCGATGTATTGGTTTACGCACTTGTATGAATTTTTATTTTTCCTAATTAGTGGTGATTGCGAGGCTACGAACTAAAAGCAATCACCACGAAAAAATTTTCGCAACGGACTTAATTCATATCAAGTTAAGTGTTCTTCAACAGAATCAGACATCAAACTATATGTCTGAAATGTTGCTCGTTCCTCCCTAAATCCGAATGCTAAACTAAGTATATTGGTTTGTATGCATGTATCAATTCGAATGGTTCCTAATCGGTGATAATGCTCAAATAATAATAACCCTACAAACAATCATCATGAGAGAATTCAATGCGAAAATTCAACACCGGGCTCAACTCAATAAATATTCATCTGCGGGACCAAACAACGGACTAACGTATCTGCAATATTCTGCGCTCCTACATAAAAACGGAGAAACTTCTTTCTCCTCAGCATAATCTATTTTCACATAGTCATAATTCGTGCCAACTCATTAGAACAAACAGTCATAGGGTCTATCGTGCTACACGCGTCCAGGGTATCCTGCTCTCTTTACCTCATGAAGTTCCTACGGCCTCCCTGCTCCGACATCAACGACTTCCGGGTTAGCATATTCAGAGACAGAACCCGAGGTGTGCTATTTATTTGCCTTGATCCGGTCACGTGGTGTGCCGCGCCTAAAGCAATTTCAATAATTCTTCAAATATACTAACTTAAAACACATATGTGTTTATTCAAAGAGACTTAATCGTTATTTGAAAGATAATGATAATAATACGATCGGCAATGGTTAGAAATAACAAACCAAACAACAAATGTTCGTTATTACGGTCACGTCGAATACCAAACGTGACATAGTCTCGATTATTTTAAATGCATAATATCAATCCTCAGAATAGAGGTTTCAGTAATATCAAGACCTAACATGAATATACTCGGCTCTAATATAGGGTTTATATCCCTATTCATTTCCCTGATGGTCCGGGGCAAACAATTATGTATACAGCGGCCATCTTGGAATAGTGTTTATTAAGCAAAACCTATCGTTCACATCTCTATTGAGAATCAAAATACAAGCAACAGCCATATTAATGCAAAAGAATGATTCTTTTCTATGTTTTCCATTTAATAAACACTCCATAATCACTGGTTGTTATCGCTACAGAAAAAATGGAGAAACGACAAAATGCCAAGCGACCTCACGGGCTCTTCGTGCTATTTCCATGAGAGCATAGTTCAGTAAAGATAGTATTTAAGGAATTTTATAGATTAGTTTATTACTATCAATAAAACAATACTCCAGCACAATTATCGAACACATTTTCTCGATAGTCACGTAGAAATACTAGCAGATGTACAGTATACTCTCTATGGGTTATATTGTATGGGCCCTACAGCTGGCACCACTAAATGACTTTCTCCCAGTCTTCTTTACTATTCAGACCTTGTCTGAAAGTCTTAAATTTTGACATGAAAAATTGCTCGCGTCTCTTACGCTTAATCTCTATATTGCCTCCTCTTATATTCTCCTGGATGGCTTCCATGACACACCAACGCAAATGGTCAACTGTGTGGCCTTTCTCATTCCAATGGTCAACTAATGGGGCATTTTTCTTTTTAGTCCGTATTGCCGATTTATGCTCATTGAGCCTAATCCTAATCTCCCTAGAGGTTTCTCCAATGTAACCCAAACCGCATGGGCACGAAATAAAATAAATTAAGTTTTTGTACGGCAATTCGCCATTGTTCTAAAAGTGTGAAGTACTTTATTGTGAGTCATATGCTGTCCTTTGATAATGGTATTACAATTCTGACAGGAACTACAGGGAAAAGTACCTGTGGGTAGTGGGGTCTTGGTTAAACTCATTTGTTTATTTTGATTTACATTCCTATAGGTCTGCACCAAACAATTTCTAATAGTTCTATTTCGGCGAAAAGAAAACATTGGTTTTACTAGTTTGGATGTACCCAAAGTGTCAATGAGATGCCAATTTCTATTAATGATGTTTTTCACTTGATTGCTAATATTGCTAAAGTTTGTTACAAAAGTTAGTGGCAAATTCTTTGCATCTTCATTGACAGATTTAGACTCGAAAAATGAATCTCTGTTATAATACTTTGCTCGTTTGTAGGCCCTTTTACTAATCTTCTTGGATACCCCCTGTCTTGTAGTTTCTTACTCAGTTTTTCTGCATGTTTCTCAAAATGTTGAATACTCGTGCAGTTACGCCTTATTCTCAAAAATTGTCCATAAGGAATATTATCCTTCTGGCAGGCTGGATGATTGCTCTCATAGTGCAATATGGTGTTCCTATCAGTCGGTTTAGTGAACAATTCAACCTTAAGAAGGCCGGCAACATTTTCAATCCTAATATCCAGAAAGTCACAATACTGTTTACTCATGGATGTCACGTTATATTGATGAAATTTTTTCCTTTGGACAGGCAGCCAACATACTCTTGAAGAATTTATAGATTGGCTCAATCTTGGCGATGTGAATTTACACTTCACGTCATCCATGAGTAAACAGTATTGTGACTTTCTGGATATTAGGATTCAAAATGTTGCCGGCCTTCTTAAGGTTGAATTGTTCACTAAACCGACTGATAGGAACACCATATTGCACTATGAGAGCAATCATCCAGCCTGCCAGAAGGATAATATTCCTTATGGACAATTTTTGAGAATAAGGCGTAACTGCACGAGTATTCAACATTTTGAGAAACATGCAGAAAAACTGAGTAAGAAACTACAAGACAGGGGGTATCCAAGAAGATTAGTAAAAAGGGCCTACAAACGAGCAAAGTATTATAACAGAGATTCATTTTTCGAGTCTAAATCTGTCAATGAAGATGCAAAGAATTTGCCACTAACTTTTGTAACAAACTTTAGCAATATTAGCAATCAAGTGAAAAACATCATTAATAGAAATTGGCATCTCATTGACACTTTGGGTACATCCAAACTAGTAAAACCAATGTTTTCTTTTCACCGAAATAGAACTATTAGAAATTGTTTGGTGCAGACCTATAGGAATGTAAATCAAAATAAACAAATGAGTTTAACCAAGACCCCACTACCCACAGGTACTTTTCCCTGTAGTTCCTGTCAGAATTGTAATACCATTATCAAAGGACAGCATATGACTCACAATAAAGTACTTCACACTTTTAGAACAATGGCGAATTGCCGTACAAAAACTTAATTTATTTTATTTCGTGCCCATGCGGTTTGGGTTACATTGGAGAAACCTCTAGGGAGATTAGGATTAGGCTCAATGAGCATAAATCGGCAATACGGACTAAAAAGAAAAATGCCCCATTAGTTGACCATTGGAATGAGAAAGGCCACACAGTTGACCATTTGCGTTGGTGTGTCATGGAAGCCATCCAGGAGAATATAAGAGGAGGCAATATAGAGATTAAGCGTAAGAGACGCGAGCAATTTTTCATGTCAAAATTTAAGACTTTCAGACAAGGTCTGAATAGTAAAGAAGACTGGGAGAAAGTCATTTAGTGGTGCCAGCTGTAGGGCCCATACAATATAACCCATAGAGAGTATACTGTACATCTGCTAGTATTTCTACGTGACTATCGAGAAAATGTGTTCGACAATTGTGCTGGAGTATTGTTTTATTGATAGTAATAAACTAATCTATAAAATTCCTTAAATACTATCTTTACTGAACTATGCTCTCATGGAAATAGCACGAAGAGCCCGTGAGGTCGCTTGGCATTTTGTCGTTTCTCCATTTTTTCTGTAGCGATAACAACCAGTGATTATGGAGTGTTTATTAAATGGAAAACATAAGAAAAGAATCATTCTTTTGCATTAATATGGCTGTTGCTTGTATTTTGATTCTCAATAGAGATGTGAACGATAGGTTTTGCTTAATAAACACTATTCCAAGATGGCCGCTGTATACATAATTGTTTGCCCCGGACCATCAGGGAAATGAATAGGGATATAAACCCTATATTAGAGCCGAGTATATTCATGTTAGGTCTTGATATTACTGAAACCTCTATTCTGAGGATTGATATTATGCATTTAAAATAATCGAGACTATGTCACGTTTGGTATTCGACGTGACCGTAATAACGAACATTTGTTGTTTGGTTTGTTATTTCTAACCATTGCCGATCGTATTATTATCATTATCTTTCAAATAACGATTAAGTCTCTTTGAATAAACACATATGTGTTTTAAGTTAGTATATTTGAAGAATTATTGAAATTGCTTTAGGCGCGGCACACCACGTGACCGGATCAAGGCAAATAAATAGCACACGTCGGGTTCTGTCTCTGAATATGCTAACCCGGAAGTCGTTGATGTCGGAGCAGGGAGGCCGTAGGAACTTCATGAGGTAAAGTGAGCAGGATACCCTGGACGCGTGTAGCACGATAGACCCTATGACTGTTTGTTCTAATGAGTTGGCATGAATTATGATTATGTGAAAATAGATTATGCTGAGGAGAAAGAAGTTTCTCCGTTTTTATGTAGGAGCGCGGAATATTGCAGATACGTTAGTCCGTTGTTTGGTCCCGCAGATGAATATTTATTGAGTTGAGCCCGGTGTTGAATTTTCGCATTGAATTCTCTCATGATGATTGTTTGTAGGGTTATTATTATTTGAGCATTAGCACCGATTAGGAACCATTCGAATTGATACATGCATACAAACCAATATACTTAGTTTAGCATTCGGATTTAGGGAGGAACGAGCAACATTTCAGACATATAGTTTGATGTCTGATTCTGTTGAAGAACACTTAACTTGATATGAATTAAGTCCGTTGCGAAAAAAATTTCGTGGTGATTGCTTTTAGTTCGTAGCCTCGCAATCACCACTAATTAGGAAAAATAAAAATTCATACAAGTGCGTAAACCAATACATCGAGCCCGATATCCGGCGCCGTTTAGAAAAACGTAGTCACTGATAAACAAAGGATTGATATGAGGCATTTGTCCCACAACATAATATGGTACAGGAGGAATATTGCCATAAGATTAAAACATATTATTGTCTGTTGTTGTTTGCAGAGTTTATCCTCCAAACCGCGAAGAAGATAAATAGCAACACTATCAGGTACACTAAGTTACTTATAGAAGAATGTGGCCAATATTGAGATGACATAAATAGCCCTATCATGACCCTAACATGTTGTTTTTGGAACTACCTTTCTCTTTCAGTTCTTTCTCCGTCTAATTTTAAAAATTCGGATTAAAGACAATCAGTGGTATTTTTATCTGATACTGTTGTTGATCAACTATCGCTGGTAAGCCTAAGTGATATATATATTATCTTGAAGCATTATTAACACTGCCTAATGAAACGGATAAGTCTTATAGCTTTTGTATCTGTTTCAATAAAGGTCTAAGAAAATATAATTTTTTCTATTCATCGGTGGCTCCACACAACGCAACTATTAATTATGAATACCATATAAAAAGGTATGCGTTTAGTCGTAAAAATTATATATTTTGACTTAACCTTTTGACCTAACTTTGCCACGTTTTTGAATAAATACCTTGTTAAATGATACTGTGTTTGAATTATAGGTATCCTTCCAGTTCAATTATATCACGACGAAGGCTTTATGCCTAGTTAAGCATCAAGGAATCGCCTAGCTCTAGTTAGGTATGTGTTTATTTTGATTTTGATTTTGATTTTTAAGTGTTCGGACTATGTGTGGTACCAAAAACGGTTATGACATTAAGCTGTCAAAAATATTTTGAGATACACATGAGAAAGTAAAATCTGGGAGTAAAAATGATGTGTTAATATAGTGTAATTTGTCCATGATTGTCTGTTAGTATAGTATTGTAAATTGTTATTGAAATGTCAACAAAAGTATATATAAAATATTAATATACTGTTAAAAATTGTTTCAGAAAACTCTGTCCTGAAGAAGGTGTTTGCATCAAGATACACCGAAACGCTGCGTCGACTTTTTTTGTGTAGTTTTCGTTAAGACTTTGCACCTTGACATTGATTATTATATTTAACATTATGTTTTTATGCTTTGTACATTCAATTCATGAAATGTTTTTAACAAAAATTTTAAATAACGATTTTGAATAAATTGGATATCTTGAATTTTACTCATTTTATTGGTGTGGATTTTGTATTGATTGAATGTGTATATATGTAATGAGTTATGCTACTGGAGTTTTTTGATACAACACATGATCCGGACAACCGCATTAGGGACTGTTTTTTTGTTTCTAATATATATACACACATATATATATATGTAAATAAAAGACATGTAAATACATCTTTTAATTTACTTCTTATATATATATTTTTTACAACTATTAGCAGATATAGGACATATATGTGTGCGTGTACATATATATATTTTATATATATATATATTTACACACACATACATATATGTCTTTTCTGTGTTAATATTTGTAATAAATATATATAAGAAGCAACTTAAAAGATGTATTTACGAGTTTTACATTTTTTATGGTTAGATAAGATAATTTACATGTATTTATGTGTTTTCTTTTAAGTTTTACATTTGTTATGTTAGATAAGACAATTTAAAAGTTGTAAAATAATTTGCGTACTTTTATTTAGGTTATCATGTTTCTTATATACAGAAAATAATGGCTTTGTATAGTTTTGTGTTAAAAGGTATTTATTTTTAGTGATTTTCTTGTAGTTGATATTTGATTTGTGATGTTTCTGAAATTTTATATGTTTATTTAAAGGTAATGATATTTGTGTTAATGATATTTTTGTTTTCAATATTATTAAAAATCATTATTTGTACTACAATATTGTTGTGGTCAATATTCGTGTGATTCTTTTTTAAGTATAGGAAGTTGTTATTTTTGACACTGATATTTAATTTCCAATATTTTTATGAATCAAAATTATTGTGATTGTTATTATGTCATTGATCCTATTATGGTCAACCCCAGAATGGTAGCAAAGCAATCCTAATGAATATATATGTCTATGCACATTGATAAATGAAAACTAGACATAATGCCTTGTACCTTATTTAACTATGCAGCTTGGTTGAAAAAAACAAAAATGATTTCAAAAGGGATTAAAAGCAAAAGCAGGCTTCAGACAGCTATACAGAAAAACAGCAGAAACCTCGGATTGTCTTTCTCTTGTTTTACTGAGTTCATATCATTATGAAAATAGATGGAAACTTTTTAACTTGCAGTATCAAAGAGGGAATACACAAACAGAGACAATAGTGTTTTTCAAGTCCCTCTTTAAAACAGGAAAAGTCATAAAATCAGAAACATGAAAAATAAATGCAGTGTTACCAGTAGTCGCCAATCGTTGATGAATATGAAGCCAGGATGTAATTGGAGATTGAAAATGTTTAAATCATAGATGAATATGGCATCAGAGGTGGACCAGCAGTACCAGGTAAAGCACTTCTTGAAACAACACTGAAGGTGTCCAAGAACTGTGACATTGTTCGTCCTATGCATGTCAGCACGTGTCGTCATAGGTAAAGACTGATACACAGCAGCTTTGATGATGGGTAACTGCAAGTATGCTTGATGCTCTCAGTAGAGTTACTATCCAGCAATTAACAGGAAGTACAGCTTCTTGTTCCAGGAGAATGTTCAAGATGACAGATTATAAACAGCTCAAGCACTGAAATGCAGTTAGGTCTTGCTTGAGGATGTTGAAGTTTGAGAAAACATAAAGTCCAGTGTTCATTTAACTTAGAAAGCAGTTCTCCTCCAAGATAGAATGAAAGAGCTTCACATCATTGATATTCAGTCAGGTATGGAGTGTTTTCATCCATATTAACATTTATTTCCTCAGCAAGAAAAAAATTTAAATTGTGCTTCCCCTTATGAAAAGAATAGTTGACAGTTCATCAAACATGTTCATAAAACCCTCACAGACTTCTTCTACAACAAAATTGCCATTATCTATAAACACTTTGATCCGCAACCAACCAGGGACAACTTTGACAAACTCCTCAACACCAGCGACTCCACCTCAAGCACTATAAACACTACGTGGGATCAACTAACCATGCAAACTACTGCTGCCATCATGAGCTCCATCCACTCGGGAGCACCCAGAGACCCCTTCCCACCACATGTTCAACCTGGGGGGCAACTCCATCAGTAAAGAATTCACCACCATCCTCAACTCATCCATCACCTCTGCCTCCTTCCCAGAAGGATGGAATCATGCAGAAGTAAAACCTCTGCTAAAAAAAACTACTGCTGACCCAGAAGTACTCAAAAACTACCAACCAATCTCCCTGCTCCTGTTCCCAGCTAAATTCCTGGAGAAAGCAATAAACAGGCAACTTTTCAACCACCTAGAGATCAACAACCTCCTGGATCCATCCCAGTCGGGATTCTGCACTAATCACAGCACAGAAACCGCCTAATCGAAGCCACAGATGACATGCAATCTCTCCTAGACCAGGGAGAGACAGCAGTCCTGATCCTCCTTGAACTCTCCGCTGCCTTCAACACTGTGTCACACTACACCCTCCTACATGGACTCTATCATATGGGGATCCAAGGAAATGCCCTTAAATGGAACACCTTCTTCCTCACCGGAAGGACCCAGAGCGTCCAGCTCTCGCCTTATACCTCTGGCCCAAAGAACATCATCTGCAGTGTCCCCCTAGGGTCCTCACTGAGTTCAACCGTATTCAACACGTACATGCCCCCTGGCCACGCTGGTCAAATCCTATGGTATGAACATCATATCATTCGCTGACGACACTCAGTTCATCCTTTCCCTATCCCCAAATCCCACTAACACCAAAACCAATTTCCGCAGGTGCATGACTAGTGTAGCCAGCTAGATGCAAAACAAATGCCTCAAACTCAACACCGAAAAAATCGAGGTACTCATCTTCAAGAGCAATACTTTCTCATGGGACGACTCCTGGTGGCCAGTGGAACTGGGCCCCTCGCCCACTCCCACAGACCATGACAGAAACCTTGGCATCTTACTCGACAACAAGCTCACCATGAAGAAGCAGATAAAAGCTGTCTCCTCAGCCTGCTTCCTCACCCTTTGCATGCTCCTGAAAATATTGAAATGGCTCCCCATCAACGCCAGATGCACCGTCACCCAATCCCTCATCACCAGCCACCTGGACTACGGAAACTCCCTCTATGTATCCATCACCGCACAACTACTGGGCAGACTGCAAACCAAACAAAACGCTGCAGCCAGGCTCATCCTCGACCTTCAGAGAAGAGCCCACATCACTTCCCATCTCAGAGCACTCCACTGGCTCCCTGTCCAAAAAAGGTGTCAGTTCAAACTGCTAACCCACGCCTACAAGGCCCTGCACAACAACGGACCAGGCAGACAATTAGGCTCTGCCTCCCTCTCCCTCGCCCACATGTCTCACTTCAACAAAAGCAGAAGCAGCGGCCTCACCTTCTCCTACCTGGCCGCCAAGAGCTGGAATGGCCTCCCACTCCACCTCTGTACTGCACCCACCCTACAGAAGTCAGAGATGGCCTAAAAACCTGGATGTTCATCTGACAACTTCCAGCAGCAGCACCCCCCTCCCCTAGTGCCTGGATACCCTCACGGGTGATAAGCAGAGCTCTACAAATTGAGGTTTGAAAACAAAGAATCAAAAATGCAAGCTGGTTCTGATAGTTTTAAAAACATGAGTCATACCAGTTGTGTTCAAGACATGGAACACAGTGTGCAGTACATCAGCATATGTATTTGAAATTTGGTTTGCAATACCTGCTTCATCTCAGATGCAGAATGAGCCATTTGCTGGGAAAACATTTCAGCCTCAGGGGTTAAAACATTCTCTTTCTGAATTAAGACTCCAATAAGTTTGTTTAATTTATCAAAGCGCATATTTATCATGTCTACCTACAGACATTAAGCACTTTCAAAAATGTTTGTTGAGGGTGGATAAAATGTAATACCGCAATATTTGACTACTACAGAACCTTGAGTAAACCCAGAACAGGATTAATTTGTTCAAATTATGTAGGAGCCATTTCTTAAAAGTGTGTGATAAGAAGCAACATAGGAAGTTGGAGTTGCAAAGAGTTTCTTAGCAAGTTCAGGTTTCAAAGAATTACAAGCACCTTGAACAGTAACAGAATCTTGAGTGTAAGAGAGTATTAGTGTAGGAAGATATGTTAAGGAGAGCAAGATTGTCTTTCGTTAAACAATGGTACTCAATAGGGAATTTCCATGCGGGTTGTGAGAATGCGCTATGCAAGCTTTCATACCATCCAATGTTTTGACAGTTTTAGACAAAAAACTATTGCATGCAGAAACAACATAATATGTATATCTTCAACAAATGAAAAAGGGGGGCTGTCTATCTGTTTGATTAAGAGAAGATTATATGATGCCTCCTTTTTGGAGATCATTATCTGCTTTTAAATAAGGGTTAAGGGTGAAAAATGTCATACTGTTTTATAAGCTGCCATGGCACTTTATGGGATTTTAGTGTTTCTAGCGCCCAGCTTAATTGTGTCACACAAAGAATTTTATATTTTCATGCTAACAATGAGAAGCAGAGGAGGTGATGGTAGAAATTGCATATTTGCGCTTGGAAAGAGTCTAAAAGCTATTGTTAATAACTTTAAAAGTAGTGTGTTTTATTTCCCTATTAGTTCCATAATTATTTCTGCAGCGCCTCTCACAGAGTATGCCTGTTCTTCTCCTATACCAGCATAAATAAGAGGACATACAAATCTTTCACTTTTCACTGGATGAGGCCCCTAAAGAATCCTCATTTTCACTATGTTTTGACATATCTTTCTTTAGAACACTCAAACTAGATTGGAATAGCTATCTTTGGCACAACGTCCCTACACTATAAGTCATTGTAGTCAAAGAGGAATATGTGTTATACCTAAGAATTGGTCTGCTAGATAATGGTCCTAAAGCTTTACCCAGAAGACTGTCCATACACATATCAGTATCTGTTGGCCTTAAAGTTATACCATCTAAAACCAAACAATGTCAAATGTTATTTTCCGTTCTGCACCATGTCATTCAATTTATTATGAGTGATGTTTTCTATCCAGTAAATATCTGTCAAGTGTGACAAATAAATTTTAGCAATTGAGAACGTCTTTAAAGCTTTAAGAAATGCAAAACTGATGCCAGATGTTTGATGCAGTCTTATTTAAAAATATTATTTCTCTCGGTATCATACATGCTCTGACAAGAAATCAGTTCCTTGAATTACCCAAAATCTAGTCCCCTAAATTCTTTTTTCTTTAATATTTTCCCTCCAATGTGCACAAACCTGTTCTAAAAACAAATCAATGAACTATGACAAATAGATAAACTAGTAATCAAAAATCTTTTGAAGTCTTTTAGGCTCTAGAAAATAATAAAAGGCAGATGGGTCACGTCTGACATCACTGATAAAATAAAAAACCTTTCTTGGAGTGTTTTAGGCCTATAAATCTGGGGGACGGTCCTATAACACTCCAACTGTGTAAAGTTATATAATTCCCTGGAGTTGCTAGATCGATGAATGTAGTGATGCCCATAAAGATGAACACAAAATAGCTCCTTGTTAGACCTGACATCTCGGCATGGTGTTCCCCCAAACATTTCGCCTTAACCCCTTGTGATTTGCTTAATTCGTTTTTCTTGACATTTGGACTCTGTGCACTTTACCACTGCTAACAAGTGCTAAAGAGCTTGTGCTCTCTTCTTCAAACGTAATAAACCATGGGTGCCAACCAATTAGTACATTGAATTGACTTGTAAGTCTCTAGTAAAGTGGAACTACCTGTACCCAGGACCAGTACGTTAAAGCCTACTAGTGGGCCTGCAGCATTCATTATGCCGCTCCACTAAAGTAGCACTTTAAAGCATGTTTCAGGCCTGCCATTGCAGCCTGTAGAGCAGTTGTACGCTGTCTTTTCGGCCTAACAAAACAAACGTTTTTCCAGCCTTAAACCTTCCTTCTTAATACCTAAGTCACCCTGAAGGTAGGCCTTAAAGGCTTATAGAGTAGGGTGCATTACACTTCGCAGTGGTAAAGCACACAAGTCCTAAAGCCAACAAATATAAATTCAGCAAAGCAGGAGGGGTGAAGGCAAAACACTAAGGGGGATTACCACCCACGTGTGTCTGGTCTAACATGCGTCCCTCCCAGCTGATAGTTCAGTTAGCTACCCACCCTCATGGGAGTTCATATCACTAAGGCGGAAGAACCCAATCAGCATTGGAGTGCTCAGTCCCTGGACAGTGTACCACCATAAAGTCCATTCCCTGCAGGGAGGTGGACCACCTCAACAGTTTGGGATTCTAACCCTTTACCCTCTTCCGTGCTCGTGACGGCCAGGAGCCGTCACGGGTCACGGTGGGCTTGTGCGCAGGACGGCCCCCGGCCGTCCGAATCCCCGCCCACTAATACAAACGCCCGCACAGCGCGGAAATTCCGTGCGCACGGAAGGGGTTAATTGCATGAGCCATCTGAGGGGTCTATGGTCTGTCAGAACCCAGAAGTGAGTCCCAAACATGTATGGTCTCAACTTCTTTTTCAGTGCCCAGACCTCTGCAAAGGCTTCCTTTTCCAGAGTACCCCACCTCTGTTCCCTGGGAAGTAGCCACCTGTTGATGAAGGCTACAGGTTGATATAGGCCCTCTTCACTTAGCTGTGAGAGCACAGCCCCTATGCCATGTTGAGTTTGGACGATGATTTCCTTAGAGAAGTCAGGCACCTTGAGTACTGGTGCTGTGCACATGACCTCCTTCAATGTGTTGAACTCTTTCTGGCACACTTCTGTCCAGATCACCTTCTTGGGCTACTTTTGAGAATTTATCTCAGTCAAGGGGGCAAAATGATGCCATAACCTTCAGTAAATCTCCTGTAGTAGTCAGTGAGGCCCAGGAAGGCCCTCACACCTGTCTGGGTCTTGGGAATTCCCGAGTCAGGATGGTCTAGATTTTGGCTTTGGGGGGCTGCACCTTGTTCCCACTGACTTGGTGGCCCAGGTAGACCATGGAAACCTGCTCTATCTGGAACTTACTGGCCCTAATAGTCAGGCCTGCCTCTTGCAGGACCTAAAACACTGCCCCAAGGTGGTTCAGGTGGCCCCCCTAACTAGAGCTGAAGAGAGTAATGTAACCTATGTAAGCAGCACTGAAGTCCTCTAACCAAGCCAGGACCTAGTTGACTAGCCTCTGGAAGGTGGCAGGTGCATTCTTTAGCCCACAGGGCTTCAACCCTTGAGGGTTGAGAATGCAGATTTCTCCTTGGCCCCCTCGGTTAAGGCAATCTGCCAGTGCCCTGATGCCAAATTGAAGGTACTCAGGAACTTGATGGCTCCCAACCTATCTATAAGCTCATCAGTTCAGGGGATGGGTTGTGCATTACTCCTGGTGCCTGGATTGTGCCCTCTATAATCCACACAGAACTAGAGATCTCAGGCGGTGCCCGGTAGAGTGACCTTGGGTACCAGCACTAGTGAGCTAGACCAAGGGATTTTGGAGTGCTACAACAACCCTAGCTTTAAAATGTTGAACACTTCTTCCTTGATGCTAGTCCTCACTTAGTTAGATAGCCTTTGGATCTTATTCTTCAAAGGCATGCTTCTGACCAGGTTGAAATTCAACCAGACTTGCCTTCTGGTCATTGTTTCATGACTTCAAGGCTGGCTGCTAAGTTCTCAATGGCAGTTTTCCAGAGCCGCTTCATCTGGGATCTTAGAGCCAACATGTAGCTGGGGGGGGGGGGTTCATGGGAGCTTGCTCCCACCCCTCATCGCAAGGTTGAGAGGCCCTCTGACAGGATTCCACAAAATTGTGAGAGATGCCCTTACAACAGAAAGGGACAGGGTCGGTTATAATCAAAAACAAAAGACGGTCCCCCTCGTGTCACTTAATGTATTCAATATAATAAAGTCTTGCACTCTCACACCCAAATTGCATTCACTCCTAAATCTACACACTGAACTTGATTATATGTAAAGATGTCTCATTTATTTAGGTATACAAGATATATAATCATAAAAATCACTGTGATGCTATATTAAGACAACACATACATTGCTTTGTAGTTATCACACATAGATGTTCTTCAGATAGCAATCTAATACATATACCAGCACATTTAAAAACAAAATTCATACATTTCCATAGATAATTTCACCATAGAAATACAGAAATATCACATTAACGATGTAAAATTACCTATGTAGTTTCACCATAGAAATAAACAAAGATATCACAATAAAAAACTATATAAAGCTAAAGTTGATGACGCGGAGTTTCGGTGGATGAAACTTGATAGACACCACCTTCTTCAGGACTAATACTTTTTTGACAACAGAAATCTCTCTATAAAATATAAGATACACATAATTATAATTCAAAATGGCCATCATCACATATAAAAGCTCAGTTTACTATACTCAAACGTGTTACTCACACGGCATCATTATACTAGCATGCTCTTTCTTTCCAATTCCCAACTTTTATTGCCCTGAGGTGTATATTTAATCATCGGGTTGGGTACCAAGATCCTAATTATCTTGAACCCCATGTTCTATTTATAATTGTTTTCTGGTTTTATTGTCTTCCCATCTATTACGCCCTATGTAGCAGCTTTATTATTAGCTTTCCAGTCCGACTCCTCAGTATATAGTAGCCATAGTTACCTGCACTCTGTTGTTCTATGACCACCTCCTGTTGTTGCAGTTATATAGGGAAGATCTTAGGGTGTTTTGTATTCTAAAGTAAAAACAGAGCCAAGTTATGGCCCATATTTAAATAATTATATAACGTGCAGTATATAAAATACCCAGTTTTATTTTAAATTACCTTGTATTTGGATCCATGTTACACCACTACATAGATTTTTGTTTATTAATTTCCCTTAGCCTTCTCAACTGGGTTATTTTTTAAAGATGAGTCACTCTATTTGTAGGATAAACATGCATTTGTTTGTTTAATATCCCTCAGTTTCTTAGTTTCCATCCATAAATCTAGGGTACCTTTGAAGTCTTACCTGTACGTAGCTCTTATGCTTCATATTATGTGGAATCCCTGTTCAGTCTACTTTGTTAGGGAAAATCTGCTTCTACAAATACTCAATCATGGAGCAGTGCGGGTATACTTTGTCTGCCTGTCCGTCGTGGTCTGTTAGGAATATTATAAAAATGACACATTTGATACTATATTGCTATGTCCATCGATAAATCAGGGTTTATTCACTATGATCTTAATTATTTAATTTCTATCTCCCAAAAAATTAAAGACAGTACCTCTACCTTTATCAATTATATATTTATTTGGTGGTGTTCGCATAGTCCTCACCAATTTATTGTATTCAAATTATTCAACCGTTGTCTCTCTTAGCCTATCGAGTGTTACACAGCACTCTCAGAAAGCGTTGTAATGGTTTACTAAAACTTCCCTATTTTCTATAGTTCACCGATTATCAGTGCTCGAGTAGCTTCAATGCAGACCATACTATAACTCAACATTTTAGCGATTTTTAAATTATACTAATTCTCAAAAACTAGCCACATCTTTTGGCTAAAGAAGCTACATTATAAACCCTTGTAAGGTTGGTATATCATCACTGAGACTCACCTTTGAAGTTCCCAGCGTTTCCGTCACAGCAATCAGGTTTTTTTCAATTATTTCAACGGATGTAGTGATGGGAGTCCTCTTTTTATTGCTACCAGGTCACATGTTACGTAATAGGTGTACACGTTCATAGGGCGTCACCATATTAAAATCAGGAGCAGTTTTTTGCAAATATATTGCCTGATATTTGTATTAAACACATAGGACCCGATTTCGAGCTCGTGTGGAAGGGCTCCAAACGGGATTCGGAAGCAGCAAATCCAATTCGGAGCGTATGTTGCAGTCCGAATCGTCCCCCGTTCCGAACGACCAAGTACGATACAAGGAAGCCGTCCACGCTGACCAAATCGTTTACCAACCCAAAATCAGTCAGTCTGAGTCGTTCGGAGTCGAATCATGCAGCTCAATGGGGATGGCTTCCGAACGAGCGAGTATGATGACCAATTCTGACAGCCGTACTGACTCGATTTTGCAGGGATGAAACGGTAGTGGGAATCAGCCTTCGGGTGCTGTGGCAGCCCCCCTTCAACCGGGGCCCTCCGATTCGGTCCCAGGGGTACCCATGGGTCCCCCCTTTCCATGCATGCACAGTGTGGCGGGCACCATGGGGCGCCCGCCACAGGATGCATGCTTTTCCCCACCCACCCCTTTTTCCAATGGGAGCCAGTGTGTGCGTTCGGTACACAGGCTCCCATTGAGTTCAATGGGAGTCTGACCGGACAAAGTCAGTCACTATACGGACACATCGGAATTGTTTGCTCGAACTCCCGGAGGACGAGTCGTTCAGAAAGCTCTACAGATCCGAGTCGTCCGGAGGACTTTCCGAACAAGATCGGGCCCTTAGTCTTATTCATTAAACGAACATTATGCACCAACAGCTTTGCCCTGTAAATATGAAATTGAAAAAGACATAAAAAATCTCTATAGAAAAATTAGACTAAAACATTTTTTGATGGAAAAAAACAAGATTATTAGAGAACAATCAATCAGGCCTAAAACCACGGTCAGTATGGACACCACAAAGACAATAAGTGGGAAAAGAAGTAGAAAATGTTGAAAGAACAGTTGAAAAAGTAACAGATGACTTACTTACTGTTGCAGGGATTCTGCACCTACACAGAACTATGCGCAGGATTGTGGACCTCGGTGTATAGGGGTAAGCCTTCCTATCGCCTTAGAGCCCACGAGGCCAGGAGCCCAGGACTGACTAGCTTTAATGTCTCACTCGATCTCCCACTCACAAATGGAGAAACCAATGGTTAGACACCCCAGATCACAACACTCCCGGATCTCTCAGGAATTGCGGTAACAAGACACACCTTTTCGCTCACACTCTCGTACTTGTCCCCAATAAGATCTGACAGAGACACGAAAATAGTTTAAAATATTTATTTTAACTAACGTGCTCTAAAATGCAGTATACGAGCCACCACCAGCAGCAAAATGCATAATATCAATGCAGTTAGAATTGCGGCAAGGCCATATATCATAAAGGGAGATGTCATTTTATAAAGACAGTGGATAAAGGACTATAAGGCTTAACCACCCTCCCCTTGGTAAGCAGAAGTATTATTATATAATAGAAGATCTCTGGGCTTTGTCAGCAGACGCCATACCTCAGGTCATAGATCGTATTTCTACATCACAGGTGCAGGTTGCTCTTCTCCCTGGAAAGGTCCCTCTCCAAGTGTGTCTTCCCTAAACATGCATCCCCATAATATCAAAGTACGATTCTCCAGCAGAAACAGCTGCATTGGTATGTTTTGTCTAAGTGCTAGGGCCTGACCAGAACATAATAACAAGAGTCAGTGTTTATCGACCTTGCTCACAATGTTCAGACCAAACTCCAGGAACCGGCAGAGAACGAGCACAGCAGAGAGTTCTCATGTGAAAGGCATAAACAGAGTCTTGCAAAAATAAAGACATGCAGTGTTGTGCGCAAAAGCAGCATCATGGCTACCAGGCTCATGCTAACTTAAAGATGTCGACAATGACTCTAGCGACCATGTGACACTACCTAAAGATCAAAGAGAGGCCCTTAAGGGGTTGGAAAAAAGTGATAATATAATCATTAAACCTGATGACAAGGGGGGAGTATTGTAGTAATGGATACCAATGACTACAATATTAGGATGTACTCCATTCTGAAAGTGGAAGCACACTATAGAAAATCCAGCAATAGAGAATGGAAAGAACTTGAGGATAAGATTGCTAGGTTATTAAGTTTTGCGAGGAAGGATGAAATTAAATGCCAGGATGAGTATGAATTCCTATTAAATAAACATCCTATATTACCAGCTCTTTATGGCTTACCTAAAGTCCATAAAAATCTCTTGGATTCTCTGATGAGACCTATAATATCTAGCCTAAATTCCTTCACAGAGCCACTTAGCAAGTATGTAGATTGTTTCTTGAGACCCCTTGTCTCGAAGCAACCCTCATATGTTAAAGATACTACAGATATAATCAAGAAGATTGAAAGCATAGAATTCAACTCAGAAATAGATTGGCTTGTGTCATTAGATATTGAAGCCTTATATACGAGCATCCCCCAAGAGGCTACAATTGATATGATTAGCGAACTGTTGTTAGAAGTCGATGGGGGTGATTTAACATCACATGCTAGGCTGATCACTGAATGTGTTGAGATCATTTAAAAAATAATATTTTTCTATTCAATGTGCCCCAAGTCTGTCTTGCCTTTATGTAGGTAGTTTTGAGAATAAACACATTTTTTATGAAATGGCACCATTCTTTGAAAATATAACGCATTGGTCACGTTTTATTGACGGTGTGTTTTTTATCTGGCACGGTAGTAAGGAAACACTAGAGGAATGTATTGAGTGGATCAACTATGGTGATGCGAATCTAAAATTTACATCTACCAGCAGTCAATATTTTTGTGAATTTCTTGATATCAAAATTGGTGGGTGGACAAAATATCGAAAACACAAATATCGTCGGACACAATATCTTGTCAAAAATATCGAGGACAAGAATATCGTCAAGGTCATTTCTTATGGGTAAGTAAAGTTTTACTGTATATAACTCCACATATATGTACTTTGACGATATGTATATCTTCAAGGTACGTAGATCTGGAGTTAAGATTAGTAAATTTATACCTATCTATTTGCACTTACCTACTCGATATTCTTGTCCTCGATATTTTGGACACGATATTCTGTCCACACGATATTTTGGACACGATATTCTGTCAGTGAACCATCAAAATTAAGGCTGTGGACAATGCATTAGAAGTAGAACTGTTTACCAAACCTTCAGATAGGAACACAATTCGGCATTACTCAAGTAATCATCCAAGCTCACAGAAGCATAATATTCCTTTTGGTCAGTTTTTATGATTAAAAAGAAACTGTACCAACAAAAAAGATTTTGAAAACCATGCAGAGAGACTGAAAGAAAAATTGCAGAATAGAGGTTATCCCAAAAGAATTATCAAACAAGCTTATAAGATAGCTAACTATTAAAATAGGCAAAATCTATTCGAACCGAGGGTGAAAATAAATAGAGAGAGTGAACAAAGGATAGTTTGTGTCACAAATTTCTCATGTATTAGCAACAAGATCAAGAACTTAATAAACAGAAACTGGCCCTTATTGAATATGACAGATAAAGCTAGCCTGCCTAAACCTCTATTTGTCTATAGGAGGAATAGAACTATTCATAACCATTTGGTTCACACATATAAGGACTCCAATGCGGCACAACAAATAAGTGTGACAGATGGAAGAAAGATAACAGGCAACTTCCCATGTGGCAGCTGTGGCAATTGCAATTCCATAATGAAAGGTAGCAATATAGAACATAAGGGCAAACAACATTATTTTAAAACCATGATGAATTGTAAAAAGAAGAATGTAGTTTATTTAATTGCATGCCCATGCAACAGAGGTTAAATAGGTGAAACAAAGAGGGAAATACGTACTAGATTAAATGAGCACAGATCAGCCATAAGAACTAAATGAGCACAGATCAGCCATAAGAACGAATAAGAAGAATGCACCCCTGACTGAACATTGGGCACAAAGCAAACATAAAGAAAGTGACATAAAGTGGTGTGCATTAGAGTATATTAGTGTCACAATAAGGGGAGGTGACACTGATAATAAAAGAAAGAAGAGGGAACATTACTATATGAGTAAATGCGATACATACAACTCTGGATTAAATAATTGGGAAGAATGGGAACAATTATTTTTATAAGGATTGAACAGATTACAATATATATTGTGGGTTAGAGATACTGAACCTGAGCACCCCAATATGAAGATGTGTGAATAGGGTATTGATGTTCTTATAACCTTCCGTAAGTAGATTAGGGATTTATTTTAATATCTGGCTATTTTATCAAATTATGTGGGAATACTGGAAGAATACCTGAGGTCACCATTGCCACCCATGGAGACCAAGGGGAACATAAAAAGAAAGATAGAAATATATTGCCCAAGAATAAAGGAGCATGATCTGTCATTAGGAAAATATGAGATTAATATTGCAGTTTATACTATTGAATTGACTATAGTGAAAATTGAACGATTTCATGAAAATAGAGGCAACCGAAATCTAAATATGCAATTTGCAAACTATGTCATCTCATAATACAATAATAATATCTAAAACTACCATATGATATGATGGGATTGAATGATTACCTGATGTAAAGATGGCCGCTAATCATGACTGCATGCAACACAAAATGGAACATTAAATGATATTCTTTAGCACTAAATGAGCCTGATCCGTTATGACAAAATAAGGATAACACTGTAGTGTGTATTATTTAATTCTAACTTTATAGGCTAGAAATCAGATGATTTCATAATATCAGGGGTAACTTAAATTGTCAGATATAGAATTGTATTTAAATTAAATCACTGCGCACAAAATTGAATAATGTTCAATTAATGAATAAGACTGTGGGGCCGATTCCGATTCAGGCCGGAAATATCCCCGACCGAGCCGGACCCGGAGAGATTTCCAACCGAATCGGACCCTAGCAGCCCGACCGAACGAGTACGATGCGCACGTATGCTATCGGACTCAATTCGGTCGGACTCCCATTGAAGTCAATGGGAGCCAGTCGTACGACGCGTACACGGGCTCCCATTGACTCAATTGGCACGACGCGAACAAGGGCGCCCCCTACAGCATGTTCGCGTCGATACGGGTCGCGCCATACATGCACATGTAGGGGGGACCCATGGGTCCCCCCTGTGTGCGACTCGCGCGCCTACGCTTCCAGGGGGGTCCGACACGGACCCCCAAAGTGCGGCTCCGACAGCTCCTTGGAGCCGGACTGCGCGAGTCGGTCGGAGCGGTCGAGGTGCGCATCGTACTTACCCAGCCGGGGAACGTCTCCATTGCGCAGTGCGAGTCGTCCCCGTGCGAGTCGGTCGGAGCGGTCGGATCCTGCGTACGAGTCGGTCGGAGATTTTGCGAGCGCACGCATCGTACTCGCTCGCTCGCCCGGACGCACGTACGAATCGGTCGGGAAATAGGGCTCCGAATCGGATCCGGTTAAGACGAATCCGATTCGGTGCCCTACCGGCCGAGATCGGCATCGACCCCTATGTGTTTAATACAAATATCAGGCAATATATTTGCGGAAAACTGCGCCTGATTTTATTATGGTGATGCCCTATGAACGTGGACGCCTTTTACGTAACGTGTGACCTGGTACCAATAAAAAGAGGACTCCCGTCACTACATCCATTTAAATAATTGATCAAAACCTGATTGCTGTGACGGAAATGCCGGGAACTTCAAAGGTGAGTCTCAGCGATGATATACCAACCTTACAAGGGTTTGTAATGCAGCTTCTTTAGCCAAAAGATGTGGCTAGTTTTTGAGAATTGGTATAATTTAAAAATGTTGAGTTATAGTATGGTCTGCATTGAAGGTACTCGAGCACTGATAATCGGCCAACTATAGAAAATGGGGACGTTTTAATACACCATTGCAACGCTTTCTGAGAGTGCTGTGTAACACTCAATAAGCTAAGAGAGACAACGGTTGAATAATTTGAATACAATAAATTGGTGAGGACTATGCGAACACCACCAAATAAATATATAATTGATAAAGGTAGAGGTACTGTCTTTCATTTTTTGGGATATAGAAATTTATTCATAAAGATCATAGTGAATAAACCCTGATTTATCGATGAACTTAGTAATATAGTATCAAATGTGTCATTTTTATAATATTCCTAACACACCACGCCGGAAAGGCAGATGAAGTATACCCGCACTGCTCCATGATTGAGTATTTGTAGAAGGGGGTTTTTTCCCTAACAAAGTAGACTGAACAGGGATTCCACATAATATGAAGCATAAGAGCTACGTATAGGTAAGACTTCAAAGGTACCCTAGATTTATGGATGGAAACTAAGAAATTGAGGGATATTAAACTAATAAATATATGTTTATCCCACAAATAGAGTGACTCATCTTTTAAAAATAACCCAGTGGAGAAGGCTAAGGGGAATTAATAAACGAAAGTCTATGTAGTGGTGTAACAAGGATCCAAATACAAGGTAATTTAAAATGGAGCTGGGTCTTATATATACTGCAAGTTATATAATTCATTAAATATGGACCATAACTTGGTTCTGTTTTTACTTTAGAATACAATACACCCTAAGATCTTCCCTATATAACTGCAACAACAGGAGGTGGTCATAGAACAACAAAGTGCAGGTAACTATGGCTACTATATACTGAGGAATGGGACTAGAAAGCTAATAATAAAGCTGCTACATAAGGCGCAATAGATGGGAAGACAATAAAACTAGAAAACAATTATTAATAAAACATGGGGTTCAAGATAATTAGGATCTTAGTACCCAACCTAAGGATTAAAAATACTCCTATGGGTAATAATAGTTGGGAATTGGGACGAAAGAGCATGCTAGTATAATGATGTGGTGTGAGTAAGCACGTTTGAGTCTAGTAACACAGAGCTTTTATATGTGATGATGGCCATTTTGAATTGTAACTATGTGAATCATATATTTTATAGAGAGATTTCTGTTGTCAAAAAAGTATTTGTCCTGAAGAAGGTGGTGTCTATCAAGTTTCATCCACCGAAATGCTGTGCCGACAACTTTAGCTTTATATAGTTTTTTATTGTGATATCTTTGTGTATTTCTATGGTTAAACTACATAGGTAATTTTACATCCTTAATGTCATATTTCTGTATTTCTATGGTGAAATTATCTATGGAAATGTATGAATTATGTTTTTAAATGTGACGGAATATGTATTAGATTTCTATCTGAAGAACATCTATTTGTGATAACTACAAAGCAATGTATTTGTTGTCTTAATATAGCATCACAGTGATTTTTATGATTATATATATTTTTTGTACCTTAATAAATTATACATCTTTACATATAATCAAGATCAGTGTGTAGATATTTGAGTGAATTCAATGTGGGTGCGAGAGTGCAAGACTTTATTCTATTGAATACATTAAGTGACACGAGGGGGACTCTCTTTTGATTTCGATTACCTCTGACAGGATTGCCATACAGAAGCTTAAAGGGGCTGAACCCAATTCTCTTCTGAGGCACCTCCCTGTAAGTAAACAACAGGCAATGCAAGAGGACTTTCTCCTCAAGGGCTCTGATAGACCATGATCATGCCTTTCAGGGTTTTGGTGTATCTTTCAACAAGTCCATTGATTTGGGGATAGGGTGTGGAGAACTTGTAGGATACTCTACACCCATCCCACATCGACTTCATGTATGCCGACATTAGGTTGGTGCATCGGTCAGACACCAGCTCCTTGGGGAAACACACTCTGCTAAAGATCCCAATCAGTGGCATGGCCACACTGGGTGCAGTCGCTGTTCTCAGATGGATGGCTTCCAGGTACTGGGTGGCATAGTCCACGAAGACCAGAAAAAACCTGTTTGCCCAAGGCAGTCTTGGGGTCCAGAGACACCACAATATCAAGGCCTACCCTTTCAAGTGGGGTGCGAACAACAGGAAGGGGAACCAGGGAGCTGACTGCTTTGCCCCTCTTCCTACTGGCTTGGCAGGCAGGATACGACCTACAGAATGCATCTGAGGTCTTTCTCATCCAGGGCCAATAAAAGTTGTTGATCGGCCTAACAAAGGTCTTGGTCTGTGCCAGATGTCCTGCTAGGGGTAAATCAGAAGCAAATCCCAGTAGGAAGGCCCTATAGCATTGGAGGACCACTGACACATGGGTTGCCTAAGGCTCAGGGAACTTAGACTTGCTTTACAGGAGATCCTTCTCCTAGTAGATGAGGTGATCACCAGAGGTGTCTCCGTTTGCCTCGGCTTTGGCCTGGCACTGCATGCCTTAGAGAGTGGGGCCCGCTTTCGGCGCTTTTGGGGCCTCCTTAAGCTTGCTAACTGCGCAGTTCAGGTTGGATTCCTGGGAAGCAATGTCTTCCCATGTAGGTTACGGAACATTCCTCTCATGTTCTGCTTCCTCCCACACTGTGGGAATCTTTGTGCTGGGCTTTTTTTCTCCCTGCCTCTCCTCTTCTTGGTAGGTTCCTGGGACATTGTTTCAGGCTCCAGGACCATGGAATTTTCCTCTAGGGTGGCCATGGACTGCCTTGGTGCATCAAAAGAAGTACTGCTCTGCTGCCTGAAGCCTGTTGTGAGACCCCAGAGGACTGACCTGATGCTTGAGACTGCTTTCTACTTGAAACCAGGACTTCCAGATTAACTCTCAGGCTAGTTGGCTGGTCTCCTGATCAGAGCCTCTGGGGCAGAAAGGCTCCAACCATCTTGAACCCACACCTGGACACAGCCTGAGTCTTGAACCTCCACGTGGCACCTCTCCAGTCCTAGACCCTTGGAAGTGGTGCTCAAGGTGCCCAGATAGACCAATTCCAAAACTTGGGACTTTTGTTCGACCAAAAAAGTGCATCGCAAGTCAGCCTGAATTCGCAGCAACTCCTGCTACATTCTTCTCCTCATCAGGAAAACTTGTTCAGCAGCTCCTTGCAGAAGGGGTATCCGGCCTCATGGAGCCCTCGTTGGCTGCAGTCTGCAGCTTTGTCCATGGGAGACTTTCCAATTCCAAAAAAGATAGTAAGTCCAAACGTAGAACTCTTCCCTTTGACTTTATCCAGTATCTCTCTGATGAGGAAGCCTCCTCCTCGAACACTGCTGGCTGCCTTGCCCGACTGATTTCTTACCCTCTCAGACATGTTTCGCCAAAATTTCTTCTAATTTTGAAGGTAAGCGGAGACAGGGCCCAATGGTGTATCCAACCTGCACTCTATTGTAGACAGCCATAACTTTGGACTTTGCCCCGGTCTCACACGACTAAATGTCCGCGGTTGGCACATTGATCTTTTAGGTGATATTTTACACTTAAAACTTTAAAAATTCATAACTCTGGTTCTACTGATTGGATTTGTGTTGTCTTAGTTTCAAATAATTTATAAAAATGTATTCTATTTTCGTAAATTGGTGTGAGATTTTTCTTGCACTGTGTTTCCACTTTATTACTGTTTAAGTGTTGCATATATTCTTTCACATTGCCTCTAAGTTAAGCCTGACTGCTTTTGTGCCAAGCTACCTGAGGGTTAAGCACAGGTTAATTAGGTGACCTTTTGTGTACCAGCCTGACAGGAATTGTGACTGTTGCTTGCAGAAGGCTCACAACCCCCTCAAACAACAACCCAATTTCTCACATTGGTGCTCAGTGATGGGATCCAGTATTTATGTTTTTGCAGTACCATACAGTGATTAGTGTTGCACTAAAATCCCAAATAAAAATGTGAGATTCAACCTCTTTTTAAATTCTGCTTGATTGGCTATTTTGCTTTTTCCCAAATTCACTCCCATTCTATCTGCCTGTCTGTGCGTGTGACAGCCTGAACGCATGGAGTTTGGGTTCACCAACCTGGAAAGCTACACTGCAGCTGAGCTGTGAGGATTCTGCAAGGAGAGGGGGCTTCCACCACAAAGAAGCTCCAAAAAGGAGGAGCTCCAGAAGGCCCTCAGTGCCTATGAGGAGACCCAGCAGTTGCTAGACACAGCCCCAAAGAAGGATGGGGAGCTGGATTTGGAGGAGGAGGGCCTGAGCACAGACCCTGAGCTGCAACAGCCTGAAAATATGGAGGACAATGGATAGACCAGTTGGCATCTCCCTGTCAAACCAGAGAGGACTGTGCCTTCCCAAGTCCTGTCCCGTGAGGAGTTGGAGGATAGGAAGGCTGAGTGAGAGCTTAGGCTGCAGCTGGCCAAACTCAAGATGGAGGACCCAGCAGCCCAGAGAGCTCTGGAAGAAAAGAAGCTGGCCATGGAGGACAGGAGAAGTCTCAAAGAGCTGGACATCAGAGCCAAGCAGAATAATCCAGCAACAATGGTGACAGCATACCTTCAGTGTCCACTATAGAGGTCAGAGACTTCATACCGCAAGACCTGATGCCCAGTTATGTGGTAGGAGATGACATAGATACATGTTTTTCTGCCTATGAGGTAGCCCTTAAAATGCACAGGGTCCTAGAGGGAGATTGGGGAGGAAGCTGGGGAAATGCATGCCCACAGTGTGGAGTGGCATCCTTCTAACACGAGAGGTGGGGGAACAGATGCAGTATGCCCCCATGAAGGCCATTTTACTTGCCAAATTTGAGTTGACTCCTGAAAGATACCACCTGAGGTTAAGGGACTGCCATAAATTCCCAAACTAGTCTTGGTGGAATGCATTTGGAATTACCTGCTCTCTGGACACCAGCTGACTCCTTACCATAGTCATGCTAGCACCTGCATCCCTCAGACTCCCTCAGAACCTCAACACCTTGCCCATTGATGGTGATCCTTTGCTTATAGGAGCCATACCACTGTCACCCAGGGATAATAGGGGAACCCCACTATCCCCCCCTACCATTAACTGGGACAAACTCCTCCCCCAGCACTACACTAGCCACTCCTGGATTCTTTCCTCCAGTGGGAGGTGGTGCTCTTTTTGTACATTTGGGAACCTCCTTGTGGTGTCCATACTCATAGCACTCATGGCTCTTGATGGGCTTGGGCTGCTCATCTTTGTCAGGGTAGTTTTTCTTTTGGTGGCCAGATTGGGAATGAGAACCAGACCCTTTCCCCCGTGAGTTGTTTTGAGGCCCTAAAGAGAACTCTGTCTTTTTATCTCCCCCTTCTTTCTTCTGGTTGGAACCCTGACCACCCTTTTGGGAGTCCCCCCCAGATGCCTTCTTGGACACCCTGGTGCTAACCATGATGTCCGCCTCCTCAGCAAGTTTCCTGAGGTCAGTCAACTTGCTATCAACTAGGTGCTGGCTCAGCTTTGGAAAATAAATATCAAGCATTTGCCCCTTTAAAATCAAGTTGTACAGCCCTGAATAATCATCATCCTTGCTGCCCCTCGACCAGCTCTACTATGCCTTCCTGGCATAATTCAAGAAATCCACCCATGTTTGTGATGAGATCTAGTGGATGCCCCTGAATCTTAGCCTATACCTCTCAGGGGTCAGTCCAAGCTTATTGACTAGGATGGCCTTTGTTGCATTGTAGCATGTTTGGTCTCTACCTATAGTGTAAGGAGTATGTCCATCCCCACTGTGGGCATATACCTCCATAGACTACTACCACCCCAGAACTCCTCTGGGACCTTGTGCACTGTCAGACCCACTTCATAGGCTGCAAACCACGTATTTGTGTCATCCCTCACCACATAACTGGGCACCAAATCTTGGGGTATCCTGATTCTGGACCGCCCAGTGGACACTGCAGGTATGCTGCCACCATTGCTGGTGCAGGACTACTCTCTCAGGGTTCTGAATTGTCCTGCTCTCTCATGCTGAGTTTATGTGCAATTTTTCTTTCCTCCATGGCCAGCTTTTACTTCTCAACAGCCTGCTCCTTTTCCAATTTAGTAAGGACCAATTTTAGTTTCCTCTCCTCCCTCCTATTTGCCAGCTCCTCTGGAGACAGGTTTCTTGAAGACACACTGCTGCCTGGTCTGCTGTGAACTTCCAGTCCTGGGAGGATATTACCCCCACATCAGCAGGCTGCATGAAAAAACCTCCAGATAGGTCCTGCTCCTATTCCTCCTCAGACTCTGACTTCTCCTTTTTGTCCTCTGTGTTGGTCTGGTGGGCTGCTGCCCATGTTCTTAAGGCTTTTTGAAGCTCGCCTTCATGGCACTTCCCTTTGTAAACACCCTTTTCTCCTGGCAGAACCCCTTGAGCAGGGCCACTCTGTAGGTTTCCAGATTAGCCAGCTTGAATTCCATATTGCCAGAAAAGGCCACAGACATTGCAGAAAATAATTATTATGGGACAAAAAGACTTTTGGAAAAATCAAAGATGTCAATCAGGGAGAGTTGAAAAAGGTTTCAATTGGTCTTTAGTATAGAGTTGTAGTGAACACTGAATTACTATTTGATATTGCTCAAACACAAACCCTATCTTCACCACTGATCACCAGTGTTAAAACTGGTGTTTCTAGTCGTCAGAGTATGCACCCTGTACAAGCAGGAACCACCGCCCTAATCAGGGTAAGCTAGATACATACTAAAAGATAACCTGGGCTCACCCTCTGGTTAGTAGCTTGGCACAGAGGAGTCAGGCTTATTTAAAGAGGCAATGTAAAGTATTTGCACAACATGCACCCACACACACACACAGGGTTAGAAAAATAGACTACTTTTATGAATAAAACAAGACCAAAACGACAAACTTCCAATAAGTAGAATTGGCGTTTTTAAGTTTTAAAGAATAAACCAAAAATAGTCCTTAGAAGTTAATAGTGCTAAAAGGTTACTTGAGGTCACGCTAGACCGGGATAAATCCAAAGTTCAGGCCGACTGTGATGGAGGGCATGCTAGCTACAGGACTCAGACAGGTCCCACTCAGAAAGTCTATTGGATGGAGAAAGCGTCAACATTGAAGACTCGATGCGAGCAGTCAAGGAGGTGCCACATTGTTGTTCCTCCTATGGATGGAGGAGAAGCATCGGCGTGGATCAGCACAGTCGATGAAGGATTTGTGGATGTACCCCTTTATGAGGCAGGTGCTGCATGTTCATTGAGCCGTGCTGTCCATTGTTCTTCGGCAATGAGTCGGTTCTGATCAGTGCAAAGTCGTCACTGCATTTATTGTGATGCAAAAACAACTGCAGAACCCACTTCTGACGGCCCAAGACTGGATTCGCACCTCAGGCAAGGGAGCACTCAGAGATGGCAGCGTCCAGCAGCAGCAGGTTTGCGGGAAGTCTTTCATGGCCATGCGACTTCAGAATAGGGGGCAAGCCAGCAAGCCCTTGGAGTCATTCTGGGTTCAAGTGAGATGGGTTCAGTTCTTGTCCTCAGCAGAGCAGAGATCAGCAGTGCAGCTCAACAAAGAAGAGAAGCAGTTCCTTCAGAACAGTAAGTCAAGCAGAGTGGCGATCCTTGTAGCACTGCAGTCTTTAAAACTCCTGGCAGAGTTCTTCACAGGTCCAGTAGTGTACTGTCTTGGTAGGGTCGGAGCCCCAGTACTTATACCCAAATGTGCCTTTGAAGTGGGGGTGAATTCACAGCAGGCCTTGAAGTGCACAGGCCGCCTTTCATCCCAGCCCGTCCTGCCAGGATTTCTATGGGGGGTAATCAGCCCTTTGTGTGGGATACAGGACATTGCCTAGTCAGGTGTAAGTGTCAGTTCCCCCTTCCTCTTTCAGCCCAGGAAGAGCTATCAGAATGTAGATAAATGCACATAAGTTCTCTTTCAGACCCACCCTTCCTATGTTTGCGGCTGTCTAGAGGGAATGTACAAAGTGTAGCTGTCACCCACCCCAGATGTGTATTGGAGACAAGCTGCAAGGCACACAGAAGAGTAAGAGCAGAGAAATGTCCACTTACTAAAAGTGGCATTTCTAATACAGTAATGTTTAATCCAACTTTAGCAGTAAGAAGGATTTATCATTACCATTTTAAAGATATGAAACCTGATACAGCTGCTATTTCTAATCACGAATGACAGCTTAAAAGTGTTTTAAGGAATTTCCAATGCTAGCTTATCAGAGGAGTGTGCCTCACAGTATCGAAAAATGAATTTAGCTGTTTGTCACTACCAGGACATGCAAAACTTGGAAATACATGTCTTAATTTTTAGTTGCACAGCACCCTGCCCTTAGGCCTACCTAGAACCTACCTTAGGAGAGACATGTTTTAGAAAAGGGAGTTTAAGGCTTGCCAAGTGGTTTTAAATGCCAAGTCAAAGTGTCAGTAAACTGCACACACAGACCTCGCAATGGCAGGCCTGAGACAGGTTTGAAAGGCTACATGTGTGGGTGGCACAACTAGTGCTGCAGGCCCACTAGTAACATTTAGATTACAGGCCCTGGATGTATACCACTTTACAAGGGGCTTATAGATAAACTAAATATGCTAATCAGGTATACACCAATGTCACCATGTTTAGGTGCACATGCACTTTAGCATGGGTCAGCAGTGCCAAAGTGCTCAGAGTCCTAGGGTCAACAAAAAGATATGGAAAAAGTGGAGTTAAGAATTCAAAATGTTTGGGGGAAGACCACGCTAAGGATGACAGGTCTAACAGACCCCATGAATGGTGGTTTAGGTTCCCCCCAGCCTAGTGAGGGAGAATGTAAGAAATACACAGTACAGTTCTAGCATAAGGTGGGGAAAGGGGGGTACCCATGCCCCTTCTGAGAAACAGGGAGGAGGTTCTGGTGGGCGGTAGCCCAGGATGCCCCATTTTCAGCTTTGGTGCTTTGATTGTTCTGAGTTAGGACACAAGCGGGAAGACTCTGTCTGTCCTAAGAAACCACCCACTGGTGAGAGCTCTACTGGGGTAGAAAATGTGGCCTTATGGGAGTCCCCGGGGCAGGAAGTAGACCATGCCGATATCTCCTTTAGTTGCCAGGTAAACTCAGAGGATAGACTTGTGATCCCTGAAGGTGGGAGTTGTCACTTCCACCAGGTCAAAGTGAATGTGGTCCCTGTCACTGCTCCTAAGGACACTGGGGCCAGTCAGCCCATGGTAGTGGAAAGGCTGGTTTCTCCAGTGCAGTATACCGAGCAGGTGTGCAGGGTAACTTAGGGCCAGGGGCAGGACGTTTTCCGCCTCTTGGCTTTGGCATCCCTGTAATATGGTGGGAGGTGACTCAGAGGAGGGTCATTGTTAGTCTTGAAATGCCCATTGACTGAATTCTGGGGAATGAGTTGCCACTGGTATTGGAAGAGCTGGAAGGGGCAACCACCCAGGGCACCCCAAAAGGTCAGATTTCTGGGGATACCACTCCCAAAGAGAGGGTACAGAAGCCCAGATGGAGGAGCAGGAGGAGGAAAAGTTCACCCTTGACTCCTGTTATGCCTCAGAGTCCAGACCCTGAGCTGAGTGGCCAGTCTAAGGCTACCACCCCTGTAATGGTGGGAAGGAGAGTAGAAGAAAGGTGCCTAACACCCGAGGCTGTTGCCCTCACTCTGAGAAACCTCAAAGGTCAGAGAACTCTGGATGATCCGTGGCCTGGCTCTTGACACTAACAGTTGTCAGTGGCCTCTGCTGGATGCAGTCCTAATGGAAAGAGTTTTCCTTGGGTTGGGACAGAAATCAGATCCAAGAGGTGGAATGGGTCACATCACTTAGTTGGCCATGGTCGTACTGTCTGCCAACAGGGATGCATCTGTGAGCAAGTTAACACTAGGTGCTGTGGAGATGGGATCCACAAGTGAGGAGAAGGGCTCCCAGTGGGTCAGTTCAGTGGCTCAGGAGAGAGTAGACAGAGGAATCCAACTAGGTTCAGGAGAGCACAGAAATGGCAATGGCCTCTGCAGTAGAGGTCCATTGTTCCTTTTCTATTGCCTAAGCAGGAAAGTACAGCAAGGTATTGATTAGTCTCCCCTGGTTTTAGGCTGGAGGGGGTGTCATGTTGGACCTGGTCGTCCCTGCAGGGTCACTCCCAAACCTTTTGCCTTCATCCCTCCTATTTTTCTGAAATTGTTTTTGTGGGCTTTTTTAAAACAAATTCTCAAAGTTATATATAGCACGAACCTGACCTGAAATCAGGTATCAGAGCGCTTTACATGAGCACCAGTTGTGTTACATGAGGACACATTCATTTTTGTTAGGCACGGGGAGATTAAGTGATTTGCCCAGAATCACAGGATGTTGAGCGTCGTTGCTGAGACTCGAACCCGGTTCCCCAGATTTGAAGTCCACCGCCCTAACCGTTAGGCTACATCCTCTCCCCACTTTAGGCCTCTGTACACTTTACCACTGCTAACCAATGCGAAAGTGGTTGTGTTCACTCCCTAAAATATGGTAAAATTAGCTTACATCTGATTGCATACTTATTTACTTATAAATATATACCCAGGGCTGGTAAATTAAATGCTATAAGTGGGCCTGCAGCACATATTGTTCAACCCACTTAAGTCGCCCTGTAAAGCCTGTCTCAGGTTTTCCATTGTGGTCTGTTGGTAGTTTTAAACTGTCAATTTAACTTGCCAAAATAACCCTCTCACAAGCCTAAAACTCACTTTTTGAATATAAATCACCCCTAAGGTAGGCCTGAGACATCCTAAATGGCAGGGTACATTGTAATTAAAAAGTCTTACATGTACTTTCAAGTTTTACATGCCCTGGCAGTGAAAAACTCAAAAATCCATTTTTCTCTACTGTGAGGTCTACCTCTCCCATTGGGTAACACTGGATTACCTGATTACATTTAATATGTGCTAACTTTTGATTGGGAGCAGGTAGGAAAGTCATATTTGGTGTATGAGGAACTGTAATTTAAAATCCTCTTTAATAGTAAAGTCGGATTTTAAGTCACATTTCTGAAAAAGCCACTTTTAGAAAGTAATATATCAAACAATTGACTGACTCCAGGAGAATTAGAGAAAAGAGGAACAAACTAGGTAAGCCAAAATATAATAAATGCAATTGATAAATAACTAGTTACACATAGCGATTGGTTAAAGAAAATTATTTAGATGCAATTCACAATCAAATACAGTGATGAAGTGAAAAATGTGTAACAGCGAAGAGGAAAATTCAGGTGCAATCAAAGATCACATAAAATTAAGGATAATAGGCTGCACTTAAACAACAATAAATGGATGGTTAGGAAGTTAGAAACACATTACTTAGTCGAGGGAGCAAGGTGGTGGCTGCCTAGAATGCCGCACTAGCCATCTCGCTCATCTCCGGCGAGCGGTGATTTTCGGACGCCCACTGAGAAGGGCGCATCTACAGATAAACATGCTGGCGTGCTGGCGGAGGATTCCTGGGCATGCAACGCCTTCCCCTCCTTGGGTTACATGCGCTGCTGAAAGTCCTTGCCCACTCTAGGGGAGTACGGCGCGCTGCGATTCCTCCTAGGATTGATCCGCGGGGCAATTCAAAGTGGCTGCGAGCACACGCCGCAGGGCATGGATTTACACCATACAATGCCGCCCCCGGTGAATAAACAGCGAGCGGCCAAGGAGCAGAAAGAGCCAGCAGTCCCCCCGGCCCGTAAGACCACAGAGCTGGGGAAGGGAAGGACGGTGGAGATGCCGTTGTCAGATCGAAAGTGAAAGTTGGCGCCAATACAAATAACGCTCCAGGAAGAGTAAAGACTCCATAAAGCTTCCTGGGCACGAGCGGCGCACACTCCCAGGCAGAGCCCAAACAGCCTGTGATTCCCCCAATCTTTGGTGGACCTCTTCGGCGTGTCAGCCCGGCTGGACTGGATAAAGAAGAAAAAGCTGGGCCCTGGCAGCCTACGGCAGATCCAGATGTAAGTACTGGCAATGCAGCAGAATTGGGGGCTGAGATGGGGGCTGTATCTGAGATGACGATGCCAGGACATGAGGGGCTCATAGAGGAGGGAGGACTGGGTGCTTAGGGTGATATCTCCTCTGCGCTCCCAGACCTATCGGTAACCTAGATAACTCCCCCTAGTACACATGATATGCATGAAACAGATTCTAATGCACCTTCAGATGGTACTGAGGCCAAAAGCCTAAATTCAATTGACTATGTGGACAAATTCTTCTCATTACCGGATAGCTCAGATGGCTCTAACCTAACAGAGGATCTTTCTAATGATGGGGATGGGGATTCTGAGAGCTCTAATAGCACAACTTCGGCCTGAGACAAACCCCCCTAGCAAACAAAATCACCGTGATAAAAAAAGGAAAAGTAAAAATTACCCTGTCATCAACAATAGACCCACACCCGTGGCACCAAGAGCTCAGTTAGCCTGGGACTACTCAGCAACGCAACAGGTTTATGATGAGAAGAGACAAAGTGCCAAACAAATTAGTGTGGCTCCAGAAACCCCCACAATAGATGCAATATATAATATCTTGAAACAAGTGCAAGGAGAAGCCAGGGCTGAGACTCGGAAAGCTCACCAAACTGCCAAGAAAATTCAGGGGGCGATCCGCAAAGTCAACAAATGCTGCATGGATTTGGCTGAAAGGATGTCAACAATTGAAGCCCGGACTGTCGCTTTTGAGGAGTCTGTTGATACTTTGCAGACGAGAGTGGATGGTCATGATGCCCAGCTTGTAGATGTTCAGTGGAAGCTTGAGAACTTCGAAAACCGTCAGCGGCACAACAACCTGCGGTTTCTAGGGATACCAGAGAATGTTGAAGGCAATGATGTTAGAGCCTTTATCATCAGGCTGCTTAGAGGTGCCTGCCCGGAGCTCTCTAACTGGAATCTTGAGGTGGAAGTACAGCGGGCACACAGATTTCCTCTGGTTCTACTGAAGGCGGGACATGGAGGACAAGAGGAGAAGCCGAGAGCGAAATTAGTTTTTTTGGGAAACTTTCTACTGTGCCAGGCTATCTTTGAAAAAGCGAGGCCTGGTGCAAGATGCTCTTTTGACGGTTACTCATTTTTTGTAAGACCTGACTTCTGTCACGCAATGGTCGAGAGGAGATGGCGCCTACGGCAGATGTTCTCTTCGCTGCAAGAGGCAGGGTGTCAAGTCTTTTTGCTTAATCCAGCAAGGTTGAAAGTCATCTTTAATGGCAGAACTCAATCTTTTACATCAGAGATAAAGGCCCAAGAATTTCTGAATGAGATTCGTCATGGCCGGAAGGACCCCAAAGAAGGAAACAATGGTCGAAGACATGATTAAAGATACAACTGAAGGCATGCAGCTAACCTGGCATTTTACGGGCTATGTGTAACCCAGACCGGGACTTGTGACCTGAATTCTGGGATATTGTAGTAGATTGTAAAACAAAAAAAAGAAATACTTTTCTTTTCTCTTGTGAGGGCTTTTCTCCTCAGTCGCTCCTTGCTTTTCTTTTTGTTTTTTCTTTAAAAGCCTTTTTTGGGCCTGCCCTTCTGTGGCCTTTCTCTTATATTTTTAGTTTTGCTCTCTCTCACCGGAGCAGGAGTGGGATGGCGGTGGATACCTTAGCAGGAGCCATCATTAGGGTCGTTGTGGACCCGCCGCTCCATTTAAGGGATGGGGTGGGGGGGCAAGCAGACAAAGTTCAAGGTAAAGGTTTGGTGAAATGAAGGATACTGGGTGTTTTTTTTCTTTTTCCGTTCTTTGGGTGCACCAGCTTGGTGAGAAAGTTGGGTCAAGGGCTATTGCTGGCTTTTTTTGATATTTGGATTAAATGAATAAAATTCGCTTTGCCTCCATTAATATATGTGGACTCAATGATAGCTGAAAGAGACAAAGGGTTGCTTTTGACTTAAAAATGTTAAAACCCGATATAGTATACCTTCAAGAAACCCATATTGAGAAATCTGGGAGACATTTACTTAATGGTTTTGGTTTTCAGCTGATATGTGGCACTACGCAGGGAACCCGCACCAAGGGGGTTGCAATTCTCTCCAAAAAGGGCATCTGTGATTTTCCCCATGTTCGTGCTGATGCCTTGGGCCGTTGGGTTATCATAGAGTGCCATTTTGGTTTAGATTCGTTTACATTGTGCTCTATTTACAGCCCTGTTTTATATGATCCAGCATTGTTAAGCTGGCTGAATAGCGAGTTGGCTTCCTGGCCTTTACCCCTTATAGTCTGCTGGGACTTTAACATTAATCTACCCTGCATTGCAGTTGGATCCGGTGCCAGGAATTATGGGGGTATAAAACCTAAAAATATTTCATGCGCTTGTTGATTTACAAAATAGTCATGATCTGGCTGATGTGTGGAAGGAGATGATGAAGGCTGACTCTGGCTATACATATTTTTCAGCTCCCCATAAGGTGCATGCTAAACTTGATTATTTTTTCATCTCGAAAAGCCTGATTAAGCATGTACATATATTTACATTTCCTATGGTCATGTCAGACCATAACCCTCTTGTTCTGGAATTACAGATGACCCAGCTCCCGAAAGCCGAGCTATCATGGTCATTCAAAAGGGCTCTCTTGTTAGATCCTCAATATGTGAGTCATAGTCAGGCTTTGTTCCCCAGTTTTTTCTAGATAATCGGTGTAGTGCTAACATCAGTGTTGTCTGGGATACATTCAAGGAGTGTCTTAGCGGGGAAATGCTGATATTCAGTATTGAGCGCCAAAAACAGGAGAAACCACTACTGGAGGAATTTTACTCTGACTTGACTAACATTGAGTTAAAATTGGTTAGTAAAATTTCCTCTGGGGATGAGACTGGTATGGCCCTTATTGAGCTGGCAAATGCCAGAGCTAGAATTTCAGATGTTTCTGTTAAACAAAGCTGCAGATAGGTACTTGGTCTGGCAGGAGAAAGCGTATGAATTCAACGAAAAAAAGTAGGCCAAAATCTCACGTTTAGGTCAAGAGTAATAACTGTGGGTGAACAAATTAGGGAGATAAGAGACCCATTGCTTGGGGAGAAATCAGACCCGGCTGAGATTAGGGCGGCATTTCAACGGTTCTACCAGCAATTATACTCTGAGGCTGGTGAAGCTCCTAACATCATAGGGGAATATCTCTCGGCTTCCTGCAAGATGATCCTCGAAGAATCCGATAGACAGGGAGTGGATCAACCTATCTTAGTAGAAGAGATAGAAGCAGCTATCATGAGCTTAAAATCTGGAAAAGCCACTGGTATGGACTTCATCCCTGGAGAATTCTATAAAATATTCGCCGGGGCACTTAAAGGCCATTTAGTGGAATTGATGCAGGAAGTGCAGAATGGGAATACCCCCCCGGATAGCTGGGCGACAGCAAGGATTGCAGTCTTTTAAAAAAAGAATAAACCAGCTAAAGAATTAGGCTCATATCGCCCTATTGCACTTATCTACTCTGATTTCAAGATTTACGCAAACATTTTAGCCCTGCAGCTTGCTACGGTTATTAGCCGTATTACAGCCTCTGTCCAGCATGGCTTTATCCCGGGTAAGGGGACGACTGATCATATCAGGCGAGTCATCACTCTCTTTGATGCAGCGGGAGTTACTAAAGATCCTATGGCGCTAATTTTACCAAACGCCAAAAAATCCGTTTGACCGGATCTCCTGGCCGTATCTTTGGGAGGTGATGGCTCAGAAGGAGGTTGGACGAGGATTTATTAAATCAGTAAAAGCTCTTTATTATAAACCTATGGCTAGGATTTCTGTAATGGGCGGGCTATCAGATGAAATAATCATAGAATGAGGCACTAGGCAAGGCTGCCCTTGCTCCCTACTCCTGTTTGCCATCTATATTGATCCCCTGATAAGACAAATTCAGTGCAATCAGGCAATTCAACCAATTGTGTAATTGGGGGGGAAACAAAGATATTGGCGTACGCTGATGATCTAGCTATCGTTACACCGGATCCTAGTGGTGCTATTGCTGAGATTGAAAAGGAAGCCAGGAGGTTTGGCCAATTTGCTGGCTACCTTTTAAATAGCGTAAAAAAACTATATCAATAAAGATGAGCTATTGACAGATAGGCGGGTTACTGAAGAAGCCACATATCTAGGGGTAATCATTAAAGCAGAGGTGGGGGAAATCGTGGAAGCTAATTTGACCCCCCTAATCTCTAAGGCGAAACTAGATTTCGCGAGATGGAATAATATGAGACTATCGGTGATCGGGCGGACTAACCGGATTAAAATAATTTTTCTACCTAAGGTTTTATATCTCTTTCAAGACATTCTGCTCGAAATTGGTAATAACTGGTTTAAACTATTCGACCAGATAGTTCCTATGGGCATATGCCATCCCCAGGAGAGCGTTAAGATTCTTGACTCTCCCAAAAGAACGAGGAGGAATGGCTGTGCCCAATTTTAAATTGTACTATTGGGCTGCTGCCTTACAACAACTAGTCTTTCTCTAGGATATAAAGGAGGAAGACACAGAACAGGGAGAGGACATTCCGTCTATATACAAGCTTATATTAGGGGAAACAGGTAGGGGCTGCCTCTTCCGACAATTAGAATTTGGATATTATAAAAAAGTGCAATTTAAGGTTTTAATAGTAGCCTATCGTATATGGGGAGTAGTCTGCAAAAGAATAGGCCTTGGGAGATTTAATTTTTACACCACGATTTGGAACAATCCGTTACTTTCGGGGATTTTCCAAGACGCAACCACGGGTAGATCAGCGATACATGGAGTCTGAACACTGGGGCATTTTTTTTAACATGAATCAATTAAGTCTTTTGTTGATATTCAAAAAGAATTCAACTTGGGTCATAAAGATTTCTTTAAATTTTTACAGATTCGAGATTTTGTAATGAAGAAGGGGGGTGGGACGAGGAGATTTGAACAGATAGAAGTCATGGAACTGGTTAAAAAGGATAATATCAGGATAGGGGCCTTTTTTAAAGCCCTAAATGGAACAATGCAGGATGATCTGGTGAAACACTCAAAGAGATGGGAGGATAAGATTCAAGCCGACCCAGAAGATTTACTAAGGTCCTTGATGGACGCTCAGAGGTTCTTAATCTCAGCTAATTTACAGGCCCAACATTACAAAACCTCTTTTAATCTATATATAACTCCTGGGAAGATAGCTAAATGTGGGGGGGATTAATGGGACAAGGTGCCCTAGGTGTAAAGAGGCTGCAGTGGATTTAGTTCACATGTTGGCCACTTGCCCTATGTTAAGGAATTTGAAAGACGAGACTAATGACTTTTTGGCAGAAAAATTGGGGATCAATATTTCTTTAACATCCCGATGGATGTTGCTGGGGGTGGATGATAAAATTCCTGGATCTAATGTTCAGCCATTTATGTTGGTGGCTATGGCTGTCTATCGAATCCGCTTAACCACAGCCTGGTTGGATCCCTTCCCCCCGGTGTTTCAGCAATGGTATGCGGGCTTATTATCAACTTTTCATCTGGAAAGGGCTATCTATTCCTGCAAAAACAAGAAGAGAAGAGAAAAAATGATAAGAGTATGTCTCCTCTATGTAATTTGAAACTATCTGATGTTTTATTTTTTCCTTTTTGTGGTTCTTTGTTTATGGGTATGGTATCTAAAATCTAGATGCATTTGTATGTATTTAATTTTTTGTATCTCTTTATCTAAACTTGGCTTCCTGTAATTGGATGGATAAATATTAATTATGTCTAGGGAAAATGTCTGCTTGGGGCGGGGGTGGTGGGGAGGGGGGTTATTGGTATTAAGTGCAAAAACCAATAAAAATATTTTAAAAAATAAACAACAATAAATGTGGAAGTCAATAAATAAACTGAAAATATTCAATTATAAAAGAAGAGAGGATGTAATTAAATTCGAGGTTATTTAACCTCGAACACGCGGTGCCCTTGGCGATGCATTGATTGTGGAGACTTTTTCTTCACTCCCAGCCGCTTGTAAAAAAGTTTATTAAACTTGAAAAGAGTTAATAAAAATATTTTATGTTAAATATTATTATAGATTACATTTATATATTTATAGAAAATGTAAAACAAAATAAAAAATGCTACATCATTATTAACTTCATTTAAATTTCAAATATAATTATTTTGAATATATTACATTACATTAAAACTATATTTTTAAAGTTTAAATTTAGAAAAATATCCACCAAAATATATATATTAGGGGATAAAAAGGCTACCCAGGTTTTGCCTCTTTTTTGGTCTCTTATAGTAAAAAGCATACGGCCAAAATATTTATGTTTTTAATAATCATTGAAAGTGATTTGTAGAATTAATTAAAAATAATTTAATTATATTTTAATAAAAAATAATGTTTCAGTAATTGTTAATTGAAAAAAGCTGTTAAAAGAAAACACCTTTTTAGCATTGAATTACATTTTATTTATATTTTTAGCTATTTTAATTTAATTTAACATTATTTCCTAGGGAGATTTATTTTAAGTCCCAGCCTCCATTATTTTGTTTGCATGGGTGCTTCAGTAACAGTGATAGGCCATGTGTGGTGCTGGACTTACTACAGCTGTGAGCTGGAGTACATTCACTACTATTTTGGGTCCTTTTTGGCTGTAGTAACTTTAGAAGTGCTGTTTACACTCTCTTAACCCTCCCTTATTCCTCTCTAAACCCCACTTAATTTTGTAGTAAGTACATCCTGTTTTTCAGCCACTTCCCTGGTCCCTCCCACATTTACTGCTAAGTGGTAAACGTACATGTTGGAAGCTCTTCCCATAGAAAAGCTAGGAGAGGTGGAGGTGGAGATTGATACATGAAAGATTGTGAATAGCATTCTGTAGTACTTTAGTAGTACTATTGAAGTACTAATAAAAGTACTGCAAAATGCCTTTTGTGAATAGGCCCTGTTGAGTTAATAAATCATGCCTAATGCTCTCAGACGAAGGCCCTGTGTGCTTGATTTAAATGCTAGAGAGTCAAGGAGAGGTTTACAAGCCATCAGCGACACTTCACAGTATTATCATACATATTAGCAGAGAATCCAAAGAAACTTTAAGGGCCTGATTTAGATCTCGGCGGATGGGTTACTCCGTCACAGCGGTGATGGATGTCCTGTCACAGGACATTACATTAAATGACATTACATCCTATGGGATTTATATTTCGACAGACAGGATATCTGTCACCATTGTAAAGGTGAAACCCGTCCGCCGAGATCAAAATCAGGCCCTTAGTACTGACTTGAGAGTACAAACATTGCTGCATCTGAAGGTGCAATACAATGTTAGTAATGGAAACAAGGCAGTCCATAAGATTGGGTAGTTCAAGGTTTGGAACCTCAATGGCAAGTCAAATAGAACCAGGCTTAAAAAGGCACAGTTATCCAATTGAGCTATCAGGGTATTAGTAATTGTTCTCATTGCTTCCCCTTTTCCTGGAAATGATAGAAGTTAGAATAAAGGCAATCCAAAATGTTGTTGACTGTGATATGATTCAGCAGCTGGATAGTCTTGGTGAACTCCTGGACACTTGAGACAGAAAACATCACATTTAGCTAATAATTGCAGGCAAAATGCTGGTTAAAACATTTACCTTTGTAGGTCTTCACAAACTTCCAGGGTATTCTAACCATGCTTGGTAAGCCCTTCCCCACTGCTCGTCGAATGTTTGTGTGATTAAATATTTTTTTTGTATTTGCAGATAGGAAAAGTTGGTTTGCACTCAAAAATAGAGCTATATATGCATGCAAGTAAAGCTTACAGGAGCAGGTAGCTGTGGGACTAAGGTTGGTGATGCCTAATTCTCTGAAAAAGATCCCAAATCTCATAACTCTGCAGGTTTACTATTTCAAAAAGAATAGATTTACAGCGTTTCTTTAATTCACAAGTCTTTTCCAGTTTACACCAGAATCTTGCGCCAGTTGCAGCTTTCCCGACTGGACAAGTTTTGATTATTCTGTCAACCAAAACATACAGGTGCACATGTATAGGCTCATAAGGTTAAAAAAAGCTTGTTAAAATGTGTGTTCTCCCTTTTTTCTCCAGATGGAAAATATGTTTCTCTATGGAGAATCAATCCCCTTATCAGCACTCCCAACAATTAAGAGTGTGTTTCCCTTCCACTTCTCACTCTGGGAAGGTTTTTTTGCCTGTCATTGTGAGATGCAAATAATCAACGAATTCCAGGGAGGAAGGCTTTGCAGTGGAGTTTGTGCATACCCACAAATGCGTAAGTTTGTGGGGGTTCAGAAACTTGTAGGGCATTATCACCCTGGAAAACTCACTCCTCGACAACGTGAGGAAATTTACTGGCAGAGAAATCTGTATGTGAGTAACTTCTAGTATTTTTGTGAATTTCAGAAGATGTTTTCCACTCATAAAAGAAGTTATTTGTTTAAGTAAGTCAAAACTACACAAGCAAATAACTTTTCAACCGTGCTGAAACATAAAATCGGAGGGTATGGACTCCTTACAGCTATTAGAATTATAGGAAATTTTTCCCAATGCTTTACAATTCTGCTGTGTGCATCTGCACAACCTCCATTCTTTCATTCTCCTATTGAAACGCCATGGTGATTTCTTTTGCAATGCGTTAATTTTTTTAAATATGTACATAGTGGGGCAGATTTACAAGCTCCTTGCGCCACTTTTGCGTCATTTTTAACATGGGAAAATTGGCGCAAAAGTGGCGCAAGGGGCTTGTAAATCTGCCCCAGTATGTCTGCCTCAGGCGTTGTTACGTCCCTATATGTCCTAATAGCTGCTATTCCACCTACCACATTTACGTGCGTATTTCGCTTTTACAGTGAGCGTGTGTGAAACAAATGGGAGCGTGATGGCGATAGTAGTGAAAGAGATTGAGAGAAGATGAATGTGATGTGGGGGCAATGCGTGAGAGTGAACAAAGTTCACCGAATGAGATAAAGGGAACGTCACAGAGTGTAATCAATAAAGATTGATAAAGTGAAAAAGGAAGCAAGAAATAGTCAGTAAATGAGAGTCAGAGAACGACAGGATGAGTGAATGTGGCTCTTTTAACCGGTATTCTGTGGCACGGTACCTGATAGGGATACATTCTAGGAAACCGATGCTGAGGGATTCTTTGGAACTTTGCCTGGTACATATGTCTATGTGGGAAAGTAACTTGTGGATCCGTACAGTGCATATAGGCACATTAGCTCTGTTTGCATCTGCATTTAAATATTAAAGACATTTTACCATAGAACGGTGTCACAGGACTGTACTCGGAGGACCGTAATACAGACATTCTGATTGTTTTATTCTGTGGCTTAGTAGTTATTGGACAATCAAAGTAAATAATGGGCGTCATGGGCCCTAGCGCACGGAAGGAAGTGGGACTCCTGTCTGATGTTTGAACTCTGAAATGCAGCAATAACCAGGGATCAGTTGGCCCCCTCAGGCCTCTGGACCCCAGCGTCACTGCACCTGCTGCACCATTTGAATCGAAGTTCCTGCTCTGATGGATAAATTCCCAAGTATGGTAAACATAATGGGCAGTCTGTCTACCATCTCGGCATGGAACAGGGGTACTAGTTCTACCTTGAAATGGATGCTTATGCTTCTGAGTACAGAGTATAAGATTTTCAAGTGGAGCCAATATTTTACAATTATTTCATAGCTCCTTTTCAGAATCTGACAGCTTTTTATGCAAATTTGATATTAAAAATACCATCATATAAAGTGTTAAAAAAAATAATCCCCATGTTTGTTTGTACACTACAGACCCTATTTACAAAGGAAAATGTAGAAGTATGGGTGAAGATTTAGATCTCTACCTGAACATACTTTTACTATGCTTGTGACAGCCCTTAAATGTGCCCCTATTAATAAATTAATTTCTTTGTCTTTTATTAACCATTATTATTAAATAAATGTTTAAATTCAAAGTTGGTTATTATAATATTTCGTAATTAAATAATAAATATGTACTTTTTTGATTTAATTTTCACATTAAAGTGTATTTATTAATATTTGTAACTATTTAACATAATTTAATTTAACAGTATTTCCTATGGGCTTTATTTTAATTCCCTAATCCCTGCCTCCTTTATTTTCTATGGATGGGTGTTGCAGTACCAGTGGTTGGCCATGTCCTGCCACGGTCATACCCAACCTTGGGGTAAAGTTTGATAATAGGTTATCCTTTAGCTCCCAGGTGGACAGTGTGGTAGGCACGTGCTTTGGCATTCTGAGATCCTTAAAAACGTTTTTGTTCCTGCTACCTGCACATTGCTAGAAGATGGTAATCCATGCCCTTATGACCTCACAGCTGGACTACTCTAATGCCCTGTACTGGGGTCTTCCAGTGTGCCAACTTAAGGCACTCCAGTTGGTGCAGAACGCGACAGCTCGGCTCATATTAAATCTCTGGAAAAGCAATCATATTCGTCATCACCTTAAAGAGCTGCACTTACTGCCAGTCTGTGAAAGAGTTCAATTCAAGGGGCATGAACTGGCCCACAGAGCCTTCTATCAGCCAGGTCCTCGTTACCTGGCCAATAGACTCACACGCTACCTCACAGTAAGAATTCTGCTTCCTCAGATGCTTTGTTGGCAGTTGTTTCCGAAACTAAAAGGAAAAAATGAGGCGGTTTCTCCTTTTCGTCACTCGCCACCTCCAGCTGGAATGCTAGCCCCTGTTAGGATGAAGGATTCTTGAAATGGGGCCTTAAAACTTGGTTATTCAGTCTGGCTTTTTAATATTCCCTCTTGACTAGTGGTCAACAAACCTTTAGCGCTGGAACACACATTTGAATAGCTGGTTGCTGTACAAAAACCTTGATTGTTTGATTAATTTGATTTTGTGAGTAAGTAAAAAGTACTAAACTTACACAAAAGTGTCAATTACTCAAAAGTTTAAGGTTTGAATCAGGTCCAATATCTCCAAAACGATATTGTCCCGGATCTGAAGGAATCGTCATTTTTGAACCATTATCTGAGTTAGAGGAACCCAAATTTGCCAGGAGAAGCAATCATTGTACATAAACATTTGAGCATCTCTATTGATGCCTTTGAAATTGTCCTGCAAAGTCAGGTGGTTTTATTGTTTAGTCATACTGATGCCTACCAGTGTGAATTGGAAGCGTCCGTGGTTTGGCATTGTGCTGATAGATTTCCCAAGACAACTGAAGTGTCCTTCATGAATGATATTTTCATTGCCATGATTATTAGAGCAGTAATTCTGTTGATTAAAATTGCATCCAGAGAATCCACCAGCAGATACATAATAACATACATCCAAAAACTTTGGGCCTTATTTTGAATTTGGCAGATGGGATATTCTGTTAAAATGTGGCAGATATCTTGTCCGCCATATCACAAGTCCCATGGGCAGTAATGCACTTTTAATCTGGCAGAATATTTGCTACGTTTGTGACAGAGTATCCCACCCACCAAACTCTAAATAAGGATCTTTTGCCGTATGTATGAAAGGAAATTGCATTTCTTAACGGACCGAATGGCAATTTCAGGCTTTTAAGAAATGCAAAACTCCATTACTTACGTACAAACACATATGTGGCGTTGCAAAATGCGATTTCTACCCAGTAGAAATTGCATTTTACAATTCCCAAAATAGAAAATCGCAAATAGGGATTTCCTATTTACGATTTCCTAACCGGAGGCACATAGCATTTACTAAATGCGAAATGGGCAATTAGGAAATTCTATTATCATCGACTTGGAACTGTTGGTAACCAGGTGCAAAGAGAAAAAAGGCTCCACGGGGCTCGGGCTCCACGCTTCTTTTCTAATAGGCTCCCGGGTGGGCCAGGTCCTAGGGTATGAGTATTTATACATATGTGGGGAGGCAGACGCGGCACTCCTCACACCCCAGAAAACCGCCACATGCCCAGGGCACACATTTAAATAAATGCCGGGGGCCCTCCAGAGCCCAGCATCAAATATATATGCGTGCGGACCCGATGGGGCCACAGTGCCCCGGGGCACGCCACCTCCCTGAGGCATGTCATATTAAATTAATGCAGGGGGGCCCACATGGCCCTCCTGCAGCCCCAGGGACCGCCACTTCCCAGGGTAATTTATTGCATTTAAGCGGGGGCGCATGCCCCTCCCACAACCCCCAGGAAAGCCACCTACGAGGGCTGAAATAAATAAATGTACCTGGGTACCACCACCTCCTGGGGGCAAACTTTTACATGGAGTGGGGCCTGCCATGTATGGCCCTGGGGACCGCAACCCCCCCCTCCCCCCCAGGGCCAATTCCTGATTTGTCCCGGGTTGCCCACCCCTAGGACATAGCTGTTTGCTGTGGCGGGAGTTTTAACGGCTCATGCCAAGCCACAGCAAACACTCTGCTTCTAGCAAGCAAGAGCAGTGAAAATGCTCTCGCTTGCTGGAAGCAAAGCATTCATCTGCTTTCCTGCCCCCTGTCAAGGGAGCAAAGAAACAGACAAATCACTTTCAGATACAGGGAGCTGCCTGTTCAGCAGCTCCCTGTGTCTGAAAGCAATGCCGGCTCCTGCAGGAAGCGAGGAGATGGCAGGGACCACGAGGGCCTTCAGGCTGACCTCGCGGTCCCAATACAGACTCGATACCCTGGGGGCACTCAGAGAAACATGGCCAGGTTATGTAGATGGTGTCATCAGTGATGTCACTGACCATGTCATGAGTGATGTAATATGTGAGGTCATAAGCAGTGCATTGCGGGGACGTAAGCTATAGTTAGCTCAGGTAACTATACCTGTTGAATGGTTTTGTACAAGTGAAATCTGAACCTAACTATAACACCCCTGTAACCTTTGATTTTTTCAGTGAATATTTATGTATGTATAGATATATCACGTATTTGTCCTACGGGCCTTAGTATAATAACTGTGGGGCTTATTACGATGTCGGTTGGAGTTGCCTCCGACCAACACCGTCTCAGTCTCGGGACCGACCGACCTCCGGTCGGCAGTTCCAACTGCCTGATTACGATGTGATCGAACACTGTTTGGTCGGATAATCACTATTCTCTATGGGAGCTTGTGTCACGGCCGTAAACCAGCCATAATACAGGCTCCTATAGAGAAATGGGTGTGTGTGTAAAATGCAGTATCCTGTGGCAGGCACTCCATGGTGCCTGCCACACAGTGCAGGGTTTTACAGGTGGGTACCCTAGGTAACCCCTCGACCACCAACCATAGGCCACAGAGGCAAGGGGGCCCTGCAAGGGTACCCCAAAGTCGCTTTCCGACATCCTTTCCGTGTCGGACAGGCCAACACGGAAAGGCTGTGGGAAACAGACATCGTAATCCCGACGGTGGAAATGCCATGCTTAGCGGATTACAGTGCGGTGTCAACCGGCAAGAAGACTCCGAGAGCCGGTCGGAACCGAGTCGGAATGACCGGCCGGTTTACTTTCCGACCGCCGACACCGTTATCGGGCGATCAGACCGCAAACTGACCAAGTCTGTCGGAAAGCCACTGACCGCGGTAGGAGTCTTTCCGACAGACATCGTAATCGGCCCCTATGTGTTAGTTCATCTCACAAAGGTCTGCCTCTTCTGTAAGTGATAGTAGGTTTAGCTGGTAAATTAGGGCCAATTACAAAGTCGTTTTTTTGGATGAACCAATGTTTGTACATCACATTTCACACCCAGTGAGAGAGCAAATTGTATTCAGTAATAAGTCTTATTCTCTCACTCTCAGTCTTTTTCATTATATTCGGAGAGAGGAACTGAGCCGTATTCAAGGATTCGGCCTTCTTGTTAGCAATGCTCAGGACTTTAGACGTGTAGCTCCTTTCTTTAAATCTCTCCCTCGTTTGTAATGTCTGGTTCTCAATTTCTATGTGGCTTCTGCAGACCCTCTTAAGCTTTAAGGTTTCCCAATAGGGTATGCTTTCAATCAATAAAATGTAAAGTGCTATTTCCAGCTGTTGGCTTGTGATGTATGGTGGAATGTATTTTCCCTTCCTGTACCTGCAATTGTACATCCAGAAAGGAAATCTCTTGTGAGCTCACGGTAACCATGAATCTCAAATCATAAGGATTATCATTTAGTTTAGTCACATATTCATATGTCATTTCTTTGGGGCCACTCCACAACAAAAATAATTCATCAATATAACAGGTCCAAATCAAAATAAATTGCAAATACTCCTGGTTGTTCCCTGCACAGGCCACCTGCTCTTCCCACCAGCTCATCATGAGATTCATGAATCTGGGGGCAAAGCCGGTGCCCATGGCGGTCCCAACCTTCTGTCGATAGAAGACATAATATAAAGGGTGTCTGATGGTCCTGCCTGGACATAGGATGGTTCAGCATGAGCATTTGATGGCTGGAATTGTGCCTGTGACTGCTGTGTCTATAGAATAGCACGCCAAGGCTTTGGTCATAATACATTTGGTAACTGAAACAGATTTGTATCTGATTTACTGATTTGCTATCCTATTAACTGTACATGGTAGATATGAGAGAACACTTCAATTGATGTCAATGGGTCAAAGTGAATATGACATCACATCCTGTCAGTGTCAAAGGTAAAATGGCAACACTATCTGTGATGTCGTCATGAAGCAAATGGTGCGTGATGTCACTTCTGCTGCGTTCATTAATTCTCACATATTTTTCTTGACTTGACTTCTTACACTTGAGGAGCAACTGACGGAGAGGACCTTGACCATTGTCCCAGTAGCACAAACTTCCTCTTAGCTCCAGAAATGGCCTCTGGCACTCAGTGGGTGATATTTGCATGACTTCTATGGTATTCACCCCCCCCCATTCCAAGGTCAACTTAGATGTCATGGTCGTACTTTCAGAAGTGCACATACTAGGTCTCTTACACTTGTGTAACCGGATGAATGTAAATATGACAGAGCAGGGGGTGGTCGAGGACAGCTGTGCCACACCACAAGCCACACTTTATGAGGAGGTTGCTGAAGACTCACTGAGAACTTAGATAAGTAAAGGGACCCACTGTGAGCTATGACCCCCGAGCATCGAAAGCTCCCTTGGAGAGACTCAAAGTGGGGGAACTAGGGGGGAACACAGCAGGGGAAACAGGGGATGGGGCACAGCAGGGGCTAGGGGGTCATAGCAGGGGAATCAGAGAAGCTTGCCCTATGTTAAGGAATTTGAAAGACGAGACTAATGACTTTTTGGCAGAAAAATTGGGGATCAATATTTCTTTAACATCCCGATGGATGTTGCTGGGGGTGGATGATAAAATTCCTGGATCTAATGTTCAGCCATTTGTATTGGTGGCTATGGCTGTCTATCGAATCTGCTTAACCACAGCCTGGTTGGATCCCTTCCCCCCGGTGTTACAGCAATGGTATGCGGGCTTATTATCAACTTTTCATCTGGAAAGGGCTATCTATTCCTGCAAAAACAAGAAGAGAAGAGAAAAATGATAAGAGTATGTCTCCTCTATGTAATTTGAAACTATCTGATGTTTTATTTTTTCCTTTTGTGGTTCTTTGTTTATGGGTATGGTATCTAAAATCTAGATGCATTTGTATGTATTTCATTTTTTGTATCTCTTTATCTAAACTTGGCTTCCTGTAATTGGATGGATAAATATTAATTATGTCTAGGGAAAATGTCTGCTTGGAGCGGGGGTGGTGGGGAGGGGGGTTATTGGTATTAAGTGCAAAATCCAATAAAAATATTTTAAAAAATAAACAACAATAAATGTGGAAGTCAATAAATAAACTGAAAATATTCAATTATAAAAGAAGAGAGGATGTAATTAAATTCGAGGTTATTTAACCTCGAACACGCGGTGCCCTTGGCGATGCATTGATTGTGGAGACTTTTTCTTCACTCCCAGCCGCTTGTAAAAAGTTTATTAAACTTGAAAAGAGTTAATAAAAATATTTTATGTTAAATATTATTATAGATTACATTTATATATTTATAGAAAATGTAAAACAAAATAAAAAATGCTACATCATTATTAACTTCATTTAAATTTCAAATATAATTATTTTGAATATATTACATTACATTAAAACTATATTTTTAAAGTTTAAATTTAGAAAAATATCCACCAAAATATATATATTAGGGGATAAAAAGGCTACCCAGGTTTTGCCTCTTTTTTGGTCTCTCATAGTAAAAAGCATACGGCCAAAATATTTATGTTTTTAATAATCATTGAAAGTGATTTGTAGAATTAATTAAAAATAATTTAATTATATTTTAATAAAAAATAATGTTTCAGTAATTGTTAATTGAAAAAAGCTGTTAAAAGAAAACACCTTTTTAGCATTGAATTACATTTTATTTATATGTTTAGCTATTTTAGCTATTTTAATTTAATTTAACATTATTTCCTAGGGAGATTTATTTTAAGTCCCAGCCTCCATTATTTTGTTTGCATGGGTGCTTCAGTAACAGTGATAGGCCATGTGTGGTGCTGGACTTACTACAGCTGTGAGCTGGAGTACATTCACTACTATTTCTGTCCTTTTTGGCTGTAGTAACTTTAGAAGTGCTGTTTACACTCTCTTAACCCTCCCTTATTCCTCTCTAAACCCCACTTAATTTTGTAGTAAGTACATCCTGTTTTTCAGCCACTTCCCTGGTCCCTCCCACATTTACTGCTAAGTGGTAAACGTACATGTTGGAAGCTCTTCCCATAGAAAAGCTAGGAGAGGTGGAGGTGGAGATTGATACATGAAAGATTGTGAATAGCATTCTGTAGTACTTTAGTAGTACTATTGAAGTACTAATAAAAGTACTGCAAAATGCCTTTTGTGAATAGGCCCTGTTGAGTTAATAAATCATGCCTAATGCTCTCAGACGAAGGCCCTGTGTGCTTGATTTAAATGCTAGAGAGTCAAGGAGAGGTTTACAAGCCATCAGCGACACTTCACAGTATTATCATACATATTAGCAGAGAATCCAAAGAAACTTTAAGGGCCTGATTTAGATCTCGGCGGATGGGTTACTCCGTCACAGCGGTGATGGATGTCCTGTCACAGGACATTACATTAAATGACATTACATCCTATGGGATTTATATTTCGACAGACAGGATATCTGTCACCATTGTAAAGGTGAAACCCGTCCGCCGAGATCAAAATCAGGCCCTTAGTACTGACTTGAGAGTACAAACATTGCTGCATCTGAATGTGCAATACAATATTAGTAATGGAAACAAGGCAGTCCATAAGATTGGGTAGTTCAAGGTTTGGAACCTCAATGGCAAGTCAAATAGAACCAGGCTTAAAAAGGCACAGTTATCCAATTGAGCTATCAGGGTATTAGTAATTGTTCTCATTGCTTCCCCTTTTTCCTGGAAATGATAGAAGTTAGAATAAAGGCAATCCAAAATGTTGTTGACTGTGATATGATTCAGCAGCTGGATAGTCTTGGTGAACTCCTGGACACTTGAGACAGAAAACATCACATTTAGCTAATAATTGCAGGCAAAATGCTGGTTAAAACATTTACCTTTGTAGGTCTTCACAAACTTCCAGGGTATTCTAACCATGCTTGGTAAGCCCTTCCCCACTGCTCGTAGAATGTTTGTGTGATTAAATATTTTTTTTGTATTTGCAGATAGGAAAAGTTGGTTTGCACTCAAAAATAGAGCTATATATGCATGCAAGTAAAGCTTACAGGAGCAGGTAGCTGTGGGAATAAGGTTGGTGATGCCTAATTCTCTGAAAAAGATCCCAAATCGCATAACTCTGCAGGTTTACTATTTCAAAAAAGAATAGATTTACAGCGTTTCTTTAATTCACAAGTCTTTTCCAGTTTACACCAGAATCTTGCGCCAGTTGCAGCTTTCCCGACTGGACAAGTTTTGATTATTCTGTCAACCAAAACATACAGGTGCACATGTATAGGCTCATAAGGTTAAAAAAAGCTTGTTAAAATGTGTGTTCTCCATTTTTTCTCCAGATGGAAAATATGTTTCTCTATGGAGAATCAATCCCCTTATCAGCACTCCCAACAATTAAGAGTGTGTTTCCCTTCCACTTCTCACTCTGGGAAGGTTTTTTTGCCTGTCATTGTGAGATGCAAATAATCAACGAATTCCAGGGAGGAAGGCTTTGCAGTGGAGTTTGTGCATACCCACAAATGCGTAAGTTTGTGGGGGTTCAGAAACTTGTAGGGCATTATCACCCTGGAAAACTCACTCCTCGACAACGTGAGGAAATTTACTGGCAGAGAAATCTGTATGTGAGTAACTTCTAGTATTTTTGTGAATTTCAGAAGATGTTTTCCACTCATAAAAGAAGTTATTTGTTTAAGTAAGTCAAAAATACACAAGCAAATAACTTTTCAACCGTGCTCAAACATAAAATCGGAGGGTATGGACTCCTTACAGCTATTAGAATTATAGGAAATTTTTCCCAATGCTTTACAATTCTGCTGTGTGCATCTGCACAACCTCCATTCTTTCATTCTCCTATTGAAACGCCATGGTGATTTCTTTTGCAATGCGTTAATTTTTTTTTAAATATGTACATAGTGGGGCAGATTTACAAGCTCCTTGCGCCACTTTTGCGTCATTTTTAACATGGGAAAATTGGCGCAAAAGTGGCGCAAGGGGCTTGTAAATCTGCCCCAGTATGTCTGCCTCAGGCGTTGTTACGTCCCTATATGTCCTAATAGCTGCTATTCCACCTACCACATTTACGTGCGTATTTCGCTTTTACAGTGAGCGTGTGTGAAACAAATGGGAGCGTGATGGCGATAGTAGTGAAAGAGATTGAGAGACGATGGATGTGATGTGGGGGCAATGCGTGAGAGTGAACAAAGTTCACCGAATGAGATAAAGGGAACGTCACAGAGTGTAATCAATAAAGATTGATAAAGTGAAAAAGGAAGCAAGAAATAGTCAGTAAATGAGAGTCAGAGAACGACAGGATGAGTGAATGTGACTCTATTAACCGGTATTCTGTGGCACGGTACCTGATAGGGATACATTCTAGGAAACCGATGCTGAGGGATTCTTTGGAACTTTGCCTGGTACATATGTCTATGTGGGAAAGTAACTTGTGGATCCGTACAGTGCATATAGGCACATTAGCTCTGTTTGCATCTGCATTTAAATATTAAAGACATTTTACCATAGAACGGTGTCACAGGACTGTACTCGGAGGACCGTAATACAGACATTCTGATTGTTTTATTCTGTGGCTTAGTAGTTATTGGACAATCAAAGTAAATAATGGGCGTCATGGGCCCTAGCGCACGGAAGGAAGTGGGACTCCTGTCTGATGTTTGAACTCTGAAATGCAGCAATAACCAGGGATCAGTTGGCCCCCTCAGGCCTCTGGACCCCAGCGTCACTGCACCTGCTGCACCATTTGAATCGAAGTTCCTGCTCTGATGGATAAATTCCCAAGTATGGTAAACATAATGGGCAGTCTGTCTACCATCTCGGCATGGAACAAGGGTACTAGTTCTACCTTGAAATGGATGCTTATGCTTCTGAGTACAGAGTATAAGATTTTCAAGTGGAGCCAATATTTTACAATTATTTCATAGCTCCTTTTCAGAATCTGACAGCTTTTTATGCAAATTTGATATTAAAAATACCATCATATAAAGTGTTAAAAAAAATAATCCCCATGTTTGTTTGTACACTACAGACCCTATTTACAAAGGAAAATGTAGAAGTATGGGTGAAGATTTAGATCTCTACCTGAACATACTTTTACTATGCTTGTGACAGCCCTTAAATGTGCCCCTATTAATAAATTAATTTCTTTGTCTTTTATTAACCATTATTATTAAATAAATGTTTAAATTCAAAGTTGGTTATTATAATATTTCGTAATTAAATAATAAATATGTACTTTTTTGATTTAATTTTCACATTAAAGTGTATTTATTAATATTTGTAACTATTTAACATAATTTAATTTAACAGTATTTCCTATGGGCTTTATTTTAATTCCCTAATCCCTGCCTCCTTTATTTTCTATGGATGGGTGTTGCAGTACCAGTGGTTGGCCATGTCCTGCCACGGTCATACCCAACCTTGGGGTAAAGTTTGATAATAGGTTATCCTTTAGCTCCCAGGTGGACAGTGTGGTAGGCACGTGCTTTGGCATTCTGAGATCCTTAAAAACGTTTTTGTTCCTGCTACCTGCACATTGCTAGAAGATGGTAATCCATGCCCTTATGACCTCACAGCTGGACTACTCTAATGCCCTGTACTGGGGTCTTCCAGTGTGCCAACTTAAGGCACTCCAGTTGGTGCAGAACGCGACAGCTCGGCTCCTATTAAATCTCTGGAAAAGCAATCATATTCGTCATCACCTTAAAGAGCTGCACTTACTGCCAGTCTGTGAAAGAGTTCAATTCAAGGGGCTTGAACTGGCCCACAGAGCCTTCTATCAGCCAGGTCCTCGTTACCTGGCCAATAGACTCACACGCTACCTCACAGTAAGAATTCTGCTTCCTCAGATGCTTTGTTGGCAGTTGTTTCCGAAACTAAAAGGAAAAAAATGAGGCGGTTTCTCCTTTTCGTCACTCGCCACCTCCAGCTGGAATGCTAGCCCCTGTTAGGATGAAGGATTCTTGAAATGGGGCCTTAAAACTTGGTTATTCAGTCTGGCTTTTTAATATTCCCTCTTGACTAGTGGTCAACAAACCTTTAGCGCTGGAACACACATTTGAATAGCTGGTTGCTGTACAAAAACCTTGATTGTTTGATTAATTTGATTTTGTGAGTAAGTAAAAAGTACTAAACTTACACAAAAGTGTCAATTACTCAAAAGTTTAAGGTTTGAATCAGGTCCAATATCTCCAAAACGACATTGTCCCGGATCTGAAGGAATCGTCATTTTTGAACCATTATCTGAGTTAGAGGAACCCAAATTTGCCAGGAGAAGCAATCATTGTACATAAACATTTGAGCATCTCTATTGATGCCTTTGAAATTGTCCTGCAAAGTCAGGTGGTTTTATTGTTTAGTCATACTGATGCCTACCAGTGTGAATTGGAAGCGTCCGTGGTTTGGCATTGTGCTGATAGATTTCCCAAGACAATTGAAGTGTCCTTCATGAATGATATTTTCATTGCCATGATTATTAGAGCAGTAATTCTGTTGATTAAAATTGCATCCAGAGAATCCACCAGCAGATACATAATAACATACATCCAAAAACTTTGGGCCTTATTTTGAATTTGGCAGATGGGATATTCTGTTAAAATGTGGCAGATATCTTGTCCGCCATATCACAAGTCCCATGGGCAGTAATGCACTTTTAATCTGGCAGAATATTTGCTACGTTTGTGACAGAGTATCCCACCCACCAAACTCTAAATAAGGATCTTTTGCCGTATGTATGAAAGGAAATTGCATTTCTTAACGGACCGAATGGCAATTTCAGGCTGTTAAGAAATGCAAAACTCCATTACTTACGTACAAACACATATGTGGCGTTGCAAAATGCGATTTCTACCCAGTAGAAATTGCATTTTACAATTCCCAAAATAGAAAATCGCAAATAGGGATTTCCTATTTACGATTTCCTAACCGGAGGCACATAGCATTTACTAAATGCGAAATGGGCAATTAGGAAATTCTATTATCATCGACTTGGAACTGTTGGTAACCAGGTGCAAAGAGAAAAAAGGCTCCACGGGGCTCGGGCTCCACGCTTCTTTTCTAATAGGCTCCCGGGTGGGCCAGGTCCTAGGGTATGAGTATTTATACATATGTGGGGAGGCAGACGCGGCACTCCTCACACCCCAGAAAACCGCCACATGCCCAGGGCACACATTTAAATAAATGCCGGGGGCCCTCCAGAGCCCAGCATCAAATATATATGCTTGCGGACCCGATGGGGCCACAGTGCCCCGGGGCACGGCACCTCCCTGAGGCATGTCATATTAAATTAATGCAGGGGGGCCCACATGGCCCTCCTGCAGCCCCAGGGACCGCCACTTCCCAGGGTAATTTATTGCATTTAAGCGGGGGCGCATGCCCCTCCCACAACCCCCAGGAAAGCCACCTACGAGGGCTGAAATAAATAAATGTACCTGGGTACCACCACCTCCTGGGGGCAAACTTTTACATGGAGTGGGGCCTGCCATGTATGGCCCTGGGGACCGCAACCCCCTCCCCCAGGGCCAATTCCTGATTTGTCCCGGGTTGCCCACCCCTAGGACATAGCTGTTTGCTGTGGCGGGAGTTTTAACGGCTCATGCCAAGCCACAGCAAACACTCTGCTTCTAGCAAGCAAGAGCAGTGAAAATGCTCTCGCTTGCTGGAAGCAAAGCATTCATCTGCTTTCCTGCCCCCTGTCAAGGGAGCAAAGAAACAGACAAATCACTTTCAGACACAGGGAGCTGCCTGTTCAGCAGCTCCCTGTGTCTGAAAGCTAATGCCGGCTCCTGCAGGAAGCGAGGAGATGGCAGGGACCACGAGGGCCTTCAGGCTGACCTCGCGGTCCCAATACAGACTCGATACCCTGGGGGCACTCAGAGAAACATGGCCAGGTTATGTAGATGGTGTCATCAGTGATGTCACTGACCATGTCATGAGTGATGTAATATGTGAGGTCATAAGCAGTGCATTGCGGGGACGTAAGCTATAGTTAGCTCAGGTAACTATACCTGTTGAATGGTTTTGTACAAGTGAAATCTGAACCTAACTATAACACCCCTGTAACCTTTGATTTTTTCAGTGAATATTTATGTATGTATAGATATATCACGTATTTGTCCTACGGGCCTTAGTATAATAACTGTGGGGCTTATTACGATGTCGGTTGGAGTTGCCTCCGACCAACACCGTCTCAGTCTCGGGACCGACCGACCTCCGGTCGGCAGTTCCAACTGCCTGATTACGATGTGATCGAACACTGTTTGGTCGGATAATCACTATTCTCTATGGGAGCTTGTGTCACGGCCGTAAACCAGCCATAATACAGGCTCCTATAGAGAAATGGGTGTGTGTGTAAAATGCAGTATCCTGTGGCAGGCACTCCATGGTGCCTGCCACACAGTGCAGGGTTTTACAGGTGGGTACCCTAGGTAACCCCTCGACCACCAACCATAGGCCACAGAGGCAAGGGGGCCCTGCAAGGGTACCCCAAAGTCGCTTTCCGACATCCTTTCCGTGTCGGACAGGCCAACACGGAAAGGCTGTGGGAAACAGACATCGTAATCCCGACGGTGGAAATGCCATGCTTAGCGGATTACAGTGCGGTGTCAACCGGCAAAAAGACTCCGAGAGCCGGTCGGAACCGAGTCGGAATGACCGGCCGGTTTACTTTCCGACCGCCGACACCGTTATCGGGCGATCAGACCGCAAACTGACCAAGTCTGTCGGAAAGCCACTGACCGCGGTAGGAGTCTTTCCGACAGACATCGTAATCGGCCCCTATGTGTTAGTTCATCTCACAAAGGTCTGCCTCTTCTGTAAGTGATAGTAGGTTTAGCTGGTAAATTAGGGCCAATTACAAAGTCGTTTTTTGGATGAACCAATGTTTGTACATCACATTTCACACCCAGTGAGAGAGCAAATTGTATTCAGTAATAAGTCTTATTCTCTCACTCTCAGTCTTTTTCATTATATTCGGAGAGAGGAACTGAGCCGTATTCAAGGATTCGGCCTTCTTGTTAGCAATGCTCAGGACTTTAGACGTGTAGCTCCTTTCTTTAAATCTCTCCCTCGTTTGTAATGTCTGGTTCTCAATTTCTATGTGGCTTCTGCAGACCCTCTTAAGCTTTAAGGTTTCCCAATAGGGTATGCTTTCAATCAATAAAATGTAAAGTGCTATTTCCAGCTGTTGGCTTGTGATGTATGGTGGAATGTATTTTCCCTTCCTGTACCTGCAATTGTACATCCAGAAAGGAAATCTCTTGTGAGCTCACGGTAACCATGAATCTCAAATCATAAGGATTATCATTTAGTTTAGTCACATATTCATATGTCATTTCTTTGGGGCCACTCCACAACAAAAATAATTCATCAATATAACAGGTCCAAATCAAAATAAATTGCAAATACTCCTGGTTGTTCCCTGCACAGGCCACCTGCTCTTCCCACCAGCTCATCATGAGATTCATGAATCTGGGGGCAAAGCCGGTGCCCATGGCGGTCCCAACCTTCTGTCGATAGAAGACATAATATAAAGGGTGTCTGATGGTCCTGCCTGGACATAGGATGGTTCAGCATGAGCATTTGATGGCTGGAATTGTGCCTGTGACTGCTGTGTCTATAGAATAGCACGCCAAGGCTTTGGTCATAATACATTTGGTAACTGAAACAGATTTGTATCTGATTTACTGATTTGCTATCCTATTAACTGTACATGGTAGATATGAGAGAACACTTCAATTGATGTCAATGGGTCAAAGTGAATATGACATCACATCCTGTCAGTGTCAAAGGTAAAATGGCAACACTATCTGTGATGTCGTCATGAAGCAAATGGTGCGTGATGTCACTTCTGCTGCGTTCATTAATTCTCACATATTTTTCTTGACTTGACTTCTTACACTTGAGGAGCAACTGACGGAGAGGACCTTGACCATTGTCCCAGTAGCACAAACTTCCTCTTAGCTCCAGAAATGGCCTCTGGCACTCAGTGGGTGATATTTGCATGACTTCTATGGTATTCACCCCCCCCCATTCCAAGGTCAACTTAGATGTCATGGTCGTACTTTCAGAAGTGCACATACTAGGTCTCTTACACTTGTGTAACCGGATGAATGTAAATATGACAGAGCAGGGGGTGGTCGAGGACAGCTGTGCCACACCACAAGCCACACTTTATGAGGAGGTTGCTGAAGACTCACTGAAAACTTAGATAAGTAAAGGGACCCACTGTGAGCTATGACCCCCGAGCATCGAAAGCTCCCTTGGAGAGACTCAAAGTGGGGGAACTAGGGGGGAACACAGCAGGGGAAACAGGGGATGGGGCACAGCAGGGGCTAGGGGGTCATAGCAGGGGAATCAGAGAAGCTTGCCCTATGTTAAGGAATTTGAAAGACGAGACTAATGACTTTTTGGCAGAAAAATTGGGGATCAATATTTCTTTAACATCCCGATGGATGTTGCTGGGGGTGGATGATAAAATTCCTGGATCTAATGTTCAGCCATTTGTATTGGTGGCTATGGCTGTCTATCGAATCTGCTTAACCACAGCCTGGTTGGATCCCTTCCCCCCGGTGTTTCAGCAATGGTATGCGGGCTTATTATCAACTTTTCATCTGGAAAGGGCTATCTATTCCTGCAAAAACAAGAAGAGAAGAGAAAAAATGATAAGAGTATGTCTCCTCTATGTAATTTGAAACTATCTGATGTTTTATTTTTTCCTTTTTGTGGTTCTTTGTTTATGGGTATGGTATCTAAAATCTAGATGCATTTGTATGTATTTCATTTTTTGTATCTCTTTATCTAAACTTGGCTTCCTGTAATTGATGGATAAATATTAATTATGTCTAGGGAAAATGTCTGCTTGGAGCGGGGGTGGTTGGGAGGGGGGTTATTGGTATTAAGTGCAAAATCCAATAAAAATATTTTAAAAAATAAACAACAATAAATGTGGAAGTCAATAAATAAACTGAAAATATTCAATTATAAAAGAAGAGAGGATGTAATTAAATTCGAGGTTATTTAACCTCGAACACGCGATGCCCTTGGCGATGCATTGATTGTGGAGACTTTTTCTTCACTCCCAGCCGCTTGTAAAAAGTTTATTAAACTTGAAAAGAGTTAATAAAAATATTTTATGTTAAATATTATTATAGATTACATTTATATATTTATAGAAAATGTAAAACAAAATAAAAAATGCTACATCATTATTAACTTCATTTAAATTTCAAATATAATTATTTTGAATATATTACATTACATTAAAACTATATTTTTAAAGTTTAAATTTAGAAAAATATCCACCAAAATATATATATTAGGGGATAAAAAGGCTACCCAGGTTTTGCCTCTTTTTTGGTCTCTCATAGTAAAAAGCATACGGCCAAAATATTTATGTTTTTAATAATCATTGAAAGTGATTTGTAGAATTAATTAAAAATAATTTAATTATATTTTAATAAAAAATAATGTTTCAGTAATTGTTAATTGAAAAAAGCTGTTAAAAGAAAACACCTTTTTAGCATTGAATTACATTTTATTTATATGTTTAGCTATTTTAGCTATTTTAATTTAATTTAACATTATTTCCTAGGGAGATTTATTTTAAGTCCCAGCCTCCATTATTTTGTTTGCATGGGTGCTTCAGTAACAGTGATAGGCCATGTGTGGTGCTGGACTTACTACAGCTGTGAGCTGGAGTACATTCACTACTATTTCTGTCCTTTTTGGCTGTAGTAACTTTAGAAGTGCTGTTTACACTCTCTTAACCCTCCCTTATTCCTCTCTAAACCCCACTTAATTTTGTAGTAAGTACATCCTGTTTTTCAGCCACTTCCCTGGTCCCTCCCACATTTACTGCTAAGTGGTAAACGTACATGTTGGAAGCTCTTCCCATAGAAAAGCTAGGAGAGGTGGAGGTGGAGATTGATACATGAAAGATTGTGAATAGCATTCTGTAGTACTTTAGTAGTACTATTGAAGTACTAATAAAAGTACTGCAAAATGCCTTTTGTGAATAGGCCCTGTTGAGTTAATAAATCATGCCTAATGCTCTCAGACGAAGGCCCTGTGTGCTTGATTTAAATGCTAGAGAGTCAAGGAGAGGTTTACAAGCCATCAGCGACACTTCACAGTATTATCATACATATTAGCAGAGAATCCAAAGAAACTTTAAGGGCCTGATTTAGATCTCGGCGGATGGGTTACTCCGTCACAGCGGTGATGGATGTCCTGTCACAGGACATTACATTAAATGACATTACATCCTATGGGATTTATATTTCGACAGACAGGATATCTGTCACCATTGTAAAGGTGAAACCCGTCCGCCGAGATCAAAATCAGGCCCTTAGTACTGACTTGAGAGTACAAACATTGCTGCATCTGAATGTGCAATACAATATTAGTAATGGAAACAAGGCAGTCCATAAGATTGGGTAGTTCAAGGTTTGGAACCTCAATGGCAAGTCAAATAGAACCAGGCTTAAAAGGCACAGTTATCCAATTGAGCTATCAGGGTATTAGTAATTGTTCTCATTGCTTCCCCTTTTTCCTGGAAATGATAGAAGTTAGAATAAAGGCAATCCAAAATGTTGTTGACTGTGATATGATTCAGCAGCTGGATAGTCTTGGTGAACTCCTGGACACTTGAGACAGAAAACATCACATTTAGCTAATAATTGCAGGCAAAATGCTGGTTAAAACATTTACCTTTGTAGGTCTTCACAAACTTCCAGGGTATTCTAACCATGCTTGGTAAGCCCTTCCCCACTGCTCGTAGAATGTTTGTGTGATTAAATATTTTTTTTGTATTTGCAGATAGGAAAAGTTGGTTTGCACTCAAAAATAGAGCTATATATGCATGCAAGTAAAGCTTACAGGAGCAGGTAGCTGTGGGAATAAGGTTGGTGATGCCTAATTCTCTGAAAAGATCCCAAATCGCATAACTCTGCAGGTTTACTATTTCAAAAAAGAATAGATTTACAGCGTTTCTTTAATTCACAAGTCTTTTCCAGTTTACACCAGAATCTTGCGCCAGTTGCAGCTTTCCCGACTGGACAAGTTTTGATTATTCTGTCAACCAAAACATACAGGTGCACATGTATAGGCTCATAAGGTTAAAAAAGCTTGTTAAAATGTGTGTTCTCCATTTTTTCTCCAGATGGAAAATATGTTTCTCTATGGAGAATCAATCCCCTTATCAGCACTCCCAACAATTAAGAGTGTGTTTCCCTTCCACTTCTCACTCTGGGAAGGTTTTTTGCCTGTCATTGTGAGATGCAAATAATCAACGAATTCCAGGGAGGAAGGCTTTGCAGTGGAGTTTGTGCATACCCACAAATGCGTAAGTTTGTGGGGGTTCAGAAACTTGTAGGGCATTATCACCCTGGAAAACTCACTCCTCGACAACGTGAGGAAATTTACTGGCAGAGAAATCTGTATGTGAGTAACTTCTAGTATTTTTGTGAATTTCAGAAGATGTTTTCCACTCATAAAAGAAGTTATTTGTTTAAGTAAGTCAAAAATACACAAGCAAATAACTTTTCAACCGTGCTCAAACATAAAATCGGAGGGTATGGACTCCTTACAGCTATTAGAATTATAGGAAATTTTTCCCAATGCTTTACAATTCTGCTGTGTGCATCTGCACAACCTCCATTCTTTCATTCTCCTATTGAAACGCCATGGTGATTTCTTTTGCAATGCGTTAATTTTTTTTTAAATATGTACATAGTGGGGCAGATTTACAAGCTCCTTGCGCCACTTTTGCGTCATTTTTAACATGGGAAAATTGGCGCAAAAGTGGCGCAAGGGGCTTGTAAATCTGCCCCAGTATGTCTGCCTCAGGCGTTGTTACGTCCCTATATGTCCTAATAGCTGCTATTCCACCTACCACATTTACGTGCGTATTTCGCTTTTACAGTGAGCGTGTGTGAAACAAATGGGAGCGTGATGGCGATAGTAGTGAAAGAGATTGAGAGACGATGGATGTGATGTGGGGGCAATGCGTGAGAGTGAACAAAGTTCACCGAATGAGATAAAGGGAACGTCACAGAGTGTAATCAATAAAGATTGATAAAGTGAAAAAGGAAGCAAGAAATAGTCAGTAAATGAGAGTCAGAGAACGACAGGATGAGTGAATGTGACTCTATTAACCGGTATTCTGTGGCACGGTACCTGATAGGGATACATTCTAGGAAACCGATGCTGAGGGATTCTTTGGAACTTTGCCTGGTACATATGTCTATGTGGGAAAGTAACTTGTGGATCCGTACAGTGCATATAGGCACATTAGCTCTGTTTGCATCTGCATTTAAATATTAAAGACATTTTACCATAGAACGGTGTCACAGGACTGTACTCGGAGGACCGTAATACAGACATTCTGATTGTTTTATTCTGTGGCTTAGTAGTTATTGGACAATCAAAGTAAATAATGGGCGTCATGGGCCCTAGCGCACGGAAGGAAGTGGGACTCCTGTCTGATGTTTGAACTCTGAAATGCAGCAATAACCAGGGATCAGTTGGCCCCCTCAGGCCTCTGGACCCCAGCGTCACTGCACCTGCTGCACCATTTGAATCGAAGTTCCTGCTCTGATGGATTAATTCCCAAGTATGGTAAACATAATGGGCAGTCTGTCTACCATCTCGGCATGGAACAAGGGTACTAGTTCTATCTTGAAATGGATGCTTATGCTTCTGAGTACAGAGTATAAGATTTTCAAGTGGAGCCAATATTTTACAATTATTTCATAGCTCCTTTTCAGAATCTGACAGCTTTTTATGCAAATTTGATATTAAAAATACCATCATATAAAGTGTTAAAAAAAATAATCCCCATGTTTGTTTGTACACTACAGACCCTATTTACAAAGGAAAATGTAGAAGTATGGGTGAAGATTTAGATCTCTACCTGAACATACTTTTACTATGCTTGTGACAGCCCTTAAATGTGCCCCTATTAATAAATTAATTTCTTTGTCTTTTATTAACCATTATTATTAAATAAATATTTAAATTCAAAGTTGGTTATTATAATATTTCGTAATTAAATAATAAATATGTACTTTTTGATTTAATTTTCACATTAAAGTGTATTTATTAATATTTGTAACTATTTAACATAATTTAATTTAACAGTATTTCCTATGGGGCTTTATTTTAATTCCCTAATCCCTGCCTCCTTTATTTTCTATGGATGGGTGTTGCAGTACCAGTGGTTGGCCATGTCCTGCCACGGTCATACCCAACCTTGGGGTGAAGTTTGATAATAGGTTATCCTTTAGCTCCCAGGTGGACAGTGTGGTAGGCACGTGCTTTGGCATTCTGAGATCCTTAAAAACGTTTTTGTTCCTGCTACCTGCACATTGCTAGAAGATGGTAATCCATGCCCTTATTACCTCACAGCTGGACTACTCTAATGCCCTGTACTGGGGTCTTCCAGTGTGCCAACTTAAGGCACTCCAGTTGGTGCAGAACGTGACAGCTCGGCTCCTATTAAATCTCTGGAAAAGCAATCATATTCGTCATCACCTTAAAGAGCTGCACTTACTGCCAGTCTGTGAAAGAGTTCAATTCAAGGGGCTTGAACTGGCCCACAGAGCCTTCTATCAACCAGGTCCTCGTTACCTGGCCAATAGACTCACACACTACCTCACAGTAAGAATTCTGCTTCCTCAGATGCTTTGTTGGCAGTTGTTTCCGAAACTAAAAGGAAAAAATGAGGCGGCTTCTCCTTTTCGTCTCTCGCCACCTCCAGCTGGAATGCTAGCCCCTGTTAGGATGAAGGATTCTTGAAATGGGGCCTTAAAACTTGGTTATTCAGTCTGGCTTTTTAATATTCCCTCTTGACTATTAGCGCTGGAACACACATTTGAGTAGCTGGTTGCTGTACAAAAACCTTGATTGTTTGATTGATTTGTTTTTGTGAGTAAGTAAAAAGTACTAAACTTACACAAAAGTGTCAATTACTCAAAAGTTTAAGGTTTGAATCAAGTCCAATATCTCCAAAACTACATTGTCCTGGATCTGAAGGAATCGTCATTTTTGAACCATTATCTGAGTTAGAAGAACCCAAATTTGCCAGGAGAAGCAATCATTGTACATAAACATTTGAGCATCTCTATTGATGCCTTTGAAATTGTCCTGCAAAGTCAGGTGGTTTTATTGTTTAGTCATACTGATGCCTACCAGTGTGAATTGGAAGCATCCGTGGTTTGGCATTGTGCTGATAGATTTCCCAAGACAACTGAAGTGTCCTTCATGAATGATATTTTCATTGCCATGATTATTAGAGCAGTAATTCTGTTGATTAAAATTGCATCCAGAGAATCCACCAGCAGATACATAATAACATACATCCAAAAACTTTGGGCCTTATTTAGAATTTGGCAGATGGGATATTCTGTTAAAATGTGGCAGATATCTTGTCCGCCATATCACAAGTCCCATGGGCAGTAATGCACTTTTAATCTGGCAGAATATTTGCTACGTTTGTGACAGAGTATCCCACCCACCAAACTCTAAATAAGGATCTTTTGCCGTATGTATGAAAGGAAATTGCATTTCTTAACGGACCGAATGGCAATTTCAGGCTGTTAAGAAATGCAAAACTCCATTACTTACGTACAAAGGCATATGCGGCGTTGCAAAATGCGATTTCTACCCAGTAGAAATTGCATTTTACAATTCCCAAAATAGAAAATCGCAAATAGGGATTTCCTATTTACGATTTCCTAACCGGAGGCACATAGCATTTACTAAATGCGAAATGGGCAATTAGGAAATGCTATTATCATCGACTTGGAACTGTTGGTAACCAGGTGCAAAGAGAAAAAAGGCTCCACGGGGCTCGGGCTCCACGCTTCTTTTCTAATAGGCTCCCGGGTGGGCCAGGTCCTAGGGTATGAGTATTTATACATATGTGGGGAGGCAGACGCGGCACTCCCCACACCCCAGGGGACCGCCACATGCCCAGGGCACACATTTAAATAAATGCGGGGCCCTCCAGAGCCCAGCATCAAATATATATGGACATAGCTGTTTGCTGTGGTGGGAGTTTTAACGGCACATGCCAAGCCGCAGCAAACACTCTGCTTCTAGCAAGCAAGAGCAGTGAAAATGCTCTCGCTTGCTGGAAGCAAAGCATTCATCTACTTTCCTGCCCCCTGTCAAGGGAGCAAAGAAACAGACAAATCACTTTCAGACACAGGGAGCTGCCTGTTCAGCAGCTCCCTGTGTCTTAAAGCAATGCCGGCTCCTGCAGGAAGCGAGGAGATGGCAGGGACCACGAGGGCCTTCAGGCTGACCTCGCGGTCCCAATACAGACTCGATACCCTGGGGGCACTCAAAGAAACATGGCCAGGTTATGTAGATGGTGTCATCAGTGATGTCACTGACCATGTCATGAGTGATGTAATATGTGAGGTCATAAGCAGTGCATTGCGGGGACGTAAGCTATAGTTAGCTCAGGTAACTATACCTGTTGAATGGTTTTGTACAAGTGAAATCTGAACCTAACTATAACACCCCTGTAACCTTTGATTTTTTCAGTGTATATATATATCACGTATTTGTCCTACGGGCCTTAGTATAATAACTGTGGGGCTTATTACGATGTCGGTTGGAGTTGCCTCCGACCAACACCGTCTCAGTATCGGGACCGACCGACCTCCGGTCGGCAGTTCCAACTGCCTGATTACGATGTGATCGAACACTGTTCGGTCGGATAATCACTATTCTCTATGGGAGCTTGTGTCACGGCCGTAAACCAGCCGTAATACAGGCTCCTATAGAGAAATGGGTGTGTGTGTAAAATGCAGTATCCTGTGGCAGGCACTCCATGGTGCCTGCCACACAGTGCAGGGTTTTACAGGTGGGTACCCTAGGTACCCCCTCGACCACCAACCATAGGCCACAGAGGCAAGGGGGCCCTGCAAGGGTACCCCAAAGTCGCTTTCCGACATCCTTTCCGTGTCGGACAGGCCGACACGGAAAGGCTGTGGGAAACAGACATCGTAATCCCGACGGCGGAAATGCCATGCTTAGCGGATTACAGTGCGGTGTCAACCGGCAAGAAGACTCCGAGAGCCGGTCGGAACCGAGTCGGAATGACCGGCCGGTTTTCGTTCCGACCGCCGACACCGTTATCGGGCGATCAGACCGCAAACCGACCAAGTCTGTCGGAAAGCCACTGACCGCGGTAGGAGGCTTTCCGACAGACATCGTAATCGGCCCCTATGTGTTAGTTCATCTCCCAAAGGTCTGCCTCTTCTGTAAGTGATAGTAGGTTTAGCTGGTAAATTAGGGCCAATTACAATGTCGTTTTTTAGGATGAACCAATGTTTGTACATCACATTTCACACCCAGTGAGAGAGCAAATTGTATTCAGTAATAAGTCTTATTCTCTCACTCTCAGTCTTTTTCATTATATTCGGAGAGAGGAACTGAGCCCTATTCAAGGATTCGGCCTTCTTGTTAGCAATGCTCAGGACTTTAGACGTGTAGCTCCTTTCTTTAAATCTCTCCCTCGTTTGTAATGTCTGGTTCTCAATTTCTATGTGGCTTCTGCAGACCCTCTTAAGCTTTAAGGTTTCCCAATAGGGTATGCTTTCAATCAATAAAATGTAAAGTGCTATTTCCAGCTGTTGGCTTGTGATGTATGGTGGAATGTATTTTCCCTTCCTATACCTGCAATTGTACATCCAGAAAGGAAATCTCTTGTGAGCTCACGGTAACCATGAATCTCAAATCATAAGGATTATCATTTAGTTTAGTCACATATTCATATGTCATTTCTTTGGGGCCACTCCACAACAAAAATAATTCATCAATATAACAGGTCCAAATCAAAATAAATTGCAAATACTCCTGGTTGTTCCCTGCACAGGCCACCTGCTCTTCCCACCAGCTCATCATGAGATTCATGAATCTGGGGGCAAAGCCGGTGCCCAAGGCGGTCCCAACCTTCTGTCGATAGAAGACATAATATAAAGGGTGTCTGATGGTCCTGCCTGGACATAGGATGGCTCAGCGTGAGCATTTGATGGCTGGAATTGTGCCTGTGACTGCTGTGTCTATAGAATAGCACGCCAAGGCTTTGGTCATAATACATTTGGTAACTGAAACAGATTTGTATCTGATTTACTGATTTGCTATCCTATTAACTGTACATGGTAGATATGAGAGAACACTTCAATTGATGTCAATGGGTCAAAGTGAATATGACATCACATCCTGTCAGTGTCAAAGGTAAAATGGCAACACTATCTGTGATGTCGTCATGAAGCAAATGGTGCGTGATGTCACTTCTGCTGCGTTCATTAATTCTCACATATTTTTCTTGACTTGACTTCTTACACTTGAGGAGCAACTGACGGAGAGGACCTTGACCATTGTCCCAGTAGCACAAACTTCCTCTTAGCTCCAGAGATGGCCTCTGGCACTCAGTGGGTGATATTTGCGTGACTTCTATGGTATTCACCCCCCCCCCCCATTCCAAGGTCAACTTAGATGTCATGGTCGTACTTTCAGAAGTGCACATACTAGGTCTCTTACACTTGTGTAACCGGATGAATGTAAATATGACAGAGCAGGGGGTGGTCGAGGACAGCGGTGCCACACCACAAGCCACACTTTATGAGGAGGTTGCTGAAGACTCACTGAGAACTTAGATAAGTAAAGGGACCCACTGTGAGCTATGACCCCCGAGCATCGAAAGCTCCCTTGGAGAGACTCAAAGTGGGGGAACTAGGGGGGAACACAGCAGGGGTAACAGGGGATGGGGCACAGCAGGGGCCAGGGAGTCATAGCAGGGGAAACAGAGAAGCTTGCTGACCGTTGTCATGGTTGATGAGGATATGCTTTTTGTTTGATGCCAGAACACATTTTCCATTCATGGGCCAATTGCTCACTGCTTGTCATAAAGCAGGGAGTCTTGTTCCACACGTTCTTGCGGATAACTTCTCACTTCACATTCCATAGTGTTGCTTTTATGTGGTTAGTAATGAGCCTGGACCTGTGGCTCGGCCTTTATGTGTATTTCAGGAGGGGTTGATGGCTCCATGGTTCAACTAGCTGAGGACAGTTCCCTCTAAGCCGCTCATCCCAAATCCTGTGGAAGTGTCAGACAGAAAAACATTCAGGGGAAAAACCTCTGCCACGTTATGCAAATGTTTATGAACCACATTTAAATATTTGCCCTATGCAATGGGGAACAATGAGTTGTAAGTGACTATAGGCCCATTTGTGTGAATTGTGCGATTTCCTATTAGGAAATCGCAATTTAGCAATTTCTTAAACTGCGATTTCCTAATAGCGATTGCGACTCTGTAGGAATCGCTATTTGGAATTTGCAATTTATGTACATTTCATTTTGCGATTCCCAAATAGCGATTCTTTCGGATTTCCTATTTAGGAATCGCAAAAGTGAAATTTCATACATATGGGCCTATGTCCTTAATTCATTTGTACATGAACAGCATGGTGGCAAATTTTAATTTGTAAGTCTGTGTCCGTGGTTAATCAGCCACCATATGATAGTTGAGATGAGCAGTATGTTAGCAGGTTGCAGCAAATTACGCACATGCACATCACAAAGTAGGTTGGACATTGAGTGATGGTGAAACTGTCTGTAGGTCTGAAGACGAACCACAGCACATTTTCTGAGGCCTGACTGATTGTGGAGATATTGGACAAGGTGATGACAGAGCTCAACAAGGATATCAGCAATCCTTTTTCCTCGTCTACCACAAGACTTTGAGCATCAAAATGTATTGCAAGATCGTTTAGGGCCTCATTAATGAAACTGTATGCCATTGTAAGTTACTTTTACGACTTCAAATAAGTGAATTCCCAACTGATAAGTAAAGGGTAAGGTGAGGGACGTGACATGTGTGGTGGGGGCAGTTTAAAGGTGGAGACCACCCACAAATGTATATGTTTGGGGGCATTCACATTCATTCTAAATCCCATTTCAATACTGGTTCATATATTTAGTACTAAAAAGGTTGGGAGTTAAAAAGCAAAGACCAATCCCATACTGTGAGTCATGTTGAGAAAAATGGGTTGAAAAGTAAGTGCCTCGTTTACTATATTTTACGCACTGCAGCGGAGCAATCCTTCCTCCTGCACTGCCGTTCGTCAAAATATAAGGGCAGGAATGCACTGTATCTACAAGATACGGCGCATTCCTGTCCTTCACCCCTGCGCCGGCGCACAAACAGCAGCCATGTGCCAATGCAGACACCCTTGAGTCATGTTACAAAGGTGCCTGCATTGCGGGGATGATTGTTTTTGTGCAGGAAGGGACATCAAAACAATAATTTATGGCATTTTCCTCTTTCTATGTGAGCTGAAGAATGCAGCACGCATAGAAAGAGAAATCAACGAGGAGAAATAATAGTATTTTTCATCGTTGAGCCACTCCTACGCCTCCCCTGGGGAAGCGTAGGAATCTGACGCATTCCCAGCTTTACAAAACATTCTAAATCTGGGAATGTGACAGGTTCTATGGATGTTGTGTGGGAACACTCACAGCAACACCCATGGAATGCCCCTTTCATGCAAAGTAATGCGTGAAAGGGGCCCATATTTACAAGGCCATGAAAAGTCATGCAGGGTGAATTTACGAGTCCTTGTAAATATGGGCAAGCCAATTGCGATGCCAGTGCGTCAAAACAAGTGACGCACCGGTGGCGCAATGGGCTTGCCAATGAGCCCATCAATGTGTCAATTCACCTTGAGGGGCATATGTATTAAGATATCACACAGCGCAGCACAGCAAGTCACCTTGCTGAGCTGCATGATAGGGAAAGGGCAGGAATGCGCCGTACTTAACAATATACAATGGGATGCCAAGCGCCAATGTTGGCACCTTTGCACCATGGTGCAAGGGTGCCTGCTTTGTAAGCAGGATTGTTTTTGTGCAGGAAGGGACACCTTCCTGCGCAAAAACAATCCTGTGAGGCATTTCCCTCTTTAGAAAGAGGAAGTAACAAGGAGAAATAAATATATTTCTCCTCGTTACACCTCAATGGGGAGGCGCAGCCTTTTGACACATTCCCAGGTTTACCAGTGTTGGTAAACCTAGGAATGCGCCAAAATCCTGGGTGGATGCGTAGGAACACCCACGCTCCACCCATGGAACGCCTCCTTGGTGCAGAGCAACGTAACACAGCGATTTGAAGCCTTGTGTTGCTTCATAAATCTTACTTAGGTTTTGCGTTGCCCTTGCGCCCCCAGGCGTAGTGCAGGGCGACGCAAAGCCTACATAAATATGCCCCTGACTCCGTATTTACTGTGAGGGATTGGCTGCAGTGTAGACAACGAGTTGTGTAGGGATATCGGAATATACATGAAAATCTGCATATATTTCCAGGCATAGTCATAGGAATTTTTCCTAATTGCCAAAACGTGTTAATTGACTCAATTTCTTAGACCTAAATTTAAATAGTGTTGATGTACGTTTTTTCATGAATCAGGCAAATATCTGACATCATGTCGATCGTATGTGCCAAAACATTTTGCCCCATCTGCTGAAGTTCAGTTATTGCTTTTCGGCTTCATTTCACCATTGCCAATATGCCCTGACTATTTTAATTTACCAAAAGCAGTGCTGAGCACTACTAAACTTGAAAAATGCGAGCAAAAAGATTATGCTGGAAGGCAAGTCTATAGCCTAAGCCATTAGCATAAAATAGTTACTTTCTAAGACAACTTTGAAACACAAGGCATGTGTTTCTCTGTTTTTGTTCATGACCTGACATTCATACAGCCACGGGACACATCATAATGCATTGGTAGTTCTGAATGTATGCTGACAGTATACACAGCCAGTTTTCAGATTCCTGCTTGCATTGTTGCATTGCACTATTACTATAAAAACTCCATGGATTCTGGCATCATTTTCTGAGTCATTAGCGTTCCACACTGAGCACAGCTTGAGGGGTCAGCTCTTTAAATGAGTTAACTGTTCTAAGGACAAGTGTGACCATTGAAACGAGGCACCGAATTTACGTAGGGCCAGATGCCTCAAAGGGTTTTGCCCATTCTGTGTCTATGGGGAAATGTGTTCATGCATATGGCCCTGTGATTCTTTGGTATATTGCGCCCCCTCCTGGCCTATAATTTTATTACCTGCGAAACACAATCTTTCATATACCTTTGCTGATGAGAATATTTTATAGCTCGACCATAAACTGGAAATAACTATTACAAATAACTAGCAACCCTTTAGTAATTGTGACGAAGGAAGTGTATGTCACTGTCCTTATATTTGCATAATGTTTTAAACCGCTGTATACAATTTACAAGTCGTTCTGTCTTGTGTTAGCTGTAGGCATAAGGAAAAAAGGAAAGTGAATAAATATGCCAGTGACAGGCTATAAAATATGATTAATGGCTATTACAAAAAGATAGTTATACATTGTCGAGGCATGTGACAGATAGGGGTCAAGAAAATACATTATTTACAGTATGTATGCTTCAGAGAAAGCTAAAGAGCATCTGCACATCTAACTAGGACTAGAAAATTTCCTAACATATGCATTATAGACATGTAAAAGGCTATCATCTGTAACAAAAGTCTCGATAATGTGAGAGGGATCATATGTTGTGATCTATTTAAACTACGATTTTGCAGTATCAGCACACATCCAGGTGTTTATGCACCTGCATCTATACATTTATTAGAGATTTGTGCCAAGACTGAGCCCTAAGAAATCAGATCTCACCCAGTGGCAATCCACCACTGTTTCCAAGTGTAAATTTGCTCCAAAGTGTACGCTTACATGTCTCCACTCGCTGAAACTAGGCAGCGGAGCCAAATTTACAAGTGTAAAGTTACTGCTTGTAGCTTTTGCATTCATATGCGGGGATCTCTGCCACCTTGGTGGAGATCTGACCCCACCACCTCTTCAACCTCGATAACAAGGAAACCAGCTGCAAACTCACCTCCATTCTCAATGCATGTATCACCACAGCCACTTTTCCTGATCAATGGACACATGCAGAGGTCAGACCACTCCTCAAGAAACCCTCCGCTGACCCCAGCAAACTACGGCCCCATCACTCTCCTCCAATTCCAAGCCAAAGTCCTCTTGAAGGACATCAACCACCAACTCACAGAGCACTTGGATAACAACAATCTGCTAGACACTTCCCAAACCAGCTACCGTGCCAACAGCACTGAGACCACCCTGATTGATGCCACCAATGACATCAGGTTCCTCCTTGAACGCTGGGAGACAGTGGCCCTGATCCTTCTCAACTTCACATCAGCGTTCGACACCGTATCCCACTACACCCTCATCAAAAGACTCTGCCACATCAGGATCCATGGAGACACCCTCAAATGGATCACATCCTTCCTCACAGGGTGAACCGAAAAAGATCCACCTGCCACCCTTCACCCTTCACTTCTGAACCCAAGAGCATCATCTGCAGCATCCCTCAAGGCTCATCCCTCAGGTCCACCCTGTTCAACACTTACATGACACCCTGCCCAACATCGTCAGAATACAGGGCCTCAACATCATATCCTATGCAGATGACAATCAGCTCATTCTCTTGCTCTCAGAAGAACCTTCCACCACCAGGACCAACTTCCATAACTGCATGATGAGCGTCGCCGACTGGATGAAGACCAACTGCCTGAAGCTCAATGTGGATAAGTTAGAAGTGCAGATTTGTGGGTACAACACCTCCCCATGGAACGACACCTGGTGACCCTCTGAACTTGGATCCATACTGACAGACCACGTCCGCAACCTCAGCATCATTCTGGACAGCAAACTCACCATGAAAAGCTAGATCAACGCAGTCTCCTATGCCTGCTTCCACACCCTTCGCATGCTCTGAAATATCTTCAGATGGCTCCCCGTAAATGCCAGGAAAGCTGTCACTCAAGCCCTAGTCACCAGCCGGCTGGACTGTGGCAACACACTCTACGCAGGACTCACCATCCTGAAGAGACTCCAAACGATACAGAACTCAGCCGCCAGACTCATCCTGAACTTCCCCAAACTGGCCCACATCACATACCACCTCAGGAACCTCCACTGGCTTCCATCCAGAAAAGATACCAAGTCAAGATTTTGACACAGGCCTACAAGGCCCTCAATGACCAAGGAGAACCATACATCAACCACTGCCTGAATTTCTACCAACCCTACAGTCACCATTGCTCCACCTTCCTCACTCACACTCCCCACATCCGCCAAATCAACAGTGGAGGACACTCCTTCTCCTACCTTCTCCTCCCTCCGTGTACTAAACTGCACCCACAAATACTTTGATAAAGCAACTTTACATGCAAAAAAAAAAGCATATATCCAATTCACAAAATTGAAATTAAAATATCAGCCAATGAGAGAGGTGATGATTTTGGGATCCCCCTAACCTAGGGGGAGGACCAAGCAGATGCCTTGAACACAAAGAGCACATCATGCTGAACGATTCAGTGGTGGTCCCATCCTGTTAGGACCGCCCCAAGCACAGTTATGGGCAAAAATACAATCCCAACCAAAGGCTCTGCAAAGCATTATGGGATGATATTAGCAGTGCGCAGTGAATATTATAGTATCCAATATAAAAATAATTCTACAAAGAGCTGCAGTTCAACTCGTCATTACTAGGTGTCCCTCACCAGTCAAATGCAAAAGCATTGAAATTATTACATCAAGCTGCAGTTCCACTAGTCGTTACTAGATGTCCCTCACGAGTCAAATGCAAAAGCATTGAAACCCTGAGCTGAGAGCTAATACTATAAATTCTACAAATAGCTGAACTGCAGCTTCATGAAAGGAGTTTCAATGCTTTTGCATTTGACTCATGAGGACATCTAGTAGCGACTAGTGGAACTGCAGCTTGATGTAATAATTTCAATGCTTTTGCATTTGACTTGTGAGGGACACCTAGTAACGACCAGTTGAACTGCAGCTCTTTGTAGAATTATTTTGATATTGGATACTATAATATTCACTGCCCACTGCTAATCTCGTCCCATAATGCTTTGCAGGGCCTTTGGTTGGGATTGTATTTTTGCCCATAACTGTGCTTGGGGTGGTCCTAAGAGGATGGGACCACCACCAAATCGTTCAGCAAGATGTGCTCTTTGTTTTCAAGGCATCTGCTTGGTTTTCTCCCTAGGTTAGGGAGGATCTCAAAATCATCACCTCTCTCACTGCTTGCTAAATTTTCATTTTCACTTTTGTGAAATGACTATATGCATTTTAGCATGTAAAAACAGAGATACTTGTTATTTTACCAAAAGTATATGAGGTCTCTGTTTTATTAAGTGGGAAGCGAGCGAAGTTGCGGAGTCATGCCAACTAGGCCCACCTTTAATCCCAGCAAGAACCCAGTGCCTGGATACCCTCACAAGTGGTTAGTTGCAGAGCTCTCACTACTGGAAACAATAGGGATAATGATTAAAGTTTTTCAAGTAAAAATATGTATATATTAAAACACAAAGTGGTTCTGCACTCAAAAGTAAAGTCTGTAGGATTCAATTGGAAAGTAGTCTTTATGTATTCGTCGAAAAACTTCCAAGGCAATGTAGTATCGACACGTTTCATCCCAAAGGGACTTCTTCAGGGCTACAGAAAAACACATATAAATAATACATTTAAAATATATACAAACATATAGACAGACGCACAAATCCATTTACCTAATATAAGAGTTTGACTTATGGCATTTAGGAGTCAGCTTTTTCTATGCAGTTTAGCCATTGTTTATATTGATCAATAGAGTTCAATTGTATTGGCATCATATTTTCTTTTATGATAGGGATGGGGAGTACATACTAATATCTACCATTATCAACTTGGGAATATGTAATCATAGTCACATACCTCTAAATCGTAAAACCGAATATCCAATCACAAGCTTTGTTTTTGACACGACTTATGTACTGGGCTCACACATTTCCAATTGAATCCTACAGACATTACTTTTGAGTGCGGAACCACTTTGTGTTTTATGTTGGTTTGGAACTTTTTCCAAAATATGGAGTAGAGAGGGATGTACTCCTTGGTTTCCAGCACCAGTACTCACTTCCCGGATATTATTGACAAGTGCGGACTGCTTTTTTGCCTCAACCCTCTGTTCGTCATTGTACATATGTATATATTGTATAATATAAATGTAGAATACATTAAAATAATTGTTTATACCTAGAACTAATAAAATGAATTGACAGAAAACATTACCACTTCAAAATAAATGTTTACTAAATAATTAAACAGATTTTTTTTTTTTTTTAACAATTCTTTTTATTAAACAGTTGCTGGTGAATGGTACAGTACAAGAGACCAGGTAGTTTACTTTTCTCAGTGCGCATGAATGGAGGGATAAACAGACAGTACACATGTGAGGAACATCACTAAGGAAGAGGATCATCATAATCAACAGTACAAGGTGGCGTACAAATCTCTCCTCTATACAAATTCCACGGATTCCAGACCCGACTCCACTTCCTTGGGCACCCCCTTGCCAAATACACCGTCTTTTCCCTAAACATGCACCAATCCAGGTTTCTTTCCCAGGCCTCCAGTGTAGGTGTGTGTGCCGCCCCCAGAGTTGAGCAATATTTCTCTTTGCCAACATGAGCCCCAGAGTGACCCATTGTGTCTGAGAAGTGTCCAAGTCTGTTGGCTCCCAGATATTAAGGAGGCATCGTCTAGCCTCGGGACGGAGGGAGATTCTCATTACCTGGTTGATCGTGTCGTGCACTTGACGCCAATAAGAGTTGATATGTGTGCATTCCCAAATGATGTGCATAAACGTTCCGATCTGGCCACAGCGTCGCCTGCATTCCCCTGTCTCCGACCACCCCATGTGTATTAATCTAGGGCCCGTTATGTAGATCCTATGGAGGATCTTCAGCTGAACCAGTCGCAAGCGTGCCGGGATAGCCACCTCTTTAGGGGAAGATACTGCTGTTTGCCACTCCTCGTCGTCCAGTTCTATCCCATCTTGTGCCCACCTATCTCGCAGTGTCCGGAGGGTTTTGTCATGTGATTAATTAGTTTTTGTAAATTAAGGATATCGTTTTGTCAGGGAGATGACCATCTAAGATTCTGTCCTCCAGAGGGAGACCTCCGGGGGATCCGCCCCTTTAGGCCATAAAGACTGAAGTGAGTGTGAGACCTGTAAATAGCGAAAAAATTCAGTATCCGCCAATTTATATTCGCCCTGAAGCGTGCTGAAGGGTTTGGGCTCCCCTTTCCCCAGACATCTTTAATAGCTGAAATCCCAATAAGGTCCCACCTATCGAAGCCCCTTGTCTTCCACAGGTCGCCCAATTTCTCCGAGTCCCAAAGAGGGGTAGCCAATGTGAGTTTGTGCCTCCAACCAAGATAATTAGTGGCGTCATGCCAAATTTGCACTGAGTGCTTCGTGGGGCCAGTTAGTTTGAACCGGTTAGGTCGGTGTAGGAGAGTAGGATCTGCTTCACATGGGTACCCCCACTTTTTGCTGATGCTTCACTGTTTTTCGACATTAGTCTGGCTGGGGCCCTGCTAATCAGAACCCCAGCCTAGCTGCTTCCTCTCTAAAATGGTTTCCATGTGCCTTAGGCACATCACTGATTGGGATCTGGAGTGCCCTTATAAGTCCCTAGTATATGGTATACTATGTACCAAGGGCATAGGTACCTCAGAGGCCTGCCAGGGGCTGCAGCATGTATTATGCCACCCCTGGAAGGCCATCCAAACTGACACCACAGGTCTGCTACTGCAGCCTGGGTAAGGTGGTGCATGCACCCCTTACTGTGATATAGGTTACCTATATCACGAAATACATACACACATATAAACCTATAAGTCACTCCTAAGGCAGGCCTTATCAATCCTAAAGGCAGAGTGCGTGGTTCCTATGTGAGAGGGTGCCCCTGCGTGAGCAGGGCCCCTCTGCAGCGTTCGGAGACCATCTCTGATGCTGTTTGTAGTGCAGCCTGACCATATACTCTTAAGCGCATTATATCCTCGCGGTAAAATGCTAACTTTGGAATGGCTGCACCTAAACATGTCGTGTTTGGTGTCAAACATCTTGGAATACTACCCCCCGCCAATTCTGGCGGCGGGGGTAGCATTCCACCCTTCTAGAGGAAAGACATGTTAACCCTGACTAACCCGGTAACTTCTCTCCAGAGCCCTGGCATCACAAAATGGATGCTGCTGCCACAGACACGAGTCTGGCCTCCTGCTGCTGGACGAAACTCCGGCAGGGGAGGCCTGGACAATAGGTTTCCTGTCCCAGGGAGGTGTGACCACCTCCCCAGACAGGATAATGTGTATTGGGGCTGGGCGGGAGCACCATCTGTGTGCTTTGAAGTCCTGCACTGGGGGCACATTTGGTGTCCCTGTGCATACCCCAGTTCAAACCGGATCAGGGGCTTGCAGCCCCTGCTTTGGCGCGAACTGGACAAAGGGAAAGGGTGTAGCCACCCCTCTGCCCTGACCCACCCATAGGTGGGGCCACAGAGTAGTCCAACCCCTATCTTTAGTATAAAGATAGGAACCCAGTCCTTAGGACTTTAGATTATACCTGGACGAAACTCTGAAACTGAATCCTGGACCTTCGACGCTCTACGACAAGATTAGAGGACTGAAGAATCTCCCTTGGGGTCAAGGAGTGACTCCCCTGCTTGGCAGGCACCAAAGAAGCATCTGTCCGGTTTGCATTTCTGAAGCTCCCGTCGGACGCCGAAGTCATCGCATCACCAGAGGTGGATTCTCAGACTTCCCCGAGGCTACCCTGAGTCCCCAGCAAAGCTGATGCCCGTGGCTATCGTGGGTGACTTGAGACCGTGACCCCTGGACACCGAGCACATTTGCAAGTGCACCATCTTCTGGATCTCCCAAGAAGTCGTGCTTTGGGCTCCGAGTAGCCCTAGCCTCCAGCACCACCTGCACCGAAGATTACTGGCCCCCACTCCATGAGTGTCCGGTAAGCCAGCTCCACGTGCGGCGTCACGAGGCTCCTTCGCGGTCGCTAGCCCGTTGGCTAGTAGCCCTTAACGAAGGCCAATCTTTTCCTAACTTGGTATCCTGGTTGCTCCAGGCCTGCCCTCACTTACCCTCGCTGGGTGAGTTCCACAGACCTTGCTGGTCTGCACCATCGACGATCTACATCTTAATCAAGACTTGCCGTTGCCAAGGCTTGTTGGGTCCAATCCGGTCGCCGACACCTCAGCACTCGACAAACATCATGTACCAGCCCGAATCCTGCTCCTGGTCACCGACAACGCCTCCTGGACCTCGTGGCTGAAGAGTCAAGACGACCGTCAACGCACCTGAAGCACTCGACATCGGTGGGCATCTGTCCATCGCCTTCCTGGTCACTGGCTAGTGACCCAGACTCTGTCCCCTCTGCTTTCAGGTTCTTCAGAACTCCGATCCACTCTTGGATCCACCCGGACACTTTTCTCTTGGCCGCCAGCAGCACTTTGCAGCAGATCGCCATTCGAATCGACGACGAAACCCGACCCCGAAAGGCACCTATGCACCCGGCTTCCCTGGGTGAGGTAACACGAGTACTCCGGTGCTCCCGTGGGTAGAGACTCTTCAAAGTCCTAGATCTCAAAGGGTTTTGTCCTAGTCCTCTTTTAAGTGTCCCTTTCCTCTATTTTCCCGATCCCGACTTTCTCCATAGAAGTTAACGGCGTATCGCGGTTGTGTATTTACACTGCACGCGTCTCCCGTGGGTCCCCTGTGTCACTACCTTGGGTGGTTCCTTGTGGTCCAAGCACTTCTAGAGGCTCTAGGCCTAGTGTCTAGTTCAGTCGTGGTTCGCATACCACTTTATTGGTATATGGTTTGGTACGCCCCTAGGGCCCAAACGTGTATTTGTGCTATTACTGTGATTTAATATCTTATAACTTATGTACTTCGAACTCTAGCCTCATAAAGAGACTAGAGGGGTGTGTTTAGTAATAAATACATATATTTTGAATATATACCTGGTGTGGTGCTCTTTCATTTGGTCACTCAAGAGATTATAGACTGGTAAAACAAGCTGCTTTACATTCCTTCAAGACTTAGCCTGAAGGCTGCTCTCCATAGCTACCACTAGGATAGCTTTCAATAAGGTTGTCTTTAACCTATCTCCAATAAGGGGTTGTTTGGACTGGTGCAAGGTGCCCACTATAATTAGTGGACAGCATATGCCAGGCCAACTTCTCACATTGGTGTGCAGCGTGTGGGATTCCAGCTTGCTATTGTTTTACCAGATAATCTCAATTGAATTGATCAACTGAAAACCACTAAAGGTACCTAAGGTACATATAATTTAAGCTTAGAATAACAGTAAGTTCTACTGAACTTAGAGTTGTGTGTTAAGGGATAGCACAACCCTTTCTACAACTCAAGAGAGTTTAGTAGGCCACACTAGAGTAGGTAGTGCATACACCACACCACACTAGTAATGTCTTTAAGGGCAGGATCCAAAGAATCCTTGCAGGAAGCCATTGAGCTTCCACCCTCCAAGTATGATACACTCCCATTCTTGGAATTGAGAGCTTTATGCAACTTGAGAAAAATAAGGACAGGCCAAAGCCCCACCACCCAACACCTCAAGGAGTTGTTGGTGGCTTATGACCTTAGTAAGCCTGTAGGGACTGAAGGGGTAGGAGCTGAGGGTGGGGCAGAAGAAGAGGAGGAGGCCAGGGGTACCAATACCCCCAGCCCCCCCTCTGAAACTGGCCAGGAGGGTGACAATGGCCCTGACCTGGATAATCCAACCCCTCCTGAGGAAGAGGAAGAGGAGGATCAGAATGAGGCTCCCTTTGTCCCCCAGGAAGGATTGTGAGTGTGCCCAGAAGGTCTAGATCTTCTTCTCAGGAGTCTAACCACTCTGGCACCTCAATAGGGAGCTCTGTCTCATCTCATAGGAGGGAATCCTCTCATGAGAGAAGAAAGAGGCTGGTTCAATATGAGGAAGCTCAGCTTGAACTCAAAAAGAAGCAACTAGCCATAGACAGGAGTCCCTAGATCTCTTTAGAGAGAGAAGAAAGTTGGGACTAGAGTCCCATGGTGGCAGCCATATCCCTAGAGATAGGGAAAGGTCCTATGACCATAGGAACCTGAGCAAGATTGTCCCTCCCTATCAGAATGGGGATGACATCCACAAGTGGATAACTGCTCTAGAGAGGGCCTGTAAGGTACAGAAGGTCCCTCAGGAGCAGTGGGCAGCAATCTTGTGGCTCTCCTTTGCTGACAAAGGTAGAGATAAGCTCCTCACTGTTAGAGAGGAGGATGCTGATAATTACAAGGTCTTGAAGAGTGCTCTTATTGATGGGTTTGGCCTAACCACTGAACAGTACAGGTTGAAGTTCAGAGATACCCAAAAGCACAGACTCAAGACTGGGTAGACTATGTGGATTGTTCTGCCAAGGCTCTGGAAGGCTGGTTGATGGGCAGTAAGGTGTGTGACTTCTCAGGATTGTACAATCTGATAATGAGGGAGCAGATTCTTAATAACTGTCAAAATCAGCTGTTGCATCAATACCTGGTAGACTCTGATCTGACCTCTCCCCAAGAATTGGGAAAGAAGGCAGACAAATGGGTCAGAACCAGGGTGAAGCAGAAGGTACAGAACCAAGGTGGGGAAACCAAGAAGCAAGATACTAAGAACCCTGACAAGGGTGGGGAGAAGGGTAAAGATCAAAAGTCTTCATCAGGCCCCAAAAATCTTCTTCTGGTGGGGATTCCCAGTCTACCAAAGGTAAAGGCCAAAGAAAACCATGGTGCAAGGTCTGTAAGCAAAAGACCCACTGGACCAGTGATTGCACCAAGTCCAAAGACTCCAGTCCAGCACCCACCAATGCCCCTAAGGCACCTGTTCCCCTAGTACAGTTGGTGGAAGTGCTCCAGCAAAGGGTTTAGTAGGGTTCACCCTGGGAACTGAGTTGGGCTCTGACTTAGTCAGAGAACTGACTCAGGCTGTGTTAGTCTGTGATGGAGGCATGGATGTGCCCTCCTCTATGAGTCCCAGTAATCTGGGCAAGTACAGACAACAGCCTTTAATCAATGGACGTGAGGCTTTGGCATTTAGGGACACAGGGGCAAGTGTCACAATGGTGACACAAGACCTTGTGGCTTCCTGGGCAAGTTATGCTTGGTGAGATGTACCAAGTGACCAATGCTAGCAATGTCAGAACAGACCATACTCTGGCAGTTGTTAACTTCTCCTGGGGAGGGGTAACTGGCCTTAAGAAGGTTGTGGTAAGTGCAAACCTACCAGTCGAATGCTTGCTTGGCAATGACTTAGAGACTTCTGCTTGGGCAGAAGTGGAGCTCAGGACCCATGCAGAAATGCTGGGGATCCCTGCAGATGTGTTTGCTGTGACCAGGTCACAAGCCAAAATGTCTAGCACTGAACAGGCCTTGGATTCTGGAAGAATGGACCAAGTGCCTTCCAAGAGGAGGAGTAGTAGGGTTAAGGCAGTGCCTTCCCCCTTGGCTCAGGAGGAAGATCAGTCCCTTGAGGGGATGATCTCAGCCCTGAAGAAGGAACTGTCCCAGAGGAACTTGAACCTGACCAGGTTGAGTTCTTGGGGACAGGGGACCTTCTAGGGCAGATCTGAGCCAGGAGCAGCAGAGCTGCCCCTCCCTTGAACCCCTCAGACAGCAAGCTGCTGCTGAGGCTGCTGGGAAAGCTAGTGGTCCCCATACAGTGTATTGGGATGATGGACTCCTGTACTCAGAGAGTAGAGACCCCAAGCCTGGTGCTACCAGGAGGTTGGTAATACCTTTGAAGTTCAGGGGCTTCCTATTGACCCTAGCCCATGATATTCCCTTAGCAGGTCACCTGGGCCAGAACAAGACTTGGGACAGAATTGTCCCTCACTTTCACTGGCCCCACATGTCTGAAGACAGTAAGGAGTTTTGTCGCTCCTGTGTAACCTGCCAAGCCAGTGGCAAAGCAGGTGGCACTACAAAGGCCCCCTGATACCACTACCTGTGGTGGGGGTGCCCTTTGAGAGGGTAGGGATTGACATTGTTGGTCCCATGGATCCCCAAACAGCCTCTGGGCACAGGTTTATCCTGGTGGTAGTGGATCATGCCACCAGGTACCCAGAAGCTATACCCCTCAGGACCACTACAGCACCTGTGGTGGCAAGGGCCCTCCTGGGAATCTTCTCAAGAGTGGGCTTTCCTAAGGAGGTAGTATCAGACAGGGGTGCTAACTTCATGTCTGGGTACTTAAAAGCAATGTGGAAGGAGTGTGGAGTGACTTATAAGTTCACCACACCCTATCACCCACAATGCAATGGTTTAGTTGAGAGATTCAACAAAACCTTGAAGGGCATGATTAAAGGGCTCCCAGAAAAGCTTAGGCGTAGATGGGACATACTCTTGCCCTGCCTTTTATTCGCATATAGGGAGGTGCCTCAGAAGGGGGTTGGTTACAGCCCTTTTGAACTTCTGTTTGGCCACCCTGTGAGGGGTCCACTGTGCTTGGTGAAGGAAGGATGGGAGTTACCTCTCAAGCCCCCAAAGCAAGATATAGTGGACTATGTACTTGGTCTCCGCTCCAGGATGGCTGAGTACATGAAAAAGGCAACCAAAAACCTTGAGGCTAGCCAGGAACTTCAGAAGGCCTGGCATGACCAAAGAGCTGTTCTGACTGTTTACCAGCCAGGACAGAAGGTGTGGGTGTTGGAGCCAGTGGCCCCAGCAGCTCTCCAAGATAAATGGAGTGGACCCCACACTATTGTTGAGCAGAAGGGTGAGGTCACTTATTTAGTGGACCTAGGAACACCCAGGAGTCCCCACAGGGTTCTCCATGTCAACAGGTTAAAACCATATGTAGACAGGGCAGACATGGGCTTGCTCATGGCTACTGATGAAGGGCAGGAGGAAGAGAGTGACCCACTCCCTGACCTGCTCTCACAGAACCCTGACGATGGGTCAGTTGATGGTGTAGCCTTGGCAGGCAGCCTCACTACCCAGCAACAAGCTGATTGCAGGCAAGTCCTCAATCAGTTTAGACATATGTTTTCACTGACACCCAGTCAGACCACCTGGTGCACTCATGAAGTGGACACTGGGGACAGTCTGCCTATTAAAAACAAGATTTATAGGCAACCTGACCATGTCAGGGACTGTATCAGGACTGAAGTCCAGAAAATGTTGGAATTGGGAGTAATTGAACCCTCAGATAGCCCTTGGGCTAGTCCAGTAGTCCTTGTACCGAAACCTCACACCAGTGGTGGAAAAAGAGAGATGAGGTTTTGTGTAGACTACAGGGGTCTCAATGCAGTCACTAGGACTGATGCCCATCCAATACCCAGGGCAGATGAGCTCATAGATACTTTGGCCTCTGCCAAATATCTCAGCACATTTGACCTAACAGCTGGCTACTGGCAGATCAGACTAGCTGATACTGCAAAGCCCAAAACAGCATTCTCAACCCCTAGTGGACATTATCAATTTGTGGTAATGCCCTTTGGTCTGAAGAATGCACCTGCCACTTTCCAGAGGTTGGTGAATACAGTTCTCACAGGACTGGAAGCCTATAGTGCAGCTTATCTAGATGATATTGCTGTCTTTAGCTCCACCTGGGAGGATCACCTGGTCCACCTCAGGAATGTTTTACAGGCCCTGCAAAAGGCAGGCCTGACTATCAAGGCCACTAAGTGCCAGATAGGGCAGAGTCAGGTTGTGTACCTGGGCCACCTTGTGGGTGGAGGCCAGGTTCAACCTTTGCAGAGCAAGATCCAGACCATCATGGACTGGACTGCTCCCACTACCCAGACTCAGGTGAGAGCCTTCTTAGGCCTGACTGGGTACTATAGGAGATTTGTCAAGGGGTATGGATCAATAGTGACACCCCTGAATGACTTAACTTCTAAGAAAATGCCCAAAAAGGTTCAGTGGACAGCTAGCTGTCAAAAGGCATTTGATGACCTCAAGCAGGCCATGTGCACTGCTCCAATTCTGCAGAGTCCTGATTACTCCAAGAAGTTCATTGTTCAAACTGATGCATCTGAATTGGGGGTAGGGGCTGTACTGTCACAATTGAATGAAGAAGGTCAGGATCAGCCAGTAGCTTTCATTAGCAGAAGGCTGACCCCTAGAGAGAAACGTTGGTCAGCCATAGAGAGGAGGCCTTTGCTGTGGTCTGGGCTCTGAAGAAGTTGAGGCCATACTTGTTTGGTACACACTTCCTGGTTCAGACAGACCATAAGCCCCTCTTATGGCTAAAACAAATGAAGGGTGAAAACCCCAAACTGCTTAGGTGGTCCATTTCCCTACAGGGGATGGACTTTACAGTGGAACATAGGCCTGGGAGTAACCATGCGAATGCAGATGGACTCTCTAGGTATTTCCACTTAGAACATGAAGACTTAACTGGGCAAGGTTAGTTTAATGTCCCTACGTTTGGGGGGGTTGTGTAGGAGAGTAGGATCTGCTTCACATGGGTACCCCCACTTTTTGCTGATGCTTCACTGTTTTTCGACATTAGTCTGGCTGGGGCCCTGCTAATCAGAACCCCAGCCTAGCTGCTTCCTCTCTAAAATGGTTTCCATGTGCCTTAGGCACATCACTGATTGGAATCTGGAGTGCCCTTATAAGTCCCTAGTATATGGTATACTATGTACCAAGGGCATAGGTACCTCAGAGGCCTGCCAGGGGCTGCAGCATGTATTATGCCACCCCTGGAAGGCCATCCAAACTGACACCACAGGTCTGCTACTGCAGCCTGGGTAAGGTGGTGCATGCACCCCTTACTGTGATATAGGTTACCTATATCACGAAATACATACACACATATAAACCTATAAGTCACTCCTAAGGCAGGCCTTATCAATCCTAAAGGCAGAGTGCGTGGTTCCTATGTGAGAGGGTGCCCCTGCATGAGCAGGGCCCCTCTGCAGCGTTCGGAGACCATCTCTGATGCTGTTTGTAGTGCAGCCTGACCATATACTCTTAAGCGCATTATATCCTCGCGGTAAAATGCTAACTTTGGAATGGCTGCACCTAAACATGTCGTGTTTGGTGTCAAACATCTTGGAATACTACCCCCCCGCCAATTCTGGCGGCGGGGGTAGCATTCCACCCTTCTAGAGGGAAAGACATGTTAACCCTGACTAACCCGGTAACTTCTCTCCAAAGCCCTGGCATCACAAAATGGATGCTGCTGCCACAGACACGAGTCTGGCCTCCTGCTGCTGGACGAAACTCCGGCAGGGGAGGCCTGGACAATAGGTTTCCTGTCCCAGGGAGGTGTGACCACCTCCCCAGACAGGATAATGTGTATTGGGGCTGGGCGGGAGCACCATCTGTGTGCTTTGAAGTCCTGCACTGGGGGCACATTTGGTGTCCCTGTGCATACCCCAGTTCAAACCGGATCAGGGGCTTGCAGCCCCTGCTTTGGCGCGAACTGGACAAAGGGAAAGGGGTGTAGCCACCCCTCTGCCCTGACCCACCCATAGGTGGGGCCACAGAGTAGTCCAACCCCTATCTTTAGTATAAAGATAGGAACCCAGTCCTTAGGACTTTAGATTATACCTGGACGAAACTCTGAAACTGAATCCTGGACCTTCGACGCTCTACGACAAGATTAGAGGACTGAAGAATCTCCCTTGGGGTCAAGGAGTGACTCCCCTGCTTGGCAGGCACCAAAGAAGCATCTGTCCGGTTCGCATTTCTGAAGCTCCCGTCGGACGCCGAAGTCATCGCATCACCAGAGGTGGATTCTCAGACTTCCCCGAGGCTACCCTGAGTCCCCAGCAAAGCTGAGGCCCGTGGCTATCGTGGGTGACTTGAGACCGTGACCCCTGGACACCGAGCACATTTGCAAGTGCATCCATCTTCTGGGTCTCCCAAGAAGTCGTGCTTTGGGCTCCGAGTAGCCCTAGCCTCCAGCACCACCTGCACCGAAGATCACTGGCCCCCACTCCACGAGTGTCCTGTAAGCCAGCTCCACGTGCGGCGTCACGAGGCTCCTTCGCGGTCGCTAGCCCGTTGGCTAGTAGCCCTTAACGAAGGCCAATCTTTTCCTAACTTGGCATCCTGGTTGCTCCAGGCCTGCCCTCACTTACCCTCGCTGGGTGAGTTCTACAGACCTTACTGGTCTGCAACATCAACGATCTACATCTTAATCGAGACTTGCCGTTGCCAAGGCTTGTTGGTTCCAATCCAGTCTCCGACACCTCAGCACTCGACAGACTTCGTGTACCAGCCCGAATCCTGCTCCTGGTCGCCGACAACGCCTCCCGGACCTCGTGGCTGAAGAGTCAAGACGACCGTCAACGCACCTGAAGCACTCGACATCGGTGGGCATCTGTCCATCGCCTTCCTGGTCACTGGCTAGTGACCCAGACTCTGTCCCCTCTGCTTTCAGGTTCTTCAGAACTCCGATCCACTCTTGGATCCACCCGGACACTTTTCTCTTGGCCGCCAGCAGCACTTTGCAGCAGATCGCCATTCGAATCGACGACGAAACCCGACCCCGAAAGGCACCTATGCACCCGGCTTCCCTGGGTGAGGTAACACGAGTACTCCGGTGCTCCCGTGGGTAGAGACTCTTCAAAGTCCTAGATCTCAAAGGGTTTTGTCCTAGTCCTCTTTTAAGTGTCCCTTTCCTCTATTTTCCCGATCCCGACTTTCTCCATAGAAGTTAACGGCGTATCGCGGTTGTGTATTTACACTGCACGCGTCTCCCGTGGGTCCCCTGTGTCACTACCTTGGGTGGTTCCTTGTGGTCCAAGCACTTCTAGAGGCTCTAGGCCTAGTGTCTAGTTCAGTCGTGGTTCGCATACCACTTTATTGGTATATGGTTTGGTACGCCCCTAGGGCCCAAACGTGTATTTGTGCTATTACTGTGATTTAATATCTTATAACTTATGTACTTCGAACTCTAGCCTCATAAAGAGACTAGAGGGGTGTGTTTAGCAATAAATACATATATTTTGAATATATACCTGGTGTGGTGCTCTTTCATTTGGTCACTCAAGAGATTATAGACTGGTAAAACAAGCTGCTTTACATTCCTTCAAGACTTAGCCTGAAGGCTGCTCTCCATAGCTACCACTAGGATAGCTTTCAATAAGGTTGTCTTTAACCTATCTCCAATAAGGGGTTGTTTGGACTGGTGCAAGGTGCCCACTATAATTAGTGGACAGCATATGCCAGGCCAACTTCTCACAGTCGGGAGTATAACGCCCTACCATAAGTGCCCCCCGGAAGGAGCCATCTGTCCATGGCGTAGCCCGGGTCATCCACACGGCCGTATGTGCCATGATTAATGGCTGCCAGTTGGGAAGCCCAATAGTATTTCTTGACATCAGGGAGACTGATGCCTCCATCATACCAAGACAACGTTAGTTTGCTCAAGGCGATTCGAGGCCTGCCGTCCCATAATAGGTCTCTTTGCAGGCCCTCCACCTCCCGAAAGTAACGTGCTGGGACTACATCCAAGGTATTTTGTAGGGCATATAAGAATCGCGGTAAGGCCATCATCTTAAACAGAGTAGCTCTGCCCAGGAGTGAGATAGGGAGCGTCTTCCAGTTATTAATATCACTTTTAAGTCTGCGAAGAGGAGGAAGAAGGTTTTGGGCATAGCGGACCGAGGGTCCAGTGAAATGTATATCCCCAAATATTTGAATCCAACCGAGTTTTGTTTGTATTGGACAGTTCCGGGGAGGGGACAGGAGGGCCTCCCCTCAGTACAAATAATAGGGATTTTCCCCAATTGATAGAAAGTCCAGAAAATCGGCCGAAAACTGCGAGAATATCCATCACCACTACAAGAGAGTTCCTAGGGGAGGCCAAATAAAGTAAAATGTCATCCGCGTATAAGGATATGCGGTCCTCCCATCCGGGGGACCACCGCAGACCCCTTATCCTTGGATCCCAGCGTATCCAGGCGGCCAGGGGCTGGCTCCAAGGCCAAAGAGAAAAGAAGGGGGGACAGAGGGCAACCCTGTCGAGTTCCCCGACTGAGCAAGAACGAGGCTGACACCTTGTTGTTCACCACCACTTGAGCTAGTGGTTCAGAGTATAAGAGACGCACCCACTGAATGTATTCCGGCCCAAATCCCAGCTTTACCATAACTGCCCATAGGTATGGCCATTCGATAGTGTCGAAGGCCATGAGTCGCGATCCAAAGACACAATCACCGCCGGCTCGCAAAGGGTGCCGGCTCTATCTATCACCCCATGCACTCTACGGAGATTCAGAGCTGTATTTCTTTGAGGCATAAACCCGGTTTGATCTGGATGCACCAGGCCTCCGATCACCTTCACCAAGCGGTTGGCTAAGAGCTTGGCTAAAATCTTGGGTTCGGCGTTTAAAGAGAGATGGGCCTATATGAGGCACATTCCGCCTTATCCTTTCCTTCCTTGTGGATGGTGACAATAGTAGCCATTCGTTGTTCCCGGGGCAACGTTCCCACCTCCCTAGATTCCAGAAACATAGCGTTCAAATATGGGGCTAGTTTATCTGGTCTCAACTTGTAGAGCTCAATGGGAAGCCCATTCGGGCCCAAAGCTTTCCCAGAATTCAAGGAACGGATCGCTTGCGCGGTTTCATCGGCTGTAAGGGGGCTATCCATATAGTCTCGATCCTCACGGGAGAGGCAGGGAAGCTTATTATCCCTCAACCGCTCCTGAGAGTCCGCTTCAGTGTGGGAGGAGACCGCCGTATAGACCGATTGGAAATGATCAGCGAACCTGTCCGCTATTTCCTGCGGTTCCGTGACCGAAACGCCTCCTTGTACATTGAGCTCTGGGACCAGCCGACTCGCCCATTCCTTCTTGTCCAGCCACGCTATGAGCTTCCCGGCCTTGTCTCCCTGGTCATAAAGCCTGCCCTGCTGCTCTCTACTCAGGGCCCTGGCCCTATCCGAGACCAACGCTTTATAGTCGTGCTGCTTCATACTCAACAAGTGGATCTTCTCCGGCGTAACCCCAGATTCCAGTTCCCTTTCTAGACTATATATGTCTGTCTCAAGTTCGAGGACCTCCTTTTGCTTGTCTCTCTTAGAGCTAGATATCAAAGACAGGGCTTGTCCCCGAATTACTGCCTTGAATGCTTCCCACAAGGTCCGGGAAGAGGGCACCGATCCCACATTGTCGGAAAAATATTCGTCAATAGCTTTGATAAGCTCCTGACGGATCTTGGGGTTACGTAAGTACCAAGGGTTAATTGGGGCCAATCTTCCCACTCCGCCCATACCTACTAACAGGTGAACCCAGACAGGTGAGTGATCAGAGATACCTCTGGCTAAGTGTTTGATGTCGTGTATATATGTCGCTTGCGCAGCTGGTACCAGACAGTAATCTAAACGGGAGAGACTGTTGTGTGCCCCAGAGTGGAAGGTGTGTTGCACCTGGCCCGGGTGGTACACTCTCCAGCCATCGACTAGTCCCATCGCCTCAAGGAAATCAGGCAACCATCGGGCAGACGGTACTATCTCACGAGGGGGATATCTATCTAACGTACCCGAAACCACTGCATTGAAGTCTCCTCCCAGGAGCCCATCCGGAAGGGCGAGCAGGGCTGCACCCAAATCAGCAAACGTTGTACCCTGTAGGCCTGGGGGAACATAGACAGACATAAAGGCAATGTGCCGGCCCTCCCACATCCCGGAAACACCGACGTATCTGCCTCTATCATCTCCCCATGTGGAGCTAACCGCCAGCGGGAAGTTGTTCCTTGTCATAATACCCACACCCCTGGATCCCGAGGTGAAACCAGAGTGCGCAATCAGTTTATACTCCCCTCTGTGCATTGCCTTGCATAGATTCCCAACCAGATGTGTATCCTGGAGTAAGACTACATCGGGTGAGTGCCTCCTGATGTATTGAAGTACTACACTTCGTTTGATTTTGTCCCCTAACCCGTTAACATTCCAACTCATAATTTTTACATTTTTATCCCCCATCATGCCTGTATTGCAGAATATAGATCCAGCAACTCCGGGCTTGTACTCTTTCAGCAACTCTATTGCAGGTGTATATGTCCATTGCACCAATGAAACAAATATAACAAAGAACAAAAAACAAATTGTCCCACCCCAACAACCCCCCACCCCGCTGCCCTGCACTCTAGGCTTAGAACTGCCCATCGAAAACTTGCAGAGTGCCTGTCGCCCTAGAAAGAAATTCAGAGAAAGAAAATGTGAGAAGTTGGCCTGGTATATGCTGTTCACTAATTAAAGTGGACACCTTGCACCAGGGCAAATCGACTCTTATGGTAGATAGGTTTAAGACAACCTTTTAAAGAAAGCTATCCTAGTGGTAGCTGTGGAGAGCAGCCTTCAGGCTAAGTCTTGAAGGAATGTAAAGCAGCTTGTTTTACCATATAATCTCTTGAATCACCAAATGAAAAGACACCACACAGGTATATATATCAAATATATATGTATTTATTTCTAAAATAACTCTCTACTAATCTCTTTATGAGATTAGAAGACAAACATATGCACAAATCAACGTTTCACAATAAGTTAAGCACAAAATATGGCTGGGGCCCTAGGGGCGTACCAGACCATATACTAAGAAGAGACTTAGCAACAACGACTTGCAAGGAGACAAGGCCTAGGGCCTTCAGAAGTGCTGGGGCCTCACGAAACCACCCAAGGCAGGTAAGTAAAGGACCCACGGGGGACGCGTGCAGTGTGGATACACAGGCGCGGATCGCCGTTAACTTCAATGGGGCAAGTCGCGGTTGGAAATTAAGAGTTCTAGGAGACTTCGGGAGAACCTACAAGCAAGTCACTTACAGGGTAAGTAGTTCTAGGGCCCACACCCACAGGAGCACCGTAGTGCTGGAGTTACCTCACCCAGGGAAGCCGGGTGCATAGGTGTCCTTTGGTGTCGGGTCGCGGCGTCGTTTTCAATGGCGAACAAGGAAGACTTGCTGCTTGCGGGAGCTGAAGAAGTGTCCGGTGGAATCCAAGCCTGGATTCTGAAGAAGGATGACCTGAAAGCAGAGGGGACAGTGTTCAAAGTCACTTGGCAGTGACTCGGGGCAAGGAAGATGGATGTCCACCGTCGTTGGTTGATTCAGGTCGGTTGCGGGTGCCTTGACTCTTCAGCCACGAGGTCCAGGAGGCGTCGGCGACGACCAGGAGCTGGATTCGGTGTGTCCCATCGAAGTCTGCAGCTTACTGCGGTGTCGGCAACTCGATTGGAGCCAACAAGCCTTGGCAGCAGCAAGTCTTGGGAGATGAAGAAAAGTCGATGGCACAGACCAGCAAGGTCTGAGGGACTCACCCAGCGAGGGTAAGTCAGGGCAGGCCTGGAGCAACCAGGGGAGCCCTTTGGTTTCTTTAAGAAGTCTTCTGGGGACCCACGAGCCGGCTGGCAAGGGATCGCGAAGACACCTCGGGCGGAATCACTCAACAGGGGCCCACGGTCACTCGGGACGGTGTAGGCCTCTGATCTTCGGAGGATTCCTGCTGGAGGTCGGGACCACACGTGGTCCAAAGCACAAGTTCGTAGAACGTTGTGAAGGGGTTGCACTCGACAATAGTGCACGGTACCCAGGGGTCGCGGTTCCTCGTCACTCGTGGGGTCCACTTGCCTCAGCTTCGCTGGGGACTCACGATGGCCTAGGAGAGGTCAGGAAATCCACTTCTTGGGCTGCAGGGACTTCGGACTCCGGCGGGAGCGGCGTAGTTTGCGACCGTCATTGTCGTTTTTGGTGCCTGCCAAGCAGGGAGTCACTCCTTGACTCCAAGGGAGATTCTTCTGTCTTCCAAAGGTAGTGGAACGTCGAAGGGCCAGGATTCTTCTGTAGAGCGTCGTCCAGGGGTTATCTGCTTTGCAATGGCAAGGTTCCCCCTCTTATACTAAAAGAGGGGATGGACTAGCTCTATGACCCCACCTATGGGAGGGTCAAGGGAGGGGTGGCTACACCCACTTCCCTTTGTCCAGTTTCACACCAGAGCAGGGGCAGGTAGCCCCTGAGCTGGTTTGAACTGGCAGATGCACAGAGGAGCCTTCTGCTCCCCCAGTGCAGGACTTCAAAGCACTCTAAGAGTGCACCCACCCAGCCCCAATACACTAAACCCTGTCTGGGAGGTGGTTACACCTCCCTGTGACAGGATGCCTATTGTTGGGCTTCCTCCACTGCGAGTTTTGGTCATCAGCAGGAGGGCAGCCCAGTGTCTGTGACTGGTGGCATCCATTTTGTGATGCCAGGGCTCTTTAGGATTCTACCGCGTTTCCACAGCAGGTACATGTCTTATCCCTCTAGAAGGGTGGAATGCTACCCCCGCCGCCAAGATTGGCGGGGGGTAGTATTCCAAGATGTTTGACACCAAACACGACATGTTTTGATGCAGCCATTCCAAAGTTAGCATTTACCGCGAGGATATAATGCACTTAATAGTATATGGTTTAACCGCATCCACAAACAGCACCAGAGAATAGACCCTGAGAGCTGCAGAGGGGCCTGCTCAGGCAGAGGCACCCCCTCACATAGAAGCCAAGCACCCTGCCCTCAGGATTGATAGGGCCTGCCTTAGGGGTGACTGATAGGTTTATATGTGTGTGCAGGAGAGATATAGGAAACCTATATCTCAGTGAGGGGTGCTAGCACCACCTCACCCAGGCTGCAGTAGCAGGCCTGTGGTGTCAGATTTAGACTGCTTTCCAGGGGTGGCATAATATATGCTGCAGCCCCTGGTAGGCCTGTGAAGTACCTATGCCCTTGGCACCTAAGGTACCATATACTAGGGACTCATAAGGCACCACAGTATTCAATCACTAGTGCACCTAGAGTGCACTCCATGTCGTTTAGAGAGAACAGAGAGGCTGGGGCCCAGATTGGCAGGGACCCAGCCAGACTATAGCCTGAAACCAGTGCTAACATCAGAAAAAAAGTGGGGGCAACATAAGAGGCAGATCCTACTCTCCTACACAACCCCCCAAACGTAGGGACACTAAACTAACCTTGACCAGTTGAGTCTTCGTGTTCAAAGTGGAAATACCTTGAGAGTCCATCTGCATTGGCATGTTGGGTCCCAGGCCTATGTTCCACTGTATAGTCCATCCCCTGTAGGGAAATGGACCACCTCAAAAGTTTTGGGTTTTCACCTTTCATCTGCTTTAGCCATAGGAGGGGCTTGTGGTCAGTCTGAACTATGAAGTGAGTACCAAACAAGTATGGCCTCAGCTTCTTCAGGGCCCATACCACAGCAAAGGCCTCCCTCTCTATAGCTGACCAACGTTTCTCTCTAGGGGTCAGCCTTCTGCTAATAAAAGCTACTGGCTGGTCTTGACCTTCATCATTCAGTTGAGACAGTACAGCTCCCACACCCAGCTCAGAAGCATCTGTTTGGACAATGAACTTTTGGTGTAGTCTGGACTCTGTAAGATGGGGGCAGTGCACATGGCCTGCTTTAGGTCTTCAAATGCCTTTTGACAGCTAGCTGTCCACTGAACCTTTTTTGGCATTCTCTTTGAGGTCAGATCATTCAAGGGGTCACTATAGATCCATATCCCTTGACAAACCTCCTATAGTACCCAGTCAGGCCTAAGAAGGCTCTCACCTGTGTCTGGGTGGTTGGAGCAACCCATTCCATTATGGTTTGGATTTTGCTCTGTAAAGGCTGAACCTGGCCTCCACCTACAAGGTGGCCCAGGTACACAACCTGACTCTGCCCTATCTGGCACTTGGTGGCCTTGATAGTGAGGCCTGCTTTCTGCAGGGCCTCCAAAACATTTCTGAGGTGGACCAGGTGATCCTGCCAGGAGGAACTAAAGACAGCAATATCATCTAGATAAGCTGAGCAATAAGTTTCCATCCCTGCCAGAACTTTATTCACCAACCTCTGAAAAGTGGCAGGTGCATTTTTCAATCCAAAGGGCATCACCACAAAGTGGTAGTGCCCACCAGGAGTCGAAAATGCTGTTTTGGCTTTTGCATCATCAGCTAATCTGATTTGCCAGTAGCCAGCTGTTAGGTCAAATGTGCTTAGATACTTGGCTGAGGCCAAAGTATCAATCAGCTCATCTGCCCTTGGTATGGGATAGGCATCAGTCCTAGTGACTGCATTGAGGCCTCTGTAGTCTACACAAAACCTCATTTCTTTCTTACCACCCTGGGTATGAGGCTTGGGTACCAGGACTACTGGGCTAGCCCAAGGGCTATCTGAAGGCTCAATCACGCCTAACTCCAACATTTTCTGGACTTCAGTCCTGATACAGTCCCTGACATGGTCAGGTTGCCTGTAGATTTTATTCTTGACAGGCAGACTGTCCCCAGTGTCCACCTCATGGGTGCACCAGGTAGTCTGACTAGGGGTCAGGCTAAACATATGTCTAAACTGTTGCAGAACTTGTCTGCACTCAGTTTGCTGATGGTCAGTGAGGCTGCTTGCCAAAGCAACACCATCTACTGACCCATCATCAGGGTTCTGAGAGAGCAGGTCAGGGAGAGGGTCACTCTCCTCCTCCTGGTCCTCATCAGTTGCCATGAGCAAGCCCATGTCAGCCCTGTCAACATATGGCTTTAATCTGTTGACATGAAGCACCCTTAGGGGGCTCCTGGGAGTTCCAAGATTCACCAGATAGGTGACTTCTCCCTTCTGTTCAACTATTGTATGGGGGCCACTCCACTTGTCCTGGAGGGCTGCTGGGGCCACAGGTTCCAACACCCACACTTTCTGTCCTGGCTGGTATACAGTCAGCACAGCCTTTGGTCATGCCAAGCTTTTGCAATTCTTGGCTGGCCTCCAGGTTTTTGGTTGCCTTTTTCATGTACTCTGCCATCCGGGAGCGGAGACCAAGTACATAGTCCATCACATCTTGTTTGGGGGCTTGAGAGGTAACTCCCAGCCCTCGTTTACCAAACATAGTGGACCTCTCACAGGATGCCCAAACAGAAGCTCAAATGGGCTGTAACCAACCCCCTTCTGTGGAACCTCTCTGTATGCAAACAACAGGCAAGGAAGAAGAAGGTCCCATTTCCGCCTAAGCTTCTCTGGGAGTCCTTTAATCATTCCTTTCAAGGTTTTGTTGAAGCGTTCAACTAAACCATTGCATTGTGGGTGATAGGGGTGGTGAACTTATAAGTTACACCACACTCCTTCCACATTGCTTTCAGATATCCTGACATGAAGTTGGTACCTCTGTCAGAAATGACCTCCTTTGGGAAACCCACTCTGGAGAAAACTCCAATGAGGGCTCTTGCCACCACAGGGGCTGTGGTGGTCCTCAGAGAATTGCCTCTGGGTACCTGGTGGCATGATCCACTACCACCAGGATAAATCTGTGCCCAGATGCAGTCTGAGGGTCAAGGGGACCAACAATGTCAATCCCTACCCTTTCAAGGGTACCCCCACCACAGGTAGTGGTATCAGGGGGCCTTTGTTGTGCCACCTGCCTTACCACTGGCTTGGCAAGTGACACAGGAGCGACAAAACTCCTTTGTGTCCTCTGACATATGTGGCCAATGAAAATGTGGAACAAGCCTGTCCCAGGTCTTGTTTTGGCCCAAGTGACCTGCTAAAGGGATATCATGTGCTAAGGTCAAGAGGAACCCCTAAACTTCTGAGGTATTACCAACCTCCTGGTGGCTCCAGGGGCTGGGTCTCTACCCTCAGAATATAGGAGTCCCTCATCCCAATAAACTTTATGGGACCCACTAGCACTCCCAGCAGCCTCAGCAGCAGCCTGCTGTCTGAGGGGTTCAAGGGAGGGGCAGCACTGTTGCTCCTTACTCAGATCTTCCCTGGAAGGGCCCCTGCCCCCAAGAACTCAACCTGGTCAGGTTCAAGTCCCTCTGGGGCAGTTCCTTCTTCAGGTTCTGCTTCACTTCCCTCTGGAAGTGAATCTTTGATCTGAGACAGAGGGGAAGGCACTGCCTTAACCCTACTGCTCCTCCTCTTGGGAAGCATCTGGTCCATTGTTCCAGGATCCAGAGCTGGTTCAGTGTCATGCATTCTTGCTTGTGACCTGGTCACAGCAAATACCTCTGCAGGGATGCCCAACATCTCAGCATGAGTCCATAACTCTACTTCAGACCAGGCTGAAGTCTCTAGATCATTGCCCAATAGACATTCTACAGGGAGGTCTGCACTGACTACAACCTTCTTGAGGCCAGTTACCCCTCCCCAGGAGAAATTCACAACTGCCAGACTATGGTTGGTCTGGACATTGCTTGCATTGGTCACCTGGTACATTTCACCCAGGATGATCTGTCCAGGGTCCACTAGGTCCTCTGCCACCATGGTGACACTAGCACCTGTGTCCCTAAATGCCAAAGCCTGTTTGCCATTTATCAAAGGCTGCTGTTTGTACTTGCCCAGATTACTGGGGCTTACTAGGAAGGACATATCAATGTTTCCCTCACAAATCAGCATTGCCTGAGTGGTCACTCTGACTAGGTCAGAATCCACTTCAGAACCCAGGGTCAACCCTACTACACCCTTATTCTGCGTACCACCTCCACCAGTAGCTGAGCTAGGGGGCACAGTTGCCTTAGGGGCAGGAGTGGTGGTGGTTTGGTCTTTGGACTTGGTACAATCAGAAGTCCAGTGCCCTTTCTGTTTACAGAATTTGCACCAGGGCTTCTTTTGGCCTTTTCCCTTGTTGGACTGTGACTCCCCACCAGATGCAGATTTTTGGGGCCCTTGTGAAGACTTCTGGTCTTTTGACTTATCCCCACCTTTCTCAGAGCCTTTAGGATCTTGCTTCTTAGTGTCACCCCCTTGGTTCTGGGTTTTCTGCCTCACCCTGGTTCTGACCCATTTGTCTGCCTTCTTTCCCAATTCTTGGGGAGAGGTCAGATCAGAGTCCACCAGGTACTGATGCAACAACTGGTTCTGGCAATTATTTAGGATCTGTTCTCTCATCATCAGATTATACAATCCCTTGAAATCAGTAACCCTACTGCCAACCAGCCAACCCTCTAGAGCCTTGGTTGCACAATCAACAAAGTCAGTCCAGTCCTGAGTCTGTGCCTTCTGGGTATCTCTGAACTTCAACCTGTACTGCTCAGTGGTTAAGCCAAACCCATCTATCAGTGCACTCTTCAGGACCTCATAATCATCAGCATCCTCCTCTCTAACAGTGAGGAGCTTGTCTCTTCCTTTATCTGAAAAGGAGAGCCACAAGATTGCTGCCCACTGCTTTTGGGGGACCTGCTGTACTCTACAGGCCTTCTCCATAGCAGTTATCCACTTGTGGATATCATCCCCACTCTGGTAGGGAGGAACAACCTTGCTCAGGTTCCTATGGTCAGGAATATATTCTCTGCCTCTAGGGACACTGTTGCTGCCACCAGGGGTTCTAACCCCTCTTTTCTAGAAGCTCTCTGGATCTCCAGGGCTTCCCTATCCAGTGCCAATTGCTTGGTTCTGAGGGCCACTCTGGCTTCCTCATACTGGAGCAGTTTGCACCTTCTCTCAGAGGAGGTCTCTCTTAAGGAAAAGTATGAGCTCCTCTGCTGGACAAATTCTCTGCCAGAGTGATAAGAGTGGTCAGATTCCCTGGAAGGGGATCTGTGCCTCTCCTCCTCTCTGTCAGTTCTCTTAGGGAGAATTCCTCTGTCCTTTTCAGGCCCCTTGGAGCCTGGCCCTTCAATCACAGAGTCTTGGTCATTCTGATTTTCATCATCTGACCCAGATACTATGACTGACCCACCCACTGATTCAAACCCTTTAGCTCCTAGAGCCAATCTAAGGTCATCTGCTGTCAGCAGATCTATCAGGTGTAGTGTTGAGGGACTCTGTCCTAGTCTCAGGTGTCTGTCAACACACATGGCTCTCAAGTCAGAGAAAGCCATGTCCTTATACTGAGGCTGAGTGGATCCACTGGGTCCACCCTTTAAGGACATTCTAGTGTTGTGCAGTGTTGTACTACCTACACTAGTTTGTGGCCTACTGATCCTAGCTTGAGCTGTGGAAAGGGTGTGCTATCCCTTGGCACACAGCTCTAAGTTCAGTAGAACTTATTGATACTAAGCTTGACTTTATATGTACCTTGAGTACCTATAATGGTTTTCAGTTAGTAATTCAAATAGAGATTTTCTGGTAAAACAATGGCAAGCTGGAATCCCACACGCTGCCCACCAATGTGAGAAGTTGGCCTGGTATATGCTGTTCACTAATTAAAGTGGACACCTTGCACCAGGGCAAATCGACTCTTATGGTAGATAGGTTTAAGACAACCTTTTAAAGAAAGCTATCCTAGTGGTAGCTGTGGAGAGCAGCCTTCAGGCTAAGTCTTGAAGGAATGTAAAGCAGCTTGTTTTACCATATAATCTCTTGAATCACCAAATGAAAAGACACCACACAGGTATATATATCAAATATATATGTATTTATTTCTAAAATAACTCTCTACTAATCTCTTTATGAGATTAGAAGACAAACATATGCACAAATCAACGTTTCACAATAAGTTAAGCACAAAATATGGCTGGGGCCCTAGGGGCGTACCAGACCATATACTAAGTAAGGGACTTAGCAACAACGACTTGCAGGGAGACAAGGCCTAGGGCCTTCAGAAGTGCTGGGGCCTCACGAAACCACCCAAGGCAGGTAAGTAAAGGACCCACGGGGGACGCGTGCAGTGTGGATACACAGGCGCGGATCGCCGTTAACTTCAATGGGGCAAGTCGCGGTTGGAAATTAAGAGTTCTAGGAGACTTCGGGAGAACCTACAAGCAAGTCACTTACAGGGTAAGTAGTTCTAGGGCCCACACCCACAGGAGCACCGTAGTGCTGGAGTTACCTCACCCAGGAAGCCGGGTGCATAGGTGTCCTTTGGTGTCGGGTCGCGGCGTCGTTTTCAATGGCGAACAAAGAAGACTTGCTGCTTGCGGGAGCTGAAGAAGTGTCCGGTGGAATCCAAGCCTGGATTCTGAAGAAGGATGACCTGAAAGCAGAGGGGACAGTGTTCAAAGTCACTTGGCAGTGACTCGGGGCAAGGAAGATGGATGCCCACCGTCGTCTGTTGATTCAGGTCGGTTGCGGGTGCCTTGACTCTTCAGCCACGAGATCCAAGAGGCGTCGATGACGACCAGGAGCTGGATTCTGTGTCCCACGAAGTCTGCAGCTTACTGCGGTGTCGGCAACTCGATTGGAGCCAACAAGCCTTGGCAACAGCAAGTCTTGGGGAGATGAAGAAAAGTCGATGGCACAGACCAGCAAGGTCTGAGGGACTCACCCAGCAAGGGTAAGTCAGGGAAGGCCTGGAGCAACCAGGGGAGCCCTTTGGTTTCTTTAAGAAGTCTTCTGGGGACCCACGAGCCGGCTGGCAAGGGATCGCAAAGACACCTCGGGCGGAATCACTCAACAGGGGCCCACGGTCACTCGGGACGGTGTAGGCCTCTGATCTTTGGAGGGATTCCTGCTAGAGGTCGGGACCACACGTGGTCCAAAGCACAAGTTCGTGGAACGTTGTGAAGGGGTTGCACTCGACAATAGTGCACGGTACCCAGGGGTCGTGGTTCCTCGTCACTCGTGGGGTCCACTTGCCTCAGCTTTGCTGGGGACTCACGATGGCCTGGGAGAGGTCAGGAAATCCACTTCTTGGGCTGCAGAGACTTCGGACTCCGGCGGGAGCGGCGTAGTTTGCGACTGTCGTTGTCGTTTTTGGTGCCTGCCAAGCAGGGGAGTCACTCCTTGACTCCAAGGGAGATTCTTCTGTCTTCCAAAGGTAGTGGAACGTCGAAGGGCCAGGATTCTTCTGTAGAGCGTCGTCCAGGGGTTATCTGCTTTGCAATGGCAAGGTTCCCCCTCTTATACTAAAAGAGGGGATGGACTAGCTCTATGACCCCACCTATGGGAGGGTCAAGGGAGGGGTGGCTACACCCACTTCCCTTTGTCCAGTTTCGCGCCAGAGCAGGGGCAGGTAGCCCCTGAGCTGGTTTGAACTGGCATATACACAGAGGAGCCTTCTGCTCCCCCAGTGCAGGACTTCAAAGCACTCTAAGAGTGCTCCCACCCAGCCCCAATACACTAAACCCTGTCTGGGAGGTGGTTACACCTACCTGTGACAGGATGCCTATTGTTGGGCTTCCTCCACTGCGAGTTTCGGTCATCAGCAGGAGGGCAGCCCAGTGTCTGTGACTGGTGGCATCCATTTTGCGATGCCAGGGCTCTTTAGGATTCTACCGCGTTTCCACAGCAGGTACATGTCTTATCCCTCTAGAAGGGTGGAATGCTACCCCCGCCGCCAAGATTGGCGGGGGGTAGTATTCCAAGATGTTTGACACCAAACACGACATGTTTTGATGCAGCCATTCCAAAGTTAGCATTTACCGCGAGGATATAATGCACTTAATAGTATATGGTTTAACCGCATCCACAAACAGCACCAGAGAATAGACCCTGAGAGCTGCAGAGGGGCCCTGCTCAGGCAGAGGCACCCCCTCACATAGAAGCCAAGCACCCTGCCCTCAGGATTGATAGGGCCTGCCTTAGGGGTGACTGATAGGTTTATATGTGTGTGCAGGAGAGATATAGGAAACCTATATCTCAGTGAGGAGTGCTAGCACCACCTCACCCAGGCTGCAGTAGCAGGCCTGTGGTGTCAGATTTAGACTGCTTCCCAGGGGTGGCATAATATATGCTGCAGCCCCTGGTAGGCCTGTGAAGTACCTATGCCCTTGGCACCTAAGGTACCATATACTAGGGACTCATAAGGCACCACAGTATCCAATCACTAGTGCACCTAGAGTGCACTCCATGTCGTTTAGAGAGAACAGAGAGGCTGGGGCCCTGATTGGCAGGGACCCAGCCAGACTATAGCCAGAAACCAGTGCTAACATCAGAAAAAAGTGGGGGCAACATAAGAGGCAGATCCTACTCTCCTACACCTCGCTTCCTTCTGCACCCTTCTTTCCTTTTACTGCATCTCTCTTGCATCCACCTCTCTTGCCTCTTTCTGCACCTCTGTTGCTTCTTTCTGCACATCTCTTGCCTCTTTTTGTACCCCTCTTGCCTTTTTCTGTACCCCTTTGCCTCTTTGTGCACCTCTTATGCCTGCTTCTGCACCTCTCTTTCCTCTTTAAGCACCTCTGTTACTTCTTTCTGCACTTCTCTTGCTTCTTTTTGCACCCCTCTTGCCTCTTTCTGCACCCCTTTGCCTCTTTGTGCACCTCTCCTGCCTCTTTCTGCACCTCTCTTGCCTTTTTCTGCACCCCTGTTCCCTCTTTCTGCACCTCTTCTGCCTGCTTCTGCACCTCTCTTTCCTCTTTAAGCACCTCTGTTACTTCTTTCTGCACTTCTCTTGCTTCTTTTTGCACCCCTCTTGCCTCTTTCTGCACCCCTCTTGCCTCTGTGTGCACCTCTCCTGCCTCTTTTTGCACCCCTCTTCCCTCTCTCTGCACCTCTCTTGCCTCTTTCTGCACATCTCTTGCTTCTTTCTTCACTTCTCTTGCTTCTTTCTGCACCTCTCTTGCTTCTTTCTGCACCCTTTTTCTGCACCTCTCTTGCCTCTTTCTGTACCTCTCTTGCCTCTTTCTGCATCTCTGTTGCTTCTTTCTGCACTTCTCTTGCCTCCCCTTTCTGCACACTCTTCCCTCTTACTGCACCTCGATTGCCTCTTTCTGTACCCATGTTCCCTCTTTTTGCACCTCTCCTGCCTGTTTCTGCACCTCTCTTGCCTCTCTCTGCACCTCTGTTGCTTCTCTCTGCACCTCTGTTGCTTCTTTCTGCACCCCTGTTGCCTCTTTCTTCTCTCGTCTTCCCTCTTTCGGCACTTCTCTTGCTTCTTTCTACAACTCTCTTCCCTCTCCCTTCACCTCTCTTGCTTCTTACTGCAGTACTGCTTCTTTCTGCACCTCTCGTGCCTCTTTCTGCACCTCTCTTGCTTCTGTCTTCACTTCTCTTGCCTCTTTCTGCACCTGTCTTGCCTATTTCTTCACCTCTCTAGCTTCTTTCTGAACTTCTCCTACTTCTTTCTGCACCTCTCTTGCTTCTTTCTGCACCCTTCTTCCCTTTTACTGCACCTCTCCTGCCTCTTTCTGCACCTCTCTTGACTCCTTCTGAAGCTCTGTTGCTTCTTTCTGCACTTCTCTTGCTTCTTTCTACAACTCTATTCCTTCTTTCTGCACCTCTCTTGCCTCTTACTGCAGTTCTCCTGCCACTTTCTGCACCTCTCTTGCCTCTTTCTGCACCTCTCTTGCTTCTTGCTTCACTTCTCTTGCTTCTTTCTGCACCTCTCTTGCTTCTTTCTGCACCCTTTTTCTGCACCTCTCTTGCCTCTTTCTGCACCTCTCTTGCCTCTTTCTGTACATCTGTTGCTTCTTTCTGCACTTCTCTTGCCTCCTCTTTCTGCACACTCTTACCTCTTTCTGCACCTCTCTTTCCTCTTTCTTCAGTTCTCTTGCCTCTTTCTGCAACTCGATTGCCTCTTTCTGTACCCCTGTTCCCTCTTTTTGCACCTCTCCTGCCTGTTTCTGCACCTCTCTTGCCTCTCTCTGCACCTCTGTTGCTTCTCTCTGCACCTCTGTTGCTTCTTTCTGCACCCCTGTTGCCTCTTTCTTCTCTCGTCTTCCCTCTTTCTGCACTTTTCTTGCTTCATTCTACAACTCTCTTCCCTCTCCCTGTAGCTTTCTTGCCTCTTACTGCAGTACTGCCTCTTTTTGCACCTCTCTTGCCTCTTTCTGCACCTCTCTTGCTTCTTTCTTCACTTCTCTTGCCTCTTTCTGCACCTGTCTTGCCTAATTCTGCACCTCTCTTGCTTCTTTCTGAACTTCTGCTTCTTTCTGCACCTCTCTTGCTTCTTTCTGCACCCTTCTTCCCTTTACTGCACCTCTCTTGCCTCTTTCTGCACCTCTCTTGCCTCCTTCTGCAGCTCTGTTGCTTCTTTCTGCACTTCTCTTGCTTCTCTCTACAACTCTCTTCCTTCCTTCTGCACCTCTCTTGCCTCTTACTGCAGTTCTCCTGCCACTTTCGGCACCTCTCTTGCCTCTTTCTGCACCTCTCTTGCTTCTTTCTTCACTTCTCTTGCTTCTTTCTGCACCTCTATTGCCCCTTTCTGCAACTCTCTTGCCTATTTCTGCACCTCTCTTGCTTCTTTCTGCACATCTCTTGCTTCTTTTTGCACCCTTCTTCCCTTTTTCTGCACCTCTCTTGCCTCTTTCTGCACCTTTCTTGCTTCTTTCTGCACTTCTGCTTCTTCCTGCACCCCTCGCTTCCTTCTGCACCCTTCTTTCCTTTTACTGCATCTCTCTTGCATCCACCTCTCTTGCCTCTTTCTGCACCTCTGTTGCTTCTTTCTCCACATCTCTTGCCTCTTTTTGTACCCCTCTTGCCTTTTTCTGCACCCATTTGCCTCTTTGTGCACCTCTTATGCCTGCTTCTGCACCTCTCTTTCCTCTTTAAGCACCTCTGTTCCTTCTTTCTGCACTTCTCTTGCTTCTTTTTGCACCCCTCTTGCTCTTTCTGCACCCCTTTGCCTCTTTGTGCACCTCTCCTGCCTCTTTCTGCACCTCTCTTGCCTTTTTCTGCACCCCTGTTCCCTCTTTCTGCACTTCTTCTGCCTGCTTCTGCACCTCTCTTTCCTCTTTAAGCACCTCTGTTACTTCTTTCTGCACTTCTCTTGCTTCTTTTTGCACTCCTCTTGCCTCTTTCTGCACCCCTCTTGCCTCTGTGTGCACCTCTCCTGCCTCTTTTTGCACCCCTCTTCCCTCTCTCTGCACCTCTCTTGCCTCTTTCTGCACATCTCTTGCTTCTTTCTTCACTTCTCTTGCTTCTTTCTTCACCTCTCTTGCTTCTTTCTGCACCCTTTTTCTACACCTCTCTTGCCTCTTTCTGTACCTCTCTTGCCTCTTTCTGCATCTCTGTTGCTTCTTTCTGCACTTCTCTTGCCTCCCCTTTCTGCACACTCTTCCCTCTTTCTGCACCTCTCTTGCCTCTTTCTTCAGTTCTCTTGCCTCTTACTGCACCTCGGTTGCCTCTTTCTGTACCCATGTTCCCTCTTTTGCACCTCTCCTGCCTGTTTCTGCACCTCTCTTGCCTCTCTCTGCACCTCTGTTGCTTCTCTCTGCACCTCTGTTGCTTCTTTCTGCACCCCTGTTGCCTCTTTCTTCTCTCGCCTTCCCTCTTTCGGCACTTCTCTTGCTTCTTTCTACAACTCTCTTCCCTCTCCCTTCACCTCTCTTGCCTCTTACTGCAGTACTGCTTCTTTCTGCACCTCTCGTGCCTCTTTCTGCACCTCTCTTGCTTCTTTCTTCACTTCTCTTGCCTCTTTCTGCACCTGTCTTGCCTATTTCTTCACCTCTCTAGCTTCTTTCTGAACTTCTCCTGCTTCTTTCTGCACCTCTCTTGCTTCTTTCTGCACCCTTCTTCCCTTTTACTGCACCTCTCCTGCCTCTTTCTGCACCTCTCTTGACTCCTTCTGCAGCTCTGTTGCTTCTTTCTGCACTTCTCTTGCTTCTTTCTACAACTCTATTCCTTCTTTCTGCACCTCTCTTGCCTCTTACTGCAGTTCTCCTGCCACTTTCTGCACCTCTCTTGCCTCTTTCTGCACCTCTCTTGCTTCTTGCTTCACTTCTCTTGCTTCTTTCTGCACCTCTCTTGCTTCTTTCTGCACCCTTTTTCTGCACCTCTCTTGCCTCTTTCTGCACCTCTCTTGCCTCTTTCTGTACCTCTGTTGCTTCTTTCTGCACTTCTCTTGCCTCCTCTTTCTGCACACTCTTCCCTCTTTCTGCACCTCTCTTTCCTCTTTCTTCAGTTCTCTTGCCTCTTTCTGCACCTCGGTGCCTCTTTCTGTACCCCTGTTCCCTCTTTTTGCACCTCTCCTGCCTGTTTCTGCACCTCTCTTGCCTCTCTCTGCACCTCTGTTGCTTCTCTCTGCACCTCTGTTGCTTCTTTCTGCACCCCTGTTGCCTCTTTCTTCTCTCGTCTTCCCTCTTTCTGCACTTCTCTTGCTTCATTCTACAACTCTCTTCCCTCTCCCTGTAGCTTTCTTGCCTCTTACTGCAGTACTGCCTCTTTCTGCACCTCTCTTGCCTCTTTCTGCACCTCTCTTGCTTCTTTCTTCACTTCTCTTGCCTCTTTCTGCACCTGTCTTGCCTAATTCTGCACCTCTCTTGCTTCTTTCTGAACTTCTGCTTCTTTCTGCACCTCTCTTGCTTCTTTCTGCACCCTTCTTCCCTTTTACTGCACCTCTCTTGCCTCTTTCTGCACCTCTCTTGCCTCCTTCTGCAGCTCTGTTGCTTCTTTCTGCACTTCTCTTGCTTCTCTCTACAACTCTCTTCCTTCCTTCTGCACCTCTCTTGCCTCTTACTGCAGTTCTCCTGCCACTTTCTGCACCTCTCTTGCCTCTTTCTGCACCTCTCTTGCTTCTTTCTTCACTTCTCTTGCTTCTTTCTGCACCTCTATTGCCCCTTTCTGCAACTCTCTTGCCTATTTCTGCACCTCTCTTGCTTCTTTCTGCACATCTCTTGCTTCTTTCTGCACCCTTCTTCCCTTTTACTGCACCCCTCTTGCCTCTTTCTGCCCCTCTCTTGCCTCCTTATGCACCTGTCTTGGTTCTTTCTGCACCTCTCTTGCCACTTTCTGCACCCCTGTTCCATCTTTCTGCACATCTCCTGACTAGTTCTGCACCTCTCTTGCCTCCTTCTGAAGCTCTGTTGCTTCTTTCAGCACTTCTTTTGCCTCTTTCTGCACCCCTCTTGCCCCTTTCTGCATCCCTCTTGCCTCTTTCTGCACCTCTCCTGCCTCTTTCTGCACCTCTCTTGCCTTTTTCTGCACCCTTATTCCCTATTTCTGCACGTCTTCTGCCTATTTCTGCACCTCTCTTGCCTCTTTCAGCACCTCTGTTGCTTGTTTCTTCACTTCTCTTGCTTCTTTTTGCACCCCTCTTGCCTCTTTCTCCACCCATCTTGCCTCTTTGTGCACCTCTCCTGTCTCTTTCTGTACCTCTCTTGCCTCTTTCTGCATCTCTCTTGCTTCTATCTTTACTTCTCTTTCTTCTTTCTGCACCTCTCTTTCTTCTTTCTGCACCTTTCTTCCATTTTTCTGCACCTCTCTTGCCTCTTTCTGTGCCTCTCTTGCTTCTTTCTCCACCTCTGTTGCTTCTTCTGCACTTCTCTTGCCTACCATTTCTGCACCCCTCTTCCCTCTTTCTGCACCACCCTTGCCTCTTTCTGCAGTTCTCTTGCCTCTTTCTGCACCTCTATTGCCTCTTTCTGCTCCCCTGTTCCCTCTTTCTGCACCTCTACTGCCTGTTTCTGCACCCCTGTTGCCTCTTTCTGCACTCGTCTTCCCTCTTACTGCACATCTCTTGATGCTTTCTTCACCCCTCTTGCCTCTTTCTGCACCTCTCTTGCTTCTTTCTGCACTTCTCTTGCTTCTTTCTGCAACTCTCTTGCTTTTTTCTGCACTTCTCTTGCTTCTGACTGTACCTTTCTTCCCTTTTACTCCACCTCTCTTGACTCTTTCTGCACCTCTCTTGCTTCTTTCTCTACCTCTGTTGCTTCTTTCTGCACTTGCACCCATATTCCCTCTTTCTGCACCTATCTTGCCTCTTTCTGCAGTTCTCTTGCCTCATTCTGCACCTCTCTTGCCTCTTTCTGAACCCCTGTTCCATATTTCTGTACATCTCCTGCCTGTTTCTGCACCTCTCTTGCCTCTTTCTGTAGCTCTCTTGCTTATTTCTGCACTTCTCTTCCCTCTTTCTGCACCCCTCTTGCCTCTTTCTGCACCCCTCTTGCCTCTTTGTGCACCTCTCGTGCCTCTTTATGCTCCTCTCTTGCCTTTTTCTGCACCCATGTTCCCTCTTTCAGCACCTCTTCTGCCTGTTTCTGCACCTCTCTTGTCTCTTTCTCCACCTCTGTTGCTTCTTTCTGCACTTCTTTTGCTTCTTTCTGTACCCCTTCCCTCTTTCTGCACCTCTCCTTCCTCTATCTGCAGTTCTCTTGCCTCTTTCTGCACTCCTGTTCCCTCTTTCTGCACCACTCCTGCCTGTTTCTGCACCTCTCTTGTCGTTTTCGGCACCTCTGTTGCTTCATTTTGCACTTCTCTTGCATCTTTCTGCACCCCTCTTGCCTGTTTCTGCACCTCTCTTGTCGTTTTCAGCACCTCTGTTGCTTCTTTCTGTACTTCTCTTGCCTCTTTCTACACACCTCTTTCAGTACCCATCTTGCCTCTTTGTGTACCTCTCCTGCCTCTTTCTGTACCTCTTTTGGTTCTTTCTGCACTTCTCTTGCCTCTTTCCGCATCCCTCTTCCCTCGTTCTTCACCTCGGTTGGTTCTTTCTGCACTGCTCTTGCTGCTTTGTGCACCTTTCTTGCAAATGTCTGCACCCTTCTTCCGTTTTCTGCACAACTCTTGCCTCTTTCTTTACCACTCTTGCTTCTTTCTGCACTTGTCTTGTTCTTTCTGCACCTCTCTTGCTTCTTTCTGTACCCTTCTTCCCTTTTTCTGCACCTCTCTTGCCTCTTTCTGCACCGCTCATGCCTGTTTCTGTACCTCTCTTGCTTCGTTCTGCACTTCTCTTGCTTCTTTCTGCACCTCTCTTGCTTCTTTCTTTACCATTTTCCCTTTTTCTGCACCTCTCTACCCTCTTTCTGCACCTCTCTTGCCTCTTTCTGCACCTCTCTTGCCTCTTTCTGCACCTCTGTTGCTTCTTTCTGTACTTCTCTTGTCTCCTCTTTCTGCACCCCTCTTCCTTTTTCTGCACCACTCTTGCCTCTTTCTGCAGTTCTCTTGCCTCTTTCTCCACCTCTATTGCCTCTTTCTGCACCCCTGTTGCCCCTTTCTGCACCTTTCCTGCCTGTTTCTGCACCTCTCTTGCCCCTTTCTGTACCTCTGTTGCTTCTTTCTGCACTTCTCTTGCTTCTTTCTGCAACTCTCTTGCTTCTTTCTGCACCTCTGTTGCCTTTTTCTTCACTCGTATTCCCTCATTCTGCACCTCTCTTGTCTGTTTCTGCACCTCTCTTGCCTCTTTCTGCACCTCTGTTGCCTCTTTCTCCACCTCTCTTGCTTCCTTCTGTACTTCTCTTGCTTCTTTCTGCACCTCTCTTGCTTCTTTCTGCACCCCTTTTCCCTTTTTCTGTACCTTTCTTGCCTCTGTCAGTACCTCTCTTGCCTCTTTCTGCACCTCCCTTACTTCTTTCTGCACATCTTTTGCCTCTTTCTGCACCCCTCCTGCTTCTTTTTGCACACTTCTTCCCTTTTTCTGCACCTCTCTTGCCTCTTTCTGCACATTTCTTGCTTCTTTCTGCACTTCTCCTGCTTCTTCCTGCACCTCTCGCTTCCTTCTGCACCCTTCTTTCCTTTTACTGCATCTCTCTTGCATCCACCTCTCTTGCCTCTTTCTGCACCTCTGTTGCTTCTTTCTGCACATCTCTTGCCTCTTTTTGTACCCCTCTTGCCTTTTTCTGTACCCCTTTGCCTCTTTGTGCACCTCTTATGCCTGCTTCTGCACCTCTCTTTCCTCTTTAAGCAACTCTGTTACTTCTTTCTGCACTTCTCTTGCTTCTTTTTGCACCCCTCTTGCCTCTTTCTGCACACTTTGCCTCTTTGTGCACCTCTCCTGCCTCTTTCTGCATCTCTCTTGCCTTTTTCTGCACCCCTGTTCCCTCTTTCTGTACCTCTTCTGCCTGTTTCTGCACCTCTCTTACCTCTTTCAGCACCTCAGTTACTTCTTTCTGCACTTCTCTTGCTTCTTTTTGCACCCCTCTTGCCTCTTTCTGCACCCCTCTTGCCTCTGTGTGCACCTCTCCTGCCTCTTTTTGCTTCCCTCTTCCCTCTCTATGCACCTCTCTTGCCTCTTTCTGCACATCTCTTGCTTCTTTCTTCACTTCTCTTGCTTCTTTCTGCACCTCTCTTGCTTCTTTCTGCACCCTTTTTCTGCACCTCTCTTGCCTCTTTCTGTACCTCTCTTGCCTCTTTCTGCATCTCTGTTGCTTCTTTCTGCACTTCTCTTGCCTCCCCTTTCTGCACACTCTTCCCTCTTTCTGCACCTCTCTTGCCTCTTTCTTCAGTTCTCTTGCCTCTTACTGCACCTCGATTGCCTCTTTCTGTACCCATGTTCCCTCTTTTTGCACCTCTCCTGCCTGTTTCTGCACCTCTCTTGCCTCTCTCTGCACCTCTGTTGCTTCTCTCTGCACCTCTGTTGCTTCTTTCTGCACCCCTGTTGCCTCTTTCTTCTCTCGTCTTCCCTCTTTCGGCACTTCTCTTGCTTCTTTCTACAACTCTCTTCCCTCTCCCTTCACCTCTCTTGCCTCTTACTGCAGTACTGCTTCTTTCTGCACCTCTCGTGCCTCTTTCTGCACCTCTCTTGCTTCTTTCTTCACTTCTCTTGCCTCTTTCTGCACCTGTCTTGCCTATTTCTGCACCTCTCTAGCTTCTTTCTGAACTTCTCCTGCTTCTTTCTGCACCTCTCTTGCTTCTTTCTGCACCCTTCTTCCCTTTTACTGCACCTCTCCTGCCTCTTTCTGCACCTCTCTTGACTCCTTCTGCAGCTCTGTTGCTTCTTTCTGCACTTCTCTTGCTTCTTTCTACAACTCTATTCCTTCTTTCTGCACCTCTCTTGCCTCTTACTGCAGTTCTCCTGCCACTTTCTGCACCTCTCTTGCCTCTTTCTGCACCTCTCTTGCTTCTTGCTTCACTTGTCTTGCTTCTTTCTGCACCTCTCTTGCTTCTTTCTGCACCCTTTTTCTGCACCTCTCTTGCCTCTTTCTGCACCTCTCTTGCCTCTTTCTGTCCCTCTGTTGCTTCTTTCTGCACTTCTCTTGCCTCCTCTTTCTGCACACTCTTCCCTCTTTCTGCACCTCTCTTTCCTCTTTCTTCAGTTCTCTTGCCTCTTTCTGCACCTCGATTGCCTCTTTCTGTACCCCTGTTCCCTCTTTTTGCACCTCTCCTGCCTGTTTCTGCACCTCTCTTGCCTCTCTCTGCACCTCTGTTGCTTCTCTCTGCACCTCTGTTGCTTCTTTCTGCACCTATGTTGCCTCTTTCTTCTCTCGTCTTCCCTCTTTCTGCACTTCTCTTGCTTCATTCTACAACTCTCTTCCCTCTCCCTGTAGCTTTCTTGCCTCTTACTGCAGTACTGCCTCTTTCTGCACCTCTCTTGCCTCTTTCTGCACCTCTCTTGCTTCTTTCTTCACTTCTCTTGCCTCTTTCTGCACCTGTCTTGCCTAATTCTGCACCTCTCTTGCTTCTTTCTGAACTTCTGCTTCTTTCTGCACCTCTCTTGCTTCTTTCTGCACCCTTCTTCCCTTTTACTGCACCTCTCTTGCCTCTTTCTGCACCTCTCTAGCCTCCTTCTGCAGCTCTGTTGCTTCTTTCTGCACTTCTCTTGCTTCTCTCTACAACTCTCTTCCTTCCTTCTGCACCTCTCTTGCCTCTTACTGCAGTTCTCCTGCCACTTTCTGCACCTCTCTTGCCTCTTTCTGCACCTCTCTTGCTTCTTTCGTCACTTCTCTTGCTTCTTTCTGCACCTCTATTGCCCCTTTCTGCAACTCTCTTGCTTATTTCTGCACCTCTCTTGCTTCTTTCTGCACATCTCTTGCTTCTTTTTGCACCCTTCTTCCCTTTTTCTGCACCTCTTTTGCCTCTTTCTGCACCTTTCTTGCTTCTTTCTGCACTTCTCCTGCTTCTTCCTGCACCCCTCGCTTCCTTCTGCACCCTTCTTTCCTTTTACTGCATCTCTCTTGCATCCACCTCTCTTGCCTCTTTCTGCACCTCTGTTGCTTCTTTCTGCACATCTCTTGCCTCTTTTTGTACCCCTCTTGCCTTTTTCTGTACCCCTTTGCCTCTTTGTGCACCTCTTATGCCTGCTTCTGCACCTCTCTTTCCTCTTTAAGCACCTCTGTTACTTCTTTCTGCACTTCTCTTGCCTCTTTTTGTACCCCTCTTGCCTTTTTCTGTACCCCTTTGCCTCTTTGTGCACCTCTTATGCCTGCTTCTGCACCTCTCTTTCCTCTTTAAGCACCTCTGTTACTTCTTTCTGCACTTCTCTTGCTTCTTTTTGCACCCCTCTTGCCTCTTTCTGCACCCCTTTGCCTCTTTGTGCACCTCTCCTGCCTCTTTCTGCACCTCTCTTTCCTTTTTCTGCACCCCTGTTCCCTCTTTCTGCACCTCTTCTGCCTGCTTCTGCACCTCTCTTTCCTCTTTAAGCACCTCTGTTACTTCTTTCTGCACTTCTCTTGCTTCTTTTTGCACCCCTCTTGACTCTTTCTGCACCCCTCTTGCCTCTGTGTGCACCTCTCCTGCCTCTTTTGCATCCCTCTTCCCTCTCTATGCACCTCTCTTGCCTCTTTCTGCACATCTCTTGCTTCTTTCTTCACTTCTCTTGCTTCTTTCTGCACCTCTCTTGCTTCTTTCTGCACCCTTTTTCTGCACCTCTCTTGCCTCTTTCTGTACCTCTCTTGCCTCTTTCTGCATCTCTGTTGCTTCTTTCTGCACTTCTCTTGCCTCCCCTTTCTGCACACTCTTCCCTCTTTCTGCACCTCTCTTGCCTCTTTCTTCAGTTCTCTTGCCTCTTTCTGCACCTCGATTGCCTCTTTCTGTACCCCTGTTCCCCCTTTTTCACCTCTCCTGCCTGTTTCTGCACCTCTCTTGCCTCTCTCTGCACCTCTGTTGCTTCTCTCTGCACCTCTGTTGCTTCTTTCTGCACCCCTGTTGCCTCTTTCTTCTCTCGTCTTCCCTCTTTCGGCACTTCTCTTGCTTCTTTCTACAACTCTCTTCCCTCTCCCTTCACCTCTCTTGCCTCTTACTGCAGTACTGCTTCTTTCTGCACCTCTCGTGCCTCTTTCTGCACCTCTCTTGCTTCTTTCTTCACTTCTCTTGCCTCTTTCTGCACCTGTCTTGCCTATTTCTTCACCTCTCTAGCTTCTTTCTGAACTTCTCCTACTTCTTTCTGCACCTCTCTTGCTTCTTTCTGCACCCTTCTTCCCTTTTACTGCACCTCTCCTGCCTCTTTCTGCACCTCTCTTGACTCTTTCTGCAGCTCTGTTGCTTCTTTCTGCACTTCTCTTGCTTCTTTCTACAACTCTATTCCTTCTTTCTGCACCTCTCTTGCCTCTTACTGCAGTTCTCCTGCCACTTTCTGCACCTCTCTTGCCTCTTTCTGCACCTCTCTTGCTTCTTGCTTCACTTCTCTGGCTTCTTTCTGCACCTCTCTTGCTTCTTTCTGCACCCTTTTTCTGCACCTCTCTTGCCTCTTTCTGCACCTCTCTTGCCTCTTTCTGTCCCTCTGTTGCTTCTTTCTGCACTTCTCTTGCCTCCTCTTTCTGCACACTCTTCCCTCTTTCTGCACCTCTCTTTCCTCTTTCTTCAGTTCTCTTGCCTCTTTCTGCACCTCGATTGCCTCTTTCTGTACCCCTGTTCCCTCTTTTTGCACCTCTCCTGCCTTTTTCTGCACCCATGTTCCCTCTTTCAGCACCTCTTCTGCCTGTTTCTGCACCTCTCTTGTCTCTTTCTCCACCTCTGTTGCTTCTTTCTGCACTTCTTTTGCCTCTTTCTGTACCCCCTTCCCTCTTTCTGCACCTCTCCTTCCTCTATCTGCAGTTCTCTTGCCTCTTTCTGCACTCCTGTTCCCTCTTTCTGCACCACTCCTGCCTGTTTCTGCACCTCTCTTGTCGTTTTCGGCACCTCTGTTGCTTCATTTTGCACTTCTCTTGCATCTTTCTGCACCCCTCTTGCCTCTTTCAGCACCTCTGTTGCTTCTTTCTGTACTTCTCTTGCCTCTTTCTACACACCTCTTTCAGTACCCATCTTGCCTCTTTGTGTACCTCTCCTGCCTCTTTCTGTACCTCTTTTGGTTCTTTCTGCACTTCTCTTGCCTCTTTCTGCACCCCTCTTCCCTCTCTCTGCACCTCTGTTGGTTGTTTCTGCACTGCTCTTGCTTCTTTGTGTAGCTTTCTTGCAAATGTCTGCACCCTTCTTCCGTTTTCTGCACAACTCTTGCCTCTTTCTTTACCACTCTTGCTTCTTTCTGCACTTGTCTTGTTCTTTCTGCACCTCTCTTGCTTCTTTCTGTACCCTTCTTCCCTTTTTCTGCACCTCTCTTGCCTCTTTCTGCACCGCTCATGCCTGTTTCTGTACCTCTCTTGCTTCGTTCTGCACTTCTCTTGCTTCTTTCTGCACCTCTCTTGCTTCTTTCTTTACCATTTTCCCTTTTTCTGCACCTCTCTGGACTCTTTCTGCACCTCTGTTGCTTCTTTCTGTACTTCTCTTGCCTCCTCATTTTGCACTCCTCTTACCTCTTTCTGCGCCTCTCTTGCCTCTTTCTGCAGTTCTCTTGCATCTTTCTGTACCTCTATTGCCTCTTTCTGCCCCCCTGTTCCCTCTTTCTGCACCTCTCCTTCCTGTTTCTACACCTCTCTTGACTATTTCTGCACCTCTCTTGCCTCTTTCTGCACCCCTCTTGCTTCTTTCTGCACCCTTCTTTCCTTTTTCTGCACCTCTCTTGCCTCTTTCTGCAACTCTCTTTCCTTTTTCTTCACCTCTCTTGCTTCTATCTGCACTTCTCCTGCTTTTTTCTGCACCTCTGTCGCTTATTTCTGCACTTCTCTTGCCTCTTTCTGCATACCTCTTCCCTCTTTCTGCACCTAACTTGCTTCTTTCTGCAGTTCTCCTGCCTCTTTCTGCACATCTCTTGCCTCTTTCTGCACCCCTGTTTCATCTTTCTGCACCTCCCCAGCCTGTTTCTGCACCTCTCTTGCCTCTTTCTGCAGCTCTGTTGCTTCTTTCTGTACTTCTCTTGCCTCTTTCTGCTCCCCTCTTGCGTCTCTCTGCACCTCTCTTGCCTCTTTCTGCAGCTCTCCTACCTCTTTTGCAACTCTCTTGCTTCTTTCTTCACTTCTCTTGCTTCAATCCGCATTTTTCTTGCTTTTTTCTGCACCTCTCTTGCTTCTTTCTGTACCATTCTTCCCTTTGTCTGCACCCCTCTTGCCTCTTTCTGCACCTCTCATGCCTGTTTCTGCACCTCTCTTGCTTCGTTCTGCACTTCTCTTCCGCACCCCTCTTCCCTCTCTCTGCACATCTCTTGCCTATTTATGCAGTTCTCCTGCCTCTTCCTGCACCTCTATTGCCTCTTTCTGCACCTCTCTTACTTCTTTCTTCACTTCTCTTGCTTCTTTCTTCACCTCTCTTGCTTCTTTCTTTCTGCACCTCTGTTGCTTCTTTCTGTACTTCTCTTGCCTCCTCTTTCTGAACCCCTCCTCCCTATTTCTACATCTCTCTTGCCTCTTTCTGCAGTTATCTTGCCTCTTTCTGCACCTCTCTTGCCTATTTCTGCACCTCTGTTGCTTCTTTCTACACTTCGCTTTCTTCTTTCTGCTCCTCTCTTTCTTCTTTCTGCACCCCTGGTGCCTCTTTCTGCACTCATCTTCCCTCTTTCTGCGCCTTTCTTGCCTCTTTCTGCACCCCTATTGCCTCTTTTTGCACCTCTCTTGCTTCATTCTGCACTTCTCTTGCTTCTTTCTGTATACCTCTCTTGCTTCTTTCTTCACTTTCTTCCCTTTTTCTGCACCTCTTTTGCCTGTTTCTGCACCTCTCTTGCCTCTTTCTGTACATCTCTTGATTCTTTCTGCACTTCTCTTGCCTCTTTCTGCACCCCTCTTGCTTGTTTCTGCACTTCTCTTCCTTTTTTCTGCACCTCTCTTGCCTCTTTCTGCAACTCTCTTTCTTCACCTCTCTTGCTTCTTTCTGCAATTCCCTTGCTTCTTTCTTCACCTGGGTTGCTTCTTTCTGCACTTCTCTTGCCTCTTTCTGCACACCTCTTCCCTCTTTTTGCACCTGTCTTGCCTCTTTCTTCAGATCTCTTGCCTCTTTCTGCACCTCTCATGCCTCTTTCTGCACCCCTTTTCCATCTTTCTGTACCTCTCCTGCCTGTTTCTGCACCTCTCTTGCCTCTTTCTGCAGCTCTGTTGCTACTTTCGGCACTTCTCTGGCCTCTTTCTGCACTCTCTTGCCTTTTTCTGCACCCCTCTTTCATCATTGTGCATGTCTCCTGCCTCTTTCTCCACCTCTCTTGCCTTTTTCTGCACCCCTGTTCCCTCACTCTGCACTTCTCTTGCCTCCATCTGCACCCCTCTTGCCTATTTCTGCACCTCTCCTGCCTCTTTCTGTACCTCTCCTGCCTCTTTCTGCACTTCCCGTGCTTCTTTCTACAACTCTCTTCCCTCTCTCTACACCTCTCTTGCCTCTTACTGCAGTTCTCCTGCCTCTTTCTGCACCTCTCTTGCCTCTTTCTGCACGACTCTTGCTTCTTTCTTCACTTCTCTTGCTTCTTTCTGCAACTCTCTTGCTTATTTCTGCACCCTTCTTCCCTTTTTCTGCACCTCTCTTGCCTCTTTCTGCACCTCTCTTGCCTCTTTCTGCAGTTCCCTTGCCTTTTTCTATACCTCTATTGCCTCTTTCTGCATCCCTGTTCCCTCTTTCTGTACCTCTGCTGCCTGTTTCTGCACCTCTCTTACCTCTTTCTGCACCTCTGTTGCTTCGTTCTACACTTCTCTTGCTTCTTTCTGCACCTCTCTTGCTTTTTTCTGCAACCCTGTTGCCTCTTTCTGCACATCACTTGCTTCTTTCTGCACTTCTCTTGCTTCTTTCTGCACCTCTCTTGCCACTTCCCGCACCTCTCTTGCTTTTTCTGCACTTCTCTTGCCTCTTTCTGCACCCTCTTGCTTCTTTCTGCAGCCTTCTTCCATTTTCTGCACCTCTCTTGCCTCTTTCTGCACATCACTTCCTTCTTTCTGCACTTCTCTTGCTTCTTTCTGTACCTCTCTTGCCTCTTTATGCCCCTCTCTTGCTTCTTTATGCACTTCTCTTTCTTCTTTCTGCACCTCTCTTGCCTCTTTCTGCCCCTCTGTTGCTTCTTTCTGCACTTCTCTTGCCCCTTTCTGCACCTCTGTTGCTTCTTTCTGCACTTCTCTTGCCTCTTTCTGCACCCCTCTTCCCTCTTTCTGCACCTGTCTGGCCCCTTTGTGCAGTTATCTTGCTTCTTTCTGCACCTCTGTTGCTTCATTCTGCACCTATCTTGCCTCTTTCTCCACCTCTCTTGCCTCTTTCTGCCCCTCTGTTGCTTCTTTCTGAACTTTTCTTGCCTCTTTCTGCACCCCTCTTCCCTCTTTCTGCACCTGTCTTGCCCCTTTGTGCAGTTATCTTGCCTCTTTCTGCACCTCTGTTGCTTCGTTCTGCACTTCTCTTGCTTCTTTCTGCACCTCTCTTGCTTTTTCCTGCAACAAGGTTGCCTCTTTCTGCACTCATCTTCCCTTTTTCTGAACCTCTCTTGCCTCTTTCTGCATCCCTCTTGCTTCTTTATGCACCTCTCCTGCCTCTTTCTGCACATCTCTTGCCTCTTTCTGCACCCCTGTTTCATCTTTCTGCACCTCCCCAGCCTGTTTCTGCACCTCTCTTGCCTCTTTCTGCAGCTCTGTTGCTTCTTTCTGTACTTCTCTTGCCTCTTTCTGCACCCCTCTTGCGTCTCTCTGCACCTCTCTTGCCTCTTTCTGCATCCCTCTTGCTTGTTTTTGCAGCCTACTTCCCTTTTTCTGCACCTCTCTTGTCTATTTCTGCACATCACTTGCTTCTGTCTGCACTTCTCTTGCTTCTTTCTGTACCTGTCTTGCCTCTTTCCGCACCTCTCTTGCTTCTTTCTGCACCATTCTTCCCTTTTACTGCACCTCTCTTGCCTCTTTCTGCACCTCTCTTGCCTCTTTCTGCCCCTCTGTTGCTTCTTTCTGCACTTCTCTTGCATCTTTCTGCATCCCTGTTCCCTTTTTCTGTACCTCTCCTGCCTGTTTCTGCACCTCTCTTGCTTCTTTCTTCACCTCTCTTGCTTTTTTCTGCAACCCAGTTGCCTCTTTCTGCACTCGTCTTCCCTCTTTCTGCACCTCTCTTGCCTCTGTCTGCATCCCTCTTGCCTCTTTCTGCACCTCACTTGCTTCTTTCTGCACTTCTCTTGCTTCTTTCTGCACCTCTCTTGCCTCTTCCCGCACCTTGCTTGCTTCTTTCTGCACTTCTCGTGCCTCTTTCTGCACCCCTCTTGCTTCTTTATGCAGCCTTCTTCCCTTTTTCTGCACCTCTCTTGCCTCTTTCTGCACATCACTTGCTTCTTTCTGCACTTCTCTTGCTTCTTTCTGTACCTCTCTTGCCTCTTTCTGCACCTCTCTTGCTTCTTTCTGCACCATTCTTCCCTTTTACTGTACCTCTCTTGCCTCTTTCTGCACCTCTCTTGCCTCTTTCTGCACCTCTCTTGCCTCTTTCTGCCCCTCTCTTGCATCTTTCTGCACTTCTCTTGCCTCTTTCTGCATCCCTGTTCCCTCTTTCTGTACCTCTCCTGCCTGTTTCTGCACCTCTCTTGCCTGTTTCTGCACCTCTGTTGCTTCGTTCTGCACTTCTCTTGCTTCTTTCTGCACATCTCTTGCTTTTTTCTGAAACCCTGTTGCCTCTTTCTGTACTCGTCTTCCCTCTTTCTGCACCCCTCTTGTCTCTTTCTGCATCCCTCTTGCCTCTTTCTGCACATCACTTGCTTCTTTCTGCACTTCTCCTGCTTCTTTCTGCACCTCTCTTGCCTCTTTCTGCACCCCTCTTGCTCCTTTCTGCAGCCTTGTTCCCTTTTACTGCACCTCTCTTGCCTCTTTCTGCACCTCTCTTGCCTCTTTCTGCACCTCTCTTGCCTCTTTCTGCCCCTCTGTTGCTTCTATCTGCACTTCTCTTGCCTCTTTCTGCACCCCTCTTCCCTCTTTCTGCACCTCTCTTGCCGCTTTGTGCAGTTATCTTGCCTCTTTCTGCACCATTCTTGCCTCTTTCTGCACCCCTGTTCCATCTTTCTGCACCTCTCCTGCCTGTTTCTGCACCTTTCTTGCCTCTTTATGTAGCTCTGTTGCTTCTTTTTGCACTCTCTTGCCTCTTTCTGCACCCCTCTTGCCTCTTTGTGCAAATCTCTTGCCTCTTTCAGCACCTCTGTTGCTACTTTCTGCACTTCCCTTGCTTCTTTTTGCACCCCTCTTGCCTCTTTCAGCACCCCTCTTACCTCTTTGTGCACCTCTCCTGCCTCTTTCTGTACCTCTCTTGCCTCTTTCTGCACCCCTCTTCCTTCCTTCTGCACCTCTCTTGCCTCTTTCTGCTCTTCTCTTGCCTCTTTCTGTACTTCTCTTGCTTCTTTCTGCACTTCTTTTGCCTCTTTGTGCAATTCTCTTGCTTCTTTCTGTACTTCTCTCGCCTCTGTATTCAAATGTGAAGTGGAAGCTGTCAAGTATAAAGGTCTGCATGCTCTCATGACTGAGGTATGTGTCTACTTGTACATGTATTCTCACATGTGTTATGCATCTGAAGATGGTAGCTTAGAAAGTGGGTAGATTCTCCAATAGGTGGTCAAATCTTCTTAGTTCTGCCCTGTCATTCAGTTGCGCTGGCAGACATGCATTATGTATATAAATTATATAGAGCCCCTCAAATATACTATTGAATACTCATGTGCCCTGTATTATTAGCAGAAAGAAATGCATACACCTTTTTGTCCACAAATTTACGTACTATGTTGTTTGAAACACAGGTATTCAAGCATTTGTATGTTTATTTTTATGTAACATGTCACTAGGAAAAAGCAGAGACACGCATGCATACCTTCACAAACTTGGTCTGACTTACAACAGTGATATGCTTAGGATTGCTGTTTTATATTTGGTAGGCCTAACATTCTGAGCAGTTGATTAATAGTGAACATTCTAGAGAAAAGTGAGGTTTAAGACATCTTGGGAGAAGGATTAGTGATTAGGCTACTTTGTATGAGTCTGTTGTAAGGTACAGTCGACGTAGGCCTCTTTCTGAACCTCTGTTGGTTCTATCTGCACATCTCTTGCTTCTTTCTGTATCCTTTCTTCCTCTTTCTGTACTTCTGTTGCCTCTTTCTGCATTTCTCTTGCTTCTTACTGCACCTTTCTTCCTCTTTCTGTACCTCTCCTGCCTCTTTCTGCACTTCTCTTGCTTCTTTCTGCACCTTTCTTCCTCTTTTTGCCCATGTCCTACCTATGTAGGCATAGTTAGAAATGAGCATTTACAAAACCTTAGAAATTCACTGAAAAAAACTGGAGGTTTCAGGGACTTTATAGTTAGATTTAGCATTTAAAAAACCATAGAAATTCACTGAAAAAAACAGAGGTTTCAGGGACGTGATAGTGAGGAATTAGCATTTAAAAAACCTTAGAAATTCACTGTAAAAACCAAGGGGAATATGTGCAAGCCCCTATCGCTACGGGAACATCACTTTTTGTGACGTTCCCATGGCGATAGGGGCCTTGCCTTATGTACGAGGCAGTGTTAAGCCATTTAACGTGGCTTAACGCTGCCTTGTACATAAGGCACCCTTTCACGCTATGGTTAGCGTGACAGGGGCGTGCAGTGGGTTTTGCAATGGGCGTTCCAATGCAACACCCATTGTATTTGACGCTGCCCCCTATGTACAAGGGTGGCGTACATAGGAAGCAGCGCCAAAATTAAGACCAGGAAAACCCTGGTCTTAAGTTGGTGAAACGAGGAGAAATGCATTATTTCTCCTCGTTTTGCTTTTTCCATGTGTGCTGCCTTGTGCAGCACACATGGAAAAATCAAAATGCCATGATTTGTATATGTACAGGAAGGTGTCCCTTCCTGTACATAAACAAACCTTTAAAAAAAATGCAATTCTGTCACTTTCATGTGTGCTGCATAATGCAGCACACATGAAAGTGATAGAATTGCATTTTAGGATTGTTTATGTGCAGGAAGGGACACCTTCCTACACATAAACAATCCTCCCCTGCACGCAGACACCCTTGCACTCTGGTGCAAGGGTGCCTGCATTGGCGCTAAGTAGTTAAACTTAGCGCCTTCGCATGGGGAAACGCAAGGCTGCACCACATTCTTGTGAATATGGTGCATCCTTGCGTTTCTGAAGTGGCGGAGCGTGTCGTTAAGCCAAGAAGGCTAACGACACGCTCTTCCACTTCATTGTACATATCCCCCCAAAGGTTTAAGGGACATTATAGTTAGGCTGACATTTCACTCGTACAAAACCAGAGAAATTCGGCTGTTATAGTTGGCTGAGCTAACAATAACTCCCGCCCCTGCAATGCACTGCTGATGACGTCACATATTACATCACTCATTACATGATCAGTGACATCACTGATGACATCACTGATGACATTTCAAATGACATCACTGATGACATCACTGATGGCATCATCCACTTAGTTTCTGATGCACCTCTTCATACCCTAATATAACCTTTGATACACCCACTCTAAAATATAGACTACCATTCTCGAAACCATAGACACACCAATACCAGTTACTACATACCTATTCACCGATTCATAGGTGTACACACATCCACTCATCACCCATACAGTCACTCATTCAAGCAGTCACTCTTCTATACAGCCACTGATATATGCAATCATATACCCATACAGATACTCACACACTGCCACTCACCCATAGAGTTACTCACACACCTAGTCAGTCATGCAAAGAATCAATCACATTGTCATTTACTCACCTATACAGTTATACACACACCACCTCACTTATTCATACAGATACTAACACATACTTACTCTCTTATATAATAACTGACACAAGCACACACTCATCCATACAGTCACTCTCACAATCCTCACTCTCACATATAGTCACTTATATCCTCCAACACTTACATATACTGCCTTTCACATATGTAGTTACTCACATATACCATTGAGATATCCACTCACTCACGAAAACAGCCATATGCACACTCACTCACCCATACAGCCGCTCGCACACGCACTCATGATCCCATATACCCAGTGAATCACCCACTCACACTTCCATGCAGGGAGTCATACACCCCCCCAACCCACCCACACAGACACTCAGGCACCCATACAGGTACTCAGACAACCAATAATTAACCCATATAGACACTCAAGTAGCTACTCACCGACCCCTGCAGCCACATACACACCAACTGACAGACTGATCCAGACATTCACATAGATTAGTAATTCACCCATGCATTCACTAAGACACATTCAATAACTCATTTATACAGTCAGTCATGCACCCACTAAATCATCCGTTCAGATACTCATACACCCACTCATTCTTCAATACACCTTGATGTATATATATATATTTATATATATATATATATATATATATATATAATGTACAACCCAACATGTGCACGCTCTCAGAAATCAGAACTCCGTGTCGATTTACCACAAGTTGTTTATTTCACAACGCGTTTCAGGGCAGAACCCCTTGCTCACGTGAAAAGATGCACAAACACCGAGTGAATAATAAAGTGTTCAAAAAGACCATGGACATAAAAGATGGACTACCATGTTGTCGAGTTGTATAAAATAGGTGGCAGACATATTGGAAAGGTGTAAACAATGCATACTGATTATGAAAAGTGCCCATGACTGACAAATACATGAAACAAAATGTACAGAAAGCATGTATGCTTAAAATTCATGATTGACATCACTATGCAACAAGTGCTGCCGCCAGATTAAAAAACGTGCATTGTATCTCCGCACACTACATGAGTCACATAAAATAATAATAAACAAATGTATATATGAATACAAAGCATGTAAAATTGCAGCTTGCTGGACGTAACATATGGTAAGTAACAAGTTCTGCCACACATTGCAGGTATTCATGATTATTCTGCTAGGAGCCATGAAAAGAATAAATGCCAATAAAATGCACAGCGAAATAACAGCCTGCAAAAAAATATAATAACAGCCTGCAAAAATAATGATGCCACATCAACATGATGGATCCAGAAAAAGTTCAAATATAGGGCGAGTGCCCCGATGGGATGTGGTGGGGGTAAAGGATGGTATGAATACCCACAAATAATCCATGCGTGATGAAAGACAGCCTGTGTACAGTGTATCATGGCATCAAACCTCATACAACACTCTGTCTACTCACGGGACAAAAAAGGGGGAGGGAGTTTGGGTGGAAAACAAATGGCAACCCCACACCCCTGAACCATAAAGAAACAATACATCAAACAGTATGGCACGGAAGTCCAGTGCCCACATACGACACGATGTCAAGAAAAGTCAAAAGATGGCTATAGAAGAAAATTCCAGGTCCGCCTTCAGAATAATCTAATTAACATACCATACCCAACATAGTTACCCAATCTTAAGATCGTGATGGTGTTGAAAAGGGGAAAAGGGTAGGTGGTTCATGAGAGTGATTACCAGTGAAGGGACCCCTTCCTTTCCTCCTAAAATAAAAGAAGAAGAAAAGAAAAGAAAAATAGAAAAATAGAACACGTTAAAGTCTCACGTGGTCCAGAACAATCAATAAGTTACACAGAATGAATATATATAAACAAAATGAATATATATAAACATAATCAAATGTACACTAGGAGTAAAAGATCTATACATTAAGATACATTGAAAATTACCTTGAAAATTATATAGAAAACTACATTGGAAAAAATACATTGAAAAAATACATTGAAAAAATACATTGAAAAAATCTGGCAGCAGACTTAATTGGCTTTAAGATGAATGGCCATTTCGTCATCGAAGTTGAGCCCACCCAGTGTTTTGGTTTGGAAATGTACTATGAGCCTGGACTCTCTTTGTCTTAATTTCAACACCCGGTTCCCTCCTCTAGGATTAAACTTAACCTGCTCTAAGATGAAAAATTTGAGTAGGGACGGGTTGGAGTAATGATATTCCTGAAAATGGCGGGCTACAGGGTATTTTTCATCCAAATTGGTGATGGCTCTGTAGTGTTCTAGGACGCGTTTCTTAGCCATATGTGTGGTACTACCAATATACCAAAGGTTACAGGGACATTCTATGGCGTAGATGGCAAACGTCGTACTACAAGTAAGAAACTGGTCAATGGTTTTGTTCATGCCATTGTATGTGACCTTCTTGCGGTAACTGCTATTTTTACATGCCTTGCATTGACCGCAGGGAAAGAAGCCTTTTAGATCATGATCTAATCTATTGGGATGTAAAGTGATGTCACTATGGACAAGCCAATCCCTGATGTTTTTGCCCCTCCTGTAGGTGATATTGGGTCTACTGGGAATATTATCTCCAATGATGTTGTCATGTGTGAGGATGTCCCAGTTCCTGGCAACAATGCGCTTGATGTTATTAGAGTCTGAATTAAATGTCAGTATCATCCTAGGGTTGTTGTTAATATTCTCACTAGGTTCAGTGATCTTATCTGAGATTGTAGATATTCTACTGACGCCATCTGCCCTCTCTTTGGCTTTGTGTAATACCCAGTTGGGATAACCTCTCGTTCTGAACCGTTCCATCATGATCAAGCTTTCTTTGAGATATGCTTCATCAGTATTGCAGTTTCTTTTAGCCCTCAGCAGCTCTCCATAGGGAATACTCCATTTGAGTGCCTCTGGATAGCTGCTGAGGGCATGCAGAATACTGTTTCCCGCAGTGGATTTTCTAAACAGGGCCGTCTGAATCTGGTTGTTAATGATGTCAAGCCTGACATCTAAGTATTCTGCATTGGACTTGCTGATGGTCCCTGAGAGAATGATGTAATATTCATTGTCGTTGAGAGCATCAATGAATTTCTTGGCCCTCAATTCAGATCCTTTCCATACAATGAACAGATCATCAATGTACCTCCGCCACACTATCACCTGTTCAAAATAACCGGCAAGGGATGGGTTGGTGGTAAGTGTCTGCTCCCAGTATCCCATGAAAAGGTTGGCAAAACTGGGAGCAAAGCAAGAACCCATCGCAGTGCCGGTGACCTGTCTATAAAGAGCCCTGTTGAACAGAAAAATATTGTTGGTGAGACAATAATGTATCATTTCACAAATCATCAAACTATGTTCAAGAAATCTCGCAGGTCTGGTCTTGAGGAAATGGTTGCAGGCGTCGAGGCCCTGCTTGTGGTCAATGATGGTGTACAACGAGTGTACATCAAGAGTGATCAAAAGAAAATCATCTTCCCACTGTAAATCCTGGATTTTATTAAAAAAATCCTTGGTGTCTCTCAAATAACTGGGTAATGAAATGACAAAGTCCCTTAGGAAGTGATCCACATATTTGGAAATGTTTTCACCTACACTGCCCTTAGAGGACACAATGGGACGCCCAGGTGGATTGATGGGGTCTTTGTGTAACTTAGGTAAGAGGTAGAGGACAGGGAGCACTGGATGGTCATTTTTTAAATAACAGTACTCCTCCCATTCTAGGATCCCTGGATCCATCATGTTGATGTGGCATCATTTTTTTTGCAGGCTGTTATTATATTTTTTTGCAGGCTGTTATTTCGCTGTGCATTTTATTGGCATTTATTCTTTTCATGGCTCCTAGCAGAATAATAATGAATACCTGCAATGTGTGGCAGAACTTGTTACTTACCATATGTTACGTCCAGCAAGCTGCAATTTTACATGCTTTGTATTCATATATACATTTGTTTATTATTATTTTATGTGACTCATGTAGTGTGCGGAGATACAATGCACGTTTTTTAATCTGGTGGCAGCACTTGTTGCATAGTGATGTCAATCATGAATTTTAAGCATACATGCTTTCTGTACATTTTGTTTCATGTATTTGTCAGTCATGGGCACTTTTCATAATCAGTATGCATTGTTTACACCTTTCCAATATGTCTGCCACCTATTTTATACAACTCGACAACATGGTAGTCCATCTTTTATGTCCATGGTCTTTTTGAACACTTTATTATTCACTCGGTGTTTGTGCATCTTTTCACGTGAGCAAGGGGTTCTGCCCTGAAACGCGTTGGGAAATAAACAACTTGTGATAAATCGACACGGAGTTCTGATTTCTGAGAGCGTGCACATGTTGGGTTGTACATTATTGAATACACCGGTTTGCTCCGCCGGTATGCACGCCACCTCTCAAGGGTCCTCCAGCAGTCGGAAGGAGCGTTTCTTTTTGGCATATATATATATATATATATATATATATATATATATATATATATATATATATATATATATATATATATATAACATTTTGAAACTTTTTAGAAATACTCAGTCACTGGATGATGTCATCAGTGATGTCATCAGTGATGTCTTTTGAGATGTCAATAGTGGTCATCAGTGATGTCACTGACCATGTCATGAGTGATGTAATATGCGACGTCATCAGCAGTGCATTGCGGGCTCGCGAGTTATAGTTAGCTCAGCTAACTATAACAGCTGAATTTCTCTGGTTTTGTACGAGTGAAATGTCAGCCTAACTATAACGTCCCTGAAACCTGTGCTTTTTTTCAGTGAATTTCTAAGGTTTTTTAAATGGTAATTCCTAACTACAACGTCTCTGAAACCTCTGTTTTTTTCCAGTGAATATATATGTATATATATATTACCTACTGGCGATAACCAGTAGGTAGTTATAGTTAGGACCTAGTTTCCATAGGAAAAGTGTTTTTTGATTTGCCAATATCTTTGGCACCGTTTGACTAATCTTCGCGAAACTTTCAGAACTAATGGCCTGCTACGGTCAGCTCCTGTTTTGAAAGTTTCAGGGTGATTCGTCAAGCAGGGGCTGAGAAAAAAGGGTGGTCCCAAAACGCATTTTCTCCATGTTAATTTCCTTAGGAAACTTTAGACAAAGCTACAGCCCGAACTGCTGAACAGAATTACACCAGATTTGGTAAAGAGGGAGTTCTTGGTTCAGAAAGGGTGCTTTTTTTAAAAGGGTGTAAATCCGTTTAGTAGTTCCTGAAATACTCATATTTTAAAAAATGATATATCTGGTGACCTAGGAGGATTCGCGAACCCTCCCGAGCACGAGCTTGATTCTGATTGGCTGCCAACACTTCAAACCAGAAAGTGTTGGCAGCCATCTTGTGACCCGGTAGAACCGAGTCACTAGGAAAAAGGTCAAAAAACAAGAAAAGGGGGCAGAGAAGAAACACCCTGACCCCTAGGTCTGCTTAAGGAATCCCCGAGGGCCAAAAAAAGCATTTTTTTTTTTTATTTTAGGCAGGAGTTGCGCTGGGTGCGCGTATCCCACCGAAAAAATAAAAAAAGAACAGAGCGTGGGCTTTCGTGCTTCGTTTTAATAAGCCCCCGGGTGGGCCAGGTCCCGGGGTCAATGTTTACAATGTATGCAGGGGCCATGCGGGTCCCCAGGGATTTTGAAATAATATACAGGGGGCACACAGCCCCTCGCAGCCCCGGGGACTGCCACCTCCCCGGGTCTTCTTTGAAAAAAATGTGTGGGGGGGCTTATGCCCCCGCATGCTGCCCCAGGGACCGCCACCTCCCCGGGAATTTATGATAAAGGGCTGGGGGGATCACAGGCACCCCCAAGCCCCGGGGACCACCACCTCCCCGGGGCTTAAATTAGATTTTTTGTGTGGGGGGCTCCTGCCCCTCCCCACACTACCCCAGGGACCACCACTTCCCTAGGGCAATTTTAATTAAGGGTGGGGGTCCGTTGCGGACTCCCTGTCCCAGGGACTACCACCTCCCCATGGCTTCACATCAGTTGGGAGGGGGGTCGTGCGGCCCTCCTCCTGGAGCCCTCTATGGCCCTGGGGTCCGCCACCCCCCAGGGCCAGCTTCAGTAATGTCCTGGGGTGCTCACCCCCGGGACATTGCAGTTTGCAATGACAGGGCGAGAGGACAGTTCCCCCCTGTCATTGCAAACTTCTGCTTTGCTTCGTGGAAGCAAGAGCAGGAAACCTGCTCTCGCTTCCACGAAACAAAGCGGAATTGCTTTTGGACAAGGGTAGCTGCATGTCAGCAGCTCCCCTTGTCCAAAAGCAATGCCGGCTCCCGCAGGAGGCGAGGAGCTGGCAGGGACTGCAGGGGCATTGGGGCTCCCCCATGGCCCCAATGTGAGGGCTGGCCCCAGGAGATGTGGTCTCTGGGGCCAGAAGTGGCCTGGGAGGGGGGCCACTCGGCCCCCCTCCTGTAGTAATATTTAAATAGAAATAAATGAAGCAAGGCCCCGGGGGATGGGATCCCCGGGGCCAAAAGTGGCCCAGGGAAGGGGGGCCACGCGGCCCCCCTTCCAAAAAAATAAACGAGGCAATAACCCAGGGGATGGGGTCCCCATGGAGGATATCGAATAATGGAAGTGGGGCGGTTTTTTTTTCTTTAGATTTTGGATTTTGGAGTCGCTACCCCATCGCGGCTCTCGGCGCGGACCCGCCGTGTAATGTTGAGTTGGGTTCGTGGATCCATCTCAAATAAATAATTTAACAGTATATAATTTAAAAGGTAGTGTTGCATTTATGAACTTGCTTTACAGTGGTAGTGTCATTGAGCTTAATAATAAGATTAAATTTGATAGAGTTAGTGAAAATATATAAAATTAAAAATTAAAAGTTAAACCTGAAAAGTGTATTGTGTTGTAGTACATTGAATTCATGCTTTTGCAGATTCGCGACGGGTGCGCTAATATGCAAAAAATTAAAAAGAGTATGTATGTGTAAAACAAATTAGATTCACTATTGTGTTATAGGGTGGCTCTAAAAAGAGCCCTTGTTTTCATTATGAGTTTGTTGCAGCTACATGTAAGTGCGGGTGCAGAGCTTTAGGTTGTTGAGAAAGACTCTGTTCCCTTGATCTGTGAAGTGTACTCCATCACTTTTTTAAATGTCATCCATATCAAAACGTAGATTGTTGTTATAGATGGAGCCCATCCTATGGTCTCTGAGGTAAGCAGAAACAGATTTATTGACATTCTTCGTAGCTTTTTCAATCTGTGGACAGAATTCATTGACCACTTCCATTTCTGTCTTTGGCATATATTAGAGTATACAAAGACAGTTTGAGGCAAAAGTAACATCAATTGTGCAAAGGTGTCCTTCATTAGCATTTTCAGACCTACCCCAGACAATGTGCCTAGGTCATTGCCACCACAGTGCACAATCATGAGGTCAGGGAGTTGGAGATGCAAAAAGGTTTTAACCATAGGCATCAATTGTTGCCACTTTAATCCTCTCTGTGCAATCCATTTAATATCCACATTTTGCAAAGCTAGGTCTTTGTCAATACCTCTGCTTTAAGCATACCTTTTGCACCAGAAAACATAGCTGTGCCCAACAATCCATACTGTAAGCATTTTGAAGGGATGTCTGGAAGTAATGAAAAGATGTCTGTAGCTGAGGTAGTCAGTTGGTAGAATGGGAGGTATCTAAAATGGTGGACAATATGTTGTTTTTGAAAAAGCAGATTACTGATTGGCTGTTCATTACCACTGTACACTGAAAAATAGGATGCATGTTAATTTGTTAAAGAAGCATGTTTCTTATTGGTTATTAAAAAATGTTTGAAAGGTACAGTAGATAGGATTAGGTAATATTTTGAAAAGTCAACCACACCTGCTATTTGCATTTGTAAGCTGATGTGCTGAACTTGAAAATATGTTGAACTTGTGACCTGGCACTTCAGTTGAATGTTGTAGAAAGTATTACTATGGAAACTGGGATTAAGCAGAATGGGGAAGGGTTGAAATTTAGCTGTGGTTTAAAATATAAAATTGTACATTATATATAAGTGATATCTTATTAAAGTAAGACTTCCCAAATCACTCGTATATTTAGAAGTGGTGTGTTCTTAAAAAATAATGCTAGTATTATTAGTATTAGGTTTTTGAACTGCAGTATGGATTTGCGGCTCCATCGCGATAGTGCACGGTGAAGTTACGACTCCAGAAAATTACAGAACCAGTTTGGGCACTTTTAGAAGTCAGTTGGTAAGGGTTAATATGTCTAACCAATAGAAATGTGTTTCACTATTTGAAAAAATATAGAAAGGATTTTGATTTGTTACTTACATTTATTTGTGTGGAGAAAGAGACGGAAAGTTTGCCATTACTGATTTTACCTTGCTGAGAGTGGTCCATTACATTTATTGTGTGCATAAAAAAATCTTTTATGAGTTTCTGATATTTTATATTCCATAATACTATTGGGAAGGTGTGTTACAAATTTGTGAAATGTATTATGTATTAGCTTTATTTTAAACTTAAAAAAATTATTCAAGAAATGTGATGTTTGAAATATTCCTTTAAATGTAGAGATGTGTATTGTACTTTGTTTTATTGTACTTAAATGATGATTGTAATAGATTGTCTATAGTAATATGTGTATATTGAAAGATGGAAGTACACCACATAATTTTAGGTGTTGCATTCATTTTGGAAGTGCAGTCTGTCAAGTTTTAAGGTGAGCATGGACTTGTAACTGAGGTATGTCTGTACTTGCATATGTATTCTCGTATGTCTTATACATTAGAAGATGCAAGCTGTATAACAATGAGGTGTTGTTGCTTTGTATGTGGCTAGGTTCAACACTGTGAGTACTAGTAGAATGGTGAAGCTCCAGTGCAAAAGTGATGTTTAAAACATGTTGTATTAGTGATTAGGCTGTTTTGTAAAAGTGTCTAGAGAGGCACAGTTGAAATACGCCATATCATTTTGGGAGTTTTCCTTGAAATGGACAATGTGTTCTGTGAAGTTTTCTGGTCTGCATATTGTTGTGATTGAGGAAACTCTCTACTTGGAGATATGTTCTGAAATTGCAAGATGTGTAAAACACAGGTATATGAGTCTGTGGAAAGGTAAACTTCAAATATACCACATCATTTTCAGTGTCTGCTTGAAATGTGAAGTTTAGACTGTCAAGTTCTAAGATCTGGATGCTCTTGCGACTAAAGTATATCTCTACTTGCATATGTATTCTCATATGTGTTATGTATCTGAAGATGCTAGAGGTATAAAAAACGGGTATACATCTATTTGTATGCTTCTTTCATATATATGGTGTCACTAGCAAAAGATAGAGAGATATGCCTGCATGCTTTCAGGAATATAGTGAGACCTACAGCAGAGACATGAGAAGGGTTGCTGGTTTATATTTCACTAGGCCCAACACCTTGAGTGGTCGCAAAATGGTGAAACTGTAGCAGAAAAGTGAGGTTTAAGATTTGTTGGCAGAATGATTAGTGATTATGCTACTTTGTGTGAGTCTGTGGAAAGGTTCACTTGAAGTACGCCGCATAAATTTAGGTGACTGTTTGAAATGTGAAGTGCAGTCTGTCAAGTTTTAAGGTATTCATGGTCTTGTGACTGAGGTATGTCTCTACTTGCACGTGTTCTCATATGTGTTATGCATCTCAAGATGCTAGATGTATAAAACACAGGTATACATCTATTTGTATGCTTCTTTTATATATGGTGTCAGTAGGAAAAGGTACAAGCATATGCATGCATGCTTTCAGGAATATAGTAAGACCTACAGCAGAGACATGCAAAGGGTTGCTGGTTTATATTTCGCTAGGCCCAAGACCCTGAGTAGTTGCAGAATGGTGAAGCTGCAGTGCAAAAGTGAGGTTTAAGACATGTTGGCAGAAGGATTAGTGATTATGCTACTTTGTGTGAGTCTGTGGAAAGGTTCACTTGAAGTATGCCGCATAAAACTAGGTGTGTGTTTCAAATGTGAAGTGCAGTCTGTCAAGTCTTAAGGTCTTCATGGTCTTGTGACTGAGGTATGTCTCTACTTGTACATGTGTTCTCATATGTGTTATGCATCTCAAGATGGTAGATGTATAAAACACAGGTATACATCTAATTGTATGCTTCTTTTATATATGGTGTCAGTAGGAAAAGGTAGAGACATATGCATGCATGCTTTCAGGAATATAGTGAGACCTACAGCAGAGACATGCAAAGGGTTGCTGGTTTATATTTGGCTAGGTCCAAGACCCTGAGTAGTTGCAGAAGGGTGAAGCTGCAGTACAAAAGTTTACCTGTGTTTTATACGTCTACCATCTTGAGATGCATAACACATATGAGAACACATGGGCAAGTAGAGAGATAGCTCAGTCACAACACCATGCAGATCTTTAAACATGACACACCGCATGTAGGAAGGTGGAATCTGACTACATGGTTGCCCCCACTTTTTTCCTGGTGTTTTGTTGGTTTTTGACTTAGTTTGGCTGGGAACCTGCTATTCAGGTCCCCAGCCTATCTGCTTTCTCTTTAAACGACTTGGAGTGCACTCTAGGTGCACTAGTGATTGGATACTGTTGTACCTTATGAGTCCCTAGTATATGGTACCTTAGGTACTAAGAGCATAGGTACTTCACAGGCCTACCAGGGGCTGCAGCATGTATTATGCCACCCCTGGGAAGCAGACTAAATCTGACACCACAGGCCTGCTACTGCAGCCTGGGTGAGATGGTGCTAGCACTCCTCACTGAGATATAGGTTCCCTATATCTCTCCTACACACACATATAAACCTATCAGTCACCCCTAAGGCAGGCCCTATCGACCCTGAGGGCAGGGTGCTTGGCTTCTATGTGAGGGGGTGCCTCTGCCTGAGCAGGGCACCTCTGCAGCTCTCAGAGTCCATTCTCTGGTGCTGTTTGTGGATGCGGTTAAACCATATACTTTTAAGTGCATTATATCCTCGCGGTAAAATGCTTACTTTGGAATGGCTGCATCAAAACATGTCATGTTTGGTGTCAAACATCTTGGAATACTACCCCCCCACCAGTCCTGGCGGCGGGGGTAGCATTCCACCCTTCTAGAGGGATAGACATGTACATAAAATGGATGCCACCAGTCACAGACACTGGGCTGCCCTCCTGCTGATGACCAACACTCGCAGTGGAGGAAGCCCAACAATAGATATCCTGTCCCAAGGGGGTGTGACCACCTCCCAGACAGGGTTTAGTGTATTGGGGCTGGGTGGGTGCACTCTTAGAGTGCTTTGAAGTCCTGCACTGGGGGAGCAGAAGGCTCCTCTGTGCATATGCCAGTTCAAACCGGCTCAGGGGCTACCTGTCCCTGCTCTGGCATGAAACTGGACAAAGGGAAGTGGGTGTAGCCACCCACTCCCCTGACCCTCCCATAGGTAGGGTCATAGAGCTAGTCCCTCCTCTCCTTTTAGTATAAGAGGGGGAACCCGTGCATAGCACCCTAGATTTCCCTGGACGACGCTCTACAAGAAGAATCCCGGACCTTCGACGTTCCACTACCTTTGGAAGACTGAAGAATCTCCCTTGGAGTCAAGGAGTGACTCCCCTGCTTGGCAGGCACCAAAAACTACAAATGACGGTCGCAAACTACGCCACTCCCGCCGGAGTCCGAAGTCCCTGCAGCCCAAGAAGTAGATTTCCTGACTTCTCAAAGGCCATCGTGAGTCCCCAGTGCAGCTGAGGCCAGTGGACCCCAAGAGTAACGAGGAACCACGACCCCTGGGTACCGTACACTATTGTCGAGTGCAGCCCCTCACAACGTTCCACGAACTTGTGCTTTGGACCACGTGTGGCACCAGCCTCCAGCAGGAACCCATCTGAAGATCAGTGGCCTACCACATCCCGAGTGACCGTGGGCCCCTGTGAGAGAATCCTCTCAAGGCATCTTTGTGATCCCTTGCCAGCCGGCTTGTGGGTCCCCAGAAGACTTTCCAAAGAAACCAAAGGGCTCCCCTGGTTGCTACAGGCCTGCCCTGACTTATCCTCACTGGGTGAGTTCCACAGACCTTGTTGGTCTGCGCCATTGCCTCTTCACACTTTCCTCAAGACTTGCTGTTACCAAGGCTTGTTGGCTCCGATCGAGTTGCTGACACCGCAGTAAGCCGCAAACATCGTGGGACACGCCGAATCCAGCTCCTGGTCATCGTCGACGCCTCCTGGACCTCGTGGCTGAAGAGTCAAGGCAACCATGAACAACCTGAACCCTGCGACGACGGTGGGCATTCTTCTTCCTTGCCCCGAGTCACTGCCAAGTGACTTTGAACGCTGTCCCCTCTGCTTTCAGGTCATCCTTCCACCGAATCCAGGCTTGGATTCCACCGGACACTTCTTCTCACCATCACAAGCAGCAAGTCTTCTTTGTTCGCCATTGAAAACGACGCCGCGACCCGACACCAAAGGACACCTGTGCACCCGGCTTCCCTGGGTGAGGTAACTCCAGCACTACGGTGCTCCTGTAGGTGTGGGCCCTCGAACTACTTACCCTGTAAGTGACTTGCTTGTAGGTTCACCAGAAGTATCCTAAAACTCTTACTTTCCCCGTGCGATTCTCGCACTGACTCATACCTGGTTCGCGTCTGTGTTAGAGACACCGCGTCCGACTCCCTTGCAAATCCTATCTGTAGACCGTATCCTTCGACTCATACTGAGTCCGATCGGTGTGTTCGCCTCGAACACGCAAGGGACCTTGAACATTGATATCTCAATCGCGTCTGAGCGCATAGACTCGTACAGGATTCGCATCGGTGCCAGGTCACCGCGTCTGTCCCCTGTGGGTCTCCTACAACTACCTGGGGTGGTTCTTGGGGGTCCCTCGATTCTAGATGCCCTAGACCCAGGTCTAGCAAACTAAGATTGTAATATTCAATTGTGCTAAACTTATCCTGATAATATTTGACTTGTACATATGTTCCTATCCTCTAATCTCATAAAGAGATTAGTAGAGAGTGTTTATTAATAAATACATATATATTTGATATATATACCTGTGTGGTGTCTTTTCATTTGGTGATTCAAGAGATTGTGTGGTAAAACAAGCCGCTTTACATTCCTTCAAGACTTAGCCTGAAGGCTGCTCTCCACAGCTACCACTAGGATAGCTTTCTATAAAGGTTGTCTTAAACCTATCTACCATAAGAGTCGAATTGTTCTGGTGCAAGGTGTCCACTTTAATTAGTGAACAGCATATACCAGGCCAACTTCTCACATTGGTGGGCAGCGTGTGGGATTCCAGCTTGCTATTGTTTTACCAGAAAATCTCTATTTGAATTACTAACTGAAAACCACTATAGGTACTTAAGGTACATATAAAGTCAAGCTTAGTATCGATAAGTTCTACTGAACTTAGAGCTGTGTGCCAAGGGATAGCACACCCTTTCTACAGCTCAAGCTAGGATCAGTAGGCCACAAACTAGTGTAGGTAGTACAACACTGCACAACACTAGAATGTCCTTAAAGGGTGGAACCAGTGGATCCACTCAGCCTCAGTACAAGGACATGGCTTTCTCTGACTTGAGAGCCATGTGTGTTGAAAGACACCTGAGACTAGGACAGAGTCCCTCAACCCTACACCTGATAGATCTGCTGACAGCAGATGATCTTAGATTGGCTCTAGGAGCTAATGGGTCTGAATCAGTGGGTGGGTCAATTACAGTATCTGGGTCAGACGATGAAAATCCGAATGACCAGGACTCTGTGATTGAATGGCCAGGCCTCAAGGGGCCTGAAAAGGACAGAGGAATTCTCCCTAAGAGAACTGACAGAGTGGATGAGAGGCATAGGTCCCCTTCCAGGGAATCTGAGCACTCTTATCACTCTGGCAGAGACTCTGTCCACCAGAGGAACTCATACTTTCCCATAAGAGAGACCTCCTCTGAAAGAATGTGCAAACTGCTGCAGTATGAGGAAGCAAGAGTTGCCCTCAGAACCAAGCAGTTGGCACTGGATAGAGAAGCCCTGGAGATCCAGAGAGCTTCTAGAAGAGAGGGGTTAGAACCCCTTGGTGGCAGCAACAGTGTCCCTAGAGGCAGAGAATATATTCCAGACCATAGGAACCTGAGCAAGGTTGTTCCTCCCTACCAGAGTGAGGATGATATCCACAAGTGGATAACTGCTATGGAGAGGGCCTGTAGAGTACAGCAGGTCCCCCAAAGGCAGTGGGCAGCAATCTTGTGGCTCTCCTTTTCAGATAAAGGTAGAGACCAGCTCCTCACTGTTAAAGAAGAGGATGCTGATAACTATGAAGTCCTGAAGAGTGCACTGATAGATGGGTTTGGCTTAACAACTGAGCAGTACAGGTTGAAGTTCAGAGACACCCAGAAGGCACAGACTCAGGACTGGACTGACTTTGTAGATTGTGCAACCAAGGCTCTGGAGGGTTGGCTGATTGGCAGTAGGGTTACTGATCTCAAAGGATTGTACAATTTGATCATGAGGGAGCAGATCCTTAATAATTGTCAAAACCAGCTTTTACACCAGTACCTGGTGGACTCTGATCTGACCTCTCCCCAAGAATTGGGAAAGAAGGCAGACAAATGGATCAGAACCAGGGTAAGGCCTAAGAATCAGGGTGGTGACCAGAAGAAAGATTCTACCAAGTCCCAAGAGAAAGGTGGGGATAAATCTAAGGATAAGTCCACTACAGGGCCCCAAAAGTCCTCTTCTGGGGGTGGGTCCCAAACTCCTTCCTCTCCTGAAAAGAAACCATATTGCCATGTCTGTAAAAAGCCTGGACACTGGAAAACTGATCCCAGTTGCCCCAGGATTGGCAATAGAGAAACTGTTCCTCCAGCTATTACTACCACCCCTCCTGGTACTACCAGTAGTAATCCTCCAGTTGGGAGTAGTGCACCCAAAAAGTTAGGTGCTTTTGCAAGGGGGAACAGAGGTGGGCCCTAGTTTAGACAGGTCCCCCTCAACAGACTCCTCAGACTCTGATGGTGGTATAGGATTTGCCACCTTTACCATGGGTCCCATTGCATTGGGCAGGTACAGACTGGAGCCAATGATTAATGGTCAGAAGGCTGTGGCATTCAGGGACACAGGGGCTAGTGTCACCATGGTGGCAGGGAAACTAGTCCCCCTCACCAGCTTTTACCTGAGTTTAAGTACCAGGTGACCAACATTGATGGTGTCAGGACAGATCACCCCATGGCCATAGTCAATCTCAGCTGGGAGGGGGTCACAGGCCCAAAAAGAGTGGCAGTGTCCCCCAACTTGCCTGTAGATTGCCTGATGGGCAATGATCTGGAAATGTCAGCCTGGGCTGAAGTTGAACACCAAACCCATCTGAAGATGCTAGGCGTCCCTGAAAAAGCTAGTGGGGCTGTGATGGCCACAGCCCCAGCCCAGGGAAATGCTGGAGAGATGGAGCCTGGAAGAATGGCCCACTCTCCCCAAAAGAGAGCACAGGGGTTGAAGAAAAGTCTCCTTCCCCCAGACAGCAGGTAAGGGTCAGCCTCCTCAGGGAACTGATCCTACCCCTAGTGAAGGAACTGCCCCAGAGGTAGTCAGGCCTGGCCTGGCCCCACCCCTGATGGCAGAGGACCCTTCCAAGGTGGTACCCAGTCTGGAGCAGGTAACCTGCCCCTCTCTACCCTGCCTCAGTCAGCCCAGGTCTGCAGAGGTCAGGGAGGTCAGTGGACCCCACAGGGCCCCCTGTCCAGAGGAACCCCCATCAGCAGATTAGGGGCACCCAGTCTAGTAGCCCTAGCCAGGTGAAAATTCCTCCACACACTGAGGGATCCCCCATACCTTTGTGTAGGGACCTTCCCCAGAAGGACTCTGTTAGGCAAGGGCAAACCTGGAACCAAAGGTTCCAAACCTGCCATGTCCCTCCAGTGTTCCACCCAAAGGGACCCAACCCCCAGCTGTAGGCAGCCAAAGGTTGACCCTTAGAGCAAAGTGCAGCTCAGTCATGGAAAGACAGGCATACATGGTGACCAGTGATCTGAGGAAACTGAGACCAACTTCCCTAGGGTCTCACTTCCCTGCTCAGACACCTCATCAGCGTTGTCCTTTACCAAAACACCCCACAGGTAGTAATTCCCCATGGTGGAGACCCTCTCATACCCTTAGGGTGAGGGACAACTTAGTGGACCATAAGACAGGGGGTAACCATGCTAGTACAGGTACTTCCTTATATGGCCACTCAGTAATTACAGGCTCACCTGGTCAAGGTTAGCCTCATCTCCTTTCGTTTGGGGGGGGTTATGTAGGAAGGTGGAATCTGACTACATGGTTGCCCCCACTTTTTTCCTGGTGTTTTGTTGGTTTTTGACTTAGTTTGGCTGGGAACCTGCTATTCAGGTCCCCAGCCTATCTGCTTTCTCTTTAAACGACTTGGAGTGCACTCTAGGTGCACTAGTGATTGGATACTGTGGTACCTTATGAGTCCCTAGTATATGGTACCTTAGGTACTAAGGGCATAGGTACTTCACAGGCCTACCAGGGGCTGCAGCATGTATTATGCCACCCCTGGGAAGCAGACTAAATCTGACACCACAGGCCTGCTACTGCAGCCTGGGTGAGGTGGTGCTAGCACTCCTCACTGAGATATAGGTTCCCTATATCTCTCCTACACACACATATAAACCTATCAGTCACCCCTAAGGCAGGCCCTATCGACCCTGAGGGCAGGGTGCTTGGCTTCTATGTGAGGGGGTGCCTCTGCCTGAGCAGGGCCCCTCTGCAGCTCTCAGAGTCCATTCTCTGGTGCTATACTTTTAAGTGCATTATATCCTCGCGGTAAAATGCTAACTTTGGAATGGCTGCATCAAAACATGTCATGTTTGGTGTCAAACATCTTGGAATACTACCCCCCCGCCAGTCCTGGCGGCGGGGGTAGCATTCCACCCTTCTAGAGGGATAGACATGTACCTACTGTGGAAACGCGGTAGAATCCTGCAGAGCCCTGGCATCACAAAATGGATGCCACCAGTCACAGACACTGGGCTGCCCTCCTGCTGATGACCAACACTCGCAGTGGAGGAAGCCCAACAATAGATATCCTGTCCCAAGGGGGTGTGACCACCTCCCAGACAGGGTTTAGTGTATTGGGGCTGGGTGGGTGCACTCTTAGAGTGCTTTGAAGTCCTGCACTGGGGGAGCAGAAGGCTCCTCTGTGCATATGCCAGTTCAAACCGGCTCAGGGCTACCTGTCCCTGCTCTGGCGCGAAACTGGACAAAGGGAAGTGGGTGTAGCCACCCACTCCCCTGACCCTCCCATAGTTAGGGTCATAGAGCTAGTCCCTCCCCTCCTTTTAGTATAAGAGGGGGAACCCGTGCATAGCACCCTAGATTTCCCTGGACGATGCTCTACAAGAAGAATCCTGGACCTTCGACATTCCACTACCTTTGGAAGACTGAAGAATCTCCCTTGGAGTCAAGGAGTGACTCCCCTGCTTGGCAGGCACCAAAAACTACAAACGACGGTCACAAACTACGCCGCTCCCGCCGGAGTCCGAAGTCCGAAGTCCCTGCAGCCCAAGAAGTAGATTTCCTGACTTCTCAATGGCCATCGTGAGTCCCCTGCGCAGCTGAGGCCAGTGGACCCCAAGAGTAACGAGGAACCATGACCCCTGGGTACCGTGCACTATTGTCGAGTGCAACCCCTCACAACGTTCCACAAACTTGTGCTTTGGACCACGTGTGGTCCCAGCCTCCAGCAGGAATCCCTCCTAAGATCAGCAGCCTACCACATCCCGAGTGACCATGGGCCCCTGTGAGAGAATCCTCCCGAGGCGTCTTTGCGATCCCTTGCCAGCCGGCTTGTGGGTCCCCAAAAGACTTTCAAAAGAAACCAAAGGGCTCCCCTGGTTGCTCCAGGCCTGCCCTGACTTACCCTTGCTGGGTGAGTTCCACAGACCTTGCTGGTCTGCACCATTGCCTCTTCACACTTTCCTCGAGACTCGCTGTTACCAAGGCTTGTTGGCTCCGATCGAGTTGCCGACACCGCAGTAAGCCGCAGACATCGTGGGACATGCCAAATCCAGCTACTGGTCATCATCGACGCCTCCTGGACCTCGTGGCTGGTGAGTCAAGGCAACCGTGAACGACCTGAACCCTGCAACGACGGTGGGCATTCATCTTCCTTGCCCCGAGTCACTGCCAAGTGACTTTGAACGCTGTCCCCTCTGCTTTCAGGTCATCCTTCCACCGAATCCAGGCTTGGATTCCACCGGACACTTCTTCTCACCATCACAAGCAGCAAGTCTTCTTTGTTCGCCATTGAAAACGATGCCGCGACCCGACACCAAAGGACACCTGTGCACCCGGCTTCCCTGGGTGAGGTAACTCCAGCACTACGGTGCTCCTGTAGGTGTGGGCCCTCGAACTACTTACCCTGTAATAGACTTGCTTGTAGGTTCACCAGAAGTATCCTAAAACTCTTACTTTCCCCGTGCGATTCTCGCACTGACTCGTACCTGGTTCGCGTCTGTGTTAGACACACCGCTTCCGACTCCCTTGCAAATCCTATCTGTAGACCGTATCCTTCGACTCGTACTGAGTCCGATCGGTGTGTTCGCCTCAAACACGCAAGGGACCTTGAACATTGATATCTCAATTGCGTCTGAGCGCATAGACTCGTACAGGATTCGCATCGGTGCCAGGTCACCGCGTCCGTCCCCTGTGGGTCTCCTACAACTACCTGGGGTGGTTCTTGGGGGTCCCTCGATTCTAGATGCCCTAGACCCAGGTCTAGCAAACTAAGATTGTAATATTCAATTGTGCTAAACTTATCCTGATAATATTTGACTTGTACATATGTTCCTATCCTCTAATCTCATAAAGAGATTAGTAGAGAGTGTTTATTAATAAATACATATATATTTGATATATATACCTGTGTGGTGTCTTTTCATTTGGTGATTCAAGAGATTGTGTGGTAAAACAAGCTGCTTTACATTCCTTCAAGACTTAGCCTGAAGGCTGCTCTCCACAGCTACCACTAGGATAGCTTTCTATAAAGGTTGTCTTAAACCTATCTACCATAAGAGTCGAATTGTTCTGGTGCAAGGTGTCCACTTTAATTAGTGAACAGCATATACCAGGCCAACTTCTCACACCGCACTTTACATTTCAAACAGACAACTACATTATTCGGCCTACTTCAAATGTACCTTTCCTCAGACTCATACAAAGTAGCCTAATCACTGATCCTTCTCCCAACATGTCTTAAATCTCACTTTTCTGCCTTCGGCTCGGGCCTTTAATGCTGGAGTGGGCCTTTAATAGCCGGTATAGCCCGCTACGGCGGGCTATAAGGCTATATTATAGGTTTTATAATATGTATAGTATAATATTTTTAATATTCATGTGTTATGGAGACATTTGGAATGCAAATGAAAGTATTTGTTTATTTATAGATGAGAATATTTGTATATAATTATTTAAAAAATATAATATTATTTTTAGAAATTATTTAAACTTTTCTTTTTTTTCAGATATTTACTATTATTACCAAAAAAGATTGAGTATGGGAAGAAAAGAACAAAAGAAAAGACAAGAGAAAAAGCAGTACTATTTAAAGAAAGAGAAAAGCAGAAATTAGATGAAATTCAAAATGATACATTGAAGAAAAAAACTTCTGGTAAGAGAACTAAAGAACTTGTTAAAACACTTTTAAAGAATGTAAAGATTTTTCAAAATGTGGAAAAGAGAAAGGAAAGTTCTACAAGCAATCGGAAGGAAACAAAAAAAGGACATATTAATAGAAAATAATGTTATGGTAAAACAATCCATGTTGAAATGAGGCTGTAAGAATTTAAGGACTTTAGGAAGAGAATGTATAAAAGTAGAGTACTACAAAATTTATTGAAAGATTGCAAAAAATATAAAAAGAGATTAGCAGCTTATAAAAAAAGCAACAGATTGAAAGTGTTGTAGAAAAAGCTTTTGAATTGAAACGAAAATTATTTATATTGATATTGAAGAGAATGAAAACATTATATAAAACAATGGTGTTTTTGAAGGAGAAAAGCAAAAGAAAAAGATTGGCTAATAGAAGTAACTCCTTCTAATTTTTTACTGGTGACTGGAAACACACTTCTAGCTCTGAGCCTTTCTTTAATGAAGAAAGCTATTTTCAACAAAATACATTAGTTCCTGCAGTTGATACCAGTGGTCGTTGTTATGAAATGAAAAATGGTTGTCCAATTCAAAAAGAAAAGATGGTTGCTAGGGATGTGGAAGAAGTAATAGCTGAAGAAATTCAAGGAAGGTGTACACAAGCTCCAGTATATAAGTGGGATTGTAGTAGTATTTGTAGTATTCGACAGGAATCTATTGACATATTACGAGTTTTTTATGAAGTTATTGCAAAAAAAGTCTTAAACAGAAGATTAAGATGTTACAAGGACTAGATCCATGTAAAGTAAGAAAATATACTAACTTGCAAGGTCATTCTCTGGCTTGTCTTTCAAGAGAAGTGTGTCAAAGTGCTTTCCATCATTTAAGAATGTTAGCAGTACATCACTTACAAATGCGGAAGTTAGTAAGGAGACTCTACTATGTAAAAAGTCCTGCATCATCTTTAAGTAAAATGAACTCAGCTCTTTTGCATGGTTCACTATCGGATGTAAAAAAAAGTTTGTGATGATATACAGTTTCACTATTTTAGTTCAGAAGAGGAGTGTAGAGAAAGTGAGAGCTTGATATGTGTAGGTGTTGATGAACAGGTGGAAGATATTAGTACTGAGAAGTTTGCAGAAGAAATTACAAAGTTTAAGATACTTTCATGTGAAAAACCAAACTATGGGGCTCATTATGATGGTGGAAGAACCGCCACCACTGGGCCGGCGGTGGCGGTCCTTCCACCATCACTGAGCATTTCACCCACCGCCAAATTAGGATGGCAGTGGGTATCGCGGCGGACGCAAAGTCCGTCTGCCGCTTTTCCGCCAGAGGCAATCGAACCGATTGCCTGGCGGACGGAAAAGGGCCACTAATATGGTGGCGGTGCCTAGCAGGCACCATCTGCCATATTATGATGTGCCCTGGAAGAGGCCTTTCCATGGCGGCGCTGCCGCCATGGAAAGGCTGGTGGGGATTGGTTTTGGGGGCACGTTGCTGGCCCCCTCAGTGTGGGGGGAGGGTGTAGGTGCAATGGGGGGTACCCATGGTACCCGCCTACATTCCCATGCACAAGGTGGCAGGCACCACGTGGTGCCTGCCACGTTGTGCATGGGAATGCACATCGTGGCATTTTGGCATTGCAAACGGTGCTGCAGCCAGCAGCACCGCCCGCAATGTTAAAAGGCCAGGATGTGCCTGCCATACTGGCGGGCGCATCCTAATTGGGCTGGTGGGACCACCGCACGTCTGGCGGCCGGTCCCATCACCGCTATGATGGCGGGCGGACTGATGTCTGCCCGCCATCATAATGAGCCCCTATGTTTGTATTTGTTGTCAACGTACTCACTATAGAAATCAAACTAGGAATGTTGATGTGTATTTAAAAAGTGAAAAGGTAAACAATGATAAGTGGGAGCAATTTGGTGCTTATTTGTTGGTGGAAGGTCGTTTTGAGTTGGGTACTGATCAACGTATTTGGAAATATTGTTACAACAAATTAGAAGAGAACAAAGTGCCAGCTAGAGCAATACATAACAACTTAGAGGTGGTAGCTGTTCCTCCGGAACTGGCAGATCTAAATACATATGAATCCATTCTTATTCTGTGCACTCGTTTCACGCTATAGTTTGTATGGAGCCTAAAACAGGTAAGCTGCCTTCAACAGATTTACAAAGAGGTCTGAAAAGAAGAGTTGTGTACTTACCTTTAGATTTTAAGAAAAATATTGAAATTGTTGGTATAGACAGAGAGGAAAGTGAGCCTGTAGTTATTCTAGTAAATGGTGTACCAACAAAGAGTCGAAATATATGGGAAGAGTTAGTAGATGTAACCAAACTTCAAAAGGCTACATTATATCTTGTACAGAACAATATTTATTATAAAACTGTAAATGTGGAAGAACAAGAAATATGTTTTGAAGATGAAACTGAAATTTCAACTGGCCAAATAGAAAAAGTGGACAAGTCCAGGAGTGAAGGGATTTATGAACATTACAGTATACATCCTCTACATTCAAAAGAAGTGATAGGAAACACTATTGAATTATTTCAAATGAAGAAAGCAAAGGGAACTCCCATGAGTGTATGGGAAAAAAGTTTAGAAGCTCGTTGTTTTCTACAGCTCTTCCCCACTGGAGAAGGTGGACGATATGATGAATGAGCAGTACAGATTCCAGCTTCAGAATACTGCTCGTCAAGATTGTACTCTGAAGATCCAAGATTTCGACAGTGTATTCCATATATATTTCATCTTCTGTTTGGAAGTGAATTGTCTGTACTTTTACATGCAGTGAACCATGTATTAAAAACAGGAGTTCATCTTACACATGTTTCTGCAAAGGAATTCATGGACACAGTTCAACAAAGAGACTATCATTTAGAATCTCAGTTAATTAATTTGATGGTGTGTCAACGTGGTACCAATGAGTATTGGTATCATCGTCACGGAGAACTTAAATGTATGTTAAGAAACTTAGGTACCCTTACATGGTTTGTTACACCTAGCTGTGCTGAATATGCGTGGAACGATTTACTTGAATTTCTATGAGAAGCAAATTCAAATGTAAAAAACATTGATTTGAAGACAGCTGGAGAACTGTGTTCCTTGGATACTGTAAATGTGAGCAGATATTTTAATCATAGGTTTCAAGCTATGGTGTCTTTTATCTGCAATAAAAATAATCCACCTCTTGGAGAAGTTACTGATTTCTTTTGGAGAAAGGAATACCAAGCCAGAGGTACTCCTAATGTACACATGCTGTTATGGCTCAAGGATGCACCAAAATTTGGATTTGATACTGATGAAACTGTTTTGTCTTTCATCGAAGAGTATGTTACCGGTGCCATTCCAAAAAAAAGAGGAGAAAACAGCTTGAGACAACAAGTTTTACGGTTTCAAAGTCATCGATGTGGAAAATATTGTCGACGAAAATACAAGTCAAAGGGAAGATTTTATACAAAATGTCATTTTGGATTTCCACGTCCAATAATTTCAAAAGGAAGAGTCAATAGTTTTATGTCAGCAGTAAGGCATACTATAACTCGAAAATCTCCGAAGAATACATACAACTTCAAAAGAACTGAAGTTTCAAAGTATATTAATGACTACAATCCAGTGATTTTGACAATGTGGAATGCAAACATGGATATTCAATATGTTGCAGATAATTCAATTGCTGTTGCTCGGTATGTTACGTCATATATAACCAAATCTGAAAAGACAGAGTTGAAAGAAATGTGGGAAGAAATTTCACAGGAAAAGTGTCTTAGCAAGAAATTGTACAGCTTTAGCTTGAAAATGCTTTCCCACCGAGAGATTGGATCCTATGAATGTTCAGATCGGTTGAGCTGTGCCAGTTTATATTCAAAGTCAAGAGGAAGCATTTGGGTAAGTCTAGGTCTTGCCGCCACACGAAATAGAGTTTTGAAATCTCTTCAAGAAATCGAATACTTAGCATTGAATGAACCAGAAAGTACAGATATTGTTAAAACTAATATGTTGGATACCTACTATCCCAAAAGGAGTCCACATCTGGAAAACCTATGTCTGTATGAAGTACTGCAACATTACAGCTTTAAGAGAAATGTTACAGAAAATATAAATGAAGAAAATATGCAGTGATTGGATGTGACGGATGTTTGGTAAAACATGCCAAAGGAAATCTTATTAATCACAGAAAACTCAATTTTGAAAGTCCAGAGAAGAGGGAATTTTTCTATTTAGCACTTCTGCAACTGTTCAAGCCTTGGCGTAGTGAAGCTGAATTACTTGGAGATTTCAACTGTTATGAACATTCTTTTAATGCATGTAGAGATAGTATTCAATGCACAATCTTCCCAACTTATCTACAAATGTTAAATGATGAGATTGAACAAGAAAATACTATTGCAGCTGAAATAGCTAGAGACAGTTCTCAAGATAGTCAAAGTTCAGGTCCACTAAGTCAAGATACACTAGGATAACCAATTATTGAAAATGAAGCAGCAATAGCCATGAATGAAGTGGAAACTGCAATGCTACAAGCACAACAGGATAATATTCAGGTGGAAAAGTTAGAAGAACATTGAGCAAAAAGAAATATATCTACAAGTGACATAACAGATACAACATTGTTTGCAACGTGGAAAAAAATGTATATTGGATTTTTACCAAGAAAACGTTTTGAATACATTAGCCGTCCTATTGGAGAAGATGTGAACAGAAAGTGGACAGGATTGAAACAATCAGTATTTATAGTTAGTGTTTATGTTATTATTTGTGCTAATTGATATTGGATTCGGAAAATTGTTTTTAAAAGCAATAGTTTATATATTTGTTGTCTATATTGGACCAGTTATAAATGAGAGTATACATTTAGGAATTGTTTTTCAGAGTAATAAAAGACTTAATGTATAAGTTGGACGTAATTTAGAAACTGTAGATAGGTAAACATATAGGTACACATATTGGAAATAATGCTTTGTGGTAATTTGGTTTTTATTTACAATCTCGTTGATTGTTTTTTTTTCCTGCTGTTGTATAATGATACTACGTTGAAATCACTGTGTATGGTGAAATTCAGTAGAATCTGAAAATAGCAAAAAACGAATCTAAAAATGTTATGTAATTCTAAAATTATGTTGCGTTCTTAAAAGTGTAATATTTTAATTTCTGTAATGCATTACATTATATAACATTTTTTTTCTTCTTCTTTACAGTAGATAATGGTGAAGTTTGAAAAGAGTTTTAATTCAGTTTACGACAATACTATTCAAAAATAGTTCCACAGAGTTATGTATCTAAATTACTGAAAAAGGTAAGAATACATAACATAATATGTATGTAACATTCATTTATGTATTATTTATTTCTTAAAAAATAATGTTGAATCTTTACACTATTTAAAAAGTTTTAGATATCATTAGACAGGTAGTATCCCTGCACTCATGCAATTACACAGGCACTACCCATGCACTCCTCCTATCACCCAGGCACTACCCATGCACTCATACAATCACCCAGGCACTATCCATGCACTCTTCCAATCACCCAGGCACTTCCCATGCACTCATACAATCACTCAGACACTACCCATGCACTTATCCATACATTCAGGCACTACACATGCACTCATCCATGCACTCAGGCACTATCCATGCACTCATGCAATTACCCAGGCACTACCCATGCACTCCTCCAATCACCCAGGCACTACCCATGCACTCATGCAATCACTCATGCACTGCCCATGCACTTCTCCATATATTACACTTGCCACAATTCATACAACACTTAGAAGTTTGTCTATTTTTAACCAAATAGGCGGTTCTAACAAGAACCATTTTTTCTTTCTTTTTTCTTTTTAATATCTTTTTGTGTTTTTTAACTCTTTTTTGTATTTTTTTGGCGTTTGTTTGAAAAAATTAAAATATCAACAGAATGAACTGAGAAAAGTTTCTCAAACATTTTGCAATTAAAAACTCATTGCAAAAACAAAACAAAAAAAATTTAACAACGGTGGTTTTTCGCAGCAACCACAATAGCTTCCACAGATTTCTCTCCGTAACAAAGAACTTTTTTGCATTTAATGCACCGCTACTCAAGTCCAGCAAACTCAGATATTATTTGGGTTCTTTGGGTTGTTTTTGAAGAACCTGACGATGATGTTGCTCTCGCGCAAGACGACATGGATGCATTGTCTGTAGGTGTTTAAGCATAGATGAAGTGCCACAGGAGTATTTTTTTTCAGATCCACGAGAGAGGACCTTTTCACAGACAGTGCACGTCACCTGCATGCATTGACCTTTTTTTCACCTGATGGAATCGAAAAAAAATCCCACACAACGCTTTGGTATCGCTGCTTCACAGGTTCTTCCAAATCTTCTTCCTCTTCTCCAGGAATCTGCTGTGGTGGAATTGAAGAAGCCATTTTTTCGTGAAGTGAAAAAAAACATCAAACAAAATGCTAAAAGAAGAGCAGAAAACACAAGAGCTGTGTCTCTGAAGATGTTCTTCGAAGAATGAAAAATTTGGGTGGGGTCCTGCAATTTCTAGAATAAAAAGCTTTTTAACCAATTAAATGCTTTCTTTTGAAGTCACATGGGATTCGCGCACCCGATGCGCAACCAGCGTGCACCAGACGCGATTTTTGAAAAATATATTTAACAATAATATATCTTTTTTCCAGTTATTTACAATTGGGTATATTAATCTCTTGGTATAATATATATAATAAAGTTATATACATATTCTTTTAAAACTAAATAACTTTCGCTCGATTTGCGCACCTGACGTGACCCCGGAAATACATACGTGACGTTACGTGGGCCGGTCACGGCTCCCATAACTTCATTATAAGACGTTCAACATCCATATTATTTATGTAAATATCACTTTCATAAGTCTTTCAATAAAGCATATATGATTGATTTAATAAATTTATAGTATATATCATGTATTTAAAATTAATAAAAAAAGAAAAATGAGAACTGCGCACCCTTCGCATACCGTACACGTATCGTGCACGACTTAACCAATATGGCGGCAAAATTCTTGGATTTGCGCACCCACCGTGACTGGTACACGATCGGTACACAAATCTCACTTTAAAAAAAAACTAAAAATGTAAATGTATATTTTATAAAGGATAAAAAATCACATTATTTTTATAAAAGCTTAAAACATTTTTTTTTTTTTTAGACATTACAGTTAGAAATTAGCATTTAAAAAACCTTTGAAATTCACTTAAAAAACCATACGTTTCAGGGACGTTATAGTTAGAAAGTAGCATTTAAAAAACCTTTGAAATTCACTGAAAAAACCATAGGTTTCAGGGATGTTATAGTTAGAAATTAGCATTTAAAAAACATTTGAAATTCACTGAAAAACCCACAGGTTTCAGGGACGTTATAGTTAGTTGGACATTTACTCATACAAAACCAGAAAAATGTGGCTGTTATAGTTAGTTGAGCTACCTATAACTCGCGCCCCCGCAATGCACTGCTGATGACGTCACATATTACATCACTCATGACATGGTCAGGGACATCACTGATGACATCACTGATGACATCTCAAATAACCGAGTCACAAGGAAAAAGGGAAAGAAATGTTTTAAATGAAGGAAAGGGGGCAAGGTAGAAACACCCTGACCCCCTAGGTCTGGTCAGGGGGTCCCACAGGGTCTCCCAAGGCCAAAAAAAGCCTTTTTTCCCCTTTTTTCAGCTGGGTGCGCGAATCCCGACGAGAAAATAAAAAAACGAAGCGCGGTCTCCTGTGCTTCGTTTCAATGAGCCCCCGGGTGGGCCAGGTCCCGGGGGTATTTGAGAATATTTATGCGGTGCCCTTCTGAGGCCCCCCGCAGCCCCGGGGACCGCCACGTCCCTGGAGCTTTTTTATATATGTGTTGGTGGGGGGGTACATGGCCTGTTTCATAAATATGGTGTGGGGGGTCGAGCCCCCCCACATGCCCCAGGGACCACCACCTCCCTGGGGCACTAATTATGTTAATACTGGGGTCCGTTGCAGGCCCCAGGGACCACCACCTCCCCAGGGCTTTAAACTTGGTGGGTGGGGGGGCCACGCGGCCCCCCTCCTGGAGTCCTCTATGGTCCTGGGGACCGCCACCCCACCAGGGCCTGCTCCAGCAATGTCTCGGGGTGCCCACCCCGGGACTTTGAAGTTTGCAATGACAGGGCAGGAGCACGGCTCCCGCCCTGTCATTGCAAACTTGTGCTTCACTTCATGGAAGCGAGAGCAGAAAACCTGCTCTCGCTTCCATGAAGCGAAGCAGATTGCTTTTGGACAAGGGGAGTTGCATGTCAGCAGCTCCCCTTGTCCAAAAGCAATGCCGGCTCCCGCAGGAGGCGGGGAGCCGGCAGGGACTGCGGGGGCATTGAGGCTCTGCCGTGGTCCCCAACGTGAGCGCCTGCCCCTGGGGATTGGGTCCCCGGGGCCAGAAGTGGCCTAGGGAAGGGGGGCGACACTGCCCCCCTCCCGTATTTTTGTAATTTAAAACAGAGGCAAAGCCCCAGGGGATGGGGTCCCCGGGGCCAATAATTGGCCTAAGGAGGGGGCCCTTGCGGTCCCCCTCTTTATGAATATTATGTTATTTTATTAAAAAATAGATGGCTATGCCCCGGGGGATTGGGTCCACGGGGCCGAAAGTGGCCAAGGGAAGGGGGGCCATGCAGCCGTTCTTCCATAATTTTTTTTAAAAAAAGAAAGAGGTAATGCCATGGGGGATGGGGTCCCCGGGGTGATTTTTGAATAATGGGAGTTTGGAGTCGCGACCCTAACGCAGCTCTCAGCGCAGCCCCACCGTGTAACGTCACGGTGGATTCACTGTTCCTCCATAAATAAATAATTTAGAAGTATATAATTTATATTCACTGAAAAAACCATAGGTTTCAGGGACGTTATGGTTGGTAATTAGCATTTAAAAAACCGTTGAAATTCACTGAAAAAACAACAGGTTTGAGGGACGTTAAAGTTAGTTGGACATTTCACTCATACAAAACCAGAGAAATTTGGCCGTTATAGTTAGTTGAGCTAACTATAACTTGCACCCCGCAATGCACTGCTGATGACAACACAAATTACATCACTCATGACATGGTCTGTGATATCACTGATGACATCACTGATGACATCTCAAATGACATCACTGATGACACCACTGATGACATCATCCAGTGACTGAGTGTTTCTAAAAAGTTGACGAATGTTATATATATATGCATGCATTTAAGCATGTATTAATGAAAACAGTGATGTACGTTTTCTATGTCTATTGCCGCTAAATTTGAACAGTCACTTTAAAAGGGGAATCTAAGCCCCAAGGCGCTGACATGTGATCAAGGCCATTGATCGGCCGAAAGGCGTCATGGCGACATGGTGATTGCTGAATAAAAGATAACCGGCACGATAATTGGGTCTGCTCTCATCCTTTCGCACACATAAAACGTCGGACGAGCTTTCTGAAATATATATATATATATATATATATATATACGCCATGGTGTATTGAAGAATGAGTGGGTGTATGAGTGTCTCACTGGATGATTTAGTGAGTGTGTGACTGACTGTATAAGTGAGTAATTAAATGTGTCTTAGAGAATGCATGGGTGAATGACTAATCTGTGTGAATGTTTGTATCAGTCTGTCAGTTGGTCTGTAAGTGGCTGCATGTGTTGGTGAGTAGGTACATGAGTGTCTATATGACTTATTGATTAGTAGTCTGAGTACCTGTATAGGTGACTGAGTGTCTGTGTGGGTGAGTGAGGGGGAGTTTGACTCCCTGCATGGATGTATGAGTGGGTGAATCCCTGGGTGTATGGGTTCATGAGTGCATCTTTGAGGTACTGTATGGGTGAGTGAGTGTGCATATGGCTGTGTCTGTGAGTGAATGGATGGATGTCTCAGTGGTATGTGTGTGAGTAACTGCATATGTGTAAGGCATTATATGTGAGTGTGGGAGTATATAAGTGACTGTATGTGAAGGTGAGTGATTGTGAGAGTGGCTGTATGGATGAGTGTGTGATTGTGTCAGTGATTGTATAAGAGAGTAAGTATGTCTTAGTATCTGTATGAATAAGTGAGGAGATGGGTGTATAACTGTATAGGTGAGTAAATAGCAGTGTGATTGATTCTTTGCATGACTGAGTAGCTGTGTTTGTAACTCTATAGGTGAGTGGTGGTGTGTGACTGTCTGTATAGGTCTGTGAGTGTATATGATAGTGGCTGTATTGATGAGTGACTGCATGTATGAGTGACTGTATGGGTGAGTGAGTGGATGTGTGTGTAGACCTAAGAATCACTGAGTAGGTATGTAGTTATTGGTATTGGTGTGTCTATGGTTTTGAGAATGGCAGTCTGTAATTTAGAGTGGGTGCATCAAAGGTTATATTAGGGTGTGAGGAGGTGCATCAGATTATCATGTGGATGATGTCATCAGTGATGTCATTTGAGATGTCATCAGTGATGTCATCAGTGATGTCACTGACCATGTCATGGGTGATGTAATATGTGATGTCATCAGCAGTGCATTGTGGGGGCGAGAGTTATAGATAGCTCAACTAACTATAACGGCCGAATTTCTCTGGTTTTGTACGAGTGAAATGTCCAACTAACTATAATGTCCCTGAAACCGGTGGCTTTTTCAGTAAATTTCAAAGGTTTTTTAAATGCTAATTTCTAACTATAACGTTCCTAAAACCTATGTTTTTTTCTGTGAATATATATATATATATATATATATATATATATATATATATATATTACCTACTGGCGGTCGCCAGTAGGTAGTTATAGTTAGGAACTAGTTTCCATAGGAAAAACATTTTTTGATTTGCCAATATCTTTGGCACCGTTTGACGAATCTTTGCGAAATTTTCAAAACTAATGGGGCGGACCGGTCAGCTCCTGTCTTGAAAGTTTCGGGGTGATTCGTCAAGCAGGGGCTGAGAAAAAAGGGGGGTCCCAAAACACGTTTTCCCCATGTTAATTTCCATAGGAATCTTGAAACAGGTTACAGCCCGAATTGCTGGACGAAATTACACCAAATTTGGCAAAAAGGTAGGTCTTGGTCTAGAAAGCGTGCTTTTTTTTTTAAATGGTGTAAATCGGTTCAGTAGTTTTTAAGAAATTCAAAAATAAAAAAATATTGATATCTGGGCAGAGCCTAACCACACATCTCATCGTGAGATCTGATTGGCTGTCAGCACTCCAAACCAGGAAGTGTTGGCAGCCATCTTGTGACTCGGTTACCGAGTCACAAGAAAACAGTACAAAACAGGTGGAAAACAAGAAAAGGGGGCGGGGTAGAAACACAATGACCCCCTAGGCCTGCTCAGGGGGTACCATAGGGACCCCCAGGCCCAAAAAAAGCATATTTTTTTTTAAATCGGCAGAATTTGCGCTGGGTGCGCAAATTGTGGCGAGAAAATTTTAAAAAACAAAGCGCAGGCTCCCGCGCTTCGTTATCTGTAAGCCCCCGGGTGGGCCAGATCCCGGGGACTATGCCTAGTAGTCTTGCTTTTTTCTGCACATCTCTTGCCTTTTTGTGCGCATCTCTTGCCTGTTTCTGCACTTCTCTTGCCTCTTTCTGCACATTTCTTACTCTTTCTGCACCTCTGTTGCTTCTTTCTGCACTTCTCTTGCCTCTTTCTGTACCCATGTTGCTTCATTCTGCACTTTCCATGCTTCTTTATGCATCTGTCTTGCTTCTTTCTGCACCCCTGTTGTCTCTTTCTGCACTTGTCTTCCCTCTTTCTCTACCTTTCTTGCCTGTTTCTGCATCTCACTTGCCTCTTTCTGCACTTTTCTTGCTTCTTTCTTTACCTCTGTTGCTTCTTTCAGCAATTCTCTTGCCTCCTTCTGCGGTTCTCTTGCCTGTTTCTGCACCCCTCTTGCCTCTTTCTGCACCCATCTTCCCTCTTTGTACAACTCTCTAGCATCTTTCTACACCTCTCTTCCCTCTTTCTGCACCTCTCTTGCCTCTTTCTGCACCTCTATTGCTTCTTTCTGCACTTCTCTTGACTCTTTCTGCACCCTTTGTGCTTCTTTCAGCACCTCTGTTGCTTCTTTCTGCACTTCTCTTCCTTCTTTCTGCACCCCTCCTGCCTCTTTCTGTACCCCTCTTGCCTCTTTCTGCACCTCTCCTACCTATTTCTGCACCCTTCTTGCCTCTTTTTGCACCTCTGTTGGTTCTTTCTGCACTTCTCTTGCTTCTTTCTGCACCTCTCGTACAAATTTCTGTATCCCCCTTACCTTTTTCTGCACCTCTGTTCCCTCTTTCTGTACCTTTCTTGCCTGTTTGTGCACCTCTCTTGCCTATTTTGGCACCTCTGTTGCTTCTTTCTGCACTTCTCTTGCCTCTTTCTGTACCCCTCTTGCCTCTTTAAGCACATTTGTTGCTTCTTTCTGCACTTCTCTTGCTTCTTTCTACACCCCTCTTGCCTCTTTCTGTACCCTTTTGCCTCTTTGTACACCTCTCTTGACTCTTTCTGCACCTCTCTTGCCTTTTTCTGCAGTTCTCTTGCCTATTTCTGTACCTCTGTTGGTTCTTTCTGCACTGCTCTTGCTTCCTTTTGCACCTCTGTTGCAAATTTCTGCATCCCTCTTGCCTCTTTCTGTACCCATCTTCCCTCTTTCTGCACCTCTCTTGCCTCTGTCTGCACACCTGTTCCCTCTTTCTGCACCCCTTTTACCTATTTCTGCAACTCTCTTGCCTCTTTCTGCAGTTCTCTTGCCTCCTTCTGCAACTCACTTGCATATTTCTGCACTTCTCTTGTTTCTTTCTGCACCCTTCTTCATTTTTCTGCACATCTCTTGCCTCTTTCTGCACATCTCTTGCCTCATTCTGCACATCTCTTGGTTCTTTCTGCTCTGCTCTTGCCTCTTTCTGCACCCCTCTTGCCTCTTTCTGCACCTCTTTTGCTTCTTTCTGCACTTCTGTCTCATCTTTCTGCACCCCTCTTGACTCTTTCTGCACCTCTGTTGCTTCTTTCTGCACTTGTATTGCCTCTTTCTGCTCCTCTCTTGCTTCTTTCTGCACCCCTGTTGTCTCTTTCTGCACTCTTCTTCCCTCTTTCTGCACCTCTCTTACTTCTTTATGTACTTCTCTTGCCTCTTTCTGCACCTCTCTTGCTTATTTCTGCACCCTTCTTCCTTTTTCTGCACATCTCTTGCCTCTTTCTGCACGTCTCTTGCCTCATTCTGCACATCTTTTGGTTCTTTCTGCACTGCTCTTGCCTTTTACTGCACCCCTCTTGCCTCTTTGTGCACCTCTTGTGCTTCTTTCAGCACTTCTCTCTCCTCTTTCTGTACCCCTCTTGCCTCTTTTTGCACCTCTGTTGGTTCTTTCTGCACTTCCCTTGCTTCTTTCTACACCTCTGTTGCTTCTTTCAGCAATTCTCTTGCCTCTTTCTGCACTTCTCTTGCTTGTTTCTGCACCTCTCTTGTATCTTTCTGCACCTCTGTTGCCTCTTTCTTCACTTCACTTGCTTCTTTCTGCACCTCTCTTGCCTCTTTCAGCATCTCTGTTGCTTTTTTCTGTACTTCTCTTGCCTCTTTCTGCACCCTTCACGCCTCTTTCAGCACCTCTGTTTCTTCTTTCTGTACTTCTCTTCCTTCTTTCTGCACTCATCCTGCCTCTTTCTGTACCTCGCTTGTCTCTTTGTGCACCCCTCCTACCTTTTTCTGCACCCTTCTTGCCTCTTTTTGCACCTCTGTTGGTTCATTCTGCACTGCTCTTGCTTCTTTCTGTACCTCTCTTGCCTCTTTCGGCACCTCTGTTGCTTCTTTCTGCACTTCTCTTGCCTCTTTCTGTACCTCTGATTTAGAAGTAGTTTTAATCCCCCTGCCCTATTATATACTAGGGCCTTAAGGGGAGTTCATGACAATCACAGGGGTACCCCAACCCATAGTGTACCCTAGTGTATGTAGGTGTTTTCACTGTATTCTAAGTGTCTTTCAGCATAGCACTGGCTCCGGGCCTGGTTAGTCAGAGTCAGTTACCACCAGTACCAGTCAGCAAAAAGTTGGGGGCACAGGATGACTATGCAACAAAGCCTCTTTCTGCACCTCTGTTGCTACTTTCTGCATATCTCTTGTTTCTTTCTGCAACTTTCTTCGTCTTTCTGGACTTCTGTTGCCTCTTTCTGCATTTCTCTTGCTTCTTTCTGCGCTTTTCTTCCTCTTTCTGCACATGTCCTACCTCTGTAGGAATAGTTAGAAATTAGCATTTAAAAAACCTTCGAAATTCACTGAAAAACCATAGGTTTCAGCGACGTTATAGTTAGAAATTATCATTTAAAAAACCTTTGAAATTCACTGAAAAAACCATAGGTTTCAGGAACGTTATAGTTAGTTAGATATTTCACTCATACAAAACCAGAGAAATTCGGCCGTTATAGTTAGTTGGGCTAACTATAACTCGCGCCCCCGCAATGCACTGCTGATGACGTCACATATTACATCATTCATGACATGGTCAGTGACATCACTGATGACATCACTGATGACATCTCAAATGACATCATCCATGTGATAATCTGATGCACCTCCTCATACCCTAATATAACCTTTGATACAACACTAATAGGAAAGGAGCGTTTCTCCGTATTTCTATGTCATCAATCAATTATTGAAATTCTCAAAAAAGTCCAGTCCACAGTCCAATTTTCAATTCCAGAAAAGTATTCCAAATTTATTAATGAACACACATAGTAAAATGTAATTGATTCAATATCATCAAATCTTTTCAGCCTACGCGTTTCGTCCTTACCCGGACGTCATCAGGGCTGAAAAAAAGAAAAAATACATACACCACATAGAAATACGGAGAAGCTCTCCTTTCCATTTAGTGTTGTTTCATTGAGGACTGTGGCCTGGGAGCGGTGGACCACAGGGTGTTGAGCGTTGCCATTAAAATTGAAACAAAGGTCCAAGAACAGTGACTAGTGGGCACATGTGCTAAGCCCTCACCGCCTTTTGTTTAGATAACCTTTGATACACCCACTCTAAAATACAGACTACCATTTTCGAAACCATAGACACACCAATACCAGTTACTACATACCCACTCACTGATTCCTAGGTCTACACACACATCCACTCATTCACCCATACAGTCACTCATACATGCAGTCACTCATCAATACGGCACTATCATCTGCACTCATACACCTATACAGACACTCACACACCACCACTCATCCTTAGAGATACTCACACACCTAGTCAGTCATGCAAAGAATCAATCACACTCCCATTTACTCACCTATACAGTTATACACACACCACTTCACTTATTCATACATATGCTAACACATACTTACACTCTTATACAATCACTAGTACAAGCACACACTCATCCATACAGCCACTCCCACATTCACTCACTCTCACATATAGTCATTTATATACTCCAACACTCACATATACTGCCTTTAACATATGTAGTTACTCACACATGTACCACTGAGATATCCATTCACTCACCAACGCACCCATACACACACTCACCCACCCATACAGTCCATCACAGATGCACTCTTGAAGCCATACACCCAGTGAATCACGCACTCACACATCTATGCACAGAGTCACACGCCCCCACCCACACACACAGACACTCAGGCACCCATACAGATACTCAGACAACCAATCAATAACCCATATAGACACTCATTTAGCTACTCACCAACCCATGCAACCGCTTACACACCAACTGACAGACTGATACAGACATTTACACAGTTTAGTCACTAACTTGTGCATTCAGTAAAACACGTTTAATCACTCACTTATACAGACAGTCAGGCACCTACTAAATCATCCATTCAGACACTTATACACCCACACATTCTTCAATACACCTTCGCATATATATATAAAACATATTTAAACTTTACAGAAACACACAGTCACTGGATGATGTCATCAGTGATGTCATCAGTGATGTCACTGAGATGTCATCAGTGATGCCATCAGTGATGTCACTGACCATGTAATGAATGATGTAATATGTGACATCATCGGCAGTGAATTGCGGGGGCGCGAGTTATAGTTAGCTGAACTAACTATAACGGCCGAATTTCTCTGGTTTTGTACGAGTGAAATGTCTAACTAACTATAACGTCCCTGAAACCTGTGGTTTTTTAAGTGAATATATATATATGTATATATATATATATATATATATATATATAAACTGAGAGCTTGAATGGCGCAGAAGAAGACAGTGATAATTAGAACAGACAAAAAGTAGACACAGGTGGGAAGACTTCAAGCGAGGTGCAAATTAAGCGCTCATTTAAAGACTTCTATGAAAAGATGTATAGGGCTGGAAAATATATAGGAGATGAGCATGACTACTTTTCTAGATGGAGTTACCCTTCTCAAGTTGACAGACTCCCAAGCAAATACATTAAAGAGCCCAATTACACTAGAGAAGATGATACTACCTATAGCTCACTTTTACAAAACATCGACAGAGACTAGAGTCTGTGCTCACCTGTCTCTTTAAGGCAATAGCCAACACATACTCCTTCAGATCAACAATGCAAGAAGTGGCCTTTATAGTAATTAGCAAGCCTGTAAATGACTCACTGTTGTTTGCCTAGTATAAGGCCATTTCATTGCTGAACATTGGTTTGAAGCTATTTACTAGCACCCTTGCCTATAGGTGAAGGAACTATGTGCAACCTCTGCTAAACATCGACCAAGTGGGAATCATATCTAGACATAACTGTGCCAATAACATTAAATTGCTAGATATTGGGAACCCAAAAAGAGGCACTCTTTTTTGCAATAGATTCTCAAAAAACATGTGATCTTGTTCGCTGACCCTTCTTGCTCTGCATATTGCAATGCATGGGTGTGAGCCCTAGGTTCCTGGACTGGACATTTAGGTCTCTATTACGAGTCTGATGGACCATGGACTGCCAGACTTGTGGTAGTGCAGAGGTGGTGATCTTCCAACCGCACTATTACAATTTGGGTGATCCAACCGCCATTGCTTCGCCGCAACCGCCAGGGAACCGCCATTCCCTGGTGGTGTTGTGGTGGTCAGGAACCCTCAATGTGCTTGGAAGGACCGCTGCAGTCCTGCCAAGCATAATACGAGTGTCCTCTCTGCTGCAGTTTTTGTGGCAGTTCCTCCACCATGAAAAGAGTGGCAGAGAGGAAACAAAGAGGGCCATACAGGGCCCCCTAGTGACCCTGGGGTACATGCAGGGGGGCACAACATGTGCCCCCTGTGTGAATGCACCCCAGTTCCTGTATGTCATGGACTTTACAGTCCATTTTCAGGACCCCGCGTAGGAAAGTAAAAAAAAAGGCCTGCCAGAGATGAGAAACAATCTGGCCGGGGGCCTGACCACAGGTTTAGCTGTGCAGCAGTGGGGCGAACCCAGACCCATACCGCCAAAATCACAATCAGGTCCTAAGTAACTACAAATACCCACAGGCAAAAATTAGAGTAACTTGATCCTCCCCCAGTCCATTGGTGTTTAGATGGGGGAATGACAGGGCTGTCTGCTGTTGCCGCTTTTTTATGTCATCTATATGTAGCCACTGGTTATTGCAATTCGACAAACCAACATCATTTAGGGTATAAAATGTGGCGACATTGAACATCAAATGGGTAACTGATGATGTAATAATAATGATGTCGGAACATGGGACTTCGCTCCCTAGTGTGACAAAATTATACAATATTTTGGAAAGGCCTTTCGGTTTAAAATGATCTTTTATACCTGGATTTTTCAATATGGCTAAGGCAGATCTGTCAATGGTTAGGGGACCTATTTGACTTAAAGGATCCCAAATAATTTGAAGAGATTAAGGCTGACTATGGCACACAGAAACAGGAGAGATACAGATACCTTAAAATCTGGTACTGGGTGTCCCATACGGTCAAAAGAGGCGATGAGCCACACCCTGAAACCCTTTGAATAATGGTTGATAACTAAAACTGGGAATAAACACACACTGTCAGAAATATACCAACATCTACAGGGGAAAAATTCAGAAAAGAAAACGCCAGGTCAGGCACAATGGGAAACATATTTGGGCCACACTCACATAATGAATGAGTGGTCATCCATTTTTCGCAGGGCAAACGTTTCCTCTATTAGCGTTTTCATCAAAGAAACAATGATCAAGAAAGTCAATAGGTCCAGTGTTAGCTCACGCGCTAAGTCACCCCAGAGACACCTAACACATGGGTAACACTAGATCTAAGGAATGCTGAAGGGGTTACAGTGATACTGGCACTCGTCTTCGCATATTATGAAACTGCCTGAAACTCACAAAAGACTGGGCAGAATTAGTAGACGACATTGATGCAAGGTCAGAAACTAAACTATTGAGATTCCCCCACACATAGTGCTGGGGGTGGCAGACAGACTCTCCTACACTCTCTGACCAGGCAGGAGAAAAGGATAATAATTATTTTAGTAGCAGTTAAACAAACTATGCTGGCCACGTGGGGGACAAACCAAGTACCGGACCATATTTCCTGGCTATGCAGAGTGTTGGACATCCTAATATTGGAAATGAAAACTATGATCTAGAGCAAGGAAGAAAAGACTTTGAAACACGCTGAGGACCTTGCCTGGAACTCCTTTCAAATGAATTGAAGAATGTTTTGTTCACCAAATACCTCAAGGTACCTAGACTGGCAGCACGGAAAACAGGAATCTTTGTGGGGCACTGACCAGAGATACATTAATGTAGCTTCACCCTAAAAGCGTTGTATCAGCCCCCGTAACAAACCAAACACATGCACTGACAAATCTTGTACACCAGAGCTGTGTTTGGTAAACAATCAGAGGACAACTGTGACTACTGAAGATGGGTGTGATTTAGAGAGGGGTTTGGTGGATTTAGGTGTTTATGCCTTTTTTGGGATATGTGCCAGACCTTTTCTTCCTATCATGCTCAGGAGTCCCCATGTCAAACTGTTATTTGATTTTATATTTAGAATATTTTTCATTCCAGCTATTAATTTTATTCTGAATGTTGACCTTATGTTGAAACCATTAGCTTATTATAAATTATTCATTTACTTGAATAACTAACTAACTTGTGCCTTCCGTAAGGCACAAGCTAGTTAGTTTAAAGTTTAAATAAACCTAAATGGTTTGACTTTGTATCCGTATCTTGCGAGGATGTGAATTCGAATTCGAGTTCTTGGGTTGATATCTGTGGTGACTCACATGACCCTGATCCTACAAACTATGGTTTCTGAGAGCTTAATGAGTTTTCTTGAGAAAGAGCGCACAGACCTATTCAAGTATTACCCACAGATAAATATTTTTTCCCTAGATATTCCATTAAACATTTCAAACCTTTCTATTTATGTGGGCAGGTTGAAGTATAGACTAAAAATCTGGGTCAAAATGTGCAGTAAAAATGTTTTTTCTTTGCTGTTTATCATATTGTTTGCTGCTCTCAGCACTGTAATTTGGGGCGCACAATGCAATGCAATGCTCTTCTAAAGCAGCTACTTTTCTAATTTTCTAATTTTAATGGTAGAGAAACTCCCATCTACTACTCAGTAGTAGCAGATTTTTCAGGATCTCCCTTCTGCACTTGTTAATTAGAGGTGTTGCCAGGGTGCCAACGGCCTTAATGCCGGCAGGAAACATGCCCACCCCTTACCACAGGCGGCCAATGACAGATCAATTAAGAGTGACCCCTGCGCAAGCATCTTTTTGCACAAGGTCAATATTTCACGTGGTCGGACAGTTTCCAACCTACTGAATTTTCTGCCTTAAAAGTTCAAAAGGTCGAAAATGCTCAAATTTAACTGGAGGAAAAACATGGAAAATATCAAAACATCTGGATTTATGGGTTGAAAAGCACGAACAGTTGCATGTTATACCCTATCTTTAAGGCTAAGCTAAAATAATGGAGCTATTTGTCAGAACACTAGGGTCTTAGATTTCACCTGATGGAATAAATATTTTATGTAATGAACTGCCCACATTTTTATGTGATTTTTATTTATTTATTTATTTATTTCTGAAGTTTTCGTTTCATATTTGTCTTAAAAAGAGCTAAAGAACAGAGAACCGAAAAGCGAGTTTAGTGGGAAAGGTTTTGTAAAAATATATGATTGCTCAACCACTTTCTACTTTTATTCCTCTGTCACAGTAATTATAGAGAACGTAAACGCTGAAATGACAGCTCTGTAGGCTGTTCCAATTGCTTTTTATTCTACTGTCAATCCAGTTCACCTCCAGCTTGAAGAGAAGATACTGAATTTTCTTAGCCTTGATGTTGAGCCTTCTAATAAATAATTTGTGCTATTAATGTTTTTCTATCCAGACCACCACTGAATTCAAGTTACATAATGCATTTGCAGAATATTTTTACAACTCACTCCTCAGCTTCTTTCTTACTTCATTTTTACAGATGAGCAATACAGTTTAAATTTGGATTTATCAGCTGAAGGCACTATTCTTTAGAATTGTCATTTATTTTGACTCAAAGTATCTTATGAAACCTTAAAACAAAATGCAGATTAGATTCAACGTTCTATAATGAATAAGATTAAAACAAATGCAATAGCTAATTGCAACAATGTAAATTAGGGCTAGCTAGGCATAGTAGTTAATTTCCCTGGGTGACTTTGGTTCCCTTGGCACTGTCAGTGCTTCCGCTGGTGAAATCAGGGGGAGTGGGTATAGAAGCAGACTATACTTTAGAACCACTGCCATATATTATAGCATCAGGGACTAAAAGTTGACAATCCGTAACAAGCATGTTTCAGTGCTTATTATCAAAGGGACTGGAAAGATGAAGGGATGACAGAAATTAGGAGGCCTAAAGGAGGCATTAATACGTCCAAGGGACGAGATTCCCAGGCTTTTGCTTTCAGGACCCTTGTACAAATATATTTCTGCACGGAATTTCCCACAATTGCATTGAGATCCACTATAAGAGTTCAGAATTGCTGCACCATAATACTTCTCAAGCATGAAAGAGAGAACCATAGAGAGAGGAAAGACTTGGCTGAGGTACTTTGCTTGTCTGTTGTCCAGCCAAACACATTGTCCTGCTACTGATTTAAGGAGTTTTGTTCTCTGCCCATATCCCTAAACAATAAGCAAATTCTAGTAGAGGGTATGAGGAAGTCCACCATGACAGATCCAATATACCTAGGCAACTGCATTATGCATCCAGGTAAGGACTGTTGTCTAAATAATCCTGTAACTGAAAGCCCTGAAACCATGGAACAGTGCATCAGGGCCAGAAATGTACCACGGGCACTAAAGCATCACAAAGCATCAAGGAAATCTCACAAACAGCCACGCTCAATCTTATGTCAACCTTAGGTACTTTCTTATATTCTGATGAATTCTAAGAAGGGCAAATTCATCATTAAAGTCAAAGGGAGGCTTGGCTTTTCACAAAACATTATGCTTGTAAGGTCAAAATAAGTTTCATTGATTGGTTCAAATGGGCCATTCCATTTATGAAATCATCAACCATTAACGGTCAATCTTATATTAAAGTGCAAAGGCACTGTTGGTTGTAGACCACACTTTACACTTTAAATTAGCTACCACCTTTTATCCACATGCAATGGAATATGATGGGGATATTGCAGGTGTTTCTAATCCAAATAAATCCTGCTTGCCAAAGGCTTACATCTTAAACCTGGTACCAAAGGAAATGAGACAGCTGTTGTCATTTCCATTAACATATATCATCTTTGTTTTTGTTCTAAATGATTGGCACTTGGCAGCCTCTGGAGGGAGATGCTCTCTACACGCACCCATATCTATCTATCTATCTATCTATCTATCTATCTACCTACCTACCTACCTGTCCGTCCGTCCGTCCGTCTGTCTGTCTGTCTCTCTCTATATATATATATATATATATATATTTTGGAAAACGTTGTGCCCATGCACAAGAGCGCACTCGAGACCAGCGCTGATGGTGGCACATCTTTATTCAAGTAGAACCGCTGTCATCAAGAGGGCCCAGCCGCGGAGAGCAGCACCACCCCGATGATTGGAAAGGGGGCCGTGAGGCTTCGCATTTGCAGAGTCTTCTGGAGCAGCGTGGGGGTTGATTTTGAGCCGCTACATGCAGAGGGGCCCATCCAGGGTTGAATGCATTAAGACTTGCAGATAGAGATTGTGGCCATAGACATTGTGACACACTGCAAGTCCCAGAATTCAGTTGGGACTGACCTCACAGCGGATTGGCCCATTGGAGGGCGTGTTAGGTCAAGTGGATGCAGGTGTGTTGGACTGCAAGCTGCGGTGTTGTACCAGGAAGAAGGGAGCCATCCCCGAAACGCGTCGTATTTTAAACACTGCCACTGTGCTGTACCTACCCTCTTGATGACAGCGGTTCTACTTGAATAAAGATGTGCCACCATCAGCGCTGGTCTCGAGTGCGCTCTTGTGCATGGGCACAACGTTTTCCAAAATATATATATATATATATTACCTACTGGCGGTCGCCAGTAGGTAGTTATATTTAGGACCTGATTTGTATTAAAAAGCTGTATTTGATTTGCCAATAACTTTGGCGTTGTTTGACAAATCTTGGTGAAATTTTCAAAACTAGTTTGACGCTCACTTCAGCTCCTGTCTTGAACATTTCAGGGTGATCCGCGCGGGGGCTATGAAAAAAGGGGGGGTCCCAAAACACTTTTTCTCCATGTTAATTTCCATAGGAAACTTTAGACAAGACTACAGCCTGAACTGCGAACGGAATTACACCAAATTTGGCAGACAGGTAGCTCTTGTTCCAGAAAACACTCTTGTTGTTAAATGGTGTAAATGCATTCAGTAGTTTCTGAGAAATTTAAAGATTTCTTAGATATACAACTGTGGCTGCGGTGGATCCACGACCCCTTCCAATCTCGTGCCTGAGATCTGATTGGCTGCCAACAGTTCAAACCAGGAAGTGTTGGCAGCCATCTTGTGACTCGGTTGAACTGAGTCACAAGAAAAAACATTAAAAATAATATAAGGGGACAGGGTAGCAACACCCTGACCCGCTGGGCCTCTTGGGGGGGGGTCCCACAGGGACCACCCAGGGCCCAAAAAGCATTTTTTTTAAATTAAAATTCGACGGGAGTCGTGTTGGATACGTGAATCCTGCCAATTTTTCTAAAAAACTTAGCGCGGGTTGCAGCGCTTTGTTTAATTAGGCCCCTGGGTGGGCTAGGTTCTGGGGGCAATTCGAAATAATAATGTGGGGAACCGCGACCTCCCTGGGACTATAGTAAGTTAAAATGCGTGTGGCAACTCCAGCCTCCCCATGCAGCCCCGGGACTGCTACCTCCCCGGGGCTATAGTAAACTAAAATACATGGGGTGGCTCCAGAGACCGCCACCTTCCCCGGGATCATATACTGAATAGTGGGGCACAAATGAAGTAATGAAGGGGTCCTTTGCGGACCCCCGGCCCCAGAACCACCACCTCCCCGGGGCTATACTGATGATGGGAGGGGAGCCCCCCTCCAGGAGCCCTCCATGGCCCTTGGGACCGCAAGCCCCCAGGGCAGGCTCCAGCAATGTCCCTGGGTGCCCACCCCCAGGACATTGCAGTTTGCTATGGCTTGGCGGGAGCACAGCAGGGACTGCGGGCGCCTTGAGGCTCCCCCCGCGGTCCCCAACAAGAGGTCATGCCCTGGGGATGTGGTCCCTGGGTCAATATCGGCCTGGGGAGGGGGGCCGGTGTGGCCCCCCTCCCCATTTAAAAAAAAAGGTGAAGGCCAAGTCCCGGGGATGGGGTCCCTGGGTCCGGAGGGCAAGGAGAAGGGGGCCACAGAGTCCCCTTTCCTTTATTTTTTTTAAAAAGGAAAAGGCCAGGTCCCGGAGGATGGGGTCCCCGGGGCCGTAATCAGCCCAGGGGAGGGAGGTTATGTGGACCCTCTCACCATAAAAAGACTGGCCCCAGGGATGGGGTCCCCGGGGCTGAAATTGGCAGAGGGAAGGGGGCTATAAAGCCCCCCTTCCCTAAAAACAAAATATTTTAAAAAAAACTCTGTCAAGTCACCGGAGGCCACGCTCCCTTTACCTCCACTCTGCAACCACTGGCGCAGTGGTAGTTGAGGAATTAAATCCACTCGAATTCTGAGGGTCTTTGGGGGCCAACAAGTCCTCTTGATACCTCCAATAAGTCCCAGACAGCGTGCTTGCTGAGAGGACTTGAAGGTCATGCCCCCTTTCTCTACCACTCTGTAAACATGCCTCCTCGCATGCTTCTGGTTGGGGAATAATTTCCGCTTTACTCCTGAGGGCCTTAGGACTAAAGTGGACTATTTCCCTCAACCAGTAGTGTGCTAATAGGCGTGTTTGGAGAGTGGTGGAGAAAGGAGGAGTGGCCTCCGACCACCTATCAGCAATCCAGCTGTGTGGGTCTCACTGGAAGTAATAGGAGAGGTAGTTGGCCCCCTAGGGCCCTCAGGAGCCAAGTGGACTTCATCCCCCAACTAGTAGTGCACCAGGAGGCATGTGTGCAGAGTGGTGGAGAAAGGGGGCTGGCCATCGAAAACCTCTCAGCAAACCCACTGTGTGGGACTTGCTGGAGGAAACAGGAGGGGTAGTTGACCCCCAAAGACCCTCAATAGCTAAGGGGACTTCACCCATCTAGAAGTAGTGCGCCAGGAGGCACATTTGCAGACTGGTGGAAAAAGGGGGTGAGCTCTGCTATGAGATCTAAGCAATCCTGCTGAATGGGACTTACTGGAGATAATAGGAGGGGTAGTTGGCCCCCAAGGATGTCCTTGGGGGCCAACTACCACTCCTGTTACCTCCAGTAAGTCCCACACAGCAGGATTGCTGAGAAGCAGTCAGAGGCCATGCCCCCTTTAGCCACCACTCTGCAAATGTGCCTCCCGGCACACTACTCATTGGGTATAAACTCCCCTTGGCTCTAGAGGGACCTTGGAGGTCAAGAAGTGCTCCTGGTACAAGTCCTACACAGTGGAATTCCTGAGAGCTGGTCGGAGGCCCAGGCCCCTTTCTCCACCACTCTGCAAACGTGACTGCTAGTTAAAAAACCTTGGACATTCACTAAGAAAACCAAAGTTTACAGGGACGCTGTAGTTAGGAATTAGCATTTAAGAAACCTTAGAAATTCACTGAAAAAACCAAAGGTTACAAGGACATTATAGTTAGCAAATAGAATTAAAAAAAAGCTTTGAAATGCCATCAGTGATGTAATTTGAGATGTCATTAGTGATGTCATGGACCATGTCATGAGTGATGTAATATGTAAGGTCATAAGCAGTGCATTGCAGGTGTGAGTTATAGTTAACTCCGGTAGTAACTATAACGGCTGAATTTCTCTGGTTTTATATGAGTAAAATCTGACCCTAACTATAACGTCCCTGTAACCTTTGTTTTTTGTTGTTAATATATATATATATATATATATTTCTTTTTTCCACTGGCAAAAAAAAGGTTACAGGGATGTTATAGTTAGGCTCAGATTTCACACATACAAAACCAATGAAATTCAGAAGTTATAGTTACCTGATCTAACTATAACTTACGTCCCCGCAATGCACTGCTTATGAACTCACATATTACATCATTCATGACATGGTCAGTGACATCACTTATGACATCAATGATGACATCTCAAATGACATTACTGATAAAATCTCAAATTATATCATCAAGTGATGGTGAGTGTTTTCCAAACATTTATGTGTGTTAAACTTATGTACTAAGAAACTACAAAAGTTAAATTTGTATGTTTTGTGTACTACTGGTGAGTGATACTATTTCTAACATATAATATGTGAGTGTCTGTGTGACTGTGTGTATCCGTGTGTGAGTGGGTGTCTGAGTGGTTGTATGGGTGTGTGACTGGGTGGCTGAGTGGCTGTATGGGTGAATAAGTGGCTGTGTTGAAAAGCTGTATGGGTAAACACGTTTGTGAGTGAGTAGCTGTATGGGTGAGTGAATGACTGTGTGAGCAGCTGTATTGGTCAGTGAGTGGCTGTGTGAGTGGCTATACGGGTGAGTGAGTGGTTTTATGGGTGACTGAGTGGCTTTGTAAATGGCTCTATGAGTGAGTGACTGGGTGTGTAAGTGGCTGAATAGGTGGTTGTTTGAATGGGTGTTTGGTTGAGTGAGTGAATGTGTGAGTGGCTGTATTGGAGAGTGAGTGTCTGTGTGAGTGGCTGTATGGGTGGGTAAGTTGGCATGTGAGTGATTGTATGGATGTGTGAATGGGTATGTAAGTGATTGTGTATGTGGGAGTGGTACATTGGTGAGTTAATGGAAGTATGAGCATCTTTATGGGTGAACAAGTAGGTGTGTGAGTATTTGTATGTGTAAGTAAGTGGCTGTCTGGGTGAGTGAGTAGCTATTTGAGTGCTCCTATAGGTGAGTGAGTGGGTATGTGAGTGCCACTATGGATGAGTGATTTGGTATGTGAGTGCCTCTATGGATGGGTGTGTCGCTCTGTGAGTGGTTTGTGTGTGTGTGTGTGTGTATGTATGAGAGGTTGTTTTAGGGTGTGAATGGGTATGTGAGTGGTTTTGTGGATGATGTCATCAGTGATGTCACGGACCACATCATGAGTGATGTAATATGGGAGGTCATAAGCAGTGCATTGTGGGGGTGCTAAGTTATAGTTAGCGCAGGTAACTATAGCTGCTAAATTTCTATGGTATTTTACGGGTGAAATCTCAGCCTAACAGTATCCCCCCTGTAACCTTTGGTTTTTTCAGTAAATTTCTAGGGTTTCTTTAACTCTATTTCCTAACTATAACATCCCTGTAACCTTTGTTTTTTTAGTGAATATCTATGGTTTTTACATTCTATTTCGTAAGTATAATGTTCCTGTAACCTTTGGTTTTTAAGTGAATTTTTATTGTGGTTTATATTATATTTCCTAATTTTAACATCCCTGCAACCTTTGCTTTTTCTTGTAACTTTCAAAGGTTCTTTAGATTCTATTTTTAAACTGTAACGTCCCTGTAATGTTTGCTTTTCTCACTGAATTTCCAGATGTTTCTTTAGTGCAAATTATACTACAAGTTTATTTTCATATTTATTTTAATATTCTTTTTTAACTTTACTTTAAAAAAAAGTACTTTAAATACATTTTAAAAGTAAAAAATTGCAAATGTAAATTGCAATTTGTAAAATAATGTAAAATAATGTAAACTTTTTTATGTTTTTGTAATGTTGTTAAACAAATGATATTTTTTAAATAATTTATGGATTTGCAGACCTTCCACAGTACCCTCAAAGAAAGTTGTGAATGCAAGTACTCTATTGTTTCCAATTCCAATCGCATCATCAAAAATTGAAAAGTTTCATTTAAATGTGTTCATGTGTGCATTTTCATTAATAACATCAGTGTGAACATATTTATATATATAGAGATATTGTACCCTGTGTGCTATTTTTAAGATAGTTATTTTACGAGTTTCACAACTTTGCAAATTTACAGACCTAAATTTGTGAATTTATGGGGACTGGGTGGAGCATATATCATTATATGCCAATTATAATATACTTTATCTGTCCAACCTGACCCTCTCCATTGACAGGTTGTTACATATTGTCAACGTTTGTGGCAGCTACTCTGGATACTGCATCAATTGGTCAAAATCACTAGTCTTCCTGCTAGCGGAAGATAACATGAGGATCCCTGGGTATCCATGTAACTAGAGACCCCACAGAACGTTTGAGTAAAAACCTCCTCCCACAGTTGGAGAGACTGAGTGGGGATGTTAAACATTGCGACATGCTACCACTCGCCCATGGGTAGAGTGGCGTTATACAAAATGATGACACACCCACAGTTGATCTATGTGCTCCAAAATATGCCCTATAGAGTCCCACAGGAGTTTTTTCAGACAATTAAATGTGAAGTCTGCACATTTTTGTTACAAGCAGAGACACAGCGAATATCACTCTATAAGCTTCAGAGAGGAGTCTATGAGGAGAGATTGTCAATTCCAGATATCAATAAATACTACTGGGCGACCCAGTTGCTTGTGATAAATGACTGGGTCTTCACGGACTGCCAAGAACTGGCATATAGAGAAGATAGACAAGTCATGAGACGCGGAAGTCACAAAGTGCTCCTCTACCAAAGGAGGACAGAGGGAGTGCTACCACACCACACTAAGACAGTAGTTAGGGTAGGGAGGGAGGCCACGAGAATCCTGAGCTGGAACTGAAGACTCACAATTATGACACCATTATGGAACAGTGATTTGCTCCATGAAGTGGGTGGACATGGGGGCTTCTCACATTGGGAGCTGATAAGACTAGAACATTTGGGGGATGTCTGTCAAGATCAGGCCTTCATACCATTTGAAATCCTAAGCCAAGAATTTGAGTTGAAGGAAACAGAAAGGTATAGATATCTACAGCTGGGGCATGCCCTGAAAAGAGACGTACAAGAGGGGGAAAAGTTACTGGAGGCTTCTCCTCTGGAGGACTGTCTCCTTACAGAACATAACCCAGATAAGGGAAGTTCTATCATATATCTGAAACTGGTCAAAAACTCCACTGATCCTCTAGTGACACTGTGGGAGGCCTGGATAGGGGATCTTCATGACTTAGAAGATGATGACTGGTGGGAGGCCATCCATAGCCCAAGGGCCAGACTAGTTAAAATTGGGAGGTCATCCTCATCGGTATGTCTCCGAAGATGTGGCCAAGAGGGTGCATTTTTTTATATCCTCTGGGAGTGCCCATAGATACAGGAGTACTGGAGAGGGGTTACTGGGGTTATGTCCTCTGTGATGTCACTAGAGGTCCCTACGGTGACAAATTGGGTTTTGCTAATGATATTGGGGTAGGAAATGTGGCCCAAATATCATTGGATCTGGCTTCTGCTGGCTGCAAGTGTAGCCAAGCTAAACATAGCGAGGGCGTGGGGCAGTGCAGATCCACCCAAATTACAAACTTGAAAGATGATCTAGATTGGAGTCAGCATGCAGGAAAGGTGGTCTATCAAAGCCAGGGCTCTCCCAGGAAGTGGAAAAAGCTGTGGGGAGCTTAGCAAGTCTACAAGGGGTATTGACAGGGAAGCTTTAAGATCTAGGGGATCATCATGACTCTGAATGTAGGAGTGATGGGCCATAAAAGTGCCCATGCAGTTCCTATTAATGTTCTGCTGTGAGATATTGTCCTTTTCAACACCCTATGTATGTGCTGAGATATTCGTCATATCCTGATGTAAACTTTTTTGTGATGAGCATGATTTCAATAAAAAGAGTTTGAAAAATAAATTGTCACTTCACTGAATAAAACACCCAAAGCTAAGTTCTTATTGGATAGATGAGGTCCACACCCAATTCAAAACCAGACCCCAACTGAATTATTTATCTTTTGTCTGTGCATAGAGAACAGCAGAGAACCTGCAGTTGTGCTTCTCTTTTATTAAAAAAAAAAGCATTAAGGTGCAATGGCTGCAGCATTGGAGGATAAAGATCCTGTAGTTGTTGAAGAAGAATATGCCGCCAGTGAAGAATAAAAGTTTAGTGTAGAAACACAACAACATTCCATCGGGTGAGAGGAAGGTGACTGCAAGATTTATGAAGTGTAATATCTGTGGGAAGCAGCTGCCAGTTCCATGTGGCAGCACCTGCAGACCATACTTGAGAGGGCATACAATAATCTAATGGAGAAGTCACAAGGCGCATGGCCAACAACCTCAACAGCAGCAGTGCCACAGCATTCAATAGGTGATATGTTACCTTTCCAGCTGTGTGCAAAAATGTCAAATCTATTATGGTACACTTCATAAAATCCAAGTAAGTGATAGAATGCACTCAGTATTTACTTTACTTCATTTGTTCAAGGTTGCTCTGGGCGCAAATATTTTTCTCTTGCATGCAGGCTCGGCCCCTGCCCTGCCCCAAATAGCACAAATGTATAAATCCATCAGGTGTGGAGTGCAGTTGCGCCCCTTTATGAATCGCACAGCATTATCCATAAGTATTCAAAAGACACCATTTATGATTTGATAATCCATTTTAATCCATTTGTTTCAATTTTTTTATCCAATACTATTTCATTCCTTTCTCCATCCACATGCAAGGCTTCATGCTTTCCCATTGCTTCTAATTCTATAGAAATGCCTATCCAGGCCTTTTTATATGGCAGGCAGGAATACATCGTTCATCCTTGGCAGCCTTTATTGCACAACCCAATGCATTTCGCACTCAAAAACCCTTCTTCAGGGATAACTACAAAGTTATAAACCATCATTTATTATTTTGGTACATTAGACCTGCAACGTGATCTATACATTTCTAGTCCCATAATGTAGAAACTCCAATCCATGCATGAAAAATAAATCCTCATTTTCCAACATTTATCACCCTTATCCCGCAAAATCATAATATTGCCCCAAAACTGTCTCAAAACATGTTCACATGCCTTACAAAACTACATAAGTCCACCATCACATGCATCATAAATACCATTTTTACCCTGTGTAGCCACATCACACCAAATGTGTTCCAAATCAACACCCACATCATACTCACTCCAAAAAACAAACAAAGCCTTCATCTGTTCCTGCAGTCTTAATTCTGGGTTTGGTGGTGAAACAGCCTCAGCTGCTCCCCCTGCCTTCACTGTAAAAGTGCTCAACCACCATCTCCCACATGGCGCTCCCCATTTAAACTCCCCGAAGCAATGAAAAAATATTGTACGGACAAAATGGAATAAAATTGATACATTAGTGGGTGCGTACTTTGATGCAATCACCAGCCATAATTGCTGTTTTTTTTTATCCCAGTTTATGTTGATCTTTTCCAAGTTCCTGTCTGTCATCCCTTTTTGGTTTATAAAAACCCAACAAAAATATATAAAAGTGTTGACAGAATTCTACCAAAAAATAATGTGTTTTATGTTTTCGAATATAGATCTGTTTACGTTTTTGTATGTATATATGTGATACCCCATATACGTGGTAGTAAGATACTACATGACTACTTTAATATTCATGAAGGGAAATAAACCTATAAGCATTAAAGAAGACACTAGCAAATGTTTTGCAATGTCATCTAAAATGGAAATGAATGAGCAAGTGGCTTTATTGGTGTGTAAGGGGGTGTGAGTGGCTGTAACAGTGTCTGAGTAGGTGTGTGAGTGGATATATGGGTGAGTGAGTGGCTGTGTGAGTAGGTGCATGGGAGAGTGAGTGGGTGTGTGACTGACTGTATAAGTGAGTTACTGGGTGTGGGAGTGGCTGTATGGGTGAGGGAGTGGGTGTATAAGTAGCTGTATGGGTGAGTGAGTGGCTGTATGGCTAAGTGTGTATGTGAGTGGCTGTATGAAGGAGATAGTGGGTGTATGAGTGGTTGTATGAGTAAGTGAGTGGGTGTGTGAGTGGCTGTATGAGTGAATAAGTAGGTATGTGGGTGGCTGTATGGGTCACTGGGTATGGGAGTGGCTATATGGGTGACTGAGTGTGCATCAGAGTGGCTGTGTTTGTGTTTGTGAGTGGCTGTGTGAGTGGCTATATAGCTGAGTGAGTCGGTGTTTGAATGGCAGTATGGGTTAGTGACTGGGTATCCGAGTGGCCTTGTGGGTTGGTGAGTGCCTGTATAAGTGGCTGTATGGATTAGTTCATCACTCTATGAGTGGCTGTATGGGTGAGTGAGTGGCTGTGTAAGAGGCTGTATGGGTGAGTGCCTGGGAATGTGAGTAGCTGTATGGATAAGTGAGTGGCTGTGTGAGTAGTTGTGTGGGTGAGGAAGTGGCTGTATCAGTGTCATATGGGTGAGTGAGCGGATGTGTCAATGACCATATAGGTAATTAGTGGGTGTGTAGGTGGCTGTATGGGTGAGTGAGTAGCTGTGTGAGAGTGGCTACATGGGTGAGGGATTGAGTGTTAGTTTCTGTATTGGTATGTGCCTGGGTATGTTAGTAGTTGCATTAGTGTTTGGTTGGGTGTGTCACTGTCTGTACAAGTGTGTGCCTAGGTGTGTTATTAGCTGCATTAGTGCTTGATTGACAGTGTCAGTCTCTGCATTGGTGTGTGCCTGGGTATGTCAGTGACTGTATAGGTGTGTACCTGGGTGTGGTAGTGGCTACATCTGTGTGTGCCTGGGTGTGTTAGTGTCTGTATTGGTGTCTGCCTGTTTGTCTCAGTGTGTGTATCATTGTGTGCCTGGGTGTGTCAGTGAGTCAGCTTCCTTGTTCTCATTTTTCTTCTTTTCAACAACATCACTGCAGTCATTTGTAAGTTTTCACTTTGGACAGATGGTGCTTTTTTCACAAATAGCATACTGTCCTAAATGAGAAACACAAACACTTCTTATTCAATTGTACTCCTTAACACACCTTACTTACTTTGCTGTCATCAAATGCAACCAAATACAGACCGGACAATGTTCTAACTCGAGATAAGGCTACATATGAGATTCCTTCTTTAATGACTGTACTCCCAACATTAACAAAATCTGAATCTACACTTACACCTTGAGATTTATTAATACTTACAGCATATGCCAGAGAAACTGGAAACTGTTTCCATCGCATATACAAGTATTTCACAAGCAAAAAACATACAGTGGCTCTTCCAATCTGCTTTATGCTATCAAGCTGATAAAATATAATTGTTAGGAACTCTATCTCACCTCTGTTAGGAAAGGTAATGAAATCAATAATTTTACCCATAGCACCATTAACTAATCCTTCCTCAACATTTAAATTTGGGCGCATACTTACTCTACAGTTCTTGGAAACACTTAAAAAGTACTCCAACCCTGCAGTTTTATAAACATATTTTTCCAATGAATCCAATTTTATTTGCAATCTTTCATTTAGCAATACTGTGATGACCTGGTGTTCTATTTTGTCTATGGCAGTCAGTTCCAAAATGTCTTCTTTCTCTAATTTCAGAAATTCTTTGTTGAAAGAGGCACACTCCTCTAGTGTAGGCATAAGGCACACACCTGGTTTTCCTTCTTGAATGATCTCTGCTGCTGTCTTGTTTGTTGGGAACAGATTTTTTAAGAAGACAACTTTGTAGCAGATGCTTTCCTTCTTTCAAAAGAACACCTTTTCTAATATCCTTCAGAATATTGCTGTATTCAACATCAGATGCTTGTCGCATATTCCTAAGTAATTCTTTGTATTCGAAGTTTAGCCAAATATTGACATTTCCAATCCTTCCCAAAGAATTCCAAGTTTTATCATGGAGCAGTGTTTTGAACAGATGCTGTCCTTTGACTGGTGTAAGTTTTAGTAGATCACCGAACACAATCAACTGTTTTCCTCCCGATAGCTCATCATAGTCTGTCTTTGGAATCTGTTGCATTCTTACGTGTACAAAGGCAAGCATTAAGTTTAAGGCCATGCTCACCTCATCAATGATTAAAACTTTTAACTTCTTCAGTACTGTTGAGACTTCATGACAAGCTTCACTGGATAACTTTTGGTATGCCAGTTTGTTTTCATGTTCCACAAGCAGCATGAGAAGTCAATGTAAAGTGGTTCCTTTAATGTTGTTTGCAGTTAATCCAGTGGGTGTTGTTAGTACACACAACAAATTACACTCTGTAGTCTTCTGTAGGAATGCAATGAAAACTTGTATTAAAATGCTTTTGCCTGTGCCAGCTTGACCACTGACATACAACAACATTGGCCTAAATGATATGCAGGTACACTCTTTCTTGCCATGGAGAAATCCATGCCAAACTCTGCCTTTCACCTCTATATATATTTCTTTTGCTCATCATTTAGTTGTGCAAATAACTGTTCCAAATCAATAGTTTCCTCTCTTACTTGTTGCATTGCAGTCTCCACCTCATTCTTAGCAATGGCAGCTTCATTTTCATTCATTGGCTGCCCAAGAGGATCTTGACTTAGAGGAGCTGAACTTTGTCTGCTTTGTGAACTCTCTTTAGCTATCTGAGCAGTGATTGTTTCTTCCTGTTCAATCTCATCATTTTATCATTTTCAAATAGATAGGAAATACCGAACACTCAATTTCATACTTTGCAGAATTGAAAGAATCTTCGCAGCAGTCAATATCACAGAGTAATTCTGATTCAAAACACCAAGGCTTAAACAGTGGTAGAAGTGCCAAATTGAAGAACAGTTTTCTATGATTAATTAAACTGCCTTTCGTGTGTCGTACTCAAACAACCTTCATTACCAACTACTGCAAATTTACCTTCATCTACATTTTCTGTCACAATGTTTCTATATCTGTAGTTTTGAAGTATTTCATAAAGACATACATTTTCTAGATGTGGACTCCTTTTTGGATAGTAGGTGTCCTCCATGTTTCCAGGGCCTGACCCTATGGCCAACTGCCTGCAGTGCATGACCAAAGGCCACGTGCAGTGTGGGGTTGGCTGTCTTTGGGACCAACCCTCCACCATACACAGCCAAAGGCCGTGCCCAGTGTGGGGTTTGCTTCATGTGGCAATTGGCCGCAGGGTCTCTCCTTTGGTCATGCTCAGCAGGGGGTTGCAGGTTTTTTATGGTAATTAAATATTACTTTACATTAAAAAACCCTAGAAACTCACTGAAAAAAGCAAAGGTTAAAGTAATATTACAGTTAGGTGAATTTGTCAGTGACAACATTAACGTTTTGAACTACAAAAAACACTGAAATTCATCAGTTATAGTTAGCAGAGCAAGTTATACCTTGCTCCCTGCCATGCACTGCTTATGACCTCACATATGACATCACTCATGACATGTTCTATGACATCATTTATGACATCACTCATGACACCTCAAATGACATCATTGATATATATCATATTTCAACATGCTAAGCTATGCCCTCGTTTAGTTTGAAAACACCACTTAAAAGTGATTACATGGTGAAAATTACCAGCATTACTGTTATCATTAATATTATTAGTCGACCAGCCTACACATCAGCACCAACATTTCGTATTTCATATAAGCATAGTCATTAACCGATTATTCAGCCCAGTGGTCAAACCATGAAATGTGTCTTACATTGTCAATCATTTTCTAAATGTAATCAGTCCATTCGACTGCTGTTTTGCCCAAGTTGACCAAAGTGATTCTGATATTTTCTGGCACATCTTGGCGCCAGTGGGCCAGCATTTAAGTACCATGTAAATGTGCTATATAACACATAAGAATATTAAACGTGTAAGAAACATATATACACATTGGCATGAAACAAAAGGAACAAGAAAAACTCACGTTAGTCAGCCAAAGGTGAGCTTTCTTGCCTCTAATGCAAAAAATAGCCTATCAGTCAATCCCCAATAGAAAATAGGCATAAAAAACAATAACATGCAGAATGGAGCAGCCAGGGCCAAGTGCAGCACACATCAACAACCCCTGCAAGCCAGCCAACATCCAGGATGACCAGGATGTGCGCATTGATGCCTCACTGGACCTGCGTCTGGAGCCTGGATACCTCGCTGGACCTGCGTCTGGAGCCTGGATGCCTCGCTGGACCTGCGTCTGGAGCCTGGATGCCTTGCTGGACCTGCGTCTGGAGCCTGGACGCCTTTCTGGATCTGCGTCTGGAGCCTGGATGCCTTGCCGGACCTGCGCCTGGAACCTGGAGTGGGATGTGGAGGAGCTGTGGTGTCGATGAGCCGTGGCGGTAGACATTGAGGCGTGACGATTGCTTGTACCTGCTGGTGAAGTCTGGCAGGTTGCATGGAGACACATTGCTGACCTGTGTGAGAAGACCGCCTTGCGACCCTTGGAGCTGTCAATGGTAGAGGCGCTCCTGCACACCAACATGGTGAGTTCCGCACTACACCGGGGTGCACGAAGGGGATTACCAATGCTGTGTGCCGTCTCCCTGCATCACAGGCCCCATGATGTTGGACTGGCTGTATGCTGTGGAGGGTGAGGCCCCTGTGCTATGCCGAACTTGTGTGGCATGAGCGCTGCAACTTCACGCCTAAGGGGGCCCTGCTGCATCAACTGCATCGGGAGGTCCACCAGCGGACTATGCGGCGACTGCTGTACCTAGCCTAGTGAAATCACACCGGGCTGAGACTCCTGCTGGCTGAGTCACAGATTTGGAGAGAGTGCAGTGGAGTGTGCCACGGTGTCAATGTCCAGGTAAGGAGAAGGTGGGACGTGTAGCGCAGGAGGGCCGGGGGGCGAGTCGCTCAGGCCTATCACACGTAGATGACGCACCCCCAGTGGTGGCACTATCGTAATGGTGGAAGAGCATTGCCCCACTGCCTCAAGCAGATGCAGGAGAGCAGGAGCTACGAAGACACGGGACCCGGCTTCGAGGTAAGACTGCCCTCATTGAAATATTTACAACACCCGCTCACACACACATCCCCGCGTACACGTCCCATCCAGTATTCTTTCCGGTGTTTACCACCTCACAGCTCTCCCTCCCCACCCCCAGCACTTCTCAATGGCAGCCGTTGTGCGCACATGCACAGCGGGCGTACCACTCGTGTGCCAAAAGCACATACGTAGTTACGATGCATGACATAACATCGCATTCCATTCCAATGCATACTAATACTAGGCACATTGCAACAGTAGGGTAGGTGTTGCATAGCGGAGACATGAATATCACTATTCCCACATCAGTGAGTTCAACCCAAAACTAACTTTTGCACCGCAAACCCAACCGTGAACCCTGGAATTCCTTTTTGAGCCCCCAAAACACACCCCAAATTTCATATTTTACCCCAAAACACACCCCAATCTTCTTATTTTACATCCGAAACCCATACCCACCCAAAAAACTTCAAATTACCCCATTACTGACCTCACAATTCGTTGTAATCAAATGCGATGTAAAGGCACCTGCATTGTCAGAGTTGCATTGTTAACGATGTACTGCCTGCGTTGTAATGGTTGTCTCCCGTGCCAAAGGCAACTCATAGGCTACGCCATATGCGTCCGTCTGCCCCTGGACCGTGCTCAGCACCAAGGAGCCTTCCTCTTGGACACTCCACCGCTACAACGCCAGCACCCACCTTGCCATCAACCCTGGACGCCACCTCGCCTGCCAGGACCAACCTCTGCTCCGGACCGGACATCGCCATCACTGACAGCTGCAGTATCACCCACAAGGAGCACCCCGACCATCAAGGAGGAAGCATTGCCATCACCTACAGAAGCAGACTCCGACTGACCACGCACTCTAATGACCCAAGGGTGACCATGGACCAGCTCAATTCCCCGATCCGGACCAAGCCCAAGCACATCCTCTGCGGCACCCTCATGTGCAGGCCCCCCGGGCCATGGCCCCCCATTCTCCAATACCATTGTAGACCTCATTGCACCCCAGGGTCTCCCATCCACCGACGACATCCTACTCGGTGAACTCACGTTCCACCTGGACAACCCCAGTGACCAGGACACCACCCCCTCCTGGGGAAGGTCCCCTACATGAGACGCAAACAGCAAGTCACCTCAACATGCCACATGGCAGGACGCATGGTCGAGCACGTCACCTCCGCCAGTGGGGACTTCAACTACAGCCACAACACCTGACTCTCCTGGACTGACCATAATTGGTAACATCACATCTTCACCTTGCCCACCGGACGCCACCGCCATCATCGCACCCCCTCGCAGCTGGATCAAGGCCACCGAAGAACGTCTTGTCAACTCCCTCCGCACCAACACTCCACCAATGCTTCCAAACGATGACACCGCAGCGTGCAACCACCACCGATGGATCTCCAACAGCGCCGACATTCGGGCACCTCTCATGAACGGCACTGCGTCAGTACCTTCCGCCTGCCTTATGGCAGGCGTGACGGTGATGCAGTGCCACAGGGATATGCTGGCCCCATGCATTGCTGGAGTTGCGTCATGGTTGTGACACGACTGCAGCAATGCGTGTCTTTAGCGCAGACAGATACGTCAGGATTCCTGATGTATCTGTCATTACTTGCGTCATGGAGCGCTGTCCAGTGAATTCAGCGCATCCATGCTGTCGCAAGAAGGGCGTAGTGAGAAGTGTTGCAACGCTGTCTTGTCGCAGCGCTGCAACAATTTTCATGACTGGGGCCCAGAAATGCACACTATCTTATTGATGGTGCGCATTCCTGCACTGTAGTTTTGTCGTAGGGCAGAGCTGCAACATTGCTTGCAGTGCTGTCCAGCACCAAAACCTGCTGGGATGTGGCCCCAAGTGTTATCCCCATTTTTAAGACCAGCTATTTTCTGGTCTTAGGTCCCTGCAGCTAATGGGCCTTAGCGGCTGTTTTTTTAACGTATCCCCGGTCCGGGCGATCATTGAGAATATCGCGAAGTAGGGTTAGCGTGCGTTTTAACACGGGAACGCCTACATTGCATATGATTAGCGTTAGTTGTCGCTAACATCGTTGGCGATGTTATTAGCCGCCGCTATCGCCAGGAAGCTGTCGCTAATGGCTGTTAGCGACAGCTTGTGAATACGGCGATAGAAATATCGCCGCTTTAACGGCAGAAAAGTGCCGCTAACGCGGCGATATCGCCTTGAGAATATGCCCCTAAGGATCATGACTGTGCCCAGTTTCGAGAATCCAGACCCAGACCCTGAGAAGTTGAAGGAAAAGCAGCACACAATGTAGCAGCCTCAGTAAACATGCTTAACATTCCAGGAAAGTATGCTATAACTGATAGAAAAAAACCTCTAAAACAAGATTGAATTGGCTTCACACAAGGAACAGGATACAGTGAAAAATCTTAACAAAGAAATGCAAAATAGGCTGTGCCCACCTAACAACGTTTACACTTGAGCAGCCACAAATGGTCTACACATTGCCTGGTGTAATTTTAATCAGCTGAATCCTCTGCTATGGGCCCATGAGGAGTTTACCGCTGTTCATTGCAAAAAAAAAATGCAAGGTGAGGCTCACAAAACAAGGAACATCATAATATCTACATGCGATCTACGGGAAGCAGCAAGGGGCATCCTTTGTTACAGCATTCAGGACACAAAGATAAAACTTTCATGAGACTGGGGAAATGGCCATATTATTGTTCATTTAGGTATTTGCTTTGTTCTGAGTCTCGTAATTACTTCTAAATATTTTTTGCGTTTCGTCATAATTTGTCAAAGTGAGAGTTGTTAAACTGGTCTCAGAACATGGCACTTAAGTTTGTAATTTCTTAGATTGTTCCTGCTTTATTAATCAGATTGTTTTACTTAATAGGTGTGTTTGCATTTATACGTTTTACTCTATAAAGCAGACAGCAAAGCAGAACAAACATTGGCAAAGACAATATGTCTTGTGTTGGAGGCACGTCTACTGGCTTTGCCATTGCTTGTTTCCCTTGCTGCAATTTATAATTCCAAATTGGTCAGCCAAGCGAATGCTTGCGTGCAGAAATATAGGCAGCCTTCTTGGAATGTTTTATATGCTCATGCATTAGAAAGTTTGGGAGACCTTCTTGCAAAGTTTTAATAATAAATTTAAAAAAAAAAATCACAGTCGCTGTGCCTCCACAACCATACACTTGCCCAGGCAACCAATTTGGAATGGTTTAGAAATGTCAGTTCCAAGATGGTGGCTGGTAGCAGTGTCAGCGTTGAGTGTAGTGCCCTGCAAACCTTAACAGGGGCCCAGCAGCATATCTGTAGAGATTCAGGGCCCTCACATAAAAACAAAAATAATAATAAAATTGTACAAAAAGAAACAAGCTTAGTTTTTTTTTTCTGAAAAGATACATAAGGCCTCAAGTCCCGGACATTGAAAGGGACTACTTGCGCTACAGATGTGCACTGAATGAACAGGATAAATGCCATAACCGACAGTGGGCGGGGGGCAACGCTTGTTAATCTATGCTATATGCTTTAGTGGGCAGAAGCAAAATGTAAATAACAATTCAAGAGACAAATAAATGAGAAGGGCATGCTGAAAGCCCATCATCATATATATATATGCATGTATGTATAGGTCTATATTTTATTTTGAAAAACAAAATGTCTCATCTTATGTTAGACCTAAAAATATTTGTTAAATAAATGTTTTTTCGCAAGGTCAGTGCACAATCTGTGCAACAATATGTGCTCTCTGGCTCTAAAATGGTGTTGGTAAAACGTGTTTCACCAATGTGGTTTAACTGTCCTGTAGGATTATTGTAGTTTAGTCAGAAAATGCCCTAATGGCATGAAAGCTGTATGCCATATGGGGGTCACAGTGTGTTTTTATACCACCCACATGTATGACAAAAAGACATGTAGGAAAAGCCTATTTATATATATCAATAAGTCACCCATACAGTGTGTATAGGTTTTAATGCATATAATTAGGAAACACTATGGGGCATATTCACCAGCCCCTATCACCACAGGAACGTCACTTTTTTCGACGTACCTGTGGCGATAGGGGCTTCACCTTATTCACAAGGCAGCCTTAAGCCACTTAACGTGGCTTAACGCTGCCTTGTGAATAAGGCACCCTTTCACGCTACACTTAGCGTGAAAGGGGAGGGCAATGGGTGTTTCTGTGGGCGTTCCACCGCAACACCCATTGCTTCTGACGCTGCCTCCTATTCACAAGAGCAGCGTAAATAGGAGGCAGCGCCAGAATTAAGACCAGAGAAAACCTGGTCTTAACCTGGCGAAGCGAGGAGAAATGTTTAATTTCTCCTCGTTTTTGCTGTTTTCATGTGTGCTGCGTTGTGCAGCACACATGAAAACAGCAAAAGGCCAATGATTGTGTATGTACAGGAAGGTCCCCCTTCCTGCACATAAACAATCATTTTTTGAAAATGCCGTTTTGCAACTTCCATGTGTGCTGCATTAAGTTGCACACATAGAAGTCACAAAACGGCATTTCAAGATTGTTTATGTGCAGGAAGGGGGACCTTCCTGTACATACACAATCTTCCCTTGCACGCAGACACCCTTGCACCATGGTGCAAGGGTGCCTGCGTTGACGCTAAGCTGCTACACTTAGAGCCAGCGCAGGGGGATGCGCAAAGCTGCACCATATCCTTGTAAATATGGTGTAGCCTTGCGTTTCTGAAGTGGCGAAGTGAGGCGTTAAGCCATGACGGCTTACGCCTCACTTCGCCACTTCCTTGTGAATATGCCCCTATATATTGTGGTAAGAAGCCTATGCTATGACGACCTTACAAAAGACCACCCTTCTTAAGAAACAGGTGGGCTTCTTAGGCAGTTGAAGTCTATATTATACTATAGCAGCAGTGTCGATACCTGTTTTGTACTCAGGAAAGCAGGAGTGGGAGACGAGATGTATGCAGGTATATATATGATATTTCTCTAGCACAAACCTAGCCAAAAGCCTAATAAATGAATGGTGTATTAATTTAAGAAATCAACTGATTTACTGTTTTTAGGATGTACTAAGGACAAGTGTATGAAGATACATAAGTGGGCGCAAGACATAACCCCAATGAGGAAGGGACGAGGGAGTAGCATGGAGGGTGAATGAGCCACTAAAATAAGTCTATTCAGCATGGTACTAGAACATGGTAGCCAGAATATTGTTTGGTGTAAACATCGTGCATTAAATATTGTTTACAAACATGTTAGCCTGTGGGCAATCTACATCCAAAGCAACAATATTTTTGCAAAGAATATTTACTACACCATATTTATGTCAGACAATATTTTTAACTACAATATTGTGGCATACCACTAGTCATGTATGTATACTTAACTAAATACTTACCAACCTGCAGAATATTTACTTCTAGGAATTAGATAAGTGTAAGCATTAAATTTGTATAGACCATAAGCAAAGCTGAATTTGCCGGAGGGCCATTTCGGTTTTCAGAATGAAGAGGTTTTCATTCTAAAACTAGTTATAACATGATATGGTCTACATAGTTTGTATAAGTCTTGTTGGAGAGAACATTAATTGATAAAATATTTACCGCTATACCACCAGACACCCGTTTACTCTCCTTTAAAAAAGTTTCTTTTCATGTGGCAAATCATTATCCATATTGATGAGTGGAATTTGAAAGCTATTCGCAATGCAATAGAACTGGAAGCTTAATTTTAAGTAGATCATCGGAAGTTTGTTTTTCTTGAAGCAGTCGCCCTCTAATTTTCCCCTAAAAATTAGCATGAACCACATTGCAAGGCTTCTGTGACATCCCTGTCCTTGTAACCTGCCCTTCCTATTACTAGTTCATTTTATCTGTTCCTGCAAAAACACATGATTTCACCTTCAGTTTAACGTAATGAAGATTCAAAGTTTGTCACACTTGCAAACTTCACTGGACAATTTCAGCGCATTATATATTATTAAGGTTTATTGGTATGTCATAACATTGGAATGTTTATTTTTGTTGTCTGATGTTCTTTAGAGACCAGGGGGGATATTATCAAGAACGTGTGATAATTATCGCAAAATTAGCTTAACGCAACTTTGCACATCGCAGTGTATCGCGTGAAAATAACGCTGTGTTAACGTTGTATTCTCAAAACGACGGCACCATGCGATAGTCTCACGCTAACGTGTCAAATGACCGCGATAAAATTACTGTGACGGCAAAAAAACGCAAAACACGAACGCGAAAAAAGTAGCGATGTGGCCAACCGCGATAAAAAAATCAGCGATAACCAGCGACAGGCCTGCAATTCCCGCGCGTCATGCAGGAAAATGCACTATAAAAGCACCGAAAAACACAAACAAAATAATTAAAACTGCGCAGCACCATGGAGGAAGCCGGAGCAAGTACAGAGGACGACCAGAACCCCACAAGCCCCCAGGAGGCCCAGCCTGGGACCTCGGGGTCACGGAAGGGCAAGGAGAAGAAGACGAGGTTCAGTCCGGAGGAAAACAGGATCATCATCACGGAGGTGATAGAACACCACCAACAACTGTTCGTCACCTCCAACGTGTCATTGGCAAATAAAAATGCGATATGGCAGTCCATCCTGGACAAGGTAATGCAGTCGGAGTGAGGAAGAGGACAATTGGAGAGGTCAAGAGGCGCTGGAATAATGCGAAGCGCAAAACCAAGAAGAAACTCGCTGACAACCATCAGGCAGCAATGCAGACTGGAGGTGGCAGTCCATCGGAACACCAGGAGCTGGATGAGATGGAGGAAATGGTGGCCACAGTCATCAGTGGGGAGACGGTGGCAGGAGTTGGGGGTCCGGACACTGCTCGACATGACTGACACAACAGCACCAGGGTGAGTACCGAACAGGGACTGGGGGGACGGGGGGAGATGGGCACAATGGCACACATGCACAATTAAGTACAGCACACTGCACACTGCACACCCACAATGACTCTGGATCATGTCCCTGATCCCCTTGGCACACTGCAGCACACATACAAAGAGCAAGTAGGCCCCCGTCCACTATGGGCACAAAGGGGTCCCTCCCCACACAGCACCAATCCCACAACCAACCCATGCACACGTGTCAAAACCAGCAAAGCTGCGTGTCTGTGCACTACACTGACAATGCAAGTGACACTGCATGACGAACAGCATGGCTGCAGTCCAATTATCATGACATGGTGCACGCCACGACACTGAGGTGGCTGAGTGTGGAACACATCCGTAAAGGAGCAGGTCACACTCTGACACATCCACGTGCACAAACAACCCCTGACGTCAACAACACATCTGCGGATAAACCATGCCCAAGAGTCCAAAATCCGAACTAGAGCCAAAATTAGCCAAGTCTGCAACATCTCAGCACTGTAGAAGCACAGAAGTCAAAGGCACACCACCTCAAAGGGATAAGGGGCAGCAAAATCACAGCTGCAGGGGCGACTCTCCCACAATGCAGCACACACACATAGCAATAACAGCACATCATCATTGACGACAATGTGGTACAAAGTGCAACACTCTCACTACAGAACAGAGGACACAACTGGTTACGCTTGTGCGTAGAAACTGGCCAATCACATCTGGCATAGCAGGAAACTGTGAGCTGATAATGTACGTGTACAACCTCACATCCACGATGTAGTTCAAATGTCCACTGTCCCACATCAAATAGTCAGCTTCTCCCAAACAGTCACAATGTACATTGACATGCAGTCTGTATGTAAACTTGAACAATGCGTCAACATACATGTCAACACAATGTTAAAATGCATCTCCCCTTCACATTGCAGAGGGACAATCAACACCTCCTACAGAGCAGACCAGACAACTCATCAGTGATGATGAAGAGGACCTCCACACCTTCGACACCGACACCCTACAACAGCTCATGGACAGCTACGGCAACCCACCTCCAGGAGCAGGGCAGCCCAGCTGCATCGAGGAGACCCCACTATAGGAAGGTGGAATCTGACTATATGGTTGCCCCCACTTTTTTTCTGGTGTTTTGCTGGTTTATGACTTAGTTGGACTGGGATCCTGCTATTCAGGGCCCCAGTCTATCTGCTTTCTCTGTAAAATGGTTTCCATGTGCCTTAGGCACATCTCTGATTGGAATCTGGAGTGCCCTTATAAGTCCCTAGTATATGGTATACTATGTACCCAGGGCATAGGTACCTCAGAGACCTACCAGGGGCTGCAGCAGGTATTGTGCCACCCCTGGAAGGCCATCCAAACTGACACCACAGGTCTGCTACTGCAGCCTGGGTAAGGTGGTGCATGCACCCCTTACTGTGATATAGGCTACCTATATCACTATATACATACACACATATAAACCTATAAGTCACTCCTATGGCAGGCCTTATCAATCCTGAAGGCAGAGTGCGTGGTTCCTATGTGAGAGGGTGCCCCTGCATGAGCAGGGCCCCTGTGCAGCGTTCGGAGACCCTTCTCTGATGCTGTTTGTAGTGCAGCCTGACCATATACTCTTAAGCGCATTATAACCTCGCGTTAAATGCTAACTTTGGAATGGCTGCACCGAAACATGTTGTGTTTGGTGTCAAACATCTTGGAATACTACCCCCCGCCAATTCTGGCGGCGGGGGTAGCATTCCACCCTTCTAGAGGGAGAGACATGTTAACCCTGGCTTGGCCGGTAACTTCTTTCTAAAGCCCTGGCATCACAAAATGGATGCTGCTGCCACAGACACAAGTCTGGCCTCCTGATGCTGACCGAAACTCCGGCAGGGGAGGCCTGGACAACAGGTTTCCTGTCCCAGGGAGGTGTGACCACCTCCCCAGACAGGATAGTGTGTTTTGGGGCTGGGCGGGAGCACTCTCGGGTGCTTTGAAGTCCTGCACTGGGGGCACACTTGGTGTCCCTGTGCATACCCCAGTTCAAACCGGATCAGGGGCTTGCAGCCCCTGCTTTGGCGCGAACTGGACAAAGGGAAAGGGGTGTAGCCACCCCTCTGCCCTGACCCACCCATAGGTGGGACCACAGAGTAAGTCCAACCCCTACACTGAGTATAAGTATAGGAACCCAGTCCTTAGGACTTTAGATTATCCCTGGACGAAACTCTGACACAGAATCCTGGACCTTCGACGCTCTACTACAAGATTAGAGGACAGAAGAATCTCCCTTGGGGTCAAGGAGTGACTCCCCTGCTTGGCAGGCACCAAAGAAGCAATTGTCTGGTCTGCATCGCCTAAGCTCCCGTTGGACGCCGAAGTCTTTGCATCACCAGAGGTGGATTTCCAGACTTCTCCGAGGCTGCCCTGAGTCTCCAGCAAAGCTGAGGCCCGTAGCTGTCGTGGATAACGTGAAACCGTGACCCCTGGACACCGCACGCATTTGCAAGTGCATCCTCTTCTGGGTCTTCCATGAAGTCGTGCTTTGGGCTCCAAGTAGCCCTAGCCTCCAGCACTAACTGCACCAAAGATCACTGGCCTCCACTCCACGAGTGTCCTGTGAGCCAGCTCCACGTGCACCGTCTCGAGGCTCCTTTGCGGTCGCTAGCCCATTGGCTAGTAGCCCTTCACGAAGGCCAATCCTTTTCTTTTTGGGCTCCCTGGTTGCTCCAGGCTTGCCCTCACTTACTCTTGCTGGGTGAGTTCCTCAGACCTTGCTGGTCTGCATCATTGTCAATCTTCATCTACATCAAGACTTGCCGTTGCCAAGGCTTGTTGGGTCCAATCCGGTCGCCGACACCTCAGCACTCGACAGACATTGTGTACCAGACCGAATCCTGCTCCTGGTTGCTGACAACGCCTCCTGGACCTCGTGGCTGAAGAGTCAAGATGACCATCAACCTACCTGAAGCACTCGACATCGGTGGGCATCTGCTCATCGCCCTCCTGGTCACTGGCTAGTGACCCAGACTCTGTCCCCTCTGCTTTCAGGTTCTTCAGATCTCCGATCCACTCTTGGATCCACCCGGACACTTTCCACTTGGTCGCCAGCAGCACTTTGCAGCAGATCGCCATTCAAATCGACGACGAAACCCGACCCCGAAAGGCACCTATGCATCCGGCTTCCCTGGGTGAGGTAACAAGAGTACTCCGGTGGTCCCGTGGGTAGAGACTCTAGAACGACCTAGTTCTCAAAGGGTTTGCTCCAAGTCCTTCTTTAAGTGTCCCTTTTCTTTAATTTCCAAACCGCGACTTTCTCCATAGAAGTTAACGGCGTTTCGCGGCTGTGTAATTACACTGCACGCGTCCCCCGTGGGTCCCCTGTGTCACTACCTTGGGTGGTTCCTTGTGGTCCAATCACTTCTAGAGGCTCTAGGCCTAGTGTCTAACTCAGTCGTGGTTCTTATACTACTTTATTGGTATATGGTTTGGTACGCCCCTAGGGCCCAAACGTGTATTTGTGCTATTACTGTGTTTAAATAACTTATAACTTATGTACTTCGAACTCTAGCCTCATAAAGAGACTAGAGGGGTGTGTTTAGCAATAAATACATATATTTTGAATATATACTTGGTGTGGTGCTCTTTCATTTACTCAAGAGATTATAGACTGGTAAAACAAGCTGCTTTACATTCCTTCAAGACTTAGCCTGAAGGCTGCTCTCTAGAGGGGTGTGTTTAGCAATAAATACATATATTTTGAATATATACCTGGTGTGGTGCTCTTTCATTCACTCAAGAGATTATTGACTGGTAAAACAAGCTGCTTTACATTCCTTCAAGACTTAGCCTGAAGGCTGCTCTCCATAGCTACCACTAGGATAGCTTTCAATAAGGTTGTCTTTAACCTATCTCCAATAAGGGGTTGTTTGGACTGGTGCAAGGTGCCCACTATAATTAGTGGACAGCATATGCCAGGCCAACTTCTCACATTGGTGGCAGCGGTGGGATTCCAGCTTGCTATTGTTTTACCAGATAATCTCAATTGAATTGATCAACTGAAAACCACTAAGGGTACCTAAGGTACATATAAATTAAGCTTAGTATACAGTAAGTTCTACTGAACTTAGAGTTGTGTGTTAAGGGATAGCACACCCTTTCTACAACTCAAGAGAGTTTAGTAGGCCACACTAGAGTAGGTAGTGCATACACCACACCTCACTAGTGATGTCTTCAAAGCCAGGACCCAGTGAGTCCTTGCCAGAAGCCCCTGGGCTTCTTCCTCCAAGTATGATACACTCCCATTCTTGGAATTGAGAGCATTATGCAATTTGAGGAAACTGAAGACAGGCCAAAGCCCCACCACCCAACATCTGAGAGAGATGTTAGAGGCTTATGATCTCAGCAGGCCCTTAGGGACTGAAGGGGTAGGAGCAGAGGGTGGGGCAGAAGATGAGGATGGGGCCAGGGGTAGCAACACCCCCAGCCCCCTCTGGAACTGACCAGGAGGGTGACAATGACCCTGACCTGGAAAACCCAATTCCTCCTGTGGATGAGGAGGAGGCTCAGGATGACCTCCACTTTGTCCCCCAGGAAGGATTGTGAGTGTGCCTAGAAGGTCTAGATCTCCTTCTCAGGAGTCTAACCACTCTGGCACCTCAATAGGGACCTCTGTCTCCTCTCATAGGAGGGAATCCTCTCATGAGAGGAGAAAGAGGCTGATTCAGTATGAGCAAGCCCAGCTTGAACTCTGAAAACAGCAGTTGGCTATAGACAGGGAGTCCCTAGATCTCTACAAAGAGAGAAAAAAGTTGGGACTAGAGTCCCATGGTGGCAGCAATATCCCTAAAGATAGGGAAAGGTCTTATGACCATAGAAACCTAAACAAGATTGTCCCTCCCTACCAGAGTGGGGATGACATCCACAAATGGATAACTGCACTGGAGAGGGCCTGTAAAGTTCAGAGGGTCCCCAGAAGCAGTGGGCAGCAATCTTGTGGCTCTCCTTTGCAGACAAAGGTAGAGACAAGCTCCTCACTGTAAGAGAAGAGGATGCTGACAATTACACAGTCTTGAAGAGTGCTCTGATAGATGGGTTTGGCCTAACCACTGAACAGTATAGGTTGAAGTTCAGAGACACCCAAAAAGCTCAGACTCAAGACTGGGTTGATTTTGTAGATTGTGCTACTAAGGCTCTGGAAGGTTGGATACATGGCAACAAAGTGCAGGACTTTTTAGGATTGTACAATTTGATTATGAGGGAGCAGATCCTTAATAATTGTCAAAACCAGCTTTTGCACCAGTATCTGGTGGACTCTGATCTGACCTCTCCCCAAGAATTGGGAAAGAAGGCAGACAAATGGGTCAGAACCAGAGTAAAAACTAAAAATCAGGGTGGTGACCAGAAGAAAGATTCTACTAAGTCCCAAGAGAAAGGTGGGGATAAATCTAAGGATAAGTCCCCTACAGGGCCCCAAAATTCCTCTTCTGGGGTGGGTCCCAAACTCCTTCCTCTCCTGAAAAGAAACCATATTGCCATGTCTGTAAAAAGCCTGGACACTGGAAAACTGATCCCAGTTGCCCCAGGATTGGCAATAAAGAAAATGTTCCTCCCACAACTACTACCACCCCTTCTGGTACTACCAGTAGTAATCCTCCAGTTGGGAGTAGCGCACCCAAAAGTTAGGTGCTTTTGCAAGAGGAACATAGGTGGGCCCTAGTTTAGACAGGGACCCCTCAACAGACTCCTCTGACTCTGATGGTGGTATAGGATTTGCCACCTTTACCATGGGTCCCACAGCATTGGGCAGGTACAGATTGGAGATAATAATTAATGGTCAGAAAGCTGTGGCATTTAGGGATACAGGGGCTAGTGTCACCATGGTGGCAGGGAAACTAGTCCCCCCTCACCAGCTTTTACCTGAGTTTAAATACCAGGTGACCAACATTGATGGTGTCAGAACAGATCACCCCATGGCCATAGTCAATCTCAGCTGGGAGGGGGTCACAGGCCCAAAAAGAGTGGCAGTGTCCCCAACCTTACCTGTAGATTGCCTGATGGGCAATGATCTGGAAATTTCAGCCTGGGCTGAAGTTGAACACCAAACCCATCTCAGGATGTTGGGTGTCCCTGTAAAGGCTAGTGGGGCTGTAATGGCCACAGCCCCAGCCCAAGAATTTGGAGAGATGGAGCCTGAAAGAATGGCCCCCTCTCCCCCAACAGAGAGCACAAGGGTTGAAGAAAAGTCTTCTTCCCCCCAGACAGTAGGTAAGAGTCAGCCTCCTCAGGGAACTGACCCTACCCCTAGTGAAGGAACTGCCACAGAGGTAGTCAGGCCTGGCCTGGCCACCCCCAGATGGCAGAGGACCCTTCCCAGGTGGTACCCAGTCTGGAGCAGGTAACCTGCCCCTCTCTACCCTGCCTCAGTCAGCCCAGGGCTGCAGAGGTCAGGGAGGTCAGTGGACCCCCCAGGGCCCCCTGCCAGAGGAACCCCCATCAGCAGATTAGGGGCACCCAGGCTAGTAGCCCTAGCCAGGTGAAAACTCCTCTACACACTGAGGGATCCCCCATACCTTTATGTAGGGACCTCCCCCAGAAGGACTCTGGTAGGCAAGGGCAAACCTGGGACCAGAAGGTTCCAAACCTGCCATGTCCCTCCAGTGTTCCATCCGAAGGGACCCAACCCCCAGCTGTAGGCAGCCAAAGGTTGACCCTTAGAGCAAAGTGCAACTCAGTCATGGAAAGACAGGCATACATGGTGACCAGTGATCTGAGGAAGCTGAGACCAACATTCCTAGGGCCTCACTTCCCTACTCAGACACCTCACCAGCCTTGTACTTTACCTAAGCACACCACAGGTAGTGATTCCCCATGGTGGAGACCCTCTCATACCCTTAGGGTGAAGGATTGCTTAGTGGACCATAAGACAGGGGGCAACCATGCTAGTGCAGGTGCTTCCTTATATGGCCACTTAGTCAATAAAGGCTCAACTGGCCAAGGTTAGCCTTATCTCCTTTCGTTTGGGGGGGTTATGTAGGAAGGTGGAATCTGACTATATGGTTGCCCCCACTTTTTTCTGGTGTTTTGCTGGTTTATGACTTAGTTGGACTGGGATCCTGCTATTCAGGGCCCCAGTCTATCTGCTTTCTCTGTAAAATGGTTTCCATGTGCCTTAGGCACATCTCTGATTGGAATCTGGAGTGCCCTTATAAGTCCCTAGTATATGGTATACTATGTACCCAGGGCATAGGTACCTCAGAGGCCTACCAGGGGCTGCAGCAGGTATTGTGCCACCCCTGGAAGGCCATCCAAACTGACACCACAGGTCTGCTACTGCAGCCTGGGTAAGGTGGTGCATGCACCCCTTACTGTGATATAGGCTACCTATATCACTATATACATACACACATATAAACCTATAAGTCACTCCTATGGCAGGCCTTATCAATCCTGAAGGCAGAGTGCGTGGTTCCTATGTGAGAGGGTGCCCCTGCATGAGCAGGGCCCCTCTGCAGTGTTTGGAGACCCTTCTCTGATGCTGTTTGTAGTGCAGCCTGACCATATACTCTTAAGCGCATTATAACCTCGCGTTAAATGCTAACTTTGAATGGCTGCACCAAAACATGTCGTGTTTGGTGTCAAACATCTTGGAATACTACCCCCCGCCAATTCTGGTGGCGGGGGTAGCATTCCACCCTTCTAGAGGGAGAGACATGTTAACCCTGGCTTGGCCGGTAACTTCTTTCTAAAGCCCTGGCATCACAAAATGGATGCTGCTGCCACAGACACAAGTCTGGCCTCCTGCTGCTGACCGAAACTCTGGCAGGGGAGGCCTGGACAATAGGTTTCCTGTCCCAGGGAGGTGTGACCACCTCCCCAGACAGGATAGTGTGTATTGGGGCTGGGCGGGAGCACTCTCGGGTGCTTTGAAGTCCTGCACTGGGGGCACACTTGGTGTCCCTAGTGCATACCCCAGTTCAAACCGGATCAGGGGCTTGCAGCCCCTGCTTTGGCGCGAACTGGACAAAGGGAAAGGGGTGTAGCCACCCCTCTGCCCTGACCCACCCATAGGTGGGACCACAGAGTAAGTCCAACCCCTAAACTGAGTATAAGTATAGGAACCCAGTCCTTAGGACTTTAGATTATCCCTGGACGAAACTCTGACACAGAATCCTGGACCTTCGACGCTCTACTACAAGATTAGAGGACAGAAGAATCTCCCTTGGGGTCAAGGAGTGACTCCCCTGCTTGGCAGGCACCAAAGAAGCAATTGTCCGGTCTGCATCGCCTAAGCTCCCATCAGACACTGAAGTCTTTGCATCACCAGAGGTGGATTTCCAGACTTCCCCAAGGCTGCCCTGAGTCCCCAGCAAAGCTGAGGCCCGTAGCTGTTGTGGGTAACGTGGAACCGTGACCCCTGGACACCGCACGCATTTGCAAGTGCATCCTCTTCTGGGTCTCCCACGAAGTCGTGCTTTGGGCTTCGAGTAGCCCTAGCCTCCAGTACCAACTACACTGAAGATCACTGGCCTCCACTCTACGAGTGCCCTGTGAGCCAGCTCCACGTGCACCGTCTCGAGGCTCCTTCGCGGTCGCTAGCCCGTTGGCTAGTAGCCCTTCATGAAGGCCAATCCTTTTGTTCTTGGGGTCCCTGGTTGCTCCAGGCTTGCCTGACAACGCCTCCTGGACCTCGTGGCTGAAGAGTCAAGATGACCATCAACCTACCTGAAGCACTCGACATCGGTGGGCATCTGCTCATCGCCCTCCTGGTCACTGGCTAGTGACCCAGACTCTGTCCCCTCTGCTTTCAGGTTCTTCAGATCTCTGATCCACTCTTGGATCCACCCGGACACTTTCCACTTGGTCGCCAGCAGCACTTTGCAGCAGATCACCATTCAAATCGACGACGAAACCCGACCCCGAAAGGCACCTATGCACCCGGCTTCCCTGGGTGAGGTAACAAGAGTACTCCGGTGCTCCCGTGGGTAGAGACTCTAGAACGACCTAGTTCTCAAAGGGTTTGCTCCAAGTCCTTCTTTAAGTGTCCCTTTTCTTTAATTTCCAAACCGCGACTTTCTCCATAGAAGTTAACAGCGTTTTGCGGCTGTGTAATTACACTGCACGCGTCCCCGTGGGTCCCCTGTGTCACTACCTTGGGTGGTTCCTTGTGGTCCAAGCACTTCTAGAGGCTCTAGGCCTAGTGTCTAGCTCAGTCGAGGTTCTTATACCACTTTATTGGTATATGGTTTGAGTACGCCCCTAGGGCCCAAACGTGTATTTGTGCTATTACTGTGTTTAAATAACTTATAACTTATGTACTTCGAACTCTAGCCTCATAAAGAGACTAGAGGGGTGTGTTTAGCAATAAATACATATATTTTGAATATATACCTGGTGTGGTGCTCTTTCATTTGATCACTTAAGAGATTATAGACTGGTAAAACAAGCTGCTTTACATTCCTTCAAGACTTAGCCTGAAGGCTGCTCTCCATAGCTACCACTAGTATAGCTTTCAATAAGGTTGTCTTTAACCTATCTCCAATAAGGGGTTGTTTGGACTGGTGCAAGGTGCCCACTATAATTAGTGGACAGCATATGCCAGGCCAACTTCTCACACCCACCCCCTGCACAGACCACACAGCAGGAAGCACCCACCACCACGGCTGGCTCACAGCACCTCACCCAAGAACACCTCACATTCCAAGGCCATGTGTTAGACTGCCAGAAGGAGGTGGCTGAACAGGTGCGGGTGGGGTTCGACCTCATGGCAGCGAAACTAGATGACATACGTGGGTGTCTAAGTCCCATCAGAGACCACTTACACTCCCTAATGGACACCCACAGTTCGCTCCATGATGTCCAACAATCCATGCCCGACATCGCTGGAGTCATGACTCTGAGAGGAGAACAGCTGTCTAGTCAGAGTGGCCTCAGCGATGTCAGCCGAGAGTTGGCACAGATGCTGAGGATAATGGAGAACATGGAGCGGATGCATGCGGAAAGAATGGCTGCCACGGATGCACACCAGCGAAAAGTTGTTGGGATCTTCCATGCCCTGCAGATCGTCATCATCGCATTGCTGCCACTAAGGCAGTTGCTGATGAATGCTGCTGGTACTTCTACACACACATCTCCGGTCCCTGATGTGTCAGTGGCACACAGTGCTGCAGACCAAACATCAGCACCCACATGTCAGACAGATGACATAGAGGACGAAGATGCGGGTGATTCCACCTTTGTAGTAAGAAGGAGCCAATAGCATTCTTCTCAGCATATGCCCTGTTTCAGCTTGGTTCTGCCCTCTGCATCATGCCCTGTAACAACACCTCCCACTGTCCCCCGAAACACTCTGCGACAGTCACCTTGGACCTCGACATGGACTGCCATATTTTGTTTGCTTACCAATGACACAGCAATCAGACTGCAGACTGTACTCTTCCTCTTCCGATGTACTTGTCAATCCCTAAATGACTCTGGCTGGCCCTCCAATGGGCTACAATGTAATGTGGGGTTTGCATGGCCATGTTCTGCTCCAGCTCCGACACTCCACCGAATGTGAATAAATCATTCAAATTCACACAGATGTGTCATGTCCATAAACGATCAAGTATGAAAGTATGGATGAATGTAAGGACATTGATTGCCCAAAAAGGTACACCCTGGGAAATGAAAGCAATGCGCATGTTTGACCGTGACACACATAGGAAGTGAGATGACTGGGAATGTGTGCACTAGCTGTGGCCTCATTGCTCTTAAACAACAATCCCGCAATTCCTCAACTATGCCACATGCAATGTTAGAAATAGGGCTGGGTATGAAATGTCAAAGTCGTTGGCAGGCCTAAAGTAGTGTCCCCCATCACATTTGACAACAGAACATCTCTTCGCATACCTACTCACACTCAACTGGGTGGACAAAGCCTGTAGTGATGGATCACATTGATCCACATGGCAAGAATATGGACACCATACTCACATTGCTGAAGACACGTAAGAGCACAGTTCTATCAGCAACTATCCCAACCACTATGTCTGGCTCACAGAGGTGGACCTGGCAATAGGAACTAACCCCTAAGTGAAATGCGTCAATCAGTCCCTCCCTGTGTACGGACAATGCTCATTGAGGCACACGATTTGTCATTCTAATCAACACTCATCACAGTTGAACACTAGTGAAGTTGCGTAGTCTTTATTGCCATGTGCGTGTCAGTATGGGCAAGACAAGGGCCACAACATGCAGACCAATGCATCAGACACTAACAGGCAGCATTCGGTCACGGTACAGTTCCACGTGACAGGCTTTGTGCATGCGCCCAGGATGTTCTGCCATTGCGTTGGTGGCTCTCGTAGAACCGGCACTCTTCTGACCTGCGGCGGTTATGTGGATGATATGCCACAGCTCGGAGCAATGAGTCGTATGTGTGTGCAACGTTTGGACGTATGGGTTGTTGTGTACGTAAGTGTCAAGGGCATTCCATGCAAGAGTACCTCGAGCAAGAACTTGTGTGTGTGGGGTGTGGATACGTTGGTCTTTCATTAGCGCTGTGCGTAGTGTGGGAGTCGTCATCATCTGCTAAGGTATCTCTCTCAGGGGGTGCCTGCCGCATGCAAGACCAAGGTCGGAGGTGCAGATGTCCTTCCGCCTTATGTATTGAGACAAAGGAGCTTTCATCCCTAATGTTAGTCTGGCTACTGCTTGCATTCTGGGACTATGATGTGGCTTACGCGCTGCAATTGAGGCTAGGCCGTAGGCTTATTGTGCACCAATAGCGATACACACACAACAGTTGGCATGCATGAGCCAAGAGCCCGAGCGGCCTTGTGCTCCTTGTACAATCCCTTCCTGCGCGGCTGCCCTCCGGGTGCATGCAACATTGCAACATTGTCGATTGCGGGCCGTGTGCCGCAGACACTGCAACAGAGACACATGCATCAGTTGGTTTCCTGTCCAGCCCAGAAATGAACCACGCCCAGAGCCCATACCTTGGCCTGGCGTACGCCGACCCAGCCCACTCGGCTTACGTATAAAGGGGGGACGACGACGCTACGTGTCCCAGTTCTTCCCCACTGCCGGAGGTGACATGGCTGCGTCCGCCTGGCATTTCACGAGACTCAATCATAAAGGGTCCATGACTTGCCTTGCACAGAGTTGGTGGCACCGGATACACTGTGGCCGGCATGGGCTTACCGCCACGGGACGGTGACTTTCGGTGCACTGAGGTAGGGGCACCTTAAGTGCTGAGCGGGTGTGCAGCCTGCGATGATGCCGTGTGCACTGATATGACCTCTGCCATTGCGAAATCAAGACCCAGAATCACGTGTGTGACCTGGTGGCCCGCGGGCTGCATGATGTGGAGGCTGCCAAGGTCGCGGGCCCCGGGCTTGGAGCTTGCACCGTCACGTGGTGGGCCCTCTTGGAGACACGCTGGTGGCGGAAGGTGAGCAGTGAGGCCTGGGTGCGCAGGGGTGGGCAAACACCGCTGGGCGGCGGGAGGGGCTGGGGTGCAGCAGCCTGTGTGCGCAGGGGCGGCCCAGCGATGATGGCGTGTGCAATGATATGAACTCTGCCATTCATGAATCTGGACTCTGTTTCAGATAAGGGACCTGGTGGACTGCAGTGTATACCGGCACGTGGTTGGAGGCACACCGGTGGCAGCAGGTGAGCAGTGAGGCCTAGGTCCGCAGTGTCGGCACTCTCTCTCCCTCTCCCTCTCTTCCTTTCACTGTCTCTCTCTCTCTCTTCCTCTGTTTCTCTCTCTCTCTCCCTCTCCCTCTCTTCCTTTCACTGTCTCTCTCTCTTCCTCTGTTGCTCTCTCTCTCCTTCTCCCTCTCTTCCTTTCACTGTCTCTCTCTCTCTTCCTCTGTTTCTCTCTCTCTCTCCTTCTCCCTCTCTCCCCCTTTCTCTCTCTTTCTCTCTCTCCCTCTCTTTCACTCTCTCTCTCTCTCCCTTTCTTTCTCTCTCTCTTTCTCTCTCTCTGTCCTTTGATGAGCGCATGACACACCTTCTTATCTTGAATTTTGTCTTGCAGGCTGTGTCTTACAGATTGTCCAGAGAAGACCCGCCATGACTCTTCCGAATAGTTGTTTTGAGTTAAATTTGAATAAAATAATTTGTTTGGAAATTCAAAGATGGTTGCTCCTGTTATGTCGGCTTGCTCCTGTTATGTCGGCTTGCTCCTGTTATGTCGGCAGTGGTTTCTCCTCATCAACACGGCTTTATTCAAGGCAGAGATACTACTTCCCATGTTAACACGGCAGTCTGTGCATTTGATATGGCAGCGAAGCGATCCTCTGGGTATGATACTCCTAGACGCTGAAAAAGCTTTTGATAGGGTGGGATGGGATTTTTTATGGTCCATACTTACAATGGTCGGGGTTAAGGGATTATATAAACAATGGATTCAGGCCTTATACGATAAACCCCAAGCCAAATTCATATATCTTGTCTTACAATCACCAACCTTTTCAATTTTTCGGGGTACACGGCAGTGCTGTCCTCTCTCACCCCTGCTGTTCGCCTTATATATTGAGCCATTTATCTACGCTTTACAATTTAACTCTCAAATCTCGCCATTGATGTCTGGTGTAACTCCTCTCAAAGCAATTGCCTATGCAGACGATATTGCGGTCTTTACAACAGAGCCACCTCAAGCGATCAAATTAATCGAGGATTAGGTTTGGTTTTGTCTCCGGGTACAAACTAAACACCAAAAAAACTCAAATCATTCTTAATTACAAACCTAGTGCTGTAATCTATGGGGTCTGCTCTGTGGCTACTTATCTTGGGGTTAAACTCTCGGCACGGATAGATAAGATATTTTCTTTGAACTATGAGTCTTTACTTAAAGATACAGTTATATCACTGGAGAGATAGCATAAATTACCCATCTGTATTATTGGACACTCTAATATTATCAAAATGAAGATACTACCAACATTTTTGTATCTATTTCGATCTATTCCCCTGCGGGTTCCTAATAATTTTTTTAAGAGATTAGAGGGGGCTTTAAGTAGTTTTATTTGGGGTTACAAAAAAGCACGGAGAGCTATCGATTTGTTACAGCTCCCGTATAAACAGGGAGGGGTTGATTTCCCCGCTTTCAAAATGTATTTTTGGTCTGCCTTTGCCGGTCGTTTTCGTAGTCTTCTAAATCCCTTGCACACTACCTTTTTTCATCAATTTATGTTGGCTGAGGACAGTGGCATGTATTTATACAGAATAAATGACCCGAACTACTTCAAAAGAGTCAAGTTCAAGACTATACGAGATACTACGTATATATGGCGTGCTATCTTTTCCAGATGTAATCTCTCATTTTATCATGATAGACTCCCCTTATGGGGCAACCCGATATTCCCAGAGGTATTCCAAGATGCTGTTGGCAAACGTTGGGCCGCCTATGGGATTATCTCCCTTGGGGATCTTTATGATCACAGTGGTCTCACATCTTTCGAGAATCTACAGCTACAGTTCAAGTTACCTGATTATATGTTTTTTAAATATCTCCAAATTAGGGACTATTTGTCGAAACATTTAAACTTGACAAAAATATCTAATTCAGAGGTCTGGGATTGCCTGTATAAGGAGAAGACAAAATCTCTCATAAGTCATATGTATAAATGTTTTATTGATTATAGACAAGGTGATGGCGAAAGGCTGGCGGAACGGTGGAGCAAGACTCTGGGAATAGCTGTTACGGCAGGTGCTATAGAACAAGCCTTAAGCGTTATTGGTGATTCAGTTCACTCCATCAACTTGCGATTACAACAATTTTGAACGCTTTGCCTGCTGTATTACACGCCGGAGAAAATAGCCAAATGGGCCCTACCAGGTTCAGTTAGTGTTCGGACAAAATGTCCTAGATGTGATTTGTATGCAGCTAGCATAGCTCATATGTTCGTAACATGTCCAAAACTGGGTTTATTTTGGCAGCAGGTGGGTCAAGTATGTTCTCAGAGACTGGGGATAGGTCCATCTTTCTCGACTAGGGAAATTATGATCGGCCCAGAGAATATGAGCTATAGACTTGCTCGCTTATCTTCGATCGTACTTGTTGCTGCTAGACTGGTAATCGCCCGGTTCTGGATTAGCCCGTGTCCTCCCTCCATAAGTGATTGGTGGATGTTAGTTAGGGAAACGTACGAGATGGAATATGCATTGGCAAATGCTAGGGGTGCTCACTCTATGACAAAACTAAACGCTATATGGGGACTCCTATTCTAGTGATTGGCCTCAATGATAGCAACGAGGCTAGAAATTGATGTTTGCTTTATGTATATCTGCAATTCTGTATTATTTAAGGCAGTGATTTTCTAATCTTTAATACTGTTATTGTGAAATTTTCTTTTTTCTTTTCCTTACGGATATTCTCTTTATGTGTTAAAAAAAAAAAAAAGGAAATTCAAAGATGAATGTATGATTCTCCTTTTTCTGACCACACATGAATGTTAATTGTTGTACTTGTGCGACATCAGGCGAATTGTTTTGTTCATGATTTTGTAAAGTTGATGTAAAATATCTTTGTCCGGGGTAGGGCCTGGGGGTGGTGCCTGGGGGGTGGCGGTGGGTGTTGTGGCCCTCTTGGGTGTCCGGCTGCATGATCAGTAGCTCCATGGCATCTGTTGTCCTTCTGGTGTGGCTGTGGGCTGGGCTCCCATTTCTGGTGCAGGTTATCGTCCGACTTAATACCAGGAAAGAGCAGGTGTTAATTCCCTGCTGCTAACGCACCTTATCGCATGTTTTGTGATCTTATCGCCGATCTGGCTGGTCGTTGAGAATGTTGCGAAGTGGTGTTGTCGTGGGTTTTTGCACGGGAACGCCTACTCTGCATCTCATTAGCGTTAGTTGCCGGTGTCATCCGTGGCGATGTGTTTTGCGGCTGCTATCGCAGGAAAACTGGCGATGTCGGCTGCTAGCACCAGCTTGTGAATAGGGCGATAAATCTATCGCCACTTTGGCTGCGATAAAGTGCTGCTAGCTCGGCGATAAGTCCTTGAGAATATGCCCCCAGCTGTTACTGAGCCGGCCTCCACGCACACCACAGAGGTCCTGTAATGCATAAACTCCGATAATGAAGAAGGCTATATGCATGTTATTGCTACAATATTTTGGTGTAAAGTTACAGAGGCTTGCACATGGACTCCATGATCCTGATGGTAGAACACTATTATTTGCAAACTATACCAAGGAAATTGCCACCTGATGAGGTAACAGCTTTGTGGTTCAATAAGGAACAATTATTATTAATATGGTTTTTAAAACATAAATTCATCACAGAATAGTATTACTACACCAGCATTTTTAACTCATTTTGGCATCCTAGCATTGAATGGGAAGAATGAATCGATCATTTTACAAATGATCCTGAAGCTACTCTTTGGCAAAGAAGGCCAGTACTTAACACAAGCTGCAGATGCTCAAGGTGCAGTGATAGAAGATGTATACAAAGAAGTGAAACATATACTTTTCTCTTAAAAAATTTTAATTGAAATTTTGCATTAAATATAATCTTTGACACAGTACGTACAATTGGTCTTCAGAATTACATCCATGAGACGATCATCACAGAGCAGCAAAACAAAAATCATGGTACAAATGGGGAACATCGTGGCCAGACTAGAGGTGTGTGGGGAGGGCTGAGGTGACCCTTTGTTATGCTGCAAGTAAATATGGAATGGTGCCCATGAGTCCCTGGGTCGAGCAGTGGGATGGACTGTCTCAGCATATTTTTCTGACATGTACCTCTTAGCTAGTACAAGTAAAATGTAGGTAAGTCAGCAAATCTAAGGGGGTACATTTTTAGTATCCCCCAGCAAAGCTGTCTGAGGAGTGGGGTCAACTAATGTCCCCAAAGCCTCAGAGACCACCAAGAATATGTTCCTCCAGTATGTGGTGAGTTCAGAGTGATCCCAAGACATGTGAAGAACATTAGCATTAGGAAGGTCACATCTAGCACATTTGGTCCCAGTGTTCTCACTAAATGTAGTTATTCGTTCAGGAGTGTAATAGTATTGATGCAGATATTTAAAATGTATAAGCGTATATTTGTAAGAGAGTGGAACATTTTTAACTTATGCGCAGCAGTATACCCATACTTTATCAGATAAGTGATGTCCAAAAGATGTCTTCCACGTAAGTTCAGCTGTCCAACGTACCAGTCAGGAAAGTAGGGTATAGGTACGATATTGAATGTCCCGTTTTGGCCCTGCTTATGTATGTCGTTAGGAGCTGCATGTCTGGTAATTGTGCAAGGTAAGGGCTAAGGCTAGTCCTAGCCGCTGATGGGAGCCTTAGGTAACAGTAGGATGCCAGCAGAGCCACTTCGATGTGAGCACGGAAACTACTATATGAGATAAAAGAATTGCTTTCGAATAAATCCCTCATGGTGAGTGCTGAAAATGGCCCTTTCTGAGTGTCACCCCGAACCTTTGTCTACCTCCTGCTCTTTTTGCTGCATGTTTTTTGTAGGCCTTAGATCTCTGAGCACTGTACCACTGCTGGCCAATGCTAAACTGCATGTGTTTCTCCCCTAAACATTGTGACATTGGTGTATACCCAACTGACCTATTTGGTTTACTTGTAAGTCTCTTGTAAAGTGGTATACCATATACCCAGGGTCTGTAACCTAAATGCTACTAGTGGGCCTGCAGCACTGATTATGTCAACCACACAACTAGCCTTTCAAACCTGTCTTAGGCCTGTCATTGGAAGGCCTATGTGTGCAGTTTACTGCCACTTTGGCTTGCCATTTAAAATCACTTGGAAAACCTTAAACTCTCCTTTTATTGCACATAAGTCACCCCTAAGGTCCTCCCTAGGTAGCCATAAGGGCAGGGTGCTGTGTAAGTAAAAGGTAGGACATTTGCTTTTATGTGTCACATGTCCAGGTAGTGGCAAACATCCCAATTCATTTTTTTTACTGCTGTGAGGCCTACTCCTCTCATAGGCTAGCATTGGGAATTCCTTAATACACTTTTAAGCTATAATTCCTGATTAGAAAGGAGTATCTACAACATGTTTCATATCTTTGAAATGGCAGTGATAATTCCTCTTTACTGGTAAAGTTGGATTTAACATTACTATTTTAGAAATGCCACTTTTAGAAAGTTGACATTTCTCTGCTCTTACTGCTCAGTGTACCTTTCAGTCTGTTTTCAATACATGTTTGGGTGGGTGACAGCTACACTTTGTGCATTCCCTCTAGACAGCCACCAACACAGAAAGGGTGGGTGTGACAGAAAACTAATCTGCACTCATCTGCATTCTGATAGCTCTTCATGGGTAGGAAGAGAGGGGGGGTTGACACTTACACCTGAATTGGCAGCGCCCTGTTCCCCACACAAGGCACTGATTACCCCCTACTGATAGTCTGGAGACAAGGCTGGAAAGAAAGGGCCTGTGTGCATTTCAAAGACCCTTCTTTGAAGTCACCCCCACTTTAAAAGCACAACTGGGGATAAGTAATGGGCCTCTTACCCTACCAAGACTGTACACTAGTGGACATGTGAAGATCTCTGCCAGGAGTAAAGACTGCTGTGCTACAATGAATGCCACTCTGCTTGACTGCTGCTTTGGAAGAACTGTAATTCTGCTTTGCTGTGCTGCGCTGCTGCCTGCTGATCTCTGCCCAGCTTGCTGGCTTGCCTCCTGTACTGAAGTCTCAGGGCCAGCAAATACTTCCTTCAACCATGCAACAGCACCTGGACTCTGCCATTTGAGTGTCCCGCCCTGCCAAGTGATGCAAATCCAGTCCTGGATCCTTGAAAGTGAGTGTTTGATGTGCAGAACCATCAAAATCGACCCAGTGACAACTTTGTGCCAATCGGAACCAATGCACTGCCCTTCGACCTTAACGCAGGAGCTGATCAACGACATCGCTTCAACGACTGAGCGACTCGATGACAATGGACAGCATGGCTCAACAACGACACATCGCATGTATCGTAAAGGGGTTTGACGATAAAGCGTTCATCGTCTGTGCGGATTGGAACCAACTCATTGAGTTTTCAACGTGGACGCTTCCTCCATCCAAGGTACTTTTTCAGCGGGACCTGCACAAGTCCTGTAGCCGGCCTGCCCTCCATCGCAGTCGGCCTGAACTTTGGATTTACCCCGGTCCAACGCGACCTCAAGTAATCCCTAAATATTATTTGCTTCTAAGCACTACATTTTGATTTCATATTTAAAAATTCCTAACTTTGGTTCTACTTTTTGGATTTTTGTCATTTTGGTTCTGTTTTATTCTTTAAAATATAATTTGTTTTTCTAACTTTGTGTGGAGTATTTTTATGGTGTTTTCATTCTGTTACTGTGTATATATGCATGTTGCACAAATACTTTATACATTGCCTCTGTAGATAAGCCTGACTGCTCTGTGCCAAGCTTCTTAGAGTGAGCACAGGTTATCTTTTAGTGTGCATCTAGCTTACCCTGACTAGAGTGGTGATTTCTGCTTGTACAGGGTGAATACTCTGACACCCAGAAACCCCAGTTAAAACAGTGAATGTGTCTGCCTTTCACAGCAGCCTTTAACAGCCTTCGCGATGGTAGGAGGCAATAGGGGATTATCAGCCACCGGCAGTACCGGAGGGTACGGGATATTGTAGTGCAGATTCTGGACCAGTTCCCACCATGCATGACTCATCAAAGCAAGCACATCTACATCTCGCCGCATCACTTGAGGTAGCATGCATACTTGACCCAAGTAAACAAAGAAACAATGGAACCCTGTAAGTCAAGAGGGACCGAGGGTAAACAATATATTACAAGAAACAGTGGTCCATACCAAAGGAACATAAAGTCATGGGCACAGAACTACAATTAGAGCTGTGTTGGTATACATCCAAATGGACAGAATTGTATTTATTTAAACATCCAAAAAATAAAGGAAAAATACAATATAAATACAAAACAATGGGTGAAAGGGACAGAGAATGGAAATCAACAGATTTCCAGACCTCAGGCATTTGCAGCCAAAGTGACTTTCAATGATACATATTTACAACAGTCACAGTGTGAGAAACATCTTGTGCTCCACATAGATCGTAATAAATTAATTGGAGTCAACGACGTTTCGATCCCGACTATAGTAGGGGATCATCATCAGGATAAGGAGATCTTTATGCCTGAGAGATAGCCTGAGTAAGATTAAACTGGGGAGGAAGTAGTTCCTGTGTAAGGCAGTCCTCTGTGTGGTATTCAATAACGCAGTTTCCCTGACTCCCATCTCCTGATTTCCCGGTTTTCTGTCCTCACGCTACTACAGCAACATTCAGGTTCCATTTAAACATGCTCGATTCCGAGCCTGGGCCCCAGGGTACTTCGGGCAGGATATCGCCTCTTGACCCGCTTACTGATTTCAATGTTCGCCGACTATTTATGGTTATTCAATACCACACGGAGGACCGCCTTACACGGGAACTACTTCCTCCCCTGTGTAATCTCACTCAGGCTATCTCTCATGCATATAGATCTCCTTGTCCTGATGATGATCCCACCTACTATAGTTGGGATCAAAACATCTTCAACACCCACACCTTGACTCCAATTAATTTATTACGATCTATGTGGAGCACAAGATGTTTGTGTCCTGCCTCCACACAAAGGGCTGCATACCCCCTGTAGTTAGTCTGGATCCAGGGCAGGGAAGTCAAAATGCCTGAGGACTTCAAAGGGAAACCTCTAGAAGCTTCTCTCCAACTTAAAAGGCAAAACTGGGTATAAATACTGAACCTCAGACACCAACTCTCCAGTACACTTCTGGACCTGCGGATACTCTGCAAGAAGGACTGCTGTGCGCTACAAGGACTGCCACTCTGCTGGTTTGCCCTCTGCTTGACTGCTGCCTTGCTGTGTTGCTGTTATGTGGTGCTGAACTCCTGCCTGCTGCCCCCTGCCTGGGTGAGAAGGACTGGACCTTCATCTCTTGAACCCAGAGTGTCTCCAAGGGCTAGTTGGCTGACCTCCTGATTCGAGCCTCAGGGACAGAATGCTCCATCTCAACTTCTGCCTGCACCTGGAATCTGCCATCTGTGGGTCTACCCGCCATGTGGTGCCACCCCAGTCCTGGACCCTTGGAAGTGGGCCTAAGGTGCTCTGCCAGCCTCTGTGGATCTAGCAGAACTGATGCATCTCCTCTGGTGCGCTGACCAACCCCGAGCAGAGCAGATGCATCTTTGCTGCTGCGTGAATTGGACCCATCGCAGCAACTCGCAGCCCCATTGCCTTCAGATCCGCCACTGCATAACGCATCCTCAGCGTAGGCCCTCACATCTCTCCTCAATGGCATTGCAGGCTCCCAGCCCCTCGGAATGGACAATTGCTCTGATTGCATGCCACATCCTCCACACCAGACTTTACATCACAAGCCCCGTTGATGGGATCTTTGATGAAGACACAGACACTCACATTGCAGCCTCACCTAATCTCGGAACTGACACATCACTTCTGCTGTGCAACACATCTTCACCGCAGATCCTCGCAGCGCTCCGCAAACCAAGATTTAAGGTACCCTGTTCAGCTGGCCTAACTTGGTCCCTGTAGCCGGCCTGCGCTCCATCGTGGTCGGCCTGAACTTGTGATTTTGTCCCTGTGCGGATATCCAAAATTGGCAGTTTACACTTTTTGGGGCTATTTTTACCCAAATCTATAAAATGTAATATCTCCGGTTCTACTGATTGAGTTTTAGTCACTTTGGTCTTGTTTTATTTATTAAATGTTACTCTGTTTTTCGAACTTTTTTGTGGTCTCTTTTTATGGTGTGTTTTCACTGTATTACTATTTGAAATGTTGCACAAATACTTTACATATTGCCTCTGAGCTAAGCCTGACTGCTCTGTGCCCAGCTACCTCAGTGTTGAACACAGGGTAATTTAGAGTTTGCTTCTGACTTCACCTTGAGAAGAATTGTAATTGCTGCTTTGAGAAGGGTTTCACCCCCCTCAACCAGTAACCTAATTTCTTACAACTGATGACGAGGGGAGATATGTCTGTGCTTTCTCATGGTGTAAGAGGTAAATTGATTACATCAGCACACCAAGGCAATTTAGTGCAGACAAAGAAGAAGAAGAGATTCAGAGATAGGTTCTGGTAGCTAGGACTAAAACCAGAAGTATCTTGAAAGTGATTGATTGTAACGTATGTAAAGAAGGCAAGAAAAGGTTATAGGTAGATGTGGGTAAAGATTTGCATGGACTTTGTGGGTCCTTTTAATGCATTACCTGATGCCCAATGGTATAAAGTTGTGTTTGTAGCTGTGCAATCTAATTGTTTAGAAGTTGTTTTCATGAGGACGATTACCACTACTAACACCATAACAGTCTTGCAAGTTATTTTTGTGAGAGAAGGAGGTCCACAATATTTGGTAACAGATAAAGGAACACAATTGGTTTCTGTTCAGATGAAGGATAATTTAGACAACAATGGCATTAAGCATATTAGACCCTCTCTTTATAACTACCAATCCAGTGGCCAAGTGAAGAGAGAGAATAGGTTGGTAAAGGGCATGTTGGAAAATGCAGTCAGGCGTGGATTGGATATTAAGGAGGCTATGAGAGACATAGTGTAGGCAGTTCACACCACAGTAAATGAGAAGACTGCTTTGCCAGACTTCCTCAGAATGAAAGGGAGAAAAGGTGGCTACTTTATGGTACTGTGTTGGTTAAAGATGTTGGTGAAGTGAAGTAATGCTGATGAGGAACAGGAAGCAACAGGAGGCGAAGTAGGCATCCGAGTGGTTTAGAAGGGTGAATGTGTTATGGTTAAATTGAGGATGAGATCCAGTGCGCTGCCTAAATTAAAGGGGCTGTTCGAAGTTAAGCTTGCCAATGGTAAATGGTATCGCGAGATGGACAGAGATGGAATTTAAGGCAAGTGGCACTGTATAAAAAAGGTACACGCAATGTAGCGTGAGATGAAGATGAGGATTATAGTTACAATGGTTGGATGTTGATGACAGATGGAGAAGTGATAGGGGGAACTTGCCAAACGAAATATGGCAATCATGGGGGTGAGTCAGAATTTGATTCTGGAGATGCTTGTTAGTCAGAAGGGCTTAAGGATATTGGTCGGAATGAGTGTTGTTAATTTCGGAGATCTAGAAGACGTTCTGCTTGGTTAAGAGACTTTGTTCAGTGATGCTGTTGGTGTAATTGTAGTCATATTTTTGTTGTACTTAATTAATACAAAATGTAGTATGGTTTTCTTCAATTTAAAAATATATCCACATTTTTTGTTTTGTTTATTTGTATTTTTCTCGTATTTGAGGGAAATAGATGTGTTATAAATGTAATATTTATTGGAATGTTAGTACCCTGGAATGTTTATCTTGATGTGGAGCTCCTAGCAGGACAGTTATTAGTGAACTAGCTGCCAGGCAACATCAATGAAGTCTTGTAATAAATAAACCTGGATAAAGAAGAAGGTTACATGCATCGTTATTACTGCAAGGCAATTGGTAATATTGTACAGAAACAATCTTTCTTCAGGTCAGGATAGAGTGCCAATCAAATCATTCCACCAAAAGACAGTGAAATGTCGCTCATAATCACATTGAAAATATGAAAGGGTCACACATAACCAAATTGAAAACTGGCAGCAACGACATTACGTTATGCTCTATTATGTTAAATAACTGTCACTTATGCTGTGTACAGACTGCCACAGGCATAGCGTAAAGTGGTGCCATCCATCTATGAACATTCATTTCGACAGTGTAGTTTCTACATTCTATTTTCACCTGAAAGTGTGGATGAAAACAAGAAACCTCCTGTTTGAGCTGGGTTGACCTACAATAGCCCGTCAGTCAGTCATTCAATCAATCTTTGGGGCTGATTACGATGGCAGTCAGACCCTGGGCCATCATTGCGGGAACAGTACTGGCCGACAGGTAGTTTGCGGACCCGCCCACCAAATTACAATCTGACCGCCATGTAGGCGGTCGGAAACATGCCTTTTGCCTTCGAGGCTTGTGCTGAAACAGGGCCGCAGCCCAAGCCCCAATGGCAAAAGGCATGTATACAAACATCCCTGTACCGTGTGTCACCACATGGTGCCTGGCACACAGGGCATGGTTGTTTGGGGGGAACCACAGGTGCCCCCGTTCCCCCCCGGCCCTCATAGCAGAGGCCCAGGGGTGACGGGGGCACTGCTAGGAGCCCCAAAATCCCTTTCTGACAGCCTTTCTATGTCGGTCGGACCGCCATGGAAAGGCTGTAAGAAAGGGCCATTGTAATCCCTACGGCGGTTCCTGATCAGGCACTGCACCTATTGTAGAGACTATGATCTGTCCGACGGTCTGACGGGCTCCTTGAGCCCATCGGAACCTTTGGTCAGTCCCTCCGACCGATGCAGTCCGACCGACTGCCTCATAATGCGTCGGACAGACTGCTCAGCTGGATGTCGGTGGGACCGGAACTGACGGCCTGCCAACGGCGGTCCCACTGACATCCTAATCACACCCATTATTCGGTTAATCAAACATAAAATGTAACAATCATCATAACACATTAAGGTAATGGTTAAAAAAAATGCATGCAGTAGAATATGATAATAAAAGCATTTCAACAAGTACAACACCCTAAAATACCAAGGGCCAGATGTAGGTAAATGCATGTTTGCGATTCCTTAATAGCGATTTTTAGGGAATCGCTATTAAGGAATCGCAAAATGCCATGTAGGTAGGAATCGCAATATTTTTAGCAATTCCTTAATATTCCTTAATTGTGAATCGCAAATTGCGATTCGCAATTAAGGAATACCTTCCCATTCATTCCAGGAATTGCTCCCGCAATTTGCGAGTCACCAAGAGGCACTCGCAAATTGCGGGCGCAATTTCAAGGGTGCCAGGGTTCCAAAAGGACACCCTGTTGCACCCTGAAATGTGCATGTGTGCACATTTGGCGCACAGACATGCCCTAAGGGCATGAATGTGTGCCACATGGCACTTAAAAAAAAGCAAAAAGTGCTTTTTAAAGGAAATCGCTAATTACCACCAACTTGAAGTTGGTGGTAATTAGCGATTCCTTAAGGCTAAAGTGCACTTTCTTTTGTGCTACTTACATTGCATTTAAGGAATCGCAATTTGTTATTCCTTAAATGCAAGAGCAAAATAAGGAATCGCAATTTTGCGATTCCTTATTTTGCTAGTAGGTTTCAACTTACCTACATTGCTCGCTGCCAAATAGCGATCGCAAACGCTGAAATTTCAGCGTTAGCGCTCGCTATTTGGCCACCTACATCTGGCCCCAAGTCAGATAAAAATTAACCGTCTCATAACCCTTAATGATTGTTCAATAGTTTATGACATTAAAACAATATGAATTCAGGTAAAAATTAACCGTCATCTGACCCTTAGTGATTTTTAAAAAGTAAATATTAAGCAAAGTATATCTCATTTGTCTGAAGCTGCTGCAGAAAAAACAAACCGTGTAGGCATTGCATAAAAGTGTATCTCTACCATAATGGCCTCATAAGTGTAGTCTAATCTCTTTATAGAATTTGCAGAATAAAACAGAATGTAGAGTACTTTGCTGAGAGCTCTCATCACACGGACAGGCCAAATGGTCGCTTGACCATACACCCATTTTCAGGAAAGCCACCAAAAAAAGAACTGTGCTTAACCAGAAACATATACCTTATACAGCAGGCGAATACAATTGCAGACCCGTTTTAGTTAGAAGCATACAATGAGCGATATTAGTGACTTTACTCGCATCCAGCCGAGACCACTTCTCTCTGCATGAATCCCTAAAATTCATAGATTATTGTATGAAGTTGCTTTGTTGTTCAAGAGTTTAGAGGAAACCTGTAATCAATGAGTTGTGATGCACAACTATGGTGCCAGTGAATGAGGTCAGAGTATAATCTACAAATATCCGAGGTGAAAAAATATCCCGGTCATTGTAACAAGAAACAAGCTAAGACTTGCTCTGATATTCACTTCAATGGAGTAGCAAGGGTGTTAATGTGATCTAATTCAAACATGGAAACCCCCCTCCCCCGCAATATCCCTAGTTTGGTAGTAAAAATATCTGTAATAAGTTTGTAGTGGTCCCCGCAAACTGCTGGTCCAGAGGCCACCGCACACTTTGCACTATTGATCAACCCGGTTGGGCAGACTGTCTCATTTTCTATTCGATGATTTTGTGTGACCAGTTTTTATTTGTACTGTGGGAGACTTGACAGCCAATAATACAGCAAATAAAAGCTCTGTAGGATGCATAAGTGATGTCCTTTCTAATGTTTATTTGCGGCATACTTCCTTGACGAATAGTTCTGGTACTTGTAACTGTTTTTGAGTGTATAAACACTCCTTTTCCCCAGGGTGCAAAATGTACTGTGTTTTTCATAACATTTTGATAGTCGTATAGATTCCTTCCCAAAAATTATGGCTGGCATAAGCCTGGCTAAGCTATCTTCATCTGAGTTGTGTGAAGGTGTGTGCATGTACGTGCATGTGTGTGAACGTTCCCTAACTCTGAAGAGTCACATTTTTCCTTGCTTCTTCACTGCAAAATGGCTGCATGGTTGTATCAACTTTGACCTTTGGATTATAATTGATAGCATTTTATTCAATGAGGTTGAACGGTCCAGAGTCCTCATACATTGGTATTTTTACATCATAAGATATATGACACCAGGAGGGAGGTTTTATGCAGACAGGCCGCTATACAGTGACAGTATTTCAAATTGTTTCTGTTTTAGGTTGCATAGCAATTATAACTACAAATGAATATCTCTATTTCATTTGCAAAATGCAAGATGATTTTAATGGCACATTAATCATTGCTTTTTATTTCATGAATAATACATCAACGATCCCTTCTGCTTCTCATCAACTAATGTATGTATGCAGCATGTATAATCCTCCTTTCATGTACCTTCTACTTTTGTGAACTACATTATTCATAGCAATTTCATGATTTTTCTTGTATGATGCCAGGCAATTAAAGCGCAGTTTAAAGGGCTTTTAATGCTTCAGCGTTTGAGAGCTGTCCACCATAGTGTTTTTTTGTAACCGTAACAGAGAAATTAGAAATATTTACGTTTATTTCCTTTCTCATTGGCCAGAGTCACTTAGCAATAAATCAAAGCACAGAAATAAGAGCGAGGAGAAATGAGCTTTGCGATTGGACAGATATATTACTGCTAAAGTAACATTAATAAGTGTCTTCCTGTTAGGTGGAAGTAATAAGAATTGCATCTCTTCCCTGCAAGTGAATATATACATTTATTCTATCAATGATGTGTAGTTTGAGAGGGATTTGCAGCACATATCAATTATAGAAATGTATAAACGTTTGCTGTTCTGCGTTTATCTTCATCCAGTACATTTACTATAATGGTACCTGTTATATTCATTGACTTCCACGATTTGTGCATTTCCAAAATGTAGTTGTTTAGATTTTGTCAATGATTTGTTTGCTCTTCAGTATTTATATAGAAAAACAGAAAGTGATGGCTAGAATGCTTTATTTAAGCTCACCTGCTCACAATCCTTCAGTCCATCATTAATTTGCATAGTAACCCTCTTGACACAAGAAAGCCACATGCAAAATGAATAAATGAATTAGGTACTTATAGAGCGCACTGTCACTCACACACTCACACACGAGCATCCTGGCACTGAGCTAAGATTCCAGATATATCCTGAGTGCGGGTACTGTGAGAGAAAGCAGTAGGTCATATAGACGATCTAGATGAAGGTGTGGTAGAGAGAGTCTGGGGCCAGAAAGAGCCAGGTTTTCAGATTAATTATGAATGTGGCTTCAGTGTCTGTGAAACGGAGAGAGATTGGGAGTTGGTTCCAGGCTTTGGGTCCTAGTACCATGAAGGATTTTCCACCTCTGGCTTTAAGTCTAAAGGGTGGGAGTTTTAAAAGATTAGCATTGGATGATCTCAGCACCCTCTGAGTCTTGCAGTGGCTGAAACGGGCAGTGATGTATTTGGGGCCAGTGGAATTAAAAGCTCTGAAAACCAGTAGGAGGATTTTAAATAGTATACTCTTATTGATTGGTAGCAGTGCAGTTTCCCGAGGGCTGCAGAGGCCGAGCTCAGTTTGGGAGGTTTTAGTACCAATCTAACAGCAGCATGCCATACCATCTGGAGCTAAGTAAAGTCTAGAGGTGATTAGTGTGAAGGCAAGCCGTTTTCCAGGTGGCCAATGGGATAAAATCGAAGAATCTCTTTAGGGATTTAATAAGGTTCCGGCTGCTGCCAGAGTTTGTGGGTGGAGGAGACGGTGGAGTCGAATTTGACCCATTACATTTTTGTGACTTCCACTGTGGCAGAGTGCAGGGGTACAGAATTGAGCTACCATTGGATCAAGGAGAACAGGTTTGACTTGCCGAATAGAAGGATTTTGGTTTTATCCGTGTTGCATTTAAGGTGATTGTTTTGCAATCACAGGATGACATTTGTGAAGCAATTTTGGATATTTTGTTCGGAACCAATAGAGCCTTTGTCAAGCGATAGGACCTGGTAGCAATTCTGAATGAGGCTATCCGGGAAATAAGGGGAGCCATAGAGATATTAAACAGTGCTGGGCTAAGGGATGAGCCCTGTGGGACCTACAAAGTCACTGGTCTTTCTGCTGATGAAAATGTTGCTAGGGCTACCATTTGTCTCCTGTCATTCAGGAAGGATTAGATCCAGGCCAGAGCCTTATGGGAGATGCCACATTCTTGGGCCCGTTTAAGGAGTATGGAGTGGGAGAGGGTGTCAAACGCTGCTGAGAGATAAAAAAGTATAAGCACAGCATTGCATAGGGTCATTTTGATTGTCTCTGAAACTTCTAGTAGGGCTGACTCTGTTGAGTGTTTGGGCCTTAAACCGGATTGCTGGGGATGTAATGAATTGGAGTTTTCTAGAAATGAGTTGACCATTTACAAATCTTTCCAGCATTTTGGTCAATGCAGGGAGTAGGGAGATGGGATGGAGGTTTGATAGGATGGTGGGGTCTGCAAGGGGCTTGTTTTGTAATGGTTTGAGGACTGCCAGTTTCCAAGCTGTAGGGACTTCAGCTGTAGATAAAGATGAGTAGAGGAACTTATTAATGAAGGGATTGCCTGTATAGATGGCTAAGTGGGGAAAGGTGGGTGGAAATGGGTCGTTGGGAGAGCCAGACTTGCAAGACTGGATGACTTGCTGAGATTGTGAGAGCGAGATTTCCTGGAAGGCGTCCAGCCTTGCAGTTATGAGGTTGAATGGACTAACTGGGAGTTGGTCGGCTATAGGGGTAGAGGTTGGTAAGTCAAGTTGTATGGTCCGAATCTTCTCCTCAAAGAAGGCTGAGATCTGATCTCAGTAAGGCTTGAGATGGGGGAATTTCCCTGGAGAGGGATTAGGGTTGAAAAAGGATTTTGAGATTTTGAATATTATTTTTGGGTCGTGGTGTGCCTCCCCAGTTTGGGCATTGAAATAAGCTTTTTTGCTTGCCTTGATCAGATTATGGTAGGATTTCTGGGCAGTCTTGTAGTGGGTCAGGTCATCGGGTTTGTAAGCTTGACGGTATTTGTGTTCAAGCTGTTTGCATCACAGCTTCTGTTCTGATATGGTAAGGGAGAACAAGAGTGCAGCAGGAGTTGACCTGCGCTTACAGGGTCGAACTGTGGGTGCTAGTTTGTTGCTGCCCTCTGCTGGAGGGAATCCTGATCTCCAAAGGTGCCTCACAGGACCTGGGCCCTTGGCTGGCATCAGAGTGTGCTCCTCCTAAAAAATAGTCTTGGTCCTGCTCTAATAGGAACATCCAGCCTGAGCTTCCAGGTCTGGCACTCTCCACATGGGGACACAGGCAACCTCAGAATAATTTCATCTCTTTGGGCCTCACCTGTGAACCAGATCTAGAGTATAATGGATCAGTGAGCATGGGATCCAAGTCTGGGCATGTCTATTTCACTTAGTAAAGCAAAAACGTGATAAGTGGAAACTCAAATTTACCTCAGCCCCTGGTAAATACACAGGGCCACTTTCCAGCCCATCACCTGGCTGGTTCCAAACTGAGGTGGCATAATGTGCAAACTAACAATAGACTGGGATGCAGCCCAAGTAATTAGCAGTGGTTGAAATTAATTCAAGCATTCCATCCAATAATTTTTCACAACAGGCTTGCCCTTGCCTTTTCCACCTTAAACAGTTTGGAGCCCAACCCAGGGGAAATGGAAGAACTGATTAGAACTGGTTTTGGCAGTAGGCCAGGGAATTCCCCACACAAATACTGGCACCAGTTATAAATGTGGCATCTTTAGAACCTCTTATCAGAGCACTCCTAGACATGTGGAAGCTTCAGAAGAAGAAAGATTGGACCTGCTTGCCTTGAACCCAGGCTCTACAGAAGTGACTCCAAGTTTCACTTGGATGACCTCCTATTTGAGCTACAGGGACACAGCAAGCTCCCAGAGGCCTCCCTGTAACTGCCCAGCCTACCAGAACCAACTGGACCTTCCTGGACCTGCCTGAGCTCTGCTGCTGACCTCTGCTGGAGTGAATATTGATCCCAAAGGTGCCTCACAGGTCCTGGGTCCTTGGCTGGCATCAGAGTGTGCTTGACTACCCGTGACTACAGCTTACACGAAGCTCCAGCTGGATCTGCTCTTCATGCTAGAAGCTACCTTCCTAGATGACCACCAATGCTAAGCTCCAACAAGATCTGCTCGTCACACAACAGCGACAGCCCACGTGGCCCGCAAACTCAAATCTTCAGCTAATCGCTCTGCTACAGCGACCTTCTGCACTGCCCAACCTGCTCCTCATGCAGACAGCCACCTCCTCATAGCACCCTTCATGCTGGACTTGAGAAGGTAACTCTTCAGCTGGGCGAACCTTGTCATCCACTCTCTGTTGCATTTGACCTGAAATTGTGTCCAACACCACCAGATTACCACGAGTGGAGATTTGTGCTTCTTGGAGATATTTTCACCTAAAACTCACAACTCCTGTTCTACTGACTGGATTTTTGATGAGTTGGTGTCATTTGATTTATTACAATTCATACTATGTTTCTAAATTGGTTTGGGATTTTTCTTGTCTTGTATTTTCATTTTATTATTGTTAGAGAGTGTTAAACTTGTCAACCTTAGAGTGGTCTTCCCCCCCAAAGTTTTTACCTTCTTCCCTCCAGTTTTGTTGAATTTTTTAATTTTGACCTCAAGTGCTAACCTTCTTGTGCGCACTCCTAAAACATGTTAACACAGGTTTAGAACTGAATGACATATTTAATTTAATTATAAGATCCTAGTAAAGTGGTATACCATAAACCCATGTCTGGTAAATTATATGCTACTAGTGGGCCTGCAGTACTTATTAAGCCATCCACTTAAGTAGCAACTAAAAACATATATTTGCTCTATCATATCAGCCTTTGTGCAGTTTTAAACTGCCAATTTGGCCTGGCAATATATACCACTTGCCTAAAACTTGCTTTTAATATATATAAGTCGCCCCTAAGGTAGGCTCTAAACAGTACATAGGGCAAGGTGCCTTGTACTTAAAAAGTTGGACATGTACTTTTACTTTTTACATGTCCTGGTAGTCAAAATCATACAAATTCATTTTTCACTTCTGAGAGGCCTACCCCTCCCATAGGATAACATTGGGTTACCTTATTACTTTTAATAAGTGCTAACCTTTGTTTGGGAGTAGGTAGGAATGTCATGTTTTAAATCTAAGGAATTATAAATTCCAATTGTATTTTATGTTTAAGTCGGATTTTAAGTCGCAATTCTGATAACTCCAATTTTAGAAAGTTGCTCTTTTCTTGTCTTAACCATTTGGTGCCTGTTGCATGTTCCTGTGTCACATGACTAGATGCAGTTGGCCTTTATGCATAGCTCCCAGACAGCTGCACAATAGAGGGACTGGGTGTTGCACTTCAAAGACACTACCTCACCACTGCCTCAGCACACACACAAAGAACATCACAGTAGCCTATTGTGCCCTCAGACATCCTGTGACCAGGGGAGGGAGGCAGAAAATTCCGGACACTTCTTGGTGGGGAATTCTCCAGAAGTTTCTTCCACTTCAAAAATGGCATCACATACAAAACTAGGACCCGCAGACCCATTCTTCAATTCACTTGTGGATCTGCAGAAAAACTCTCAGAGAACTGCCCTGCTGACTGTGGCCTCCTGTGTACTTGAGAGGACTGCACCGCTGCACCAAGATGACTGCCCTGTTGCCTGAAGCCTGCATGTGCACTTAGAGGTCTGCCCTGCTGCTTGGGAGCTGCTTGTCTGCTTGAACCCAGGACTTCCAGAGTGACTCCAAGGGCTAGTTGACTAGCCTTCTGATCAGAGCCATCTTGAGCCCACACCTAGACCCAGCCTGAGTGAGTCCAGACCCTCCAAGTGGTACCCTTTTGGTTGTGGTCCCTTGGAAGTAATGCTGAAAGTGCCCAGATAGCCCTAATTCAAAACTTGGGACTTAAACATTTTTCAGCCAATCAGTGCTCTGAGAACCAAGAGAAGACCAGGACCTACCTGCTCGCCGATCTGCACAAGGTGCATCGCCGGTTCCCTAACTTCATAGTAGCTACTTCTACATCCTTCTCAACAGCAGCAAATCCTGTTCAACAGCTCCTTGCAGAAGTTGTATCCTGTCTCATGGACCACTCGTTGGCTACAGCCTGAAGCTTTGTCCCGCTGGAGATTTTCGACTTCCATAAAAGAGGCTAAGTCTGAAGGTGTAAATATTCACTGGGACTTTTTCCAGCAGCTCTCTGATGACAGAGTTTCTTCCTTGGACACCACCAACTGGCTTTCCCTGCTAAACTTTATTTTCTCAGACATTTTTCTTTAAAAATCCTCTAATTCCAAAGGTATGCAGAGACCGGGTCCAAAGCACTTCATACATCCAAAAACTGCACTCCATCTAAGTCGGCCATAACGTTTGCCTTTGCCTCTGTTTTGCGAGACTAGATGTCTGCGGTTGGCACTGTGACCTTTTAGGTACTTTTTTTCACTTAAGCTTTCAAAATTCATAATTCCAGTTGAACTGATTGGATTTTTGTTGTTTTTGTAGTGTCCTCCACAGCCTGGGTACTTGCCAATGATCGTGCCACACACAAAGCTTACTCTAAAAGGTCTTTATTGTTCTGCATGTCCCTGCAAACTCAACATTCTAAACCTGCCTTCACTTCAATATGCTCTAATGCTTATGTCACAGTCCTACAGAGTCCATCAGAATCCATAAGGGATCCATCATTACAAACTCACACTACACTACATCTCCCGCTCTGTTAAATAAAAATAAAAAAAATAATCAAATATATACACAAACATAGCTCTTCAATGAGTCTTTGTGGTGCTTTTATCACACGTCCAGACCATGTCTGGACTCAGTAGAAGTTCCAATGACCAATGTTGGTGATGTAGAAACAGCAGCTGTCAGGAGTCTTCACTTGTCCTTTCAGGCCTAGTCTCTACATTGACATCAGTGCCTGATGAGCCACATGTCTGAAATGCAAGGAATCTTGTGTAATGGACTTCCCAGAATGTTGGGAACTCACCATGTGTCCTTTGCTGATCACAACATGAAATGGTTCAGCAACGAAAGGTGCATCAGACTTTTGTTTTCTATGCTGATGAACAAACACTCAAACTCCTCTATCGAGCGTAACATCCTTTGCAAGTCAATGCTTGTTTGCATAGGCCTTCATTTTCCTCTTACCGGTAAGTTTGGGTGCACCCTATGAGTATGCTTCATCGCTCTGTGAAATATATCTTTAAATGCAGTCCTTGCTATCACCATGCATTTTTGTTAAGAGTGGCATTAGCACAGTACTCATGACACCGTATTATGTATTGCCAGTGTCTGAACAGGCTGCCTGTTTACTTTTCTGTTTTTATCTGTAGCTCAGGAACAGTGCTGCCTTAATTTTGGCTCCCCTTTCTCTATAATTAATAACGTGTTAAAACTTCAGCTCTGCAATGATTCCACGCTCGTCTGGTATTCAGCTGGGAGGTGAGACTTTCATTATGGGTTTATTATATTGAATATATGAGATTACTTCCTTAGAGACATCATAGCCTCTGTAGATGTTTCGAAGGCTTAACTTTTTCATGACTTAAAGGTGTCATACTGAACATTGTGTGATCATCGTAGAGATGAAATGGACTGTAGAAAAGCGATGTCCTCATTATGTTTATGACGACTTTCTCCTTAAGCAATAAACTACTTGGAGACAGTCTGTTTTTTTCAGATGTGCACGTCACATGTATTAAGACAGCATATGATTTACTACTTTCAGATATAATGAATGTTTGACACTTCGGATGAATAAATAATACAAAGAACCCAATTTAGGAGCATTGTAAGTATTGGACCCATAGGCCAATATCAGCTCCAATATGAATTTTCTCATTATGAGCAATAGACTGATGATAAGCATGAAAGCTTTTTTAAAAAATGCCCTTATATTCTTTTGACAGAATTATGATGTACATAAAGCAAAAATCTTTCCTCCTCACTTTCAAAACTGCTTGATTTCGGAATCATTTTATATTTTTGATTTTATGCATGTTTGAATACCTTAGAAATGCACTGGGTGCACTGACTTTCAATAAATTATGGCTCATTATGTTTTCATTTTTCAATTGAAGGTCATGACACACCATATTGGTATGGCTGCTGTTAAACAGGGGAACCTCTACTCTATTACCGTCCAAATTTGGGACCAACTCCCCCTGCTTGTCCATGCGTTTGTTAGCTGTTTTCTGTTTATTGTCTCTTACTAATTCATGTATAATGTTATCAGTATGTAAATGTTAATTAATTTCTTTTTCTGTATGAGTTGGTGATTTAATTTCGCTTCTCTATCATTACATGTATATAATTTTAAACATTTGTCTTTTATCTTTTTTCATTCCTGTTTCTTCTTTTCTATTTTTCTTTTCTTTTTCCTTAATGTTTTTCCCTTAATCATGGAAATGATCTTTAACAATATCTAATATCATGGTCTTCTTGCAATTTGCAATTTTTTCTTTGATTGCTGTGTGTAATTAAACAGCAGTTGTGAAATGTGTATTACATGGCTCTGATTAAGTGACATGTTGTTGTGAAACACTTGTTGGCCAGTGAAGAATTCCTATTGATACAAAAGTATTGAATAATCCATGATCTATTAACTAAATTTCAATATTGTGTTTAACTCATGAACCATTAAACCTCAAAACCAGTCAATGTTTACTTAAAATTCATGCAGGACTGGAGGATGCTCTCCTGTAATTTCTGTTGAGGTCTATGTCAAACTGTTTAGAGAGCCTCTGTTCCCTTCCCCTTCTATTTTTGTAGCAAACAGTTGGAATGCATAGGCCTTCATTTTCCTCTTCCAATTCATGGCTTTCAACCGGGTTTCTTCCTCAGTGTCTGATCTTCTGTTGGTCCATCGAGGTAACTTGGTCGTCATTGCTCTCACGAACATCAAGGTTGCAGGGCTTTCACCTGTGGTCGATTGAGGGGTTGAACGGTGAGCTTGAAGAGTTTTAAGAGTGTTTAGGTCGAGCTTTACTTGCACAGCATGCTGAAGAGCTTTCTTAAGAGTAACCCTGGGAGGAGCTTGCGGAGTTGTACTCCGCAGAATTTCACAGAGTTACTGTAAAACTCTGTGAAATTCTGCAGACTTCTGTGGCCTGGCGGAGTTACATCATCCATGTCATTGCCCCACAGCCCCCGCACCTCCTGCTAAACCCACGCACCCCCTGCGTAGTAAGGCCTGAACTTACCTGTCCACTCCTGAGCCTCCTCCTTTTGGATGGGTATGGCAGCACCTGTTGTTCACAGCAGTGCAGCCCGCCCGCCAGACTTCCTGGTTCCAAGTTCCTTCCTGCTGCTGGCTGCACTTGGCTTCCACTGCTCCAGCTCGGAGAATTCAATTAACAGGAAAACTGCAGTGCGCATGGCGTGTTGCGTGAAGGCATGCCTGACCCTATCATGGGATTTCATAGGGTCAGGCATGCCTTCACGCAATACGCCATGCGCACTGCAGTTCTTCCTGTTAATTGAATTCTCCGAGCCAGAGCATCAGAAGCCAAGTGCAGCCAGCAGCAGGACACCATTTGGGAGGAAGGTAAGTCCTAGACTCCTGTCCTCAGCACCAGTAAACTCCGCTCTGCTGCGATTGCAGAGTTTTCGAAAACTTCACACTCCAAACTGAGTGCGGAGTTCTAAAACTCTGCAAACTTCACTGGTGGAGCGGAGTTAACCACTCAGCCTTACTTAAGAGTACTCATGAAACGTTCAACAAGGCCATTTGCCTGTGGCCAACAAGGGTGCTCTTCTGATGCTTCACATTAAGATGACTGAGAAAGTCTCTGAATTCTCGACTGTTGAAAGGTGGGACGTTGTCAGTCTTTAAGATCACAGGAACACCCCATGTCACGAAGATGCTGTCTAATCTCTCAATGAGTCTTTCTAGAGTTATGGATGAGAGATCTATCAACAAAAATCGAGAGTATTCATCAACGCTCGCCGTCAGGTGCTGTCCATTGTCAAGAGGACTGAAGAAGTCGACAGCAATTCTTTCTCATGCATGTAGGCAACTCTGACATGTTTAAGGTGTGTTGAATGGTTTTTGATGACAGGCAGTTGCATAGAGGACAGGCCTTCAATTCTCTTTGAACTCTCTCGTTGAGATATGGAAACCAGACTCAGTCTCAAAGACCTTGTTTGGTGGCAACAATTCCACGATGTCCTTCATGACCCACTGCACTCATCTGTTGTCACAGACTCTCAGGAATGACAATTCTCAAACATCTTAAAATAATTCCTTCCTGAGTGACTGAGAGTTCATCTTTGATGTTTTAAAATTTCTGGTATTCACTGTCACTAGTAAGAGGTCGAGAGTGTTGGTACCAAAACTGATGTGTAATAATGCCCTTGAGTTTTAGCATGTCACTTTCTTGACTCGTGGCAGTGACAATTTGTTCCAACAAAATGGCAGCTAGGGTGCTTGATTTCATGATGAAATTTATTTAGGCTTCAGCCTTCTTAGAATGGGTGCCAGGGCACTGTAGAGGCACTTGTGAGATGTAGTTGGCAGGGTTCTGATCTTTCCCTGGACGATGCATGATGGTGTAGTTGTATTCTTGCAATCGCAGACCCCAACATTCAATGCAAAGGGGCATTTTTGCCTTTGGATTTCCAAAGATAGTCAACAATGCTTGATGATCTATCACCAGCATGAAGGGCTTCCGATACAAGAATACGTGGACCTTTTCACCAGCCCTCACCACTGCTAAGCTCTCTTTCTCAGGTTGTAAATAAGCAAGTTCCATTTGGGACGAACTTTGACTTGGATATGCCACAATACATGTTCGAGCATATGGGTGTCTGCTGTGCAAGGATGGCACCTAACCCGACAGGGCTAGCATCAACAACAACCTCAGCATGAAGCTGTGGATCAAACAATGCCATTTCAGTAGCATTCTCAATAGCTTGTTTGATTTTGTGGAAGCTTTGTTTGCATTCATGTGACCAAAGAAAAGAAATATTCTTTTTCGTCAAGTCTCTTTATGTCACACTGACAGTGGCAAAGTCTCAAATGTATCTAGAGCAATAGCTGACCATGCCAATTTATGAACAAGGCTGCACCATATTTACAAGAATATTGTGCAGCCTTGCGTTTCCCTCTGCACTGGAGCTGCACTTAGCAGCCATAGTGCAAGGGTGTCTGCATGCAGGGGAAGATTAGTTATGTGCAGGAAGGTGTCCCTTCCTGCACATAAACAATCTTTAAATGCTGTTTTGTCACTTCTATGTGTGCTGCTTAATGCAGCACACATGGAAGTTACAAAATGTCATTTTTTTTAAAGATTGTTTATGTGCAGGAAGGTTCACCTTCCTTAACATAAACAATTCAAGGTGTTTTGCTTTTTCCATGTGTGCTGTACAAGGCAGCACACATGGAAAAAGCAAAAACATGGAGAAATAAAGCATTTCTCCTCGTTTCGCCAAGTTAAGACCAGGTTTTCCCTGGTCATAATTTTGGCGCTGCCTCCTATTTACGCCACCCTTGTAAATAGGGGGCAGCGTCAAAATCAATGGGTGTTGTGGTGGAACGCCTACCGCAACACCCACTGCCCACCCCTTTCACGCTAAGCATAGCGGGGAAGGGGGCCTTATTTACAAGGCAGCATTAAGCCACATTAAGTGGTTTAACACTGCCTTGTAAATAAAGCGAAGGCCCTATCGCCACAGGAACATCAGAAAAAGTGACGTTCCCGTGGCGATAGGGGCTTGTACATATGCCCCTTAGTCTTTTGTAATGGAACAGACCAACATTTGTAAAAAAGGATCTAAAGTACCTGTAGTTCTCCTCGAGTTCAAACTGATGATTTCCTTTATTCAGATCAAGGTGAGAGAATACCTTCAAGCCATTCAAATGTGTTTTTATGTTGGCAATGTGCTGACCTGGATGTCGTTCTCCTTCAATAGCCTTGTTCACTTGAAGCATATCCATGCAGATGTGTACAACTCCTTCACTGTCCTTTTTGGGTACTACCACTGTGGGAGAAACCCATGGAGTTGGAGCAGTATAACGCTCAATGATACTGTGTTTGAATAAGGATTCAAGTTCATTTTCAACAGTTGCCTGTAAGTGACAGGCAATTCGTCTGTGTCTTTGAGCAATAGGACGGACGTCTTCATTAATGTGTCATTGGACTTTCACAGTGTTGAGTTTTCCCAACCTATGAAACAACAAAGGGAATTGACTTACTATATTGGTGATGAGCATTCATGGTATAGTTCACGGATATTAGTCCCATATCAGCAGCTGTGCTGAAGCTGAGTAAACAGGTGCTTGACACCGTACCTTGAAGTAAATGGATGGGCGCATGTACTTTTGTTTTCTCATGTTTCATCGTTGCTACAAATGTACCTTGACTTTTTAGTGCTGTCGATGCAGCCCATGGATACACTTTAGTTTTGGATGGTGTTAATTGGGGCAATGGATACAGTTCATTGTATTTCTCCTCAGGCATAATATTTATTGACACACCAATATCGATAATGAAAGGTATTGAACAACCATTGACTTTTAGTGTGATTTTTGGACAATGTTTGAACGACTTTAGTGCTTTGTCGTGTCGACTTTTATTGAACTGGTATTTTTCCTCACATGCAATCAGCCGAACATGCGCACATTTCTCTGAGGTAAACATCGATGTAGCACAACCATCTTCTTTGCTTTCACTTGACACTGATACTGAAGAACTGTTTGACGAAGATTTGATTTCAATCGACTTTGCTTGGTGTCAATCTGGCTTAGCTGATCTTGTTGCTTGGCCTTATGGGAATGCGTCGAACTTCACTTCTGAAACGTTCAGGCGGCCATTTTATCTTCGCCTTTGCCTTGCAAACCGTTGCAAAATGGTTCTCCTTTCCACCACCTTTGCAGATTTTTTCAATGTTGGGACATTTACCTTTATGTGGAAATGAAAATCCACACCTGAAACTTCTTTTTCTGTGGAGAATTCACTCTGCATCCCTCTGCCTTGTGCCTTGGCTTACTTTTTCACATACATGACTGACTCACTCTGGGCCACCATAGCCTCCGTGTCAGCAGCTTGCTAATCAGCATGCTCTTCAGCTCTGGCAGCCATGAGAACCCGTGCCAGAGTAAGAGTTTCTGTCAGCATTCATCATCTGAACGAATCTGACAAGTATCCGTCAATCATTCTGAGCAGTATAGCTTTCTTGTCATTAAATTAGTTCAACTTACAGTGTTTGATGAGTGTATCCAGTCTCTCAATAAATGTATCGATGGTCTCACCAGCTTCCTGTCATTCTTGACTGAAGATGTATCTTATGTAATCTACATTTGGCATTGGATTGAACTTGAGATTTAAGGCTGCTGTGATTTATCTTATGCCTTCACCAGAAGATTCTTAAGGTACTTGATAATCTCGTTATCTGCTTCTTCCATCGCAACAATGTAATCATTAAACCACGGCCAAACTCCAGAAAAGACTTCAACGCATACAGAATGCCTCCGCACGCCTCATCCTCGACATCCCCCGCCACAGCCACATCACTGCCGACCTGAGAGACCTGCACTGGCTCCCCGTCAACAAGAGGATCACCTTCAAGCTCCTCACCCACGCTCACAAAGCACTCCACAACGCCGGACCAGCATACCTCAACAAACGACTCACCTTCTACACCCCGAACCGCCAGCTTCGCTCCGCTGACCTCGCCCTCACCACCGTTCCACGCATCCACCGAACGACCACCAGCGGCAGATCATTCTCCCACCTCGCCACCAAAACATGGAACACCCTCCCCATCCACCTGCAACAGACCCAGGACCTGCTGACCTTCAGGAGACTTCTCAGGACCTGGCTGTTCAAGCAGTAGCAGCACTTCCCCCCCTCCTCCTCCTTAGCGCCTTGAGACCCTCACGGGTGAGTAGTGCGCTCTACAAATGCATTGATTGATTGAAATGTCTCTTTCCAGGCAGTTCATCTGTCACCAAAATTCAGCTTTTTGGTGGTATTGAATGCACTGGTGGTTTCAAGAATGCAGCTGTATTGTAGCTATTTACAAGACTGGCTGACACTGAGAGTGGATTTCTTTATGACACCCTGTGCTGTCCACTAGGACCTGCTTCATCCATACCAACTCTCTGGTCCTGTACAGTGCTGTGGCACAATGACTCTCTGTGGTCAGTTCTGGTAAGCAGATGACTGTGACTTGTATCAGAATTTCGTTGCTTTTAAGCGTCTCTTTGTACTGTCTGACACCTGGTTGATCTCTGCCTCTCAGCGCTTCTTCTCACAGTGTTATAACTCCACATGATGTACGGCTTTAGGCTGTGTAGTAGCGCGGTACCTCTCATTGTGGCCTTCACCGCAGGTTTTTGCCCAACGCTGTGCAAACGTCTTAGTGAATCTTTCACTATCTTAACATGCTTTACACGGACTGGGGCTGCAATTTGATTCCACATATGCCTGACTTTGATTGCGCACTTCGACCACAGTACACGTGGCATGCATGAGCAGTTTGTTGGACCACGGCACACTCTCTGGGAAAGCACTGTCGATCTTCGGGATACTTATGCCCTATCTCATCACCAGTTGTATCATCCTCCCCAGCCCAGGTATTCACCAATGATTACGCCACAGATGGAGCCTGGCATAACACTTCTTTATTCTTCTGCGTTTAGCACCGAACTCAAAATTCTAAATCTACAATCACTTCACTACACTCTGATGCTTACGCCATAGTTCTATGGAGTCCATCAGGAGCCACAAGGGTTCCATCATTACAAACTCACATGACACTACAGTTTTGGTGTCAAATTCTTTTTTTCTTGTGTTGTGTTTTCACTTTATTACTGTTTAGGTGCTGCATAAGTACTTTACACATCGGCTCTAAGATAAGCCTGACTGCTTTTGTGCCAAGCTACCAGGTTAATTTAGTGACTTCTTGTGGTTCACCCTGACAATGATTGAAGCTGTCGCTTGAGTAGTGTTTCACCCCCTCAACCAACAAACCAATTTCTCACAGAGAGCTTCATATAACTTTACACAATGCCCCTAAGTTAATCCTAATTAAATAGCGGGTTAAGCACAGGTTAATTTAGTGATTTTAGTGATTTTATGGTTCACCTTGACAAAGATTGTATTTATTATTCTAGGGGGGCTTCCACCCCTCTCAACTAATAACTTAATAACCCAAAGTGTTACAAATTTTTCAGAACTATGGATCCCAAACTACAATGCATAAAACATAGATTTTTACTTTGTTTGCCTTACATATTGATAATTTGATTGCAACCTAAGTCTTTACTATGAGATCCGTTTATGTAACATTAAATATGACAACTGTCCATGCCACTTAATCACCCTAAAGGAAGCCACTGTAAATAAAATGCCAACTGTCTGTGCATACATGTCAGAATACCCACTAGCCATTAAAATATTGGCATGCATAGACAACATGTTCATAATAGAGAGACAGCTTTGTTTGTAACCATACAACTGTTCTAATAAACAAGTGGTCCAATATATTATTTGTCATACATAATAATAGTCATCAGATTAACAGCAGTTCAGTTCTGTGATCTACATGTAAATTTAGGCGCTGGGATTCTTTTTCAAGTTAAGTATTAATGTTTTTCACAGGACTAAGAGTAAGAATGTAGTCATTTAAGTAATATTTCAGTAAAGAGCTGGAACATATATGTTGGAGTTTATATATGATTTAATTTTTAAGTTTCAACTAATTATGGCAAATGTAACATTGTAGACTATCATTTCCATCAGAGTCATCTAACAATCAAAAGATGAACATTAGGCATCTGCTGCAGCATCCATCCACCTCTACCCTTACTGACCTGCAGGCAAATCATCAATGGCATACATCAATGCATTTTCCCATTGGATCAATCAGTTTTACTACCTACTACCTACCCGTGTCCCCTCACAGTAATATTAGGGAGTTTAGGCATCATAGGTTGAGAAAACATAGCATATGTTTTGCCTTGTGAGATCCTATACTGTGCACTTTCTTACTTCATTTATTGAGGCATTTGTCCATAAAAGCCATATAGGACAGTATTTCTTTGCAGTCATTGATTAGCTCATATGCATTCATGTTTATTATCATGTAACAATGTGTGCTGCTTTTATATGTTCTGTTCATATGCTTACAGTTCATATTATGATTTAAATGTGTGATGCTTAGTGAAAGACTTAGCAGGTTTTGTGTGCTTATGTAAGTGAATATTCATGCATTACTTCCCATCTGACATTGTACATCACAAGGTTGCTTTTCTGGACATAAATGGTAGGAAGGATGTAAATTGATTGTTTATGGCCCTGTCAGTGAGCGGCCAAAGGATTCAGAATCTAGGATGAGCAGATGTAAGAGCAGTTCTCAGTGGAACTGCACAAGGGCCATTGTCTCAAAACAAAGTTGGTTACAGAGAGATACTTCTGACATGTATCTAAGATAGCAACAAAGTGATGGATGCAATGCTTAAATTAATCTCATCCACTAGCAATCATTTGGGGCTCCATCACTTTTTGTATACTTTTGTATGTCGTCCTAAGTGGGACGTGTATCCCCGATATGGGTCCCATGCACACTGTGTCACTGGAACCAAGCTATTCCAGGCTGATGAGCCCATAACTATGGCGAAACCGGTCCTAGGTTGCTAGTGTTCTGGTTGAGGTAGTCCTTGCTTGGCAGTTCAAGCTAGACTGTTCACATTATAGCAGGGTCAAGACTGAATTGCATATGGCTTGGTCCAAACTGAGGTGGCATGGTGTGCAAAATAATGATGGATTGTGATATGGCCTGAGGAATCACCAGTGGCTGAGAATAATTCAGAAAACACACTAAAGGTCCCTAATCTATAAACAAATTAATTAATGGATCATGTGTTGAGAGTCAATATAGTTGGAATGCAGTGGGTATCAATTGAAAGTAAAGGATAAACCTTAATATTCGTCAGATAATCCTTGTAGTTTGCGTTCGTTGGAGCCACCGATGAGGGTTATGCCCAGACATGGATCCCATGCACACTGTGTTACTGAACTAAGCTATACTTGACTGATTAGCCCATAACTGGGGCTAAACCAGCCCTGGGTTACTTGTGGTATGGTTTGGGGGAGCCTGGCTTGGTAGTACAAGCTAGACTTATCCCATTAGAGCAGGGTCAAGGCTGAGGTGGTATGGTGTGCAAAATACACCAAAATACCAATGGATCGGCATGCAGCCCAGAGTAATTACCAGTGAATAGATGTAAATACTGAACCCTTACACAAGGCAGACCTTTGAGGCAAAAATTAAACATGTAAGGATCGTCAATATGTAAAATGTACTATGTTGTCGGCTTCCATAGTTTTCTCATTCTGTGTATTTACTTTCACTACAATTGTTTTTATATGTGTACTATTTTTGTTACATTTATTCAGCACTGAAATCTGCTTTAAATAATGTCTTAAAAATAAAAATATAGATTTCTGGAGTGTGCACATGTGGAGCGAAAGGGTGCTAGTAACTCGAAAGAAACTGGAATGCCTGACATTCTATTATAAATTCTGTTATGTGTCTAACACTCTTTCTCTCCAGGCTAGTTTACATAGAGGAGTGGGCTATAACTTATCCATTACCCCTGCTCAAGCTGCTAAATTGGTACATACCTATGCTTGCCTAAGGGTCAAGGAAGATCTACTGGGTGTTCATTATGGGAAGTCCCTGATACAGTAACTTAGCACCCAGCCTGGGGCTCGGAAAATAGTTATATCAGAGCACCAGCGCCATATACAAGTGCTTGCCAATTATTAGTAATGCAGAGACGCCTGTCTAATATTGGTAATTCCTCCCTCAGTCCAGAAAGGAACTCCTTATTTCGCTGAAGAGTTTGTAAGTGCTTAGCTTTAAAAAGGATTCCCCATAATTTAGTTGAGTTTGGAATCACAATCTGAATCAATGTTAAAACGGTGGACGACTGTGCAGATATTAATAAGGGATAGAGGCCCAGTAACTAAGTATTTGACATAACAAGGATCTCCGGCTACAGCAAGTCTAGCTTTTCATTTGAAATATTTCACTCAAAGGAAGAGTTTGCACCAGATGAATTTGATACTGAACATTTTGTCAAATACAACCAGGACGTTGTCCTGCATGACACATACCATATGAGAGTCACGAGATCCCCATAAAATATCAGCAACTTGCATTATGGTTGTTCAGTGGAAGTTACCACGCAAGGGGAAGTGAATCAAAATGTGCCTGTTAAGCCTTCTAGGGCCCACATGACTAGCTTTAGCAAGATACATACCCCAATACATAAAATGATACTGTAGTCAGGTAAGACAGTCATTGATAAGCAGTATACGGACCGGTGAGACAGTATACTTTAGCAGCAGGAACCAAAATTGGAAACCTAGTAGTGGCACATTGAGCTCCTTCAAAGACAATAAAAACCGTGAGACTATAAATGCATTAATGGGCAAAGCGACTGCAACATGAAAAGAAATTGCATTTTGAATTGCAAACAAAACTAAGCAACAATAGGTCATCTACCCTCAAACAATTCCCCAAGTAAATTTTTTTTAACTTTTCGTTCTCTCCTAGGAATTGTACCTCCTATTAAAGAATGTGGGACATCACATTAAAGAATGTGGTACATGGAGAAGTATATTTGTGAGAAGATATACCATTACAACCATTACAAATCTTTAGTGATATTAGTAGACTGTTAAGCCTGGCCCTTTTGACAAGTTTATCCCCAAACTTTTTGCCTTTTGCCTCCTATTTTTCTGACCTTGTTTCCGTTGGCCATAGGATTGTGGGCACTTTACCACTGCTGATCATTGCTAAAGTACATATGCTCTCCCTATAAATTATATGATATGATTGGTTATCTATGATTGGCATATTTGATTTACTGGTAAATCCCTAGTAAAGTGCACTGAGTGTGCCAGGGCCTGTAAATCAAATGCTACTAGTTGGCTTGCAGCACTGGTTGTGCCACCCACATGAGTAGCCTTGTAAATGTACCTCAGAGCTGCCACTGCAGTGTCTGTGCACACAGTTGTAACCTGCCATGTTACCCTGACAAGTGCACCCACTTGCCAGGGCTAAACCTTCCCTTTCCTTACATGTAAAGCACCGCTAAGGTAGGTCCAAGATACCCCCATGGGCAGGGTGCAGTGTATGTGAAAGGTAGGACATGTACTGGTGTGTGTGACATGTCCTGATATTGAATACTGTATATTTCGTTTTTCACAATTGAAAGGATATCTGTCCCATAGGCTAACATTGGAGTTACTTTATAACATCTTACAAGTATTACTTTCCATAGGGACAAGATGGAGAAATGGAGTTTAGGCTCTCTGAACTCAGAATTTATTAACGCACCTTTTGTGTTTGAAAATGCCACTTTTAGAAAGAGAAGAACAAAAAGAAACAGCTGTGTTGCACTCAGTTTCACAAAAAATATATATACAATGTATACATGAAAAACAACAGTAATTAATGGAGTGTGCACCCCCTGGAGTGGTTCCGCCCAGCCACCCTTTTCAAAATGAAGAAAGACACTAGGACCTGAGTCCTAGACACGAGGTGCACTACTACAAGCCACTCTAAGAGTGTATACCAAATTAATTCCAAACGGAGTACTAGTTAAAAACTGTTCACATGTAACATATGTCAAAAGCAACAATGTAATGTACAAAAGTTCATCAGTGAATCTTTCCTGGAACCCTGGGTTTAATCCATTCACAATTTATTGCGTAAATGAAGATGCTTCACAGGAAGATCATTCCACATGATTTCAAATTATGTTCCAGAACTTCTTGAAATAACACACGTCCCAATGCATTTCGGGCATATACAATAGCCCTTCGTCAGGGGGATCTATGAACAAATCAAAGTAACAATCAAAATGCAAGACATTACATCCTTAGAAACCATAATTAATACAAAACAGCCAGTTCATCCTCTGACGAGAACATCAATGATGTTCAAATGCTACATCCATGAGTATTATTAATTCAAAACATACTAAATACAATCCTAATGGGTAACATAATAAAAATAGAATCCAAAGGACCACTCAAACTGAGGAAAAAAGAGATAGCAACAGACAGACGTGTATTGTGTCTAAGAATGAAACCAGAAGAACCATCACCACCGCGCAGAATGCTAAATAAATATACCAATGGTAAACACTCCCTTGCGTGTGAGTACAACCCACCCAGATCACCTGTCCCTAGAGATGAGAGTGCATACCTTGTGGCTCCGAGCACCGCAGCCCGGAGATACAACACTGGCAAGAGTACTCGCAGTTCACGTGATGGTATCTGTAACCGAGATCACAATATCACACAGTTACTCAAAAATACTGCTGCTTAGCATGTATCTATCAACAATACATGTGGCAAAAACAAAGTACTACACTTACCGAGACTGTGCACTATGCCGCTCAAACTAGTGAGCTCAGCGCGATAAGGTCGCTCGCGTGGCGATTATCCCAAAATCAATGAAAATTAGGGCGGGGGGGAAACCCGAAGTTACCAGCAGTATACCAGAGCTGAAAAAATGAGAGAAAATAGTGTGTGCTCATGCTGACCTATTGGAGTTGACCGCGTAAAAAATTAATTCCAAAGTTGAATCGTAAACTCCACTTACACCTCCACTAGCACTACTCAAAATAGCCATGTACTCCCAACCGTGCCTCTCGCTACACACACCAGTGATCAAGTGTAACCGAGTCTCTCTCGCTACCCCGGTGTGAACGACAAACAGTGCATCAACTCACGTACTACGAAACGTGAGTGCTTGGAAAAACTCACTACCCGCGTCTGCTAAAAGGGGAGGGAAGACCTCCGTGTCCAACAGAATGGAGAAAGGACTCCTGGAAGAATAGAGTTAGATGAAAGAATAGTGAAAATACAGGTGCAAATGTATTCATGACCACAAATGAATAATAGAACAAACATGCAATACTGCTTGGTAAATATGATAAATGACTTATGACATGCTGTAAATCCTGGGAAAGTTATACATGAAGCATTCTCTATTCTAGAGCCTGAGGATTTCAGGAATAAGTATGCACAGGAGTGGACTTTGAAACAAGCTTCAGCATTGTATAGAAATCAAACGGGTAGCAGCCAGGATTCTGTGCCATGTGTTTTCTCTGAGGAATGAGCCAAAGGTGAAAAGCAATATAAAAATGATCTTGATGCAATTGCAACATCAGGGAGTGATAGTGCCATGGTGTTAGAACTGGGGGTCTCTAGTTGGCTGAGGTAGGTACCTTAGTCCAAATAGGGACCCTTGCTTCTAGTCAGGGTAAGGAGGGACACACGCTTAGATAATCCCTGCTCACCCCTGGTAGCTTGGCACGAGCAGCCACGCTTATCTCCAAGGCAATGTGTAAAGTATTTGCAACCACACTCCCAGTAACACAGTGATAACACCACAAATGGACAGCACACCAGTTTCATAAAAATAGTGGTATCTTTATAAAAAAGGAATACGATGAGACCAAACAATAGAAATCCAACATATGCGTATTCGTAATATTTCGCTTTGCCGGTTATCAGACCAGCAATCACTTGTAGGTTCTTGCGGTATTAATGAGCAATTCACGACCTCTAATGCAGTCCTAATGCAATGCTATGCAGTTCGTAATGCAGTTCGTAATGTAGTAATAAGACAGTCCTTAATGCAAGAATCAGGAAGTTCATAATGCAAGAATAATGCGGTTCGTAATGCAAGAATCAGGCAGTTCGTAATGCTAGAACAATGCGGTTAGCCAATCTGCGTGGTCAACTCGGGAACCACTAGGCCCCAACAACAGAGACAACGGTCGTAAGCTTAAATGGGCGGCCCCGGTACTGCTGGGCAGGTACGGGCCGCTCGGGGACTCAGCGCGTCTAACATGGTGCAGCGGGAGAGAGCTCGGAGCACTCCTGTACTCCTCCTGCACGCCTCCCCAGGCCACACACGCTTGCGGCTCCCAACCGGAGTCCAAGCCTTACCTGGGGGGGTGCGCTGCCTCGCTCTCTCTCTCCGCTCGTCGGACGTCCTGCTGGGCTCTGTTGCTGGGCGACGCTGTAGCCGGACGGGTTACGGTGCTGCCTTCTCCTTCTTTGACGATCTTGGGCAGATTCCTTTCAACGAACAACGATCACGATCCCTTTCACCTTGTAGCTTCCTTAGCTTCAAGAAATCCTTTAGCACGTTGCGGCTTGGGCCGGCGGCGGCGATCTTTACTCACAGCCCCAGTTACGATGACGGCTCGGCCACAAACAGCAATGCAGCAGTGTGGACGATGTTTCAAGCTGCGGGGGCAATGCGGTCACGGAGCACCTCGTAAACAGCACCACGGACCACACGTCAGTCTCAGGCATGCAAAAAGCACATGCACACAGCGTCGCTGAGACACGGTCCTTAGTTTCAATTAAGCCTTTAGCACGTTGCGGCTCGGGCCGGCGGCGGCGATCTTTACTCACCGCCTCAGTTACGATGACGGCTCGGGCCACAAACAGCAATGCAGCAGCGTGGACGATGTTTCACGCTGCGGGGGCAATGCGGTCACGGGGCACCTCGTAAACAGCACCACGGACCACACGGCAGTCTCAGGCGGGCAAAAAGCACACGCACACAGCGTCGCTGAGACACACTTGGAAACTTTTATGTTCCTGAGTTTCCACAACAGGGGACCAGCTCTCCTCGGGCCCTTGGAGACAAGTTACTTCAGGACACAGCACACAGCAAAGTCCTCTCAAGCAGGGGGACACAGCACACAGCAAAGTCCCTTGTCCTCTACTCAGTCAAATCAGCAAACTGCAGGCCAGCCTCAGAACACACAGCAAGGGCAGTCCTTCTCTTCAGTCTCTTCAGCTGTTCTTCTTTGGCAGAGGTTCCTCTTGATCACTCCTTTTTCAGTATGGATTTCAGTCTTGAGTTCAGGGGTTTCAGCTCTTACATTTATACCCTTAAATGCCTTTGAAGTCTTTGTGTTCAAGGGGCTCTGACCCAGGACCAAACCAGACCTGGGTGTCTTCCTGCCAGTGCACACCCTCTTCCTTTGATAGTCAGGGTCTGGGGCCCAGACGCTCAGCAGGAGGTGGAGCCATCCTCCGGGGGCAGCAACACAGCCCTCTTCACATCCAGGGGGCTACTCCTCCCTCCCACATCAAATGCAGGCCAGCCTGTTGCTGTCTCACCTACTCCTCCCTAGGGGTCAGGACACTTCACAGACCCTGTCACATCCAAACCCAGACAGGCAATACACAACCAGGCAGAGGCACACAGGATGGATTAAGACAAGAAACCAGCCACTTCTAAAAGCATGGTTTCTAAACACACAATTCAAAAACCATCTTCACAAAAAGATGTGTTATTAAATTCTGAGCTCAGGCACACTAAACTCCATCTCTCCATCTTATGCCTATGGGAAGATATGCTGGAAACATGGGACTGAGCATTCCCCATTCTGTCCTTTGGGCAAGATGGCCTTGCAACAGTGAAAAACGAATTTGGCAGTATTTCACTGTCAGGACATGGTACACACCTCAGTACATGTCCTACCTTTCACATACACTGCACCCTGCCCACGGGGGTACCTTGGGCCTACTATAGGGGTGTCTGATGTGCATAAAAAGGGAAGGTAAGGCCTGGCAAGTGGGTGCACTTGCCAGGACAACAAGGCAGTTAACAAACTGCACGCAGGCACTGCAGTGGCAGGCCTGAGATCTCTTCTTAGGGCTACTTGTGTGGGTGGCACAATTAGTGCTGCAGGCCCACTAGTAGCATTTGCATTACCAGCCCTGGCACACATAGTGCACTTTACTAGGGACTTTACTAGTAAGGCAAACATACCAATTATGGACAACCAATTACCATAACACTTTATACAGGAGCACTTGCACTTTGACACTGATCAGCAGTGGCAAAGTGCCCAAAGCATCTAAGTCGGCAACATAAAGTCAAAAAAAGGTCTAGGAGGAAGGCAAAAGGTTTAAGGAACTTTAGCCAAAAAGGGCCAAGTCCAACACATGGTGTTTAACAATGAACACTCCTCTCTTTCAAGGTAGCTAAGCCAGACAATATATACCATATAGGACGGGGTTAGAGAAATCAAAATTTTCATACACATACATATGTAGTGCAGAGTGCCCACAGCACTGAACCATTGGCGTAACAATGTCCCCCACAGCCGCCGCATTGCGGAGGGGCCCAAGCAAGCTCCTGGGGGCCCCTCAGCGCAGGACCCTGGCCTGAGAGCTCCTGAGTAAGGCTGGAAGGGGGCCCCTCCATGTACTTTGCAGAGGGCCCCCCTCAAGTTTTGTTACACTGCTGCACTGAACTCATGATGAATTTAGTTCGGAAAAATACAAAATGACGCTTGACATCGCTAATGGTTTATTTAGTCAACTTATGATGCGTAGGTGGGCGTGACTAGCATAAAAAGCAGGGATTATAAGGTTGAGTGATCTGTATTACCAGAACCAGTTGTGTTATTTTTCTGGCCTGCAACAGAATTTTGGACTGCAAAGGGGCTCTTTTTAAAATTTCTACACATCAGGGTACAAAGATCGCACAGATTTACGTGCTACTAAACAGCTTGGCAGTGGATGATTAGGATTATAAAGAATCTAAGTGGGTGGACAAATTGGGGACTTCGGGTCTGGATAGCTGGACCTCAATATAGATGATGATGAAAGTCTTGTTGCCGGCAGGCTTTAAATCTCAGCATTATAAAACATTTTTTAATTTGTATTACACACCTGCCAAACTGTTTAGTTGGGGCATAAGGGTGGACGATAAGTGTCCACGGTGTGGGGAAGCACCTGCTGATTTTGGTCATATGTTTTACAACTGTGAAAAGCTAGCTCCATTAATAGAGGGTATTGAGAACTGTTGGAGTAAGATTTTTAGGAGAGAGTTACACATGAGCCAGTCATTAATGCTCAATGGGGTTGATTCTTCTCTCTCGGGAGAAAGTGGGCAGCTTTGTTTTATGTTTATCTCTACTGCGATGGCGCGTCTCTTGATAGCGACTGCCTGGTACAACAATGGTTTTTTAAAATGACAAATATGTATAACATGGAGAAAGCATTGTACAATTGCAAGGGGAGGAATGCCAAAAAGCAGGGGGTGCAGATCTGGTCCCCTATGACAACTTGGATTAAAGAGAAATTTGGGTACAGCAATTGGCTGGCACCAGGAATTGTAAGCATGGGTTAGGCAGGTATCTTACCTGGTGAAGGGGGCTAAGCTGTATTTTGATTGAATTTGTTACTTTTTATTTTTTGGAGGCCATATATATGTATATTCATTTGCTCATTCTAAATATACTGCTGTTTAGCATTTGTATTGATGGTAGATTTCAGAATGAAATGTTGGATATTGTGTTATGTAAAGAGTAAATCATGTTATGCTCAATAAATAAAGAAAACATCACTAATGGTTTATTTAGTCAACATATGGTGTGTGGGTTGGCGTGACTAGCTCTGGAGCAATGAAAATGCTCTAGTGGAGGGCTCCTACTTCAACCCCTAGAAAACAAGTGCTATAACGATGGATTGACCATCGAATGTGAGCATATTTAGTGGAGAAGATTGGATCTGTCTAGGGGGAGAGTGTCAACCTGTGCTTGAAGAGGCAGAGGCCCAGATTCAGATAGCCACTGTGGTGAAAGAATTCAGCGTGCGAGGCCACAATGGTGTGGCACACGAAGCAGTAGCCTTATGTGGCTGGGGTGGCAATGATAAGGCTCCCTATGCTGGAAAGGGAAGGCATAGGTTTCCGGAAACAGTGAAGTTGGACCAGCAATGGCTGGAGTAAGCCCAAACCAATTTGTTCAGACGGACCCAATAAGGCGACGTGGGCAATCGACTGATGGCAAACTACAAATTATGCAAAATTGAGGGAGAAGCTCAGTGTTGACACAACACAGCATTATCCCGGTGCTTGGCCTGACAAAATTCAAGTAATTAGGTCAGTGGAGGAAGCCAGAGATTGCATGGGACTAAGATTCGAAGAAGCAACAACTTTAGACCACAAATGGGGCCGGCACTCCCGGGAACCTACAGCAGATGGGAGAAGAAGACCTGCAACCATGTAAGAAGACATGGCAGGAGTGAAGTGCCCCCAAATGACTGTTCTTTGGCGATGCGAGGAATAATGAACATATTAACTGGTCATAAGTAATCCTGGACTTTCTGGATAGCGGTGAAGGAAGTAGCTGTCCATATCTGTGCTATTTCTGTCACACTCGAAGGAGTATTCCCAGATGGAACTGATTGATATTTGTATTTCAGTTTTCGACTTAATTGACGGAATTGGAAGAGAGGCAGAGATATGGGAAGCACAGCACCCAACAGAGGTATCGCATACCAACCACCTATAGCACCACAACCATGCATGGAAATACAACCCCCATTAACCCTATTGGTTAGATTTCTTACATGGACTTTAAGGGTACTAAACACCATGATCAAACATCACAAGATATAAAGGGCAAATATAGGGGAGCAACCCAACATAATATGTGTACAAGAATAACAACTCCTATTGAACACTATATGTCTGATGTAACGCAGGACATACCACACAAAGGTTCACGCCATGCTCCCAGTGGAATTATACAGATTCCTGGGAGAGGCAATAATTCCGACTATGACAGCACTATTCAATAAGATATTAGTTGAAGGTGCTAGATATACTGCCTCGTGGGGAGAAGCTACTATAACATTGATTTTGAAGACAGGAAAATCTCCGGTGAATTGTGGGTCATATAGACCTATTTCCCTCTTAAACACAGACTACAAAGTTTTCACAAGGATCTTGGCAGATAGGCTGGGCGCGGTGGCTGGTGGATTGTTGCATTCAGATCAAAAGGGTTTTATGAGAGGTAGGAATCTATTCGATCTTACTTATGATTTTATCGGAGCTATTGACCTCGCTTTCACCTTTTCATTACCCCTCGCAGCAATGACACTAGATGCCACCAAGGCCTTTGATAGGGTCAACTGGATTTATCTCTTGGCAGTGTTGGAAAAGTTTAACTTTGGGGAGAAATTCTGTCGAGTTATCCAGCTTATATATAGTGATCCATCGGCAAGACTCTTAGTTAATAGTAAATTGACCAACCCTTTTAAGATCACTAGGGGAACCAGACATGGCTGCCCCCTCTACCCCCTCCTATTTGACATGTACATTGAGCCTTTTGCTCAGCGTCTCAGGGAGTAGACGGGTATTGCATCATTTAAGTTTGGAGCATGGGAGAGGAAGGTAGCCCTGTATGCGGATGACGTCTTGATTCTTACATCTGATCTGGAGTCGTCCTTTCCTCATGTTATTAGGTTGGCACAAGACGTTGGGCAGGTGTCTGGTTATGAGGTTAATGCGGAGAAAACTGATATTATGTCGTGGAACCTGCCGGAGTGTCGATACCAGACCAAAAGCGATATAAGATATTTGGGGGTTAGGATTGTCCAAAACATAGTTAAGATTTCAGGGACTAATCTTGCAAACGTCTCCAGGGAGTGCCAGAAACTCATGAAATCGTGGGCTCATCTCCCATTGACCATTTTGGGTAGAATTAATCTGATTAAAATGGTTATATTACCAAAAATTACTTTTATTTTTAATACTATTCCTTTGCATTTCGAAAAGCAGGCCATTGATAAACTTCAGCAAGCAATCAATTCATTTGTATGGGCTTATAAAGCTACGAGGGTAGCTTGGAAGAAGCTAAGGCGTAGGAGAGAGAAAGGGGTCCTTACACTCCCAGATCTCCAATACTGCGCCTGGGCCTTTCAGCTAACGCACTCAAGAATGCTGCTGAAATCCCCAAATTTGTCGGAGAGGGGGTTTATGTTCTCGTCCATGCTTGATGGAGTGGGGTTGTCACATGAGGGGTTTCTTTTTAAATATGGAGACCAAAAGTTTTTCAAGAAGATAAGGCTGAAAGTCCTATTGGGTATGGCTCGTACATGGGCCAGAATTAAGCAATGTACTGGCTTAAATTATTTCTCAAGTTTGGCTCCTTTGCGGGCCTCTCCGGGGGCTCCGGACTGCTTGAAAGATAAATTGGCAGCCCCACTTAAAACAGCTGGGCTTTTGGTGTGGGGCGATTTGGCTGCTGATGGTTTACTTGTGTCTTGGGCGTTACTTGATAATAAGTTAGAGGGGGGCACGTCCAGGTTTAAATATCTGCAATTGCAGAGTTGGTCCCAGAATCTTAAAAAATCTATAGGTAAAGGGAACACCCTAGAGGAGCAATTGGTTTTGAGGCCGGCGGGGAGGAAAGAGGTGTCCTTCTTTTACTGGGCCATAGAGGAAGTCATTGATGGTGATTTTAAATTAGCTGAAGAACTGTGGGGAGCTTCTATACCAGGTGAAGACTGGGAAGATCTGTGGCAAACTTCCTTCAACACCTTGTTCACAGTTGTAAAGCCAGCCTGGTTCAGGAGGAACCATTACTTCACTACAGACAGAGCTTATTTATCTCCTTCTAGACTTTCTAAAATAGCAAAGGACCACCCTGTCAGTTGCAAGAAGTGCGACCTGGTGAATGCCTCAGATACACATATGTTTAAAGATTGTCCAGCCATTTCTGCATTTTGGGCGAGAGTAGGGGCAACCCTAGCTGACATTTTGGGAACCCCAGTCCAAATTTCCCTTGCCCTGATCATCTTTGGCATAGCCAATAGAGTCACAGGCCCTGCCAGGGGGTTTCTATTTTGCGCAATCCTGCTGGCTAGACGAGAAATATGTAGGATATGGGCAGAGGCTACACCCCCCACTCATTCAGATTGGCTGTCCTCCTTATATAAGACCTCCAAGATTGATTTGGGTAGATTACAGAATAGTAGAAAGAAAGTACTATGGGATTGTTTGTTTAATTGGTCTCTTTTTTAGTTCTTGGGTGAGTTTATTTATCTATTTAGGGGTTTAAATTGTTGAGTTATCACTTTGAAAAATAAGTTTTGGTTCCCATGATTATGCCTCTTTGGAAGCTCTCTGACTGTGCTGGGCCTTGCTTTTTCTTTTTCTCTCCCAGTTCCTACATCTTGCTGGCCAACAGCTACAGTCATCGGTCACGATCTATCAGAAGAGAGTGCGACCACCCTCTCCTTTAAAAAGAGAGGTCAGCGACATTTCGTAGGTTTTGTTGTCTACCGGTAGGCGGGCGGTATCTCTCAAGTCTTATCTCGATTGCCTACGTCTCTTGAAATAGAGTAACAGTAATGACATCCTACTTGTTTTAGTTGACTGGGGTCGGAGGCGAATGAGGAGACAAAAAAAAAAAGGTTTCCGCCATGGCCAAGAGTAGAAAAGTATGCAGCACCATGGAACCATTTCACTGTTTGCTTGTTATAGAAGTCTCGAATCACAGAATCCAAAGAGGGGAGGTATGTCATTATAGTGGGAAAGTATTGTTATTATTCTAATAGTAGTGTCCTATGTATGTATGTATGAATGTATGTATGTATTATGTATGTATGTATATATGTATGTATGTATCTATGTATATATTATTTCTGCTGCAAAGACCTAACCAAAAAACTGCACAGCATTGTACTTGAACAAAGACATGCACACCCCATCCTCATTAGGCAACTGCACAAGATTGGAATCCAAGGACCCGCTCTCTGCTGGATGTTGCGCTTCTTCTTAAGGGATAAAACACAAGCTGTCAGGCTGGCACCTTATACCTTACTACTCAAAGGCCTGCAAACTCATCTGCAGTGCATAGCCCCACTCTATTTAATGCATACATGATCGCTCTCACCAATGTCATTCGCACACACAACATCAACATCCTTTCCTACGCCAATGACACACACTCATACTCTCCCTTTCAGAGAAGACCCCAGCACAAGAAACAAATTTGTTAACTCCATGGCTGAAGTTGCTAAATGGAAGAAAGCCAATTGTCTCAAGTTGAACACCGACAATACAGAATTAGTATAGAGCTCATTCATTGCTAACCTACTATTTAGACAGTGCAATGTGCTCTGGGCCCATGCTTCACCTAGCTTTTACAGAACCTGGACTCTTCCTGGAGGTTTGGCTGCCTCATTCACTATATCTAGAGGAAGACTTCTTTCTATGCAATTGTGCACCATTGTAACATTAGTGCTTAAATTGTTTCTATTAAAGTTATTTTCCTTCACCTTAGTACATGAGACCAACTCTGGATGACTAAAATTACTCTGATTAGACTTTGGATCAAACAGCTGCTTGGCCATACATAATTTGTTTTTCGAAAGATATTTTTTGTTGTTTTCTGATTTGCACATTAAACTACGTTAGGAGATGTGTAATCATTGTCGCTTCTTTCATGACTTGTTTGCTCTGGCTCTCATTTAAATTGATTGTCCTTTCCAAACGTTAATATGACCCAGACTTTGAACTGATTAATGATTATCACAGCAGGTTGTATCCTTCCTGAACCATCCACAATAGAAAAGAGGTGCAGTGTTTTTGCATCTGGCCATAATCAGCCCAGGTGAAGGAATGGTGAGGGGCATTCACCTCTAAATCCCAACATAACATTTCTTTGAAACAATAATCAGCAGCTTATTGCAAAACAAAACTCATCAAAAATAAATGAAGCTGCCATGTTCACACTACACTTACGTGTTTAGCTTACCAACACCAGCCTTTGATAAAATGACAAATGCATTTCAATTGTATATAAAATGTAAAACATTTGTTATTTTATGAAAGACAAGCACAGGAATAAAAAGAAAAGAAAAACGTATTACAGTCTTACCTTATTGAGTCTTAATCAAAAATGCCAGGGAGCTACCACGCAAGAGCACTCAAAACCTACAAAGGCACCCACGCTCTTGCATGGACACTCATGCAACACAAAAGTGAGCACATATTTAATTTAAGTCAATAAGCTTCTATTGCCTTATTGTTAAAACGAACTGCATTAAGCAAGTGCCTGTGCAAACTTTAGGAAATGAGACCCTGTGTATATGATTGCTAGGATTTGGTTACGCACATAGAGTAAGTTATAAAGATTTTAAGCCATGTTTTACAACCCAAAAAACACAGATAACAAATCGCAATGAGCTCATACGATATTGACATCACCCCTTTATATGTGTCAGTAATGGTAGGGAAATTAGTCTACAATCTTGTCAATACTGGCAAAAGTGATGTGTCACTCAAGGGCACCAGACATTTCTATGACCGTATTCATGTCAATTACCCTGCCCATCCATAAGGATATTACTCATAAAATCGCTTTGTAAATTGCAAAAATCGTGTAATTTTACCTTTCTGTATCAGGCCCTAAACGTTTTGCAGTAAAAGGATTCTTCTAGGAATAATATAATGGAAGGGGAAATATGTGTTTATTCTGTACCTGATGTGTTATATGGTAAAGACATTTTTAATTGGCTACAACAGATTCTCTCACCCATTCTAAGGATGCCATGATTCATCACAGGGCTCCTTTTCACATTGGTCAGATTGTGTAACACTGTGGGGCAGTAACTCATTGAAGGTGATCTCTTAATGTCCTTATCTAATGTGGGGAACAGAGAGCAAAGAAATGTGGCTAAAACTACCCACTGGTAGACAATCTTTCTTTATTTCTGTCTCTAGTGTGGAAGAATAATACGTTATTGAAAGAAAATTAACTGTTAAGAGGTTGGCATGCCTGTCCCCAAACAAACAGCACCTAACTGTGTCACCAATCAGTGAGTAAGCGAAGGAAGCATCCTTAAGGAAGATCAGATCAGCTCTCCTGGCGACCATTGCCATGTCTCCCTACTCCAGGACTGTTCTTCTTTGTTTGGCCAAGCACTGAATGACATAATCAATTTGTGCATTACCTCCAAGAATTTTCATGTGGAGTGGAAGAAAGGCTTCATCTTACCTCTGCTATGAAATGTAACATTAGATAGAGCTAAGAACATCGATTACAGATCCAGAACCTTTTTCCAGCATTGAGCACAAACAGTGAACAAGTCATTTACACAAATCTATTAAAGGTACCAGTTGTGTGAATTCATGAAAACTGTGCTTTCGTGTAAGGGAGATGCAAGGAGGTCACTCCTGCTTTAGCTCTTTATAAGCACTGAATATGTGTGGAGTGACTCTTTTATGCTCCTTCTATAAGATCTGCTTGTGGCATTTTAAAACATGGACCATGACAACCTTAAGAAAAATCTTAACGATTTTGGATGTACGGGAGGGTGTTGGTATGGTTTGACTCATTTTCAAGAGAAGGTCACTGACAGTGTCACTCTCTTCATTATGATCTTCTGTACAAGAAATCACCCAAGGCTCCTCACTTTCACCAAAGCTATTTAACATAGATATATGCCCATTCATCTTCCCCATCAGATGTTTAGATAAATGGCAATTTGGTATGCTGACAACAGTCAGCTTATAATAAGTCTTGATCACCATATCCTTCATTCTATGGATAATCTAACATGCCTATCATCCATTCAGGATGTACATCGTCTCCAGGTTTTTGCAGCTTAACATGAGCAAAACAGAAATGTAGTTATTCAGGGAGCACCCTGACTGGCACATCATCATCCATAGCCCACTTCTTAAGGCAGTGTTTCAGTGCCTGCTTTTAATTGGGATACACCTTGGCCACCTTTTTTCCATGCAAATCCAAATTAAGGGTCTAATTTATATATTGGCGGAGAGGGTACTCTGTCTCAATGGTGACGGTGTTCCCTCCCGCCAATGTTGTGGTCCGCCCACCAAATGTAATTGCAGCTGGACCTTAAGTTTGGCTATGGCATAGACTACTCTGTCTCTGCCATGGCCAAACTTCTTCAACAGCCCTGGGGAGTAAGGACCATAGGTGAAATGGTTACATAGTTGCCTGCCCAATTTAGGCGGGCAGACATGTAGAAATGTTTTACTATTTCTTTCTGCCAGGTAAAACCTGGTGGTATGAAAAGGTACAACATTATAATGCTCCCTCCACCATGAGAGAGGACTCCCATGGTGAAGTGGGCATTATATTTTTCATTTACAAAAATAAAATCCAGTTTCAGGATTTCTTTTTGTAAAGAAATATATAATTACCCTGTGCTACAGGGCCGCACCCTGCTGACACAGCCCTGCAGAACAGAGTATTTTGCATTGCCAGAAACCACTGTGAAGGCAGTTCCTGGCAATGCTTTTATTAACAACGACATGCTTGGCAGTCATTTATAAATTGAGCAAACTGCCTCTCATGGCAGTGATGATCTGGGCTAACGATATAGCAGCTGGCGTATTTGATTTCACAATGAAATTCATCTAGGCTTCAGTGGACTTAGATAGAATACCCTGACCTTGTATTGGCATTCCGGAAAGTAGTCAGCAGGGGTTTGATCTTTCCCGGAATGATGCACAATGATATAATTGAACTCTTGTAATTGTAGTCCCCACCGTTCAATACAAGGAGGCATCTTGGCTTTTGGATTGCCAATGATAGTCGGTAAAGCTTGATGATCAGTTACCAGTGTAAAAGGCTTTCGGTACAGGAATACATTGAAATGTTCACAAACCCACACCATGGCTAAACTTTCTTTCTCAAGTTGTGAGTAAGCACGTTCTGTCTGTGACAAACTTCTACTGGCATATGCCACAATATGCCTTCGAGCATTTGAGTGTCCGCTGTGCTGTAAAAGGATAGCGTCTAACCTGACTGGGCAAGCGTCAACAACAGCCTCTGTATGAAGCTTTGGATTGAAGTAGGCCATTTCAGCAGCAGCTTCAATGGCTGATTGAGTTTCTTGAAACTTCTCTCACATTCTTGCAACCACTTGAATAAAATATATTTTTTTCATTAGGTCTTGTTATGGAGCACTTATAGTAGCAAAGTCTTGTATGTATCTGAACAGTAACTGGCCATGCCAAGAAATGAACGTATCATAGAAAGATCTTGTGGGGGAATCAGCATTTGACAGGGTTTGTACTTTTGCAGGATCAGGTGTCATACCCCGATCCGAAAAGATATGGCCAAAGAACTTTAACTTTGTCTTGTGGAACTCACACTTGTCTGCATTCAAAGTCAAACCTGCCTCAGTGAGTAAACGACATACTTGTGTACACAACAAGCTGGATGACACACCAAAACTAAGTCTCTTGTATTGAAACAGACCAACATGCGTAGAAAAGGTTGTATGTAATATATCTTCAACCTTCTTCGAGTTCCAACTGATGATAACCTTTATTTAAATTAAGGCGAGACTTTGCACCATTTAATTGTGTTATCATGTCATCAATGTGTGAACCTTGATGTCATTCTCATTCAATTGCCTTGTTTGCTTGACACATGTCAATGCATATGTGTACAGCTCCTTCACTGTCCTTTTTGGGCACTACCACCATGGCATTGGATCAGTTGAATGCTCAATAATGTCAAGCTTAAGTAATGATTCAGGTTCTTTTTCAACAGCTTCCTGTAAGTAAAAGGCATTTCGTCTGTGTCTTTGAGCAGTAGGACAGCCATCCTCATTATTGTGTAATTGGACTTTCATTGTGTTGAGTTTTCCAAACCCATGAAACAGTGAAGGGAATTGACTTACTGTTTCGTGATGAGCATTCATGTTATAGTTCACGGATATCAGTCCCATATTAGCAGGGTTACTGAAACTGAGAAGGCAGGCACTTGACGCTGTACCTTAAAGCACATGGATGGGTGCTTGCACTGTAGTTTTCTTGTGTTTCATTGTTGATAGAAATGAACCTCGACTTTTTATGGGTGTCGATGCAGTCCATGTGTACACTTTGGTTTTTGATGGCGTAAGTCTGGGCAATAGAGATAATTCATGGTATTTTTCTTCAGGCATTATGTTTATCGACTCACACTGTCCATGATGAAAGGTATCAAGCAACCATTTATTTTCAATGTAATCTTCGGACAGTGTTCGTATGACTTTGGTGCTTTGGCATGTCAAATGTTTTGACTGACATTTGACCTCAGATGCAATAAGTCGGACATGCGCGCGTTTCTCTGAGGTAAACATCGACATGGCACAACCATCTTCCTCACTTTCACTTGATACTGAAGTTGAAGAACTGTTTTACAATGATTTAGATGACGGTCAACTCTGTTCAGAGTCAATTTGCCTCAATTGATGTTGCCAATTGGCCTTGTTGATTTACTTCAAACGTTGCTTCTGGAATGTTCGGACAACCATTTTGTCTTCGTGGCATGATGCACTTGCTTTTTTCTTCACTTTACAAACCATCAAAAAATGGTTCTCCTTCAACAGCCATTACATATATGTCCAGTGGTAGGACATATACCTTCTTGTGGAAATGAGAATCCACAACTAAAATGTAACTTCTTTTTATGTGTAGACATCACTTTGTGTCCTTCAGTCTTTTTTTCTTGGGCTTACTTTTCATACTCATCAGCATGCTCCTCAGCTCTGGCAGCCATCAACACTCGCTCCAGACTAAAGGTTTCTCTCAGCATTTGTCATGTGAATGAATCTGAAAAGCATCCATCAATAACTCTAAGATGCATGGCTTCTTCATCATTAAATTAATTGAACTTAAAGTTTTGATGAGTGTATCGAGTGTCTCCACAAATTCATCAATGGTTTTACCAACTTTTTGGTGTTCTGACTGAAAATGTATGTTTCATAAGCAACGTTTGGCACTGGATTTAATTTGTGATTAAACGTTTCTTTACTCTGAAAGTATGTGATTTCTTAATCAGTTCTCTGCATTTCCTTTATGTCTTCTTTCACATCATCACCAGCAAGATTTTCTAAATACTTTATAATCTTTTTATCAGTTTATTCAAGTGCATCAATGAAATCATAAAATGTCTCCATCCAAGCAGCCCATCTATCACCAATATTTTGCCTTTTGGCTGTATTGAAAGGTGGTGAGGGTTTCAGGAACACAGCAGCATTGCAGACCAGTGTTAAACGTAATGACACTGCTGGGGGATCACTGTGACTTGGTTTAGGCAACTAATCCGTGAGACCTCACGATGTGCTGGCCTCTGAATCATCTTTAATGATAGCTGGAAACTTGACTTTCTTCACTGCCATCTGCAAAAGTTCACTAGTCCAAGAGTCGCTCTCGGCTCTTAATTCTTTGAAGATCTGTAAAGTTGTTCTGAGCCCTACTCAGCAATATTGGGGATGAACCACTTTGGGTATGGACGGCTCCAAAAACACAACCCCAAGCTCTTCTCCTTAAGCCAACTTCACCAAGTGCTGTGGTACAACGATCTTTTTAGTGTATTCAGTAAGTCATTTATTTCTTCTCTTCTAAATGTCAATTTGCCTTTTCTGTCACCTGGTTGATCTCTGCCTTGCAGTGCTTCTGTTCGCAGCGTTATTTTGCAAGTTATGGCTGCACTTCATAAACTGGATTGAATCCACCTTCAGCGTTAACACTCTGTATAATGTAGAACTTTATCTTGCAAGGCAGCGTGGTACCTTTATGTAAGGCCTGACCAGCAGGTTTTCGACCATTGATGTGCAGATTCTTTGCAATGCTTCCGTTGTTTCATCTGCTTTTCAGCGGCTGGAGTTGCTCTTTGACTCAACATGCATGAAGCGTCTATTTCATACTTCGACAGCGGCACATGGCACTCACAAGCAGTTTGCTTGGACACACAGCCAACTCTCAGGGAGAGCATGGATGTCCTTCTGGTTACTTATCCCATATCTTGTTGCCATATTGTAGCGTACTCCCCAGGCTAAGTACCCGCCAATGACGATAGTGGATTTTGGCAATTATCAACTTCAACAAGCATGTTTTTCTTTATTTTTGGTGGCATCTTCAGCATAGCATGGCACATTAGACAGTCATGGTGGCTTACCACCTCTTTAGCAAGGACCTCGCACTCAGAAACCATAAACATGTACTTCTTTTCCATGCCTGGATCCATGATGGAAAGGTTTAGCAGGTTTCTACTTGTGAAGACTGAATGATATCAGAGGATGACAGTGGATTCTGCTTGTCATGTTTCAAGGTGCTTTGTCCACACAAAACAAATGTTTCACAGAAGAAGGAGTTATTGGTGTACTTCTGGGGTGTCCTATGGTCCCTTTAAGTGTTGGTCTGGCTGTTTCTTTTCTCTAGGGGTTAAATCCACATTCCTTGAACTTTGAATGTCAGAAAAAGGCCACTTCCTGATTTTGTGCGGTTGTGCTATTCATCTGGTAAGGTATTTAGCACATGCAATAACACATTTGGTATTTACCACATGCACTTTTTAGCTCACATTCGGTATTTAACACATGCGCTAACTAACAATTCTGAGGTGTTATTTAACATGTGATATTTACTGAAGCCTTGGTATTGGTATTTACCCTATGAGCAAGTTTGCTGGTATTTACCACCAAACTCGTAATTAAGGCCTATAAGAGCAAATCAGTCCAAAGCAGTGGCACCGCCAATGTCTTATCTTAGCAATTTCTGAGCTCACTTTCTTTAATTTAGAATACATGCTAACGGCGGCACCGCATTTCAAAACGAAGCGCCGCCTGCCGACGTTCCTTAACAGCACCTCCGTACAGTCCCTGCTTAAACATTTGCATGATGATAACAAACTAACACATTACATGATCGGCAGACACAGGGAGGCACACACCAGTGTCTTAGAATGGAGACAGACCGATCAAGTAGAGGTTTGACCTCTACGAAAAAATTACCTTGGCTGTACACATGAAGATTCTATCGGAAGAGCCAATAATGAATTTAGGCTTACTGTGATGATGAATGAATGGCACATTCCACAGCAAGTACAATGGTGGCCTACACCAACATTTTTATATCTAAAAACGACCATAAATGTACACAATTTACGGCAAAACAAGGAGCTTTTAGAAATAATGTTAATACAGTACCACCAAATCATAAAAATAAGGAATGCTACCATGTGATTGGTATGACGCTATAAATGTGTACTGTTCTTTTTCTTCCTAACACCCATTTTTTACCACTAGTGTGTGTCTATGGAGGAGGTGTCCCCCACACTTAGCTATGGAGCCCGTGGTTTAATATGACTGGGATAAGTAAAAGCGCCGAGCCACATGCGCAATAAGAAAGTGTTAGGTGGTGCACTGTACATCGTGTATTAGACGCTGATTAACCTTTTTTCCCCACAATCTGTTGGTTCAATTTGTTTCCCCCCACATCCCTACCCCCCTCCTTTTCTTAAAAAAATGCTACAGATAGCATTCGTACATAATTGAATATTTGCCACCACGGATGGTGAGAGCCACTGCTATCATGTTGTCTATTATATGAACCTAAAGGCGGTTTCTAATTATTAATTTGTCTTGAGAAAAGTATGTGGAGTATTGATATATTGAAATGGAAATACTCCTTAGGGCCATAATTAGGTGTGCCCCCTGCCCCCAAAAAATGGAGTCTCATTGATTTATTCACCTTGTCCTTCTCCCTTCTTTGTCTAGTTCCCCTCAGGTATTCTCTGAACCGTGAGAGGGGCCGGTAGGGTGCAAATTTTTCACCTTCTTGCATGGTTTGAATGCACACCATTGCCCTATAGCTGTTCTTCCCTGAAGAAGACCCTAGCCCCTTTTGGGCTCATACAGAGGTCAAAACATGTTGGTAACATGTAAATACTAGGTCAGGTGATCCATTTGTTTCACCTAACGACCATTTCTTTTTAAGGTTTTAAGGTTTTTAAAAATACCAGAGGCACTCGTTGAATAAATAAGATTTTGAGTATACCTCTAGGTATATTTTATATTCAATCTTGTCTCCCTAAAAAACAGGACCCAGTGTATTGTCCTGATCTGAGATTTATAAGAACTCCTAGGGATCAACTAACTTTCCCTAGTGGAGTACGCCAGAGCGGCACTGCTCCTACCCCGGTGTGAGAGGTCGTCAAATGATGAAACATGCCTCGATAAATTGAGGGTGAGACGATGTCTCAAAAATATTTTGATGACTCACATCTGAAAGTAGTCAGTAAACCAAATAGGATATAGCTGACATAATAATACCCTCAAGTATAATTCCTGTGTTGCATTCTTTCGGAGGTCATACTTGAAGTAGAGCCTCCATTACGCTCTCCTCAGGTATTTACTGTTCAAACAGGACAGAAAAGGAATATTTTCCACTTCTCTGAGGCAAGTGTGGAAATTGTACCTGAAAGGAAAAATTATCTTGCTGAGATTCATCCTGAAAGGAAGAGAGAAAAGTGGCATTAACTTCTGTGAATTTCTGTAAAGAGGCATTGGTGCACTTTTTTTTATCAAAGCAGGAATGCAACATGAGAGATCCCTCCTTGCACAAGACACCATTAGTAATAAAGGTATTTAGTATATTTAGGGTCATGTTAGAAAAATCAGCAGGTTACTGAGCGTAGATTCTGACAGGGCTGATTTCAGAATGCTGACCCAATGACAGCATAAGGTATGCAGAGAAATTATTCATGATTCTGCATAATAAAGCTTTATGGATGGATACCGTCATTTAAATTGAATAGCTGAACCATAATAGATACCATGCATGCTGAATTGATGTGTGATTAAACATGGTTGGGGCTTTCTTAACCTTTGCCTTAAATTGCAAATTATCTGCTGAGTTGTTCATGATAATCGTTGTCATACTGTTGCATGCATTATGTAGACAAATACTGCATAATAAACAACCATATAATTGTGAACTAGTGATCATTGTGTGTGTGTCTTAATTCATGTTACTAGGGAGGGGCTATATTCCAGGATCAGCTACACATATGAGATTCTTTGACATGTGTCTGACTCCCAAAACTCTGTATTTAATAGAGCATGGCTTGCAAGACAGAGGGATGATCAACATTGGCCAGTTCTCATTTTCCCCCAAAATGGTACATTTCCTTTGAGGGCTAAGGGAATCTACCAGGAGTGAACATAATAATATTGAGGGCTAGCTTAATAAGACCTACTGTATCCAACATAGACTTAGAAGAGGCTTTGTGTTCTCCTCTTGCTTATGATTGGAAAGCTTTCTTGTCAATCTCAATTTTCTGCTCTCAGTTTGAAGGTTTTCCTCCCTATTTTTTGTCCGGCCCAAGAAACATTTTGGTCTTACTTTGTTTTGATCATATGATTTGTATCATTCGATATCTGATGTCAGACCCCTGTTTTGCAGTGCTGGAAGGGCGTTTTTCCTTCTGTGCTCTTGCCTTGCCTGTTCTTCTTACCTGCCTTCTCTCTATATAATGACATTTGTTTTCCTGTGCTCTGTTGCCAATGGCACTTCCCCATGTTCTATCCATCTTTTGCCACTCAGCTAGCCATTTTTTTTCCAAAAACATTAAAAGATGGCTGCCCATGTGCAGAAATGTATTTGTGAGTATTACACCACAGCTGCCATACATGCCTACAAGGTGGTCGCTATGCATGCATGTGAATGATCGGAATCAATTAAGGAAACAAAAAAACATTGCAAAAGTAAACAAATTGCATCTGGTATCAAATGCAATACCTATTGTATTTGCTACTGCTAGTTACATTTGAATGTCCATGATATTGTAATTGTTTTTATGGTTCTTGGGGATGATGAGTAGTGAAACAATAAACACTGTCAACAGAATCAACAAGAGGGTTAAAGTTCTGAGAAAAAGAGGGAGGGTGGTTTATAAGGTGAAACTAATGAAATACAGCATATAGGATATTGACTGACATCAAATACCAGTAGTATTCATCTCTTATATAGCATGCTACCTACAGAGATATCCCTCTCTGATGGAAGAACCTGTTAGAGCTCTAAACCCTTGTGGACATCCATTTTAGCCTGATAGTGCCCATATAGAATCAAAAACTCTTAAATACTTGGTGCCTCCTACACGATCGCCCCATCCAATTCAACAATTTGACTTGAAACAGCCACAAATAATTTTTGTTAAAGCCAATTTTCAGCATTTCGTGTTCATTTTCTAGCAGCACTACACAATGCCGCCAGCAAATCTGTTGAGTGCTTGCATCTCTCTGGCACATCAACAAAGCCAGGTAAGTGAAGGCACTTGGAGTAGTAACTGATGATTTCATTTTGGTTTTAAGATTTTTAAGTGCAATTCTGGAATAAAATAGAAAATCAGTGTTTACTCCGCTACTGAGATATACATATCTTTCCATACTGCAATGAATATAGACCTGCATCTGGACTGGTTACAAGACAGTGCAAACAAGTGATGCCATTGTGGAGGAATATTGGTCAAGGTGCTTATAGCTGTGTAAGGGCAGCATAAGTAACTTGTTTGCCAGTGCACAGATGGGACGTATTTGCCAAACATATGCTATATTACAGTACATAGATGAAATGGACACTGTAATTCTCAGAGTTAGGGCATGAGCTGCAGACCTGCTGCAACTACGACTTCTATAAGTGTTGGCCGGTTTTGATGCTTCACTAACACCAGGATACCTCCTGATGTATTTTTTGTGCTTTAAAATCTTATAATATAGCATAATGTAACAGCCCAACTCAAAAACGGAGATCTCAGAAACAGAGATCCACTGTGCTCTCTGCAGACTCACCAAGAAGAATTAATTCATAGGCTGTATGTTAGACCTGCCAGCCTTAGGGTAGTCTTCCCCCAAACCTTTTGCGTGCCTGCCTCCAATTTAGCTGATCTTGTTTTTTTTTTAATTGGCTTTAGCACAATGAGCACTGTACCACTGCTAATCACTACTAAAGTGCATTTGCTCTATTCCTACACATGGTTTAATTGACTTACTCCACAAATACCATATTTAATTTACCTATAAGTCCCAGGTAAAGTGCAAAACATGGGCCCAGAGTCTGTACATTAAATGCCACTAGTGGGCCTGCAGCACTGATTGTGCCACCCACTTAAGTCACCTTTTAAAGCAAGTCTTAGTCCTGCCACTGCAGAGCCTGTGTGTGCAGATGACACCAACATGTTGGCTTGGCATTTGGAACCCCTTGCCAAGCCTTAAAGTGCCCTTTTATAACATGTAAGACACCCCTAAGGTTGGCCCTAGGTAGCTCATTAGGCAGGGTGCTGTGTAATTAAAAGATAGGATATGTACTTTTAAGTTTAACATGTCCTGGTAGTGAATAAACTTGTTTTGCACTACTGTGAGGTCTACCCCTTCCATAGGTTAACATTAGGAATTCCTTGTTACATCTAATAAGCTGTAACTCCCAATTTGAAAGAGGTAGGGCTGTCATGTTTAGTACCTATGGAATTTGTAACGATAACTCCTCTTTAATCATAAAGTCAAATTTATCATTACAGTTTTAAAAAATGTCACTTTTAGAAGGATGCAAAAAGAAAAATTGATGGACGGAATGCTGAACAATGTCAAACATTCACCCGAGTACAGAGATCTGGGCCTAAATCCATTGGGTTTTTTTCTCACCACGCCATTCCAGTTTGGACCCAGCCATATGCAAATCAGTCTTGACGCTACTCCCTGTGAGAACAGTTCAGCACAAACTGCCATGCCACGTCCTCCCTGGACTGGAAACAAAAAACATTCTATCCTTCATCTGTTCTTTTTTCTTTTGTCACCGTATGTGGGAAGGATGCCCAGACATGCGTCCTGTGCTCACTGTGCTTCTGGATTCAAACTAGCCTGGCTGAGGAGGGGTGCTACCTGAAATCAGTCCCAGAATGCTTGTTTCCGGTCCAGGGAGGAACTGGCTTGGCAGTTTGGGATGGACTGTTCCCATGAGGAGCAGGGTCAAGACTGATTTGCATATTGCTCGGTTCAAACTGGGGTGGCGTGGTGAGCAAAAATCAATGGATTAAACCCAGATCTGTGACTGGGATGAATGTTTGCATTGTTCAGCATTCCATCCATCATTTGTTCTTTTTACTTTTAGAAATATGGCATTTTTCAGCTCTTAGCCCTGTGTGCCTCTTGCCTGTCTCCAATACACGTCGGGCGGGTGACAGCAGGACTTTGTGCATTCCCTCATGACAGCCAAACACAATGGAGCTTAGATGTGACTTGATGGGCCATATACATCCTGATTGGCCCTCCTGGAAAGAATGGAAGGGATGAGCTGGGCCCAGCCTCACACTTACATCTGAATAGGATGTGTCCTGTCCCCACACAAAGGACTGCTTAACCTCCTGTAGTGAATCCGGAGCCAGAACCTCTGTGCACTGCAAAGCCCTTCTTTGAAGTGTCCCATAGTTCAAAGGCACCACTTCTGACCCTACCAACTCATTACACTTCTGGACCTGTGGATACTCTGTCAGAAAGAAGGACTGCTGTGCTGCTGAAGGACTGCCACTCTGCAGGATTGCTGCTTTGGAATAACTGATGTCTTGCTGTGCTGACCTGCTGCCCTCTTTGCCTGGGTCAGAAGGACTGGACTCATATTACTTGAACTCAGATGCAGAGTGACTCCAAAGGCTTGCTGCCTGCCTCCTGTTCTGAAGTCTCAGGGACATCAAAGACTTCCAACCACCCTGCTACAGCACCCGTGAGTCTTGCCCTGCCAAGTGGTGCCAACCCAGTCCTAGACCCTTGGTAGTGTGTATAAAGTGCTGTTCCATCAGAAATCCATGCATCAATGCTGTTGCGCGGCTCGGAACTAGTGCATCGAGGCATTGCTGCTGCTGCGAGGCTCGTGCTTGTCACATCCCCGATGGCACAGCGCATGGCCTCCATCTCCAACACATCTCTGACTTTGCATGGCTCTGGCCGACGCATCCCCTCCATCCTAAGTATAGATAACGATGCATTGCTTCCTCTGACCCTCGCATCTCCCTCAAAGTCGACACAAACAAGGTACTTTTCATCTGGCCAAAGCTGGTCCCAATATCCGACCCACGCTCCATAACAGTCAGCCTGAACCTTTGAATTTTACTCGGTCTGGCATGACCAGATAGCCCTGGTTCACACTTGATGCTTTTAAGCACTACATTTCAGTTAGTCTTTAAAAATTCATAACTCCGGTTTGACTTATTGGATTTTTGTTCTTGTTTTGTTCATTGAATTAAGCTCTATTTTTCGAACCAGGTGTGGTATCTTTTTGTGTGGTGTTTTCACTTCTTCACTGTATGAACATCTACTTTACAAATTGCCTTTTAAGTTAAGCCTGAATGTCTTTGCCCAGCTACCAGGGAGTTAACACAGGTTTATTTAGGGTGCGCTTGTGACTTACCCTGACTTGGATTGTGGATCCTGCTTGGACTGGCTGCATACCTCTGCCAAACAGAAAACACTTTGCAAGCAGCAATTTTGGAAAACACATGCCACCTACTTCTAGGTGCAGAGTTTACCTGATATTTTTCTTATTATTGAAAGTCTGCCTGAAGGAATTGAAAATGGCATCCTACATGTCTTGCCATAACTCATTAATATTTGCATGAAAGAGCTATTAATAGTTGGCTGTCATACACATTGTACCTCCGCTACAGTCAACTGTGAATATTTATTTTATGCAAATGCTTCCTCTTGTTTTTCTGGTAGATATGATAACTGAAAGGTTGTAATAGAGGCAGCTTTGGCATGAAAAAGGGGGGTAATTTAGAGAAGGTTAATCACACAGGGAGATCCTATCTGTTCACAATGAGAAAACCTCCCGCCCACTATGCTGCATGATATACCTCTCATTTTACCTGCCTGCCACAAGGTAAGAAAATATCTTCCAGCAACAGTTGGCAAAAGTTTCAGCTATCCAGATGAACAAAGACGATGGACAGTCTAGGCGCCACTGTAGGTTTAACAAAGTGCACACCCTGACAAGACCATGGCTAGTTAATATACTCATCTGAAAGTAGCCTCGGTGAGTCACCTGTCAGGGCTTGTGATTCTGGGGGTGGTGTGGGATGCATGGCTTGGGCACCGCTCCACGCACTCCTCCCACTGCTGTATCTCTTGCAGCTTAACCCCTTGGGTTCCTACAGGCATGGATTGATACAGAGGCTGTGATTGCAAATTCAGATAGCGGAAGTTGACAGTACAGATCTTTCTGCACACATTATCAATTCATCTTCGTAGCCCTGCTCTTTTAGCAGCAGGGCTGCCCTTGGTCCATCCTGGTGACTAATACAAGGCGGAGTAGGATGGAACATGGCCAGTTTAGAAAGTGGAGTACTTTTCCTCCCATGTAGCAATGACAGCTGTGGGGACCTTTTTAAAAATCTCTGGCAGCGGAAGGCTTTTTTCCTTCTCCTTTATGTAAATAATACTGTTTTCCCATGGCAAATTGTCTTTAGTACTTTTTTAAAGACCCCAACATAACATTTTGTCTAAGCTGCTGCAAGGTTAATTGGGATGAAGACTCAATTAACCTCATGACAGTTTAATCTAAATTCACATGAATATATTGCTACATTGTACCATAGTAACAAAACATGAAAATGAAGAACAATCGATCTGTCTTGTCCATTGTTACAACGTTGATATAGCTTGAAAGGAGCTTATTTCTAACTATTAATCTGACATTCTATTCCCCCATCCCTTACTACAAGTGGCCTGGAGTGGTTTTCCTCGGGGGCTACACCTGGGAATTCTAACTTTCCCGATTTCTCCAGGTTCAGCTGTTCCTGGTCTGCAACCTCTAATCCTGATGATTCCAGGCTTGGAAGCACTACACCCAGATTTTGAGGACAGTTGTACGGGCTGTGGCTAGCTGCTGAATGCAACTCCTGTCATCCCTCTAAATGGACACGGTGGGAGTAGCAAATGCTTCGTCCTTGTCTAATGTTCTCTATGCTGGTGGATTTGGGACTGTTATTTCTACAAGATGGAAGAACACAGGGATTTGGACATGTTCTTGTCAGGTCCACAAATTATTGCACATTTTGGAGAAAATAAGTAGTGATCCCTGAATTTAATGGCGGGGGCACAAGCCGAAATCGGGTTTCTGGCCCTTCGATATCCACATCCCTACATCCAGGGACCTAGTAAGGGGGGCCTTCATGTACACAGAGAAAATAGATAGTACAATTAATATTTATCAAAATTGACATACTAATTTCTTGTGTTATGTGATTTCACGTCATGTACACTTATACTTGTTTGAAAAAATTAAACAATTGATTATTTTAGCTTTCGAGTAATTATAGTTCTGTCAATTAGTGATAATAACAGTAACCTACAGCTTCCCAATAATATTGCAGACATGTTGTATATTATCTCCAAAGTGCATTTATCAGGCGTCCTTTTATAACACATACTCTGCCAGAGCAAGTTCAGGTCTTTCATCTTATCTGTAGTGCATTGAAAAACACACCTTCAAGTCTCAAAATACCCTAAATTTGAGAATAGAACTGAGAATAAAAGACACTGAGCTACATAAGTGTTCACTGTTGGAAACAAATGGCTTTACGTTATTCACATCAGAGAAACATGTTCTATAACTAAAGCTGGTTAAATGGCCTTGGGTTTACTTTTCCCCAGGTGTTGTTTATTCCTCCATGGCAATCTTCGCTGGATATTCTACTATGCACACATCACATACACACATAGTGGAACTGCCACCTTAAGAGGGAGTTAATTTCCATTACTCCCGCTGCTAGTGTCTCTGACCGTCCGCAACATATCAGGGACACCTGCAAGCATTTCTGACAGAGACACCTGCATGCATTTCTGGGAAAGATACCTGCAAGCATTTCTGAGAAAGATACCAAGCTATTTTTAGCGGCCTCTGACAGCTAGTGATGCTACACCATGAAGAACACATGCCTTAGGTGAACTAAATCTGGCACAAGTTTAGTGAAGGGTCACAAGACCTGAACCTCGACTGTGAACGATCACTCAGAGACAACACACTACAAACTCAGGGCTTGATTCACAAAAGTAAACCTGCACTCTTGTGTAAGATTACGACTGTTTGCTATTCACAAAGGTATCTTACAAGTAGTATCTTTACGACTGCGGAGTCTCCGCACATCAAACGATAGGACAGTCCTGCTTCTTTCTGTGCGGAGACTCCGCAGTCCTAAAGATACTACTTTGTAAAAAACCTTTGTCAATAGCAAACAGTTGTAAACTTGACAAAAGTGTAAGTTTACCTTTGTGAAACAGGCCCTTGTTTACATTATTTAAGTTAGACAGAAAGTTCTCCTTTACTTGAAACCTCTGCACAAGGATAAAGTGTGCCCTAATAACTACGCATCCACACCAATCTGTGATTGAGTAGTAACTAACATTGGAGAAGCCCCACTGGTTGAATCACAACTGAACACCATGATAGCGCCATGACACCAAATAATTGGCAAACACTGTGATATATGAATGCCTAGCAACACAACATAACATAACATGAAGGCAAATACACAAAATAGTGTCACTATTAAAGCATGCAGAGATTTTGAACTCAAAAGTTCGCATTTGTAATTTGGACTATGTGAACTGACATTGCCTCACTTGGTAATAATATGTCCCAGCTGCTAGATGAAGGCAAACATACTTAGTTTATGCTTTTTACTTTTCTAAGCAACACATTATAAAAATGCTGATGGCAGGGTGCTGAATAATTTAAGAATGTTAAAAGGAGTCTTTTAGTATTTTGACACTACATATTTTAATCCAGAACATCTTAAAGAGATAATTTGAAAGATAAAATTAGTACAGGATGTAGCCACCCTTAGTGTTTAGCAGAAGAAATACTAATAAACGCTATGCGATTTTGATTTTTAAGACAAATTTGTAAGCGATTAATAAGTAGGCGCTGTACACTGCTAAGAATAAATAAGTGTAAAACAAATCTACATTTGCAATTGTTTATGAAAATAAATATCCAAATGAATAATAGAAAAAAAGCACATTTACTGTTATCAAGGCAGTGTTAAATAAATCTTGATTTTACAATAATTTTTTGAGGAATTAATCATAATGTTATCCCTATCACTTAAATCAGTTCATGGGTACATTTATGGTTATATTTAGGATTATTTCTGAGATGTGTGAAGGTGAGAGCGTGAGGGGGTGAGCTGAGGACTGACATTAATTACTGTGGAAATGAAACAGAGCTTAGTAGGGAAGCTTGGGATGAGCTTATCCTTGCATGTTCGGAGAGAATTAGTGACTTGTTCTGGAAAGTGGTTAACCAACCCCTATTTCATCCCAGTAGTGGATCTCTGTTAAGCTCATATATCCCCCCAGAGATTTGGGTTAAGTATTTTGAATCTATCTATGATGATCCTGAACAAACCCCCTCAGTTAATCATCAAATGGGGTGTATAGACTTTAGGCTTGATTGGAAGAGGTGAAAGATGCTATTATGACCTTGTCGATTAACAAAGTTCCTGGCCCGATGGGGGACTGCGTGACCTGTTTAAATCTAACATAGAGCTGTGGGCACTCTTGGTTAGTATCCATTTCAATGCAGCAATGAGCCAGGGGTTTTTGGAGTCTTGGACGCATTCAGTGATTGTACCTGTTTTCAAGAAATGTCAGAGAGAGGATCCAGGCTGTTATCAACCCATCTCTATATTGCATGTTTAGGTGAAAATATTAGGTAGAGTGGTTCTGAATCGAGTAGGCATCTGGGAGAAGCAACAGAATGTCCTTTCGGATGTACAGTATGGATTTCGGGCCCCTTATGGATGGTTTACCAATGTTTAAATCTGTATCTGATAGTGTCAAAGTATACTCTTCCTAAGAAAGGGGCATTTCACCTTGCATTCATGGATCTCAGTTAAGCCTTCGATAGGGTGAATAGAGACAAGTTACGGGCTGTTTTGGCCTCTTTGAGGGTAGAGCAGGATATTATCTTCCTACTGAGAGCATTGCATCATAAATTGACGGCTTCAGTATACTATTTGGGATGAGAGAGAATGATCTTTAGTTTGATAAGGGGTGTCAGACAGGACTGTATTTTAGCCCCCTTTTTACATGCCCTATATATTTAGTTTAATGGAGCAACACCTGATCAAAGTGAGGACAGATATACCTAACATGGGTAAGCATCCGCTGGCTGCGTTATTGTATGCTGACAATGCTGTGTTTATTTCAAGAATTGCCATGGGCTTTAGGACTTATTGATTGAGTAACCTCTCATCTCATGTAACTCGGACCAACCCCCTAACCAGATATTTCTTGGGGATTTCAATATTCACTGGAACAACCCAAATGAACCCTCACTAAACACCTTCAAATCCTTTCTGGCTGACCTCAGCCTTACCCAGTATTGCAATGGCTCAACCCATAGTTGAGGCTTCACCCTTGATCTAATCATTTCCAAGGATAATGTCATACAACTAGAATACATATCACCCTGTCTCTGGTCCGATCACTACCAAATCACCTTCTTCATCTTGAATAATGTACTTATTAGACAAGGCCAACCTCGCAAAGCAAAACAGTGGTCCAGAGACTTTAGAAAAATCAACATAACCGATCTAACTTCCTTTTGCAACAATCTCCTTCCTCCACCCCCAAACATGACAAATGATAATAACATCACCGATCGCTACATACATTCCATGTCAGACATTTTTGATACAATTGCTCCGAAGCAGCATAAAAAAATAACCGGTAGACACTCTAAGCCCTGGTTCAGCAGTGACCTTAACGATGTAAGGCATACATTAAGGCTTGACGAGAGAGCATGGAGAACCTCTCCTTCCACAGCATACCTTCACCACCTGAGGTCCATAAGAAGAAACTATAACAAGCTCAAATGCAGTTCCAAAGCAAACCATTTCAGGACGCACTGGCCAATACCAAAAACAGACCCAAAAAGCCTGTTGAAATGATCAAACAGCAAGCTAGTGGAAGATCTAACCTGCACCTTAAAGATAATATGACACTACCAAGTGGTGATGATTTCTCCACCCATTTCATTGAAAAAACGAGGAAGATTGAATCGGATCTACAATTCACCTCTCAACATCAACTAAGGAGGCCCAATCTAGTCTCCTCCCCATGCCTCCTGAGATGTGGTCCCCTCTCTCTGATCTCACTACAAAAAATAATGCTACATGGGTTAATTTCAAACTTCCTGATGAAGCTGAGATACTCAAAACAATAATTTCAATAAAACCGTCTATCCACTTCCAAAGATCCTCTACCCCCAAACTCATCAAAGAGCTCAGATCTTCCATACTCCCACTTTGGTCTAAGATTGTCAGTGCGTCTCTATCCCAGGGCACGATTCTGGATTGCCTAAAGATTGGTCAGATTACTCCAATCCAAAAAAAGCCAAATGCTGACTTATCTGACAATGTCCGTCCTATTGCTAATTTTATGACACTAGCAAAACTACTAGAGAAATGTGTACACCTATAACACTGCAACCACAACGAACAGTTTCATCTACTTCACCATTGCCAATCTGGCTACAGAACAGGTCATAGCACTGAAATGGCTCTGACACACATTGTAGATGATGCCTTGAGACTATTTGTTCAGAACAAAACTTGCCTGCTTATAATATTTGATCTCTCCTCTGGGTTTGATACTGTCAAACATGACAACATGATAAAAAAAATTGAGAAAAGGATGGGTTTATCTGGTCCTGTCCTAAGTTGTTTTTTCTCCTTTCTTTATAATAGAGCTGAAAGAATCAAGGTCAATCAAACCCTGTTGGACATTACTCCGGTCTTGATGGCAGTATCTCAAGGATCCACACTCTCTCCTAAGCTATTCAACTTGTCAATGGAACCGCTGCCCCAAATTCTTACACACTCAAATACACAGTACCACATGTACGCGGTTGACACACAATTATACTTGAAAATTTCCTCACCTGAAGATATCAAAACTCTTAACTTCGCCTTACTGAAACCCCAACAATGGATAACTGCAATCAACTTATGCCTAGTACACTCAAGGTGGAATTTCTCCTCATTGCTCCCTACAATCACTTTGATCCAATGGATAAATGGTTCAAACAGCTGACAGCACTCACCTGTGCCCCATATGTTGTTGATTCTACTTGATCTCTAGGCTATACAGTGGACAAATACCCCAATATGCAAGATGACATCAGTGCAACTAACAGAGTAGCTAATTGCCATTTGAACACTCTGAGTAAAATCGAACCCTTCTTACCCCCAGATGGCTTTCAGTTAGCAGTCCAATCCCTAGTCATCTCCTGCCTAGACTACAGGAGTACCACTTTTGCAGGTCTACCCAAAGCCAGACTGGCTACGTTAAGGGCCACTCTAAACTCAGCTGCTAGACTCATCGCGGGATCCAGTAAATGAGACGACATAACACCGGACCTGAAATATCTCAAATGGCTCCCGTTTGAAGCCAGAATTCAGTTTAAGATAGCTTACATGACCCATGAGGCTCTTCATCACAACGCTCACATTTACCTGGCAAAAAAAACTTGAACTATCATGTGGGAGTCACTCTTTAAGAAGTTCTAACTCTCCATTGTTGAAGCCACAGAAGTTCAACAGAAAGAAAACATATAATTGTTCCTGTTTGGGTCTTGCTCCTAGAATATGGAACAAAATTTCTCCTGAAACTGGATCTAATCCTTCGACTACCTCCTCCAAAAAGAACTAAAAATGTTGTGGCTGAATAGATACCTTCAGCAGTAGTCCTGATCTCATGTAGTTCAGACTATCTTGCCTATATACATTTCTGTACCATCAGTATTCGAATTGGCTTGTTTTCACTTTATATATTTGGTTTTGCCTGTTCTTTTTTTGCTGTTACAACCTATTTACTATTTGCACAGCATACCGCTAACTGTATTTTTATCTGTTTATTGCCTATAATCTCTGTGTTTTAGCTTATTTTGCTGTTTGAACAGCGCTCTGATACCTGAAAATGCCATGTTCGCGCTATATAAAACTACTTAAATAAATAAACCTGAATTTAAGTATTAGTGTTAAAAAATCTCAAGTCATATTGGTTGGGCCCAAAAACACTAGATCCAGGAATTTTCTATATTAAGGGCACCCCTTTAAATAAAGTAAGGGCCTTTTCTTATTTAAGCATCTTTTTTGATGCCACCTTGACATGGTCATTGGTCTTGAAATGTAGACGCTCATTCATTTCTGGGGTGGTAAAGGGTGTTTTTCACTTTGCTAAGCGCTTATGTCATAAATCTATAGAGGCTATGATTAAAATAGATAATGCTAAATGCATTTCTATTGCCACCTATGTATGTGACTTCTGAGGATATATCTCTGTATAATTGCTCCAGAAAAAGGAAAATAACTTCATGAGAAGGATGTTTTCCCTACCAAATAGTGTAGCATCAGAGGTTATTCACAAAGAATTGGGTACGAGTTATATATCTAACATTATATAGCTACTCCCTTTGTTGCTATGGCAGAAGGTTTGGGCTAAACCTCATACAGTTTTAAACCGCCTTATTCTGAGGGATTGTCTCGAGCTCACTAATACACTTTCGATACCATGGCTGAAATTTATGGATGGAAATTGTAGGGCTCTTGGTCACCCTGAGTTATTTAACCAGCCATCTAAAATCACTATGGCTGATGTGACCTGGATTACTAAAGCTTTTATTCAGAGGAGGCAGTTGGAGAGAAAAGGGAAGGCGATGTTGAAACAGTCCGTAAGGCACTCTGCCCTGATCCACTACTACTTTTTCAATCGAGCCATATTTGTATGCTTGGCTATCAAACTTTAATAGATACCTTTATACTAGATATAGGATGAATCTCTTTCATCATTTATTGATCGTGCCATCTGGATGGTCAAAAGATTCTGACATTTTCCCTTGTAGATGTGACAATGTTTCGCCACAGAAACCTTAGCACTTTATTATGATTTGTCCAATGTATAAAGCACTAAGAAATTGTTATATTCGCCCAATTTTAAAGATGCTTAATTTTACACAGCTAAATTTTAAAAAGGTTAGGCCAGCACTCTTGTATTTACAGCTTTTACTGGATTTGATAGTCTATTATTCAGTTACCTGTGTTCTTGCGGGCAGTGAGAGAAGAGTTTTAGGTGATACATGAATTGTGTCCAATATTAAAATTCTTTGATGAAATGTTTTTTTATGAACTGGATGGGATTTTTTTTTATGTTTACTTAAAAGATAAATGTTTTGCTTGATGATGTACTTTTATGGTTTCAAAGTAAACTGAATAAAGTTGTTTGACTGACTGACTGATTAGTGCGTGAATGAAATCATAGTTAAGAACAAGTACTCTTTACCTCTTATTAATGTACTCCTATAACAGACTCAGCACTCAAGCTATTCACAAAGTTAGATCTTTATGCGGTCTACCATTTGATTAGTATAAGACTTTGTGATGAATGGAAAATAGCCTTCAAAACAAAGTTCGACTTCTACAAGTATGGGGTCATGCTGTTTAAGTTGTGCAACACCCCATGGCCTTTCAGTATTTATTCGATGAATTTGTGAAGTAATACATGGATGTTTTTGTCTTCATTTACGTCAAAAACATCCTTGTTATTCCACAAACCGCGCCTGAAAATATCTGACACATTACAGTGTTGTTACAGAAGCTGCCGAAGAATCCCCTTTACACTAAGGCCTAGAAGTATGTTTTTCACACCATTGAAGTGAGTTTTCCTGGTTTTGATGCCTCTCCCCATGGTTGCAGAATGGACTCTATTTAAGTAAAAGCTGTGATTGAGTGACCAGCTCCACAAAAGGTTCAAAATGTGCAGCATATAATTGGGTTTGCTAACTTCTATTGTCACTTTGCCCACAGTTTCTCCAAGGTAGTAGCTCCAGTTACATATCTTCTGCATGAAGGCCTTCCATCCCATTGGAGTCCTGAAGCCAAAGAGTCATTCAGGAAGTAAAGAGGCAATTCAGTTCAGTCCTCATATTGCAAAATCCATGCAGAAGCATTCTTTTTGGAAATGGATGCCTCATACAGAGTTGCTGGAATAATGCTGTCACAATGACATCATCTGACCGCTGGTCAGCTGTATTCTATGGCCTTCTAGTCACACAAACTCAACCTTGCTGAATACAATTACTCAATTTGGTACAAGGGGAAACATCCTTTACCCTGCACTCTCAACAACGACCAGCCTGTACAACGCAGTCACTACCCCGAATGCTACGTTACCATGTGTTACTTTAACCCACAAGTCGCTACAACGATTTGCTGTAGGGGGCACGTTGTTGGACTGGTGTTGGATTTTTAAGTCCAACACCTTCCCCATTGTTGCGTAGACTGGAGTTGGAATAGTAATTTGTACTATTCCAAAGTCCAGCACCCCCAAGTCGTTGTAATGACATGTACGGTAAAGCAACGCTTGGTAATGTCGCAGTCGGGGTAGTGACTACGTTGTAAAGGCATACAGGGTAAATGCATGTACGGTTCCATCATACAACATTTTTAAGGTGCTTTTAGCACTAAAAACTGCCTTTGAGGAGCAGCAACACTACCATATGGGGTACCATCATTACATCGCAGTCTTCACACGATCATCACTTAATGTTTCTGAAATCAGCTCGTACTCTCACTGCACAACAAATGCGGTTGTCTCTCTTTTTTACTGATTTTTTTTCACTCTTAAATACTGACACTGTTGGCGCTACCCAAATGTTGATGCCCTTTCCTATATATGCTCCCAACAATCTCAAAATGAATCACCAGTTCCAATAATCGCAACTAAAAAGATCGATTAAACTATGGAAGAGCAACCAAAATGGATTGAAAGAGTCGCATGGATCGTATCACCATCAATTGTCGAACAATGGGTGAAAGAGGATTCCTGATGAAGCAACAGAGACGGTCTGCCTTTCCAGAACGGTCAACTATACCTTTCAGCAGAGGAATTGCAAAAAGGGACCTGGAAGAAGGCCACAACACTGAGGATATTGAGGTTGACACCAAAACTGAGGCCTTCGCACTCCAATATTTATGATGGGCTTCGCAGTTACGTGATGTTATTTCTCTTGTCGGGGCAAAAAACAGCAATAAAAAACACCTGATTTTCTCCTTCCACTTTCTGCTGCTCCACAGCCATGGCACACAGTCAGTCTGGATTTTATCACGGATTTACCTGTGGTACAAGGCTTTACTGAAGTTATGGTGGTAGAGGACCATTATATGAAAATGTCTCACTTTATTCCAATGAAGAGCATTCCAGTTAAACGGTCTACCAACAAGTACTTGGGGAGAGGAGTTGGCCTAACGGCTAGGGCAGTCGACCTCGAATCTGGGGAACTGGGTTCAAGTCTCGGCAATGACGCTGAACATCCTGTGATTCTGGGCAAATCACTTAATCTCCCCGTGCCTAACAAAATTGAATGTGTCCTCATGTAATGTGCTATGTAAAGCGCTCTGACACCCGATTCGGGTCAAGTTCGCGCTATATAAAACTCTGTGAAATAAATAAAATACTGTTTCAGACCGTAAATCACAATTTGTATCTCTGTTCATGCTGTCCTTTTACTTGGCGATGGGTTGTTCCATAAGTTTTCTTCCAAATACCACTTCAAAAATGGATGGGCAACGACCTATGAAGAACTTGAGTAGTATCTTCGGTGTTATGGCCTTAATAAAAAAGACTGGCTTTCTCAACGCTGGTTGGTAGAATGTAAATAGAACAAAGTTGACTAAACCACCTTAGCACTGTCTCGCGCCTATTGTTTACGAGGGCAACTTCCTAAATTCTTGACTGGTTTACTATCTGATTGGGCTATTTGGCTATCTGATAAGGACAGGTTACAAGCACTGTGGTACACCAGACAAAAAGCTATTCACTGTGACCTACAAGAAGCAAAAACTGTGTACAAAGAAAATACACAAAGCATAGAGTGTCACCGCTCTACACAGTGGGGAACAATAAGTCACTACCTATGAAATTCATACACTTGAAAGGTTCCTGCAAGCTAACCTCCAAGTACATAAGTCTCTATCCCATTAAAGCTTCAAACAGAGACTTTGCAGTATGGTTAATGCTGCCAGCCAACATTCACAAACATTCAGCATTTCACGTGCCCTTATTGAAAAGAAGTATTTTAAATCACCTGCTTACCCAGCATCCAAGACCCAACTTTGGTGGAATCAGCTTTAGCGTATGGGATCTGTAAAGTATTAAATTCATGTTGGGTGGAAGGAACAGACTGGAAGGGTTCAAGTGCTGAAAATGGGACTTTGGAACCAGGCCATCTATTTTGTCCCCTTTGTTTACTTAAGGACAGAGACGTTTTAAGGCATGGGCAAAGTGGGCTCTGGCCCAGGGCCCCAGCCTTTCAGGGGCCCCCTGATAGAGCCCGCTCTGTTATGAAGAGAATCTTGCCCTAATGGCCTTATATAATTCTTAAATAGACTGTTTTAAATACCGTTTTCATGCAACATTAATAAAACTGTTTTTTTAGATCAAAACAGGACCTCACATATGAGAAATGGGAGGGTGTCACAGTGATTATTTGTAAATATATTAGTGAGCTGCTGTTCTAATTCGAGTGTGTGTGTGCGCTCAATGACCTGGCCAAAAAGGCCATGAAAGAGCTGAAATTGGATCATAGATCCAAAGTTGTTCCGAACAAGGGCCCCCAAAATACGTTTGGCCCAGGGCCCCCCAAATCCTTATGATCTCCCTGCTTAGGGAATTTTCACCAAAAACATCAAGACAAATCCGGCCCTGGGACAGATCTTTGGGGATTGATGAGGGTCAGGGACATACAGAAAAGAACAAGACATACGAGTGCTAGAGGAACACAACTAGGCAACCAAGAACAAGGGAAGAATGGCACAGAGCTGAATACACAGGTATGATAAGAGAACATTTTATAGAATCTCTCTTACCCAGAAACATCTTGGTACTATGAGCTAGTGTCAGGGACCCTACCCTGGAGAATGAAATGGCATATAGGAGAATAGCTATGTTCTAATTATAAAACATGTATGATCTCTGTGTTCTTTATTTCAATAGGAAGAGAGTTCCAAAGTATTGCTGTCAGCAGAAGGAATTATCTGCATCCCCATTTGCTGCAATTGGTTGTCTGTACCACTACCACCATAGATTCAGAGATTAGCTGGTTATTGCTGATTTTAAATGCTTTTGGCACAAAAGCAGAACCTGGTACATAAAAAGGATAAGAATATTTATACAATAAGCAAGCGGTATACAATAAGCAAGCGGTTGTGTTAGTTGGTCGATACGCACAAAAATGTTTACATCAGTATCTTGAATGTTTGTGAAGATGTATTATTTTAAAGTTTAATCATTGATGATTTTAATAATTTTATGATTGTATATGAATCTATGCAAAAGTAGAACCTTGAACACGGAGGACTTGATTCACAAACGTAAGCTTACACTAACTTTTTATGTGCGAAGTCTCTCCACCACGAGTGCAGAGACTCCGCAGTTGTAAAGTTGCAAAACATCAGGCCCAGAAAGTGAGCAGTAATTAAGGGGTTGTTAGTTGGAAGATATGTCCAAAAATGTTTAATGTACAAATAAGATTTGTTGGAGTACACTGTTTTGCACTAAAAGAGTAAGCACTAATAATTCTAATACTTTTATTGATGGTAACTGTATTTTATTTTAATGGTTTTAATTGATTGTGTGAACAATACATTTCTCTTTGACTGACCGCTACTGCCTTCTTCCTAGCTAATCTAACATGCCTTTTGTGGCCATACCAATTGAACTTTGCTTTAATCGAAGCCGGCCCTGCCTCCTATAGAGCCCTGTGTGCCATGTAGAGGAGGTTAAGCATAGAACGCTTACAGACTGGCAACCAATGTAGCCTCTTCAATGCCTCTGATAAAGGATGATTTTGAGGGATTGCTAGAATTAATCTTGCAACTGCATTTTGTGCTACCTGTAATGTATCACTCAGTGAATGAGTAATTCCTAAACGTAGAGCGTTACAGTAGTATAGGCAGGAGGTTACTGTGCTTGAGCAACGGTTTTACATGAGGACAAAGTAAGATAGGGAAACTTTTCTTCAGCACCCTAATAATGTAGCAACAAGTTGCCACCACTTGTTTAATATAGGCTTTAAAGGATAGCTTTTTATCAAAGATGACTCCTAAATGATGTTAGAATAGTGAAGTTTAAAACGAAAATGGCTACCACCATGTCACAATGCAGGTGTGTGCGGTGACCCACGCAGGAGGGGATGGCTACGTGACCCACGCACGTAGCCGTTAGCGTCGCCTGGTTCATCGAAGTACTGCCCACGAGATGAGCTGCTGGGGAATGGTTGCTGCACTCTCGAAGCTCCGATGACTCTCCGACGACTCTGAGTTTTGAACGGGGGTCTCTTGAAGCTGAAGTTGGAGGCTGGGAGGCCTCGCTGTATCCTTCTTTTTTTTGCCGGAAATCAGCACAGGCGCACCTGAGCTTTGTATAAAGCTCGGGGAGGCACTCTGAGAAGCGAGGCTGCGCTGGCTACACCGGCGAGACGACGTTATGCCGAGCTGCGGAGTGCGGAGTGCGAAGTGCAGTGTGGAGGGAGTGAAGGGGCCCAGAGGAGAGGCGTGGCACCCTGCTGGGGTATCTTTTGTGTCAGAGCAGTTGGAGCGCTAGGTGAGAGCTTTCGCGTTGTTATTGACTGCTGTTTGCCATCTGTGGCTGCCTGCCCGCCCCTCTGTGCTCCTTGACCCTGTGTCTCAGCCCGTCTATCTACCTGCTCTAGAGCCTTCAGCCATTGCTCATTTCCGGCATTTCCAGTACCTCTAGCATTGAAAAGCCTGCTCTACAGCGCCATAGCTTCTACACTGCTGCCGCCTGCCTATCTGCCCTCTTGCCTGTAACCCTGCCTGTAACTCCTTAACTCAGCGAACTCCTTCCATCAGAGCTCCTGCACCGGGCAGTGATAGCTCCAAAGCTTCTACTCTGCTGCCGCCTGCCTGCCTTTCTGCCCTCTTGCCTCTAACCCTCCCTGTAACTCTTTAACTCAGTGAACTCCCACCATTTGTGCTCCAGCACCAGGCAGTGATAGCACCAACGACGTTCCTCTCACAATTGCACGATCGGCAGAGCCGGTAATAACGGATCGGGGGTGTGAAGAAGAGAGCGCAGAGGAGTGCAGAGGAGGCGAGCTGGGAAAACATCTGTGGGGGTTTCTTTGCTGCTTGCTCAGTGTGCTCAGCGTGTCTAAGGTTAGAGTGGCGCCCCTTTTTTTTTTTTTTTTTTTTTTTTATTAGCTCAGCCCCTGAGGAAATTTTCACAGTGTTGGAGCGTTGGAGTGCTGGGGCAGTGGAGCGCTTTGTGTACTTGAGCATCCAGCACTCAGGCACTTAGGGTACTCAGGGCAGGCAAAAGGCAATAAAAAGTACTAAGAAAAATGCGCGGCAAACAAAATAAAGTAGGCACCGGAAAAGAACCTCCAGAGCAATCAGGGCACCCACCGCAAACACCGTCACCTGCCCCTAGAGGAGTACGGAAGGGGAAAAGAAACGCACAGCAAAGAATGGAGTTAAAAGCAAAGGCATTGGCGCTGGCTGAAAAGGATAGGCAGTCCCAACTCTCGGATGAAGATGATATCTCATCTGATTTTGATCCAAGCTCTCTAGCTAGAGGTGGAGAAGGCGGAATGGGTGATGAGCCTAATAGGGGAGATGATAACTTGCTTAGTCCTAAGCAATATGCTCTTTTTAGCAAGCATTCCTCCGCACAGAGTAAGCCACAAAGCCTTCCATACGCCAGCGTTGAGAGCCTAAGATTCGAGTGTAGGAGAGTAGGATCTGCTTCACATGGGTACCCCCACTTTTTGCTGATGCTTCACTGTTTTTCGACATTAGTCTGGCTGGGGCCCTGCTAATCAGAACCCCAGCCTAGCTGCTTCCTCTCTAAAATGGTTTCCATGTGCCTTAGGCACATCACTGATTGGAATCTGGAGTGCCCTTATAAGTCCCTAGTATATGGTATACTATGTACCAAGGGCATAGGTACCTCAGAGGCCTACCAGGGGCTGCAGCATGTATTATGCCACCCCTGGAAGGCCATCCAAACTGACACCACAGGTCTGCTACTGCAGCCTGGGTAAGGTGGTGCATGCACCTCTTACTGTGATATAGGTTACCTATATCACTAAATACATACACACATATAAACCTATAAGTCACTCCTAAGGCAGGCCTTATCAATCCTGAAGGCAGAGTGCGTGGTTCCTATGTGAGAGGGTGCCCCTGCATGAGCAGGGCCCCTCTGCAGCGTTCGGAGACCCTTCTCTGATGCTGTTTGTAGTGCAGCCTGACCATATACTCTTAAGCGCATTATAACCTCGCGTTAAATGCTAACTTTGGAATGGCTGCACCTAAACATGTCGTGTTTGGTGTCAAACATCTTGGAATACTACCCCCCCGCCAATTCTGGCGGCGGGGGTAGCATTCCACCCTTCTAGAGGGAAAGACATGTTAACTCTGGCTAGCCCGGTAACTTCTTTCTAAAGCCCTGGCATCACAAAATGGATGCTGCTGCCACAGACACGAGTCTGGCCTCCTGCTGCTGGACGAAACTCCGGCAGGGGAGGCCTGGACAATAGGTTTCCTGTCCCAGGGAGGTGTGACCACCTCCCCAGACAGGATAATGTGTATTGGGGCTGGGCGGGAGCACTTTCGGGTGCTTTGAAGTCCTGCACTGGGGGCACATTTGGTGTCCCTGTGCATACCCCAGTTCAAACCGGATCAGGGGCTTGCAGCCCCTGCTTTGGCGCGAACTGGACAAAGGGAAAGGGGTGTAGCCACCCTCTGCCCTGACCCACCCATAGGTGGGGCCACAGAGTAGTCCAACCCCTAAACTTGGTATAAGTATAGGAACCCAGTCCTTAGGACTTTAGATTATCCCTGGACGAAACTCTGAAACCGAATCCTGGACCTTCGACGCTCTACTCAAGATTAGAGGACAGAAGAATCTCCCTTGGGGTCAAGGAGTGACTCCCTGCTTGGCAGGCACCAAAGACGCATCTGTCCGGTCTGCATTTCTGAAGCTCCCGTCGGACGCCGAAGTCTTCGCATCACCAGAGGTGGATTCTCAGACTTCTCCGAGGCTACCCTGAGTCCCCAGCAAAGCTGAGGCCCGTAGCTGTCGTGGGTAACGTGAGACCGTGACCCCTGGACACCGAGCACATTTGCAAGTGCATCCTCTTCTGGGTCTCCCACGAAGTCGTGCTTTGGGCTCCGAGTAGCCCTAGCCTCTAGCACCAACTGCACCGAAGATCACTGGCCTCCACTCCACGAGTGTCCTGTGAGCCAGATCCACCTGCGACGTCTCGAGGCTCCTTCGCGGTCGCTAGCCCGTTGGCTAGTAGCCCTTCACGAAGGTCAATCTTTTTCTTCTTGGGCATCCTGGTTGCCCCAGGCCTGCCCTCACTTACCTTCGCTGGGTGAGTTCCCCAGACCTTGCTGGTCTGCACCATCGACGATCTTCATCTTCATCGAGACTTGCCGTTGCCAAGGCTTGTTGGGTCCAATCCGGTCGCCGACACCTCAGCACTCGACAGACATCGTGTACCAGCCCGAATCCTGCTCCTGGTTGCCGACAACGCCTCCTGGACCTCGTGGCTGAAGAGTCAAGACGACCGTCAACGCACCTGAAGCACTCGACATCGGTGGGCATCTGTCCATCGCCTTCCTGGTCACTGGCTAGTGACCCAGACTCTGTCCCCTCTGCTTTCAGGTTCTTCAGATCTCCGATCCACTCTTGGATCCACCCGGACACTTTCCACTTGGTCGCCAGCAGCACTTTGCAGCAGATCGCCATTCAAATCGACGACGAAACCCGACCCCGAAAGGCACCTATGCACCCGGCTTCCCTGGGTGAGGTAACACGAGTACTCCGGTGCTCCCGTGGGTAGAGACTCTAGAACGACCTAGTTCTCAAAGGGTTTGCTCCAAGTCCTCCTTTAAGTGTCCCTTTTCTTTAATTTCCTGATCGCGACTTTCTCCATAGAAGTTAACGGCGTATCGCGGTTGTGTATTTACACTGCACGCGTCCCCCGTGGGTCCCCTGTGTCACTACCTTGGGTGGTTCCTTGTGGTCCAAGCACTTCTAGAGGCTCTAGGCCTAGTGTCTAGTTCAGTCGTGGGTCTTATACCACTTTATTAGTATATGGTTTGGTACGCCCCTAGGGCCCAAACGTGTATTTGTGCTATTACTGTGTTTAAATAACTTATAACTTGTGTACTTCGAACTCTAGCCTCATAAAGAGACTAGAGGGGTGTGTTTAGCAATAAATACATATATTTTGAATATATACCTGGTGTGGTGCTCTTTCATTTGATCACTCAAGAGATTATAGACTGGTAAAACAAGCTGCTTTACATTCCTTCAAGACTTAGCCTGAAGGCTGCTCTCCATAGCTACCACTAGGATAGCTTTCAATAAGGTTGTCTTTAACCTATCTCCAATAAGGGGTTGTTTGGACTGGTGCAAGGTGCCCACTATAATTAGTGGACAGCATATGCCAGGCCAACTTCTCACATTGGTGTGCAGCGTGTGGGATTCCAGCTTGCTATTGTTTTACTAGATAATCTCAATTGAATTGATCAACTGAAAACCACTAAAGGTACCTAAGGTACATATAATTTAAGCTTAGAATACAGTAAGTTCTACTGAACTTAGAGTTGTGTGTTAAGGGATAGCACACCCTTTCTACAACTCAAGAGAGTTTAGTAGGCCACACTAGAGTAGGTAGTGCATACACCACACCACACTAGTAATGTCTTTAAAGGTAGGATCTAGAGAATCCTTGCCAGAAGCCACTGGGCTTCTCCCTCCAAGTATGATACACTCCCATTCTTGGAATTGAGAGCATTATGTAACTTGAGGAAATTAAGGACAGGCCAAAGTCCCACCACCCAACACCTTAAGGAGTTGTTGGTAGCTTATGACCTAAGTAAGCCCTTGGGGACTGAAGGGGTAGGAGCAGAGGGTGGGGCAGAAGAGAGGAAGGGGCCAGGGGTAACAATACCCCCAGCCCCCCTCTGAAACTGGCCAGGAGGGTGACAATGACCCTGACCTGGATAACCCAATCCCTCCTGTGGAAGATGAAGAGGATGATCAGGATGATACCCTCTTTGTCCCCCAGGAAGGATTAGGAGTGTGCCCAGAAAGTCTAGATCTCCTTCTCAGGAGTCTAACCACTCTGGCACCTCAATAGGGAGCTCTGTCTCATCTCATAGGAGGGAATCCTCTCATGAGAGGAGAACGAGGCTGATTCAGTATGAGGAAGCTCAGCTTGAACTCAGAAGGAAGCAAGTAGCCTTAGACAGGGAGTCCCTAGATCTCTTTAGAGAGAAAAGAAAGTTGGGACTAGAGTCCCATGGTGGCAGCCATGTCCCTAGAGATAGGGAAAGGTCCTATGACCATAGGAACCTGAGCAAGATTGTCCCTCCCTACCAGAGTGGGGATGACATCCACAAGTGGATGACTGCTCTAGAGAGGGCCTGTAAAGTACAGAAGGTCCCTCAGGAGCAGTGGGCAGCAATCTTGTGGCTCTCCTTTGCAGACAAAGGTAGAGATAAGCTCCTCACTGTTAGAGAGGAGGATGCTGATAATTACAAGGTCTTGAAGAGTGCTCTTATTGATGGGTTTGGCCTAACCACTGAACAGTACAGGTTGAAGTTCAGAGATACCCAAAGCACAGACTCAAGACTGGGTAGACTATGTGGATTGTTCTGCCAAGGCTCTGGAAGGCTGGTTGATGGGCAGTAAGGTGTGTGACTTCTCAGGATTGTACAATCTGATAATGAGGGAGCAGATTCTTAATAACTGTCAAAATCAGCTGTTGCATCAATACCTGGTAGACTCTGATCTGACCTCTCCCCAAGAATTGGGAAAGAAGGCAGACAAATGGGTCAGAACCAGGGTGAAGCAGAAAGTACAGAACCAAGGTGGGGACACTAAGAAGCAAGATGCTAAGAACTCTGAAAAGGGTGGGGAGAAGGGTAAAGATCAAAAGTCTTCATCAGGCCCCCAAAATCTTCTTCAGGTGGGGATTCACAGTCTACAAAAGGGAAAGGCCAAAGAAAACCATGGTGCAAGGTCTGTAAGCAAAAGACCCACTGGACCAGTGATTGCACCAAGTCCAAAGACTCAAGTCCAGCACCCACCAATGCCCCTAAGGCACCTGTTCCCCCTAGTACAGTTGGTGGGAGTGCTCCAGCCAAGGGTTTAGTAGGGTTCACCCTGGGTACTGAGTTGGGCTCTGACCTAGTCAGAGAACTAACTCAGGCTGTGTTAGTCTGTGATGGAGGCATGGATGTGACCTCCTCTGTGAGTCCCAGTAATCTGGGCAAGTACAGACAACAGCCTTTAATCAATGGACGAGAGGCTTTGGCATTTAGGGACACAGGGGCAAGTGTCACAATGGTGACACAAGACCTTGTGAATCCTGGGCAAGTTATACTTGGTGAGATGTACCAAGTGACCAATGCTAGCAACGTCAGAACAGACCATACTCTGGCAGTTGTTAACTTCTCCTGGGGAGGGGTAACTGGCCTTAAGAAGGTTGTGGTGAGTGCAAACCTACCAGTCGAATGCTTGCTTGGCAATGACTTAGAGACTTCTGCTTGGGCAGAAGTGGAGCTCAGGACCCATGCAGAAATGCTGGGGATCCCTGCAGATGTGTTTGCTGTGACCAGGTCACAAGCCAAAATGTCTAGCACTGAACAGGCCTTGGATTCTGGAATAATGGACCAAGTGCCTTCCAAGAGGAGGAGTAGTAGGGTTAAGGCAGTGCCTTCCCCTTGGCTCATGAAGAAGATCAGTCCCTTGAGGGGGATGATCTCAGTCCTGAAGAAGGAACTGTCCCAGAGGAACTTGAACCTGACCAGGTTGAGTTCTTGGGGACAGGGGGACCTTCCAGGGCAGATCTGAGCCAGGAGCAGCAGAGCTGCCCCTCCCTTGAACCCCTCAGACAGCAAGCTGCTGCTGAGGCTGCTGGGAAAGCTAGTGGTCCCCATACAGTGTATTGGGATGATGGACTCCTGTACTCAGAGTGTAGAGACCCCAAGCCTGGTGCTACCAGGAGGTTGGTTATACCTCTGAAGTTCAGGGGCTTCCTATTGACCCTAGCCCATGATATTCCCTTGGCAGGTCACCTGAGCCAGAACAAGACTTGGGACAGAATTGTCCCTCACTTTCACTGGCCCCACATGTCTGAAGACACCAAGGAGTTTTGTCGCTCCTGTGTAACCTGCCAGGCCAGTGGCAAGGCAGGTGGCACTACAAAGGCCCCCTGATACCACTACCTGTGGTGGGGGTGCCCTTTGAAAGGGTAGGGATTGACATTGTTGGTCCCATGGATCCCCAAACAGCATCTGGGCACAGGTTTATCCTGGTGGTAGTGGATCATGCCACCAGGTACCCAGAAGCTATTCCCCTCAGGACCACTACAGCACCTGTGGTGGCAAGGGCCCTCCTGGGAATTTTCTCAAGAGTGGGCTTTCCTAAGGAGGTAGTATCAGACAGGGGTGCTAACTTCATGTCTGGGTACTTAAAAGCAATGTGGAAGGAGTGTGGAGTGACTTATAAGTTCACCACACCCTATCACCCACAATGCAATGGTTTAGTTGAGAGATTCAACAAAACCTTGAAGGGCATGATTAAAGGGCTCCCAGAAAAGCTTAGGCGAAGATGGGACATACTCTTGCCCTGCCTTTTATTTGCATATAGGGAGGTGCCTCAGAAGGGGGTTGGTTACAGCCCTTTTGAACTTCTGTTTGGCCACCCTGTCAGGGGTCCACTGTGCTTGGTGAAGGAAGGATGGGAGTTACCTCTCAAGCCCCCAAAGCAAGACATAGTGGACTATGTACTTGGTCTCCGCTCCCGGATGGCTGAGTATATGAAAAAGGCAACCAAAAACCTTGAGGCTAGCCAGGAACTTCAAAAGGCCTGGCATGACCAAAGGCTGTTCTGACTGTTTACCAGCCAGGACAGAAGGTGTGGGTGTTGGAGCCAGTGGCCCCAGCAGCTCTCCAAGACAAATGGAGTGGACCCCACACTATTGTTGAGCAGAAGGGTGAGGTTACCTACTTAGTAGACCTAGGAACACCCAGGAGTCCCCACAGGGTTCTCCATGTCAACAGGTTAAAACCATATGTGGACAGGGCAGACATGGGCTTGCTCATGGCTACTGATGAAGGGCAGGAGGAAGAGAGTGACCCACTCCCTGACCTGCTCTCACAGAACCCTGACGATGGGTCAGTAGATGGTGTAGCCTTGGCAGGCAGCCTCACTACCCAGCAACAAACTGATTGTAGACAGGTGCTCAATCAGTTTAGACACATGTTTTCACTGACACCCAGTCAGACCACCTGGTGCACTCATGAAGTGGACACTGGGGACAGTCTGCCTATTAAAAATAAGATTTATAGGCAACCTGACCATGTCAGGGACTGTATCAGGACTGAAGTCCAGAAAATGTTGGAATTGGGAGTTATTGAACCCTCAGATAGCCCTTGGGCTAGTCCAGTGGTCCTTGTGCCAAAACCTCACACCAGTGGTGGAAAAAGAGAGATGAGGTTTTGTGTGGACTACAGGGGTCTCAATGCAGTCACTAGGACTGATGCCCATCCAATACCAAGGGCAGATGAGCTCATAGATACTTTGGCCTCAGCCAAATATCTCAGCACATTTGACTTGACAGCTGGCTACTGGCAGATCAGACTAGCTGATACTGCAAAGCCCAAAACAGCATTCTCAACCCCTAGTGGGCATTATCAATTTGTGGTGATGCCCTTTGGTCTGAAGAATGCACCTGCCACTTTCCAGAGGTTGGTGAATACAGTTCTCACAGGTCTGGAAGCCTATAGTGCAGCATATCTAGATGATATTGCTGTCTTTAGCTCCACCTGGGAGGATCACCTGGTCCACCTCAGGAATGTTTTACAGGCCCTGCAAAAGGCAGGCCTGACTATCAAGGCCACTAAGTGCCAGATAGGGCAGAGTCAGGTTGTGTACCTGGGCCACCTTGTGGGTGGAGGCCAGGTTCAACCTTTGCAGAGCAAGATCCAGACTATCATGGACTGGACTGCTCCCACTACCCAGACTCAGGTGAGAGCCTTCTTAGGCCTGACTGGGTACTATAGGAGATTTGTCAAGGGGTATGGATCAATAGTGACACCCCTGAATGACTTAACTTCTAAGAAAATGCCCAAAAAGGTTCAGTGGACAGTTAGCTGTCAAAAGGCATTTGATGACCTGAAGCAGGCCATGTGCACTGCTCCCATTCTACAGAGTCCTGATTACTCCAAGAAGTTCATTGTTCAAACTGATGCATCTGAATTGGGGGTAGGGGCTGTACTGTCACAATTGAATGAAGAAGGTCAGGATCAGCCAGTAGCTTTCATTAGCAGAAGGCTGACCCCTAGAGAGAAACGTTGGTCAGCCATAGAGAGGGAGGCCTTTGCTGTGGTCTGGGCTCTGAAGAAGTTGAGGCCATACTTGTTTGGTACCCACTTCCTGGTTCAGACAGACCATAAGCCCCTCTTATGGCTAAAACAAATGAAGGGTGAAAACCCCAAACTGCTTAGGTGGTCCATTTCCCTACAGGGGATGGACTTTACAGTGGAACATAGACCTGGGAGTAACCATGCCAATGCAGATGGACTCTCTAGGTACTTCCACTTAGAACATGAAGACTTAACTGGGCAAGGTTAGTTTAATGTCCCTACGTTTGGGGGGTTGTGTAGGAGAGTAGGATCTGCTTCACATGGGTACCCCCACTTTTTGCTGATGCTTCACTGTTTTTCGACATTAGTCTGGCTGGGGCCCTGCTAATCAGAACCCCAGCCTAGCTGCTTCCTCTCTAAAATGGTTTCCATGTGCCTTAGGCACATCACTGATTGGAATCTGGAGTGCCCTTATAAGTCCCTAGTATATGGTATACTATGTACCAAGGGCATAGGTACCTCAGAGGCCTACCAGGGGCTGCAGCATGTATTATGCCACCCCTGGAAGGCCATCCAAACTGACACCACAGGTCTGCTACTGCAGCCTGGGTAAGGTGGTGCATGCACCCCTTACTGTGATATAGGTTACCTATATCACTAAATACATACACACATATAAACCTATAAGTCACTCCTAAGGCAGGCCTTATCAATCCTGAAGGCAGAGTGCGTGGTTCCTATGTGAGAGGGTGCCCCTGCATGAGCAGGGCCCCTCTGCAGCGTTCGGAGACCCTTCTCTGATGCTGTTTGTAGTGCAGCCTGACCATATACTCTTAAGCGCATTATAACCTCGCGTTAAATGCTAACTTTGGAATGGCTGCACCTAAACATGTCGTGTTTGGTGTCAAACATCTTGGAATACTACCCCCCGCCAATTCTGGCGGCGGGGGTAGCATTCCACCCTTCTAGAGGGAAAGACATGTTAACTCTGGCTAGCCCGGTAACTTCTTTCTAAAGCCCTGGCATCACAAAATGGATGCTGCTGCCACAGACACGAGTCTGGCCTCCTGCTGCTGGACGAAACTCCGGCAGGGAGGCCTGGACAATAGGTTTCCTGTCCCAGGGAGGTGTGACCACCTCCCCAGACAGGATAATGTGTATTGGGGCTGGGCGGGAGCACTTTCGGGTGCTTTGAAGTCCTGCACTGGGGGCACATTTGGTGTCCCTGTGCATACCCCAGTTCAAACCGGATCAGGGGCTTGCAGCCCCTGCTTTGGCGCGAACTGGACAAAGGGAAAGGTGTAGCACCCCTCTGCCCTGACCCACCCATAGGTGGGGCCACAGAGTAGTCCAACCCCTAAACTTGGTATAAGTATAGGAACCCAGTCCTTAGGACTTTAGATTATCCCTGGACGAAACTCTGAAACAGAATCCTGGACCTTCGACGCTCTACTCAAGATTAGAGGACAGAAGAATCTCCCTTGGGGTCAAGGAGTGACTCCCCTGCTTGGCAGGCACCAAAGACGCATCTGTCTGGTCTGCATTTCTGAAGCTCCTGTCGGACGCCGAAGTCTTCGCATCACCAGAGGTGGATTCTCAGACTTCCCGAGGCTACCCTGAGTCCCCAGCAAAGCTGAGGCCCGTAGCTATCGTGGGTAACGTGAGACCGTGACCCCTGGACACCGAGCACATTTGCAAGTGCATCCTCTTCTGGGTCTCCCACGAAGTCGTGCTTTGGGCTCCGAGTAGCCCTAGCCTCCAGCACCAACTGCACTGAAGATCACTGGCCTCCACTCCACGAGTGTCCTGTGAGCCAGATCCACGTGCGACGTCTCGAGGCTCCTTCGCGGTCGCTAGCCCGTTGGCTAGTAGCCCTTCACGAAGGCCAATCTTTTTCTTCTTGGGCATCCTGGTTGCTCCAGGCCTGCCCTCACTTACCCTCGCTGGGTGAGTTCCCCAGACCTTGCTGGTCTGCACCATCGACGATCTTCATCTTCATCGAGACTTGCCGTTGCCAAGGCTTGTTGGGTCCAATCCGGTCGCCGACACCTCAGCACTCGACAGACATCGTGTACCAGCCCGAATCCTGCTCCTGGTCGCCGACAACGCCTCCTGGACCTCGTGGCTGAAGAGTCAAGACGACCGTCAACGCACCTGAAGCACTCGACATCGGTGGGCATCTGTCCATCGCCTTCCTGGTCACTGGCTAGTGACCCAGACTCTGTCCCCTCTGCTTTCAGGTTCTTCAGATCTCCGATCCACTCTTGGATCCACCCGGACACTTTCCACTTGGTCGCCAGCAGCACTTTGCAGCAGATCGCCATTCAAATCGACGACGAAACCCGACCCCGAAAGGCACCTATGCACCCGGCTTCCCTGGGTGAGGTAACACGAGTACTCCGGTGCTCCCGTGGGTAGAGACTCTAGAACGACCTAGTTCTCAAAGGGTTTGCTCCAAGTCCTCCTTTAAGTGTCCCTTTTCTTTAATTTCCTGATCGCGACTTTCTCCATAGAAGTTAACGGCGTATCGCGGTTGTGTATTTACACTGCACGCGTCCCCCGTGGGTCCCCTGTGTCACTACCTTGGGTGGTTCCTTGTGGTCCAAGCACTTCTAGAGGCTCTAGGCCTAGTGTCTAGTTCAGTCGTGGTTCTTATACCACTTTATTGGTATATGGTTTGGTACGCCCCTAGGGCCCAAACGTGTATTTGTGCTATTACTGTGTTTAAATAACTTATAACTTGTGTACTTCGAACTCTAGCCTCATAAAGAGACTAGAGGGGTGTGTTTAGCAATAAATACATATATTTTGAATATATACCTGGTGTGGTGCTCTTTCATTTGATCACTCAAGAGATTATAGACTGGTAAAACAAGCTGCTTTACATTCCTTCAAGACTTAGCCTGAAGGCTGCTCTCCATAGCTACCACTAGGATAGCTTTCAATAAGGTTGTCTTTAACCTATCTCCAATAAGGGGTTGTTTGGACTGGTGCAAGGTGCCCACTATAATTAGTGGACAGCATATGCCAGGCCAACTTCTCACATCGAGGAACCAATGGATCGATTAGATCAGCACACCTTACAACTTCAACCAGGTCAGCCTCTCTTAGAAACATCTCTTTTAGAAACATCGTCTCTTAACCCTTCATTCCTTCAAGTTGACCAAGTACTCTTACAGACAATCCAGGAAGGGACAAGTCGATACGCAAAACCAGGACTGATGTGTTCAGGTCTGAGTCCTCATCTGAGTCAGAACAAGACGCCCTTATTGACTGCAGGTGAGGAAACTACAAGACCTAAAAGAAATTTTTCAATAAAAAAAATGCTTGCAACTATTTTACAAGAATTAAGAGACTTAAAAATTTCCAAAGCACTTAAAATTTCACAATTGCATGATAAACTGTCGAAGCTTGAGGAAAGTTTATCAAATGTCCCTAAAATAATCCCAGAAGTGGAGAATCGTGTCTCGGTCTTAGAGGATAACTCCGTGGGTATGCAAAAGGAGCTCCAAGCATTGAAAAAAAATAAACACCAGATGGAGCTAAAACTTCAAGATCTTAAAACTATAACAGACGATCTAATTTGCGCCTGGTTGGAATACCGGAGGGTACAGAAAGGACTGACATGATAAAGTGGTCTGAGTCGCTCTTGAAAACGGCAATACCAGAGCTGCAAGGGGATCTTACAATCACCAGAGCTCATAGAGTTCCCGCACAGAAAAATCCGAATGCCAAATATCCACGGACAATCTTATTGAACTTCTTGGATTATAGAGTTAAGGATAACATTTTAAGAACAGCAATAGCAAAGAGATCATTTTACACTTCCGAGATTCAAAACTTCAAATTTTTTCCGATATGTCTGCAGCTCTCTGCTCACAGACGAAAGGATTTTATTAAAATGATTGACTCCTTCAAGGCTAAAGGAGTGCAAGCATCAATCGTCCAACAGTCTAAATTGAAAGTCCTGGCTAAAGGAACATTTTTCATTTTCACAGACATATCGGATGCTCAAACTTTTCTGGAAGAACTGAGCGCTGTGTAAGAAAAGGGATTTCGTAGTTATAGGTTGACTTCTGATCTTAAAAGAAAGTATTAGGAGAACTGTTAATGATAGGAAGGCAAGGGCGGTTACGAGGTGAATCGGGAGCCGCAAAAGGATGCACCAAGATGGCATCCAGGAAAAAAAAGGAGAAGGAGGGAATAGTGGGACCAGTGGGGATTTCTCTCCTTCAGGGGAGGGGGGAAGGTGGGGGGAAGCATCCAGAAAAAGAGAGAATACGGATAGATTTTGCAGAGAAATATATTATATATCTTAGTCTGAGAATACATTTAGGCACTTTAAGCTTTCTGGTTTTTTTTTTGCACTTTATATGCTTGCTGCTATCTCAAACTGCTGCTCTAGGCTAAATTTGCACACTAGATGGATAATTTTAAAGGAGTGGTTTTACAGGATGCTAAGTTGTCAGCTAAAGGACAATTGTAGAATGCAATACAGGGTACCTATGCTTTACCACATGCCATATTTTAGCCATCTTTGAGCGCTTTTACTCAAGCATAGTTTGCACAATTTGCGTAATTTGCACTTTAGCTGCTGTAGGTATCAATGCTCTACTGCATGCTATGTTTTTGGCCGCTGCCGAGGACTGCTGCTTGAAACATAGCTTGCACAATCTGCATAATTTGCACTGTTGTTGTAGGTACCTATGTCTTACTGTATCCTATGTTTTTGCTGCTATCAAGAGCTGCTGTTTCATGCATAATTTGCAACACCCGCACAATTTGCACTTTAGTTGTTGTAGGTATTTACGCTCTACTGCATGCTATGTTTTTGTTGCTATCAGAAGCAGCTGTTTATTGCACAATTTGCACAATTTGCACTTTAGCTGGTCAATTTCCAGGAAGAGATTTTATGGAAGGATTTCTATGTGTCTCATGCCAATGCTTTTATCAGGGTCAGAATTAGGAGCAGAGCCAAGGTCAGGGAGGTATGTTCAACTTGTCATGAGGAGATATGCGTCTTGTAAGCCTTTATATGATTTTAAAATATTCCATAAAAGCACAAGAATGATGAATAGGAATAAATTAACAATCCTGTCCCTTAATGCTAATGGTCTTAACAACAGGCGTAAAGCCCATGCAGTAGAAAGTTGGCTCAGAGGGCATAACCCCGATGCAATTTTTCTTCAAGAGACGCATTTTCAAGTTTGTCAGATGCTAGTAAAATCTTTAAGAATTGGGCGGGTTTCTATTGCTCATCTGTCTCGGGTATTGCGCAAAGGGGTGTGGGTATTCTTTAGGTAAGCACGTCCAATTTCATGTTAATGGATCATATTCTGATAGATGGACGTTTTTGCATGGAAAATTAAATTAGCCAAACCCTCATACTGGCTACGATCTATGCACCTGTGATAGATGATCCACTCCCTATCTTACAATTAAAACAAGCTTTATCGTGCATACCTGGACAGATCATATGGGGAGGAGATTTTAATTTTTACAGGACCCCTCTACTTGACTCGACAAAATTAGAACTTAAAACAAAACAAACCGCAAGTTGCTATTGCTCTAACTGTAAAACTGACCTAGATATTATAGATAAATGGCGATTTAACAACTCAGTTAAACGTGGTTATTCGTGCTACTCAGCTAAATATGATACAGCATCAAGAATAGACTTTTCTGACCTCCCACAATCTTGAAGTTAGCAATTATGAACACATTTAAACGCCTTTTCGGATCATGTCTTAATTAAAATGGAAATTGCTGTAGGGAATACGTGATAAAGGTGCAGCAAGAAGATGGTATTTCAATAAACTTAATTTAACAAATGATTTATGGTGCACAGAAATAGATAATGAGATTAGGGCCTTTTTCTCCATAAACAAAGATTCAGCCCCCATTAATGTGACCTGGGATGCTTTTTAAGGCTACGTGCTAAGAGGCATAATTACCTCAAAAGATATCCCGCAACAAAGGGCGAAAAAAGAGGAGAGAATCATGTTGGAAACAAGACTTGCTCGTGCAAATGAACATATTGCATGAATAGGGGCCCAAACACTAAGCAAGAATTACCAGAAGCCAAAACACAAATGAGAGAATTTTATTATGGGTTAGGTGATATGGCAAGCAGGACTTACCTGCAGACAGTCTATGAAGACAGCAAGTACACAGGGAAACTGTTAGCCTGGCAGGCAAAAGAGAATCAGGTGCCAATAGGATCGAGAGTATCTGGAATGAAGAAACTAAAACACACGCAAGTAGGACACCGGTTATAGGCGAAGTTTTCCTCAGGCACTATAAGGGAATTTATCAATCGGACTATAATGCACCTTCAGAATTGATTCATGGCTTTTTCGCGACTTGCCAGTCCCTATTTTAAATATGAATTTTCGTAGGGAATTATTAGCTGATTTTACTAAGGAAGAACTTGATTTAGTCATAAGCTCCTTGCCTAATTGTAAAGCTTGACAGGGGAGTGACGGCTTTCCAGCGGAATTTTTTTAACACCCGCTCCAACTCTAAATACTGAAATCCTAAACTTAGCTGAACTATTTACTACAAGGGGGCGACCTACTGTTATCTTTTCGCACAGCAGTAGTGGTCAGCATTTTAAAGAAGGATAAAGATAGTGAAAATGTAAACTCCTATAGGCCTATAAGCCTTTTAAATGCTGACTATAAAATATTTACAAAACTCCTCACTAATAAGCTAAATAGAATGGTAGGTTCACTTATTGAGAGGGATCAGTGTGGTTTTGTAGCTGGGAGACAGCTACATACCAACACAATTTTTTTTATTGGAAGCATTGGATTTTTTTCACATAAATAAGACTGAGGCGCAGGTCTCGGTTTCTATTCGCCGAAAAGCGTTCGATCTAGTATCATGGGATTGTCTGTTTCTGATTTTAGAAAATTCAGCTTTCCAAAGGAGTTTATTCATTTAATAAGGCAGCTTTATACGAATTCTCTGGCGCAAATTTTTATTAATTCGGTGAATATAGGTACATGTCAAATAAATAGAGGCACTAGGCAAGGGTGTCCTCATTCTCCGATTTTATTTGCGTTATTTATCGAGCCACTTGCAATAGCAACTAGACAAAAAAAGGTGTATACGGCCCCGCTTCAAGGTATGACCAATATAAAACTTTACGCCGACGATATAGTTCTTTTTTTAAACTCAAAAACAGACACTCAGTTAGAAATCGAAGATTTTTTTCAGATTTTCAAGCAATAGGAGGTTACAAAATAAATAAGATCTAAAACAGAGATTATACTGTGTAATTGCTCTGTTGACTCCTCTATTGCTAGAATTTAGGCATGTATATAATACTCGCCCAAAGAGATATCTAGTGATCTTTTTTACGGAGAGAACTGGAAGATCTTATTCCACTTAAACTATACTCCGTTGCTGAAAAAAGTGAAATGTCTGTTAATACGATGGAACCAGCTCCCACTCATCAATAATGGGTCGAGTAGCATTAATTTGCATGTCTATTCTTCCACTTTTTAATTTTCTCTTTAGTTCTGCCCCGTGCCCATTGCAAGCAGCGATTTCAAAGAGATAGATAGCATGTTTTCTTCTTTTTTATGGTCTAATAAGATACCGAGATTGGCACTTAGCACTTTAAGGTACCCTGTTGCAGAAGGAGGGCTGTCCCTTCCAAATATTAGGAATTATTATCACGCGACCTTTGCACATCACAGTTTTAGATTTTTATATTGGACCCCCAGGAGGCAGACAATTTTTTGGGGGAAAAAGATCTTAAAGGAATATAATATTAATGATCCTACTAGAATAAAGAAGTACCCTAAAAAGTACGCTATAAGACCTCCAATGGACACTTAAACAAAAAAGCAATTTATAACCTTTTATAATATCCCGAGATTTAATAATTCAACTAGATTGTCCCATTTTTTTACGGGGGAAAGGTATTTTTTAGAGCCTAGTATTTTAAAGATGGGGAAGAAAATGGATACCTTGCAGATTCGGGATTTCACTATAGGAAATTGCTGGAAGTCATGGCCAGAGATCCAAATGGGGCTATTACACTCGTAAAACAATCTTGAAGTGGTCATTCATCAGAATAAAACCCTTGCTACAAAAATTTGGACATTAAAAACGCATACGTTAGAGCAAGATTAAGTGAAGCCTTTGACTCCCCAATTCAACAGAAGATTAGGTGCCTGGGTTAAAATTATTGATGAAAATAACTCTCCCTTGATATATGAAAAAATCCGGGATAGATGGTGGCGAAGGGAAGGGATGCAGGTCTCAAAATTATCCTGGGATAGAATAAATAAATTGAATGCATCAACTTTCAGAGGCGCAAACTTCAAACGCATGCAGTTCTATCCGAAAGAGGGTGGTGGCACCTGGCTACATATTGTTTGGGAATGTCCGAAGATCAGTAGTTTTTGGGAAGGAATAGAAACTTATCTCAGAACTATCCTGGACTCTTCTATCTCCCTTGATGTAGATATTGCGGTTCTGGGATGCTCTCCTAATATTACAGCACAAGAAGAATGCCTGTATATTGCAGCATTGGTAGCAAGATCTTTAATTTTACAATGTTGGCGATCAGATAAGGTACCTCTTTTCAAGCGTGGAGAGCAAAGTTAAGCAAAATCAGAGAACTGGAAAAAAATATGCAATAAGATCAGGCTCCATCAAAAGTTTGAGAAACGCTGGCGTTATTGGGGACATAGGTTATAGTTAGGGTCAGTTTCAGAACGTTGGGTCGTGCTCATCTCCTAGGAGTGAAGGTATTTATTTCTGTATTAAATAATGTAGTAAATTATTTTACATGTTTGCTTTATCCTTCATAGGCCTACATACCTATGCCTAATTGTTCAGCATGTCGCATCTTTTAGATAGTACTTCACTTTTGCAACTGGGTGTTGTGAGAGACCGATGAGATATGTTCATTCTTAAATATTTAGCACTTTGCACTTTTGAAGGTATTTATTTCTGTATCAAATAATGTATCTGTGAGTATTCTGATCATTTTGCATCATGCATTCGTATTCAACAGTCATGTAGTTTTGTAATTTGTATCGAACTCTCAATAAAAATATATATATTTTTTTAAAAAGATGACTCCTAAATTACATAAGGAGTCAACTCAATGGGATGTCATTCCCAATTCTAATGGCCCCCACAAGCTTGATCATTTATTTAGAGAATTAGCAAATATCAGGACTTCTGTTTTCTCCCCATTAAGGGCCTGATTTAGATTTTGGCGGACAGGTTCCTGCATCACAACTGTGACAGATATCCAGTCCACTACAATATAAATACCATAATATCCTATGAGATTGATGTTTCAGCATATGGGATATCCGTTACTATTGTGACGGAGTAACCTGTTTGCCGAAATCCTAATCAGGCCCTAAGTCTAAAACAGTTCACTCTCATCCAGATACCCACTTCTTTCTTTCACAAACACCCGAAAGTTTCTGCCACAGTGGCCAAGTCCTTCGAGAAGTTAATTACTATCTATGTATTATCAGCATAGGACAATACAGTAAAACCGAAGGACAGCACCCAGTTTGATAAAGGAACCATAAAAAAGGTTGTAAGAAATTGGGTCACTGGTTGACTGGGGTGTGAGCCCTGGTCAAGCAGCAACCATAGTCCTCATCAGTGTAAGGCAAGAGTAAACCCCAAATGAACCTGTGCTCAACCCCCTGGCAGCTTGGCACAGAGCAGTCAGGCTTAACTTAGAGGCAATGTGTTAAGTATTTATGCAACACTTCAAACAGTAGCACAATAAAACACCACCCAAAAAGGATCCTGCACCCAATTAGTAAAATAGAGCTGAATTTAATAAATACAATAAGACCAAAATGACAAAAAATCCAATTAGTAGGACAAAAGTTGTGAATTTTTAAAGAATAAGGTGTAAAATTGCACATAGAAGCAGAAAGCACTAACCACGACTATCTAGTCATGCTGGACAGTGTAAAAGCCAAAAGTTCAGACCGACCGCAATGGAGCGCTGGTCAGATACAGTCCCAAATTAGTCCAGCTGAAGGTTTACCTTCTCAAGTTTTGTGCCAAGAGTCCAGGTCGCATTGGAGAGGGGTAAAGGAGAGGATCACGGGAGACTGTCTGCATGAAATGAAGAGCAGGCCGGGTGTCGCGGACGGGCGGGCTGGAGCTTCGCATTGGTAGACCGCCATGGGCGGTTGATGCTGAGGGCAAAGAGATGAGCTGGTGGCGGCTTGAACTGATTCTTGGTGTGAACGGTGTGGTCGCAAACAGCCCAAAGGCTTGATTTATGCTCGCTGAGGCACACCAAGGGTCCAGGACCTCATGGTACCACTTGCGGGTCAGAAACTCGCTGCAGCTGGATCCAGGAGTTGGTTGGGGAGCCTTCTATGTCCCTGAGGCTCAGATCAGGAGGCCAGCAGACTAGCCCTTGGAGTCACTCTGGGGTCCTGGGTTCAAGATGTAGTTGCAGGTCCAGTTCTTTTTCTCCAGCAGAGTTGCAGTCCTTGTACCAGCACAACAGTACTTCTCCCTGGCAGAGTATCCGCAGGTCCAAAAGTGTACTATAGACTTGGTGTCTGAGGTCCAGTATTTCTATACAGTTGTGCCTTTAAAGTGGTGGAAAAGCTTCTAGATATTTTCCATTGAAGACCCCAGGCACTCTGCCTCCCCTGTCCTGGCACCATACTAACTATAGGGGCTATGCAGCCCTTTGTGTGGAGGCAGGACACCACCTATAGGTGAATGCCCAGCTCCTCCCTCCCATCCTGCCAGTGATGGCCCATCCAGGCATTCCTAAGCTCCCTATTTTGTGTGGCTGTCTAGGAGGACTACACAAAGCCCAACTGTCAGCTACAGCTAGTCATGTGACCAGAGATAGGCTACAGGCACTAAAGGGCTAAGGCAAGAAAATGCCAACTTTCTAAAAGTGGCATTTTCAGAATTACAATCTAAAATCCGACTTCACCATAAGTTAGGATTTTAAATTGTAATATCAGAGACACCAAACAGGAACTGGTTATCTACTCCCATTTGGAAATTACACTTATAAAACGTAATAGGGCAAACCCAATGTTATCCAATGTGAGAGATAGGCCTTGCAGTAGTGAAAACAAATATAAGAATTTTTCACTACAGGGACATAAACGTCTTAAAAATACATGTCCTACTTTTTAGATACATTGCACTCTGCGGTCTGGGGCATACCCTAGGGGTGACTTATATGTATTAAAAGGGAAAGCTTGTGCCTGCCAAAAGGTTTACTTTGCCAGATCAAAATGGCAGTTTAAAACTGCACACACACAAGCTGCAGTGCCAGGCCTAAGAGAGGTTTACAGGAGCTACCTAAGTGGGTGGCACAACCAGTGCTGTAGGCCTACTGGTAGCATTTATTTTAGAGGCCCTGGGCACATGTAGCACCACTTTGCCAGGGACTTACAAGTAAATTAAATATGGCAATTGGGTGTCAGCTAATTCTACCATGTTTTAAGAAGAGAGCACAAGCACTTTAGCACTGGTTAGCAGTGGTAAAGTGCACAGAGTCCTAAGGCCAGCAAAAACAAATTCAGCAAAAAGTAGAAGAAGGAAGGCAAAAGGTTTGGGGGTAACCTTGCAGAGAGGGTCAACTCCAACACCAGGTAAGTTGAAATTATGCTGGGTTAAAATGTTATTTATGCCAACTTAATTTGTATAATTTTGCATTACGCATGTTACACAGAATTTGAAAAATCCCACCATTATGCCACTTCACATAATTGACCCATTTGCAGAACATGTAGTGAGAACGCTCATGAATAACAGAACACAAGTGTCTGTTGTTCATAGTGATTTCTGTTAAACTAAAAATATATTTTTGACACAGAATGTGTCCTTGCATTGAAAATTGATGCAACGATATATTTAGCACTAAAATATACCACTCTATTATGGATTTCACATAATTTTGCAGAAAATGTACACAATTACACAAAAGAATATTATGCAAATTATGTGTATCACTAGTTAAAATATGACACACCACCTGGGGGCTACAAACCATCTCCACCTGGAGGGTGAAACCAGGATTCCATGGAAGAAGAACTAGTGAAGACAAAAGACAGAGGTAGGTAGTACACCAATCAAGTGGAAAATACTTGCAAGGGCATGAGGACAACAATAAAGGTACACAAAGGGGAAGCTGAGTATGAACTGGAACAGAGAGTTAGAAGAGTACCAACACTAACATTTGCCAGGTAAAGTTCAATTGCAGATCTCTGTTTCTTGTACTTTCCAAGTTATGTGTGACCCAGAAGAGGATTTCAAATGCCATCTTGGATTGGTCTGACCAGCTTCTAGGAAACCACAAATAACTGCCATCTTGAACTGGCCAGTATTTGAGCATTTCCTGGGCAAACTCCTAGCCTCCATTTCATCCGACATCAAAGACGTCATCGTACAATATCCTTCAGAGTTGGAACCCCCCTTCCTCCCCAAACTATGCATGCTCTTCTTATACTGAAAATGTTGTCACTGGACCACGTTGCAGCCAACAGTGTAAACGTCTCCATCAGATCATCTAGGTTTTGGTTATACATTATATTAAGTCTGACAGATCAGTACAAATGTTTAAATGATTTTTTGCTACAAAGGGGAGGAAATGCTACTATCTAAGCCAGTCAATGGGTGTTGAGAAATAGGACTAGTAAAGTACCTGATCAAAATTCTAAAATGCTTACACCCTTTAAGACATTGATGCACGATATCAACAAGGAAGCATATACTATGAGCCAAGCTATCCCATTGTTGCATTTGAAGCAGCCCAGTTGCTGAAGGTGGAATAATCATTTACCAGTGTTAATGAAGAAACAGCTGGTTTGGTCAACAGCTTAATCATTTACATGGCTACTAATACCATGGTGAAACAAGAGATCACATCCTCTAAAGAGTAAGTCTGTACCACCATAATGGATCTACTGAAGCCTTTCCCAAACAGTGGGTCAGAACACACTGGTGGATTGTAAGTTGATGTGAAAGTCCAAGCAATAAATAAATAAACATGCTGTTAAATTCTGTATTTATCTTGTCACATTTGCTACGTAACAAAGACAGAGGTCAAATGTGAGGCTATGTCTTGTGACAAATTGCTACTTTTTAAATGGGGAAGGTTTTTAAAAACTCCTCTCACTTTGCAGTCAGAGAAAGAAAATTAAAGCGAATTATGTGATAATTCTGCTGGGTTCAGGGATTGTGAAAGGAAAGGCTGGAGATTTTTTTTGTAAATACTAGTAAATGAACTGTACACATTTAGCAGTAAGGCAAGCAAAAATGAAGCATATTTTTTAGAAATTCTGAAGTGTGATGGAAACAAAGATTGTAATAGGATCAAACAAATTGAGACACTTTACCAGGTGATTCACAAATTATAAATATTCACTGAAACCCAATTTCCACACAACATAATTTTTGTGTAATATAGTTTTATCAGTAAAACTGTAAGCCTGTGCATATTTTGGGGGGGACATTTCAAAGGAAAATGAGATGTCTCACGAAGATTCCTTTACATAAAAGAATCTCCTGCATTAAGTCCATTAAAGCTTGGTGGGTCATGAAAGTTTATTGTTTTAAAAGTTGGATCATGGTTCCGAAAAGATTGGGAATCCCTGATCTACTGTACAAAAATGGGCACTCTATGTTCTATTGGATGTCCCTATTCATAAAAGGTGGAAAAATCGAGAAAGCATCTGAAATTGGAGATTTTGAGTGGACTTGTAAATAAATTTGAAGATGGTATATGCCTGCATGGAAACCAATACAATTCTAACAGGTCGTGGTTGTATTTCATAAGGCATAAGAAACACACTAGCTTTTGGGATGCATTTCAGGTGGACTTGTGTGGAATCAGGGTAGGGTGTAGTCCCTATTAAGATGTAAAACTAGGAGGGGTTTAATGCAATTCTAAAATAGTTTTCAAGTAGAAAGGTCTTTGCATTTATAAAAAGGAGAGATGGCACCATGTTACATTGGTTTTCATAGTAATGTGCTCTTGAAAGGAGGGATTGGTCTTGAAAGGGAAACTGAGAGGTTTGGCATTTCATTTTTATTAGGGGATTGATGAGGGTCTATGTTCATATTCTTCCACTAGCTTTGCACTATTTGTTGCTTGTTGTTGTTGGTGACCTGTTGGAATTTGGTATTAATTGGCATCCGCTTCAGTTAGGTACTGAGCATACAGGTTTGAATGAGGGGAGGTAGTCTTTGAGTCACTGAATAGCAAGAGGAATAGAGTGACTTTCTGACAATTGTGTTTCAATAGCATGCTGTCAGTGATTACAGATCAGGAGGGCCCAAATATATATTGGAGATTACAGTTGAGAGAGTGATGTTCTGGGTGCTCATAAGTTGATGGGGATCTTCTGTGACCTTGAGATACTTACCTGAGAGAGTTGATGCCAACTAGTGAGGAAAATTGAGAACCAGTATCAATGACAGAATCAACAGGATGTGAGAATCCCATTTGAGAGAACAGGGTGCACACAATAGTAACATACTTAACAGTGCTGAGGAAATGGGGAGATTCAGGAGGACCGAGAGGCATTGAGAATTTGTGTCCACAGTGTATATGGGGCTATGTAGTACTTGCAAGTTGCTCTTTCATTGCTGCAGCATGATCTAAAGCAAACACAAATAGATGATGGACAGAGTGCTGAAACTTTTCAGACACTCACCCCCAGTCACAGAGCTGGGTTGAATCCATCCTCTTTGTTTAGCCCACTTTGCCACCTCAGTTCAGACCCAGCCATATGCAAATCCGTCTTGACTCTGTCCCTCATGGGAACAGTCCAGCCCGAACTGCCAAGCCAGGTCTTCCATGAACTGGAAACAAGCATCCCGGGACCGGTTTTGGGGTAACACCCCTCATCAGCCAGGCTAGCTTGAATCTAGTGGCAAAGTGAGCAAGGGACCCAGGCCTAGGCATGCCCTGTAAACTTAGGGCAAACAAAGCAAAAACAAATAGATGATGGACGGAGCGCAGAAACTTTTCAGGCACTCACCCCCAGTCACAGATCTGGGTTGAATTCATCATCATTCTTTAGCCCACTTTGCCACCCTAGTTCAGACCCAGCCATATGCAAATCAGTCTTGACCCTGTCCCTCATGGGAACAGTCCAGCCCTAACTGCCAAGCCAGGTCTTCCCTGGACCGGATACAAGCATTTTGGGACCGGTTTCGGGGTAACACTCCCTCACCTGTCAGGCTAGCTTGAATCCAGTGGCAAAGAGAGCAAGGGACCCAACATGATATAAAGCCTGATTAATAGCTGTGGAATAGACATGTTGTTGGAGTTGGAAGAAGACCGCTTTTTAGATAATTTTGCAAATAAAAAGTAAAGGTGGTGGCTTTGTGAATTTTGAGGTCAGTGAGGTCTGTGGGAGGAAAGTTTGAAAGCTGACCATTTGGGAAAGTAGTATTGTTAGATTAGATTAAGTGGATTCTTGTTTGGTGCTATTTATATGCTTTTAAACTGTGCACATTTTAGAGCTGAAGAGTGAGCTGATAGTGATGCATTTGTAAATAGAGTGTTGATTAGGAATGTCTGCAAAGGGTTTGCTGAAATTCTTTATTGTTTTGAAGAGTGTTATTTTTCCATGGCAATCTCAGTATGTAAATATATTAGATGATTAAAGTCAACTGAGGGTGTGCTTTTCTTCCATTCTGTTCCATTTCCTTTTTTATTTGCATATGGTGTGCTTGTTATTAATACATTCTTGGAAGTTCCTTGGAGTAGATGGTATACAGTTGCTGTTTGGTGCTTTTAGTGGGGCTTGGATATCTACATTGCTCTTCAAGATTCTGTTCAAGTGGTAGAAGAGAGCATTTAAATCAGATAACTAGGTGAGGCAATTATAGAGTAGGATATAATTGAGAAATTCTTGATCAAGCTAAAGGCTTGTAGTTCTTTCTCCGTTTGGTCAGTCTTGATGTGTTGGCCTTGTATGTGGCACGATGATCGGATGGGGAGGTGGTCATCCAGTCCTTGGGTATGAGTGGTTTATATGGGATAGTTAGGAAGGTGGTGATGATGAAGAGATGAATGTAGTCTTCCGTGCAGGTGTGTGGAGTGATAGGTTGTTTGAAGCTGAGTGTTGATGAAGTTGATAATGGAAACATATTTTCTTTGTGCCTTTTTGCCAGAAAGGTTGAAGTCTATGTCAGTGTGTTGGGTGGATATGGAAGTGATGAGGTGACACATTTCATCTGATGCCTGTAGATTAGGTAAGAGGGAACACAAGTTTGAGGAGAGTGGGAAGTTGCTTTTGGGGAGATCCTTTGATCTGGGCACTGCTGGTTCACTTAGGTCCTGATTATGAGTCAAGTGGAGTGGAATTTCCATATGGAATACCGTTCTAGCTGATTATGAGCAGGCTAGTTCACCCCGACAGCTGCTTCTGTTTTATCTGGAATATGGCCTTTGTTGATGTTGCACAGACAGGGGTTCAGGCTCACAGACCTACAGGCCTGTCAAAACACTCAGCAGCCTTGAGGATGCCCAGGTGATCTCATGCCGTGAGAGATAAATATGTGAGCTAAGTTTGCGATGATTGGTTCCTGGACCCCTGAGGGATATGAATCATGTGACCTTCTCCCTTGCACTGCCTTATCAGATGATGCTGTCACCGTCAGCAACTTTGAAACATTGGGAACTCATATAAACACTGACATTGTTACAAAGGCCCCTTTTTGGCACCTCCCCAACTGTGTTAACTTGGCAAACATTTTATAAAATTGACAAATCTGCCATGTAACTTCGCACACTAGCAACAATGACAAAGGCATGCTAAAAGTGAGATAAAAATACAATAATGAGACTTGATACATAGATTAAAAATTGTAAAACTGAAAAAGAATGAATGTAATTCAACATTGTCTCTGCCTCCTGTGCAGTATGTCCTATCGCACCTTTCTATCCTTACAAATTATAGGGGATTGAGCTACAATCAATCAAACTCCTTAATATCCAGGACCATTATTTCCAGCAGAAGTAGGCAGCCTTAATTGAACAGCCACCTTAGGCAGGAGCAGGGTCCTAAGGGGTGTATTGGGGACAGGATTGGAGTCATTACACTTTGACAACCTAAAAATTGTCCAATACCCAAGTAAGGTGTATTTGACCAAGGATCAACAGGTCTACCACTAGATCATGTCACTCAAAAATGAAGTTCATCTAGGTCTCGCCAATTTGCATGATTTGTACCAGTCCTGACGACAACTATAACAGCGTGGTGAAGGGCCTGGACTGCATTAATATATGCTCTCGGAACTCCCATAGATTAGAAAACTTGCTACAAGATGGAGATGCATTGTTATTTCTCCAGACATTTGACATCATTCTGTTACAGGAAACCTGGAGACAAGATCCGACGCCACTTGTTGGCTACGTACAGCATGGCGTCCCAGCGGAAAAGTGTTCCAACTTCAGGCATGTCAGGGGGGTACTATCCACATCCTTCTCCACAAAACTAAATTGGGTCACAGAAGAAATTGAACTTGGTGTAAATTGGATACAAGCCACCAAGCTAGCACCCAAAAAGGATATTCTTACCCGTATGCCTCTGCTAATAATTAATGTATAAATCCATCCTAGTACTGTCAGGAACCGGGAACACATAGCAATCCTGCTAAATCTAATAAAAACATTACAGAATATTCATAAGCAAGCTAAAATTATAATCTCCAGGGATTTCAACATAGATATAAGCCACCATAGTAAAACAAAAATGGGTATCCACCTGTGTGGCAATAGGCTTCTAAAGCAGTTGGAAATCATAGGTCTACTGCTTTTGGTTGGTCAGAGAAAGGAGGGCACTCCAGCAGCCATCACTTACTTAAGTGGCAGAAAAAGTTCCACAATAGATCATAAGCAGCCTCACCCCTAGTCCATCAATTTCAAATGTTACTCTGCGCGGAGAGCAACCATTTCCTCCAAACCTTGCAGATAGCCTGCAAAATCAGTCAGTTGAGTTCTGCAACTAATTTCTGCCACAATCACCGAAAACCTAAAAAGATTTAAATGGCATGGTTCGGGATTGAGACGGTGATGGAAGAAGCACCCTAGAGGAGTTAAAAAGAACAGCTGAAATTCACTAATGTTAAAAAGGACAATTGGCGAACGAAAAAATGAATGGGCTACCCTATCCATGACTTTACTCAGAAAAATCCCAGCCTGATCACAACCACTCATGAACACAAGCTCAGAAGGGCAAAAGTGGTTTAGCAGTGGGCTATGTAAACTAAAAGTGCAAATTTAAAAAAAAAACAAGACAAGTGTCCAAGGAGACTAACATGAGGAAGCAGACTGACAAAACCACTCTACAAATTCTGATGAGACAGCAATACCACAAAGAATGCCGGGCTGCAAAAAGAAGCTATCAAGTAACCCTGGGCGGACTCCAGAGTTGCGCCACGCGAAACTCCGCGAAGTGGAAAAAAACTCCGCCGCGCTACGCGGAGCTCCGCAAGCGACGGAGTGCGATAGAAAAATGCCGTTCGCGGTAATTTTTAGTGCCGGATGCTTGTCCGCACTGTGCAATCATCGCGAACAGCACCATGCACAGCGCAAGCAAGCGCTGCTTTCCTTTCTGCCGCTCAAGTAGATATTTACTCGAGCAGCAGCTTTCTCAACGCAAACGGGCAGTTTCTCAACGCGAGCGGTCGCGAGCATACGCGACCACTCGCAATGAGAAACCCGACCCCTCCGCGTTGAGAGATCTCACTGGGAGGTTTATTTTCCACGCTCGCGCTCGCCAACTTGATGTTGACGATTGCGAACAAGGAAAAATCTCGCCGGAAGGTGGATTTTCCTCGCTCGCGCTCGCCAACTTGACGTTGGTGAACGCGAGCGAGGAAACAAACTCTGCTCCGCGAACCGGAGTTTTTCGGAACTCCGCGTAACGCGGAGTGCGGAAAACTCCGCAAACTCCGCGAGCGGATCGCAGTTCACCGCCCAGGGTTACTATCAAGACGAATTGTGGAACAAGCTCTTATGGTCCAGCAAAGGGCCAAACAGCAAAACATCCTGGCAAGTGGTAAACTGATTACTATCTGGAATGTAAAGACAGCCATATTTGGGCATTGGTCCAGACTCCTGGGAAGCCCAAATCTGCACAATGTATGCAGAGCTAGTCACTGAAGAGGTGGGGGACAGGCATCTATCCAAAGCTGCATCTATGAACCTCCAAAATAGACAGCACGTTACATCGACCAACAGTGACTTGGTATCTCTAGCCGAGCCTGAAAGTCCCACTAAAAAGCTGCAGCATAATGCGTACTCAAATGTGGATATAGATCAGCTAGAAAAGATTTTGAAAAACTGAAGGTCAAAGGGGCGGCAGACCTGAATGGCTGCCCAAATGTCGTTTTTAAATGCGAAACAAACTACGGGGCCTACTACTTAGCACCTCTTTTTAACACCCTTTTCACACCAATGTTATCCTAGATTCCTGGAAACGTAATACCTTCCAGCCCATCTATAAGAACAGAAACTCAGCCTTAGCAAACAACTATAAGCTTATTGCTTTGATTGATGTAGAAAAAAAATTATTTACATCACCTTCTACGAGCTTGGGTAAAGGAGAGAAACCTGATACCATGAATTCAAACAGGTTTCAGACCAGGCATAGGAACGCTAACAAACTTGACTGCATTATGTATTTTAGTAGAGAAGGCCAAGAGAAGGAAGTCCCGGCTATTTGCATGTTTTGTAGACCTTAAGACTGCCTCCGATCGGGTCCCCCGAAAACACCTCTGAACAAAACTCATGGAATGGAGCATTCCAGTAGATTTGCTGAGGGCTATAGTTGCGCTGCACACATACACCTGGGCATAGGTCAAAATAGGTGATGTGATGGTAGCTTTCTTACAAGCATAACGCTCACAATGAACGGCCTTAAACAGGTCTGCCTGCTGGCCCCAGGTTTCTTTAACATCTACCTAACAGACCTGATAGGTGCCCTCCCGCAAGACAAAAGCCACTATGGATGTCATTTAGAGGTCACCAGGGGTCGCAATTGCAACCCCTAGCTTGCCCTTGCTACCCCTGGCATTGCCTTTGCAACCCCTTTCCTCAGAGGTGGCAAAATCAGTGCCAAGAACACAAGGGTGCATTATCCGAGTCAGGCTCTAACCTTGTTGTCTGCTCATTTATATTACATTAATAGTGAATAATAGTTTATTATTCACTATCAGTGTAACAAAAAGTGGAGCAGCAAGATCTGGACCTTCACTGGCATCTTAGGTAGAAAAAATAAAATGGCTTTAAATGTATGCTGTGTGCATGCATGTGGGTGTGTTAGACTGGGGGTCTCTAATTGTCAGAGGTATGCACCTTTGTCCAAGTAGGGACCCTTGCTTCTAGTCAGGGTTAGGGTGATACAAACTCTAGGTAACCCCTGCTCACCCCCTTGGTAGCTTGGCACGAGCAGGCAGGCTTATCCCAAAGGCAATGTGTAAAGTATTTGTACTCAAAACACACAGTAATATAGTGATAACACGACAAATGGACACCACACCAGTTTAGAAAAATAAAGTATCTTTATCTAAACTCAACAAGACTGAAACGACAAAAATAGATCATACAGGTAGTAAAATAGCATTCAAAAACAGTTATTTTCAAAATAAAGCTTGTAGAAAACAAATAGATTCACCTGGGGCTAATCCGACATAGTGACGGCAATAAATCCAAAGTACGGCGCCGACAGCGAGGAGCATGGCATCGGGCACGGAGTCACCCGGACCACCAATCAAACAGTACCTTTGGAAACGAAGTCTATGATGATGCATGGCGTCATGGAGGTGAGGCATTGATGCCGAGGCCGGCTCCCTGGTTGCCATGAGGGAGGTGAGGCATTGTGTCTATGAGGAGGCCACTTGTCAAATCCAGAACTGGGGAAGTTGGTTGTGTCAGCCATGAGGTGTCGGTTCCGGTGAGGCAATGCAAAGTCGGCAAGTTTGTGGCATCACCCTCGGCGGTTATCGGTGCCACGATAACTGGATGCAGGCACTGGCGATGGTGGAGCCTGCACGAGCACTGCCGTCGGAATGCCGATAACTGCAGGCTTCGAAGGGCGTTGGAGCTGCGGTGCAGGCTGGGCGGTGGGCCATGCACTTTACGAGCGTTGCCCCGGCCTCGGTGCAGGTCGTGACATCACGGCGGCATTGCTGACGGCGTCGGAGACTGCTTTTTTTGCTTCTCTTAGGTTTCTTCCAAATCCCAACAGCAGGAACAACCTCCAGAGGCCCAAAACTGGAACACCAGGTCAGAATTCTCAGCAGTAGAGTTCAGGGGAGCTGAGGGTGAAGTCTTTGTGTCCCTGAGACTTCAGAACAGGAGGCCAGCACACACAAGCCTTGGCGATTCATCTTGAAGCAGGTTTCTCAGCAAAGTTCCAGTCTTTGTCCTTTCCGTGGCAGAAGCAGCAACTGTAGACCAACCCCACACAGCACACAGCAAAGGGGCAATGCTCCTGCTCACAACTCTTCTCCTGGAAAAGGTTCCTCTTGAGTCCAGAAGTGATCTAAAGTTCTGGGGTTTAAAGGTCCACTACTTATACCCCATTTTGTCTTTGTTCTTCTTTGTGCAAGGATCTCTGAGCCCATTCCAAACCAGTTATGTCCTCACTGGTACAGTATGACCACAGGGGGTGGAGACAGCATTGTGCAAGGGATACAGGCCCTATACAGGTGCAAGAAAAACTCCTCCCACTACTCTAAATGCAGCCAAGGTCTATTCACTCAGGTCTGAGTCATCCAGGAAGGGTCAGGCACACCTCAACTCCCCCAGTGGCTGTCGACAGTGCATGCACATCCCCAGCCCCTGTCACTCCAAAACCAGACAGTCAATCCACAAACAGACAGAGGCAGATAGAATAGTTAAACAAGAAAATGCCTACTTTCTAAAAGTGGCATTCTCAAACACTTAATTTAAAAACCATCTTTACTAAAATATGTGTTATTAAATTCTGAGGTCAGAGAGCCTAAACTTAATTTCTCTATTTTGTCCTAATGGCAAGTTACACTTGTAAGATGTAACAAAGTATCTCCCATGCTATCCTATGGGACAGATAGCCTTTTAATAGTGAAAAACGAAATTGCCCAGTATTTCACTATCAGGACATGTCACAGACACTAGTACATGTCCTACCTTTCACATACATTGCACCCTGCCCAGGGTGGTACCTTGGGCAAGTAGGTGCACTTGCCAGGTTGACATGGCAGTTTAAAACTGCATGCAGACCCTGCAGTGGCAGGCCTGAGATACCTTTTCAGGGCTACCCATGTAGGTGGCATAATCAGTGCTGAAGGCCCACTAGTAGCATTTGATTTACAGGCCCTGGCACACTCAGTGCACTTTACCAGGGACTTACCAGTAAATCAAATATGCCAATCAGGGAGAACCAATTGTAATAACAATTTACACAGGGACCACTTGCACCTTGACACTGATCAGCAGTGGCAAAGTGCCCAAAGCTTCTAAGCAAGAAAAAACTGAATCCAGCACAGCATTATAAATACAGGAGGTAGAGGCAAATAGTTAGGGGAAACAATGCCAAAGATGCCAAGTCTAACACGGTGAGAGTGAGTTTGTGTGAGAGATCATATATATGTGTGAGCATGTATGATTGCATGTGAGATCGTGGGTGTGTGTGTGTCAAAATGAGCGAATAAGTATAAGTCACTCAGAATAAGAGTGAGTGAAAGACAGGGCTCTATGATGGTGCGAACTGTGACATGGCACCGGGTGCTGACTTCGGGGGCGCCGTGTTTTGAAATATATTATGGATGTAAAACAACCTCCTGCAGCTTCTTTGCCTACAGCAATTTCCAGGCAACCATAAACATGTCAAGATAACTCTAGTGATTAATGGGTCTGCTGGAGAGAGATTGGAGTTTTGTCTAGTGGAAATTTTGACTTATCATAAGGTAGGGCAGAAGGTTAATATGCATGCTGCAAAGAACGTGCACCCTACAGATCACAGAAGTGCATACACTATAAATACAATATAAATAGTTCAGTGTGTTACTGCTTTTGCTACTTGCAGTGTATAAGTTAAAATCTTAATATAAAATAGTGACCTATTAATTGTCGTCGAAGCTGCATGCAGACTGCAAGGTATAGATTAGAACATAATGTATTCTTACCCAGTCTTTCATTATCCTAATGTTGCAAAAAGGGTTCATTTGGGTAGAAATCCATTCTTCTTTGTAAACAACCCCCAACCATGATGTTAAGTTTTAGATTCTGAGTTTTTGCTTCTCCAGGCCAAGCACTCTTAAACTATACTTCCTACCAGCATGGATGGCATGTGACTTCTACACCTTGTAGTCCTCTTTCTTATGTAACATTTCCTATAGACTGATTCACACAAGTATGATTCATTGTGTGTGATGTAAAGTGCTCTGACACCTAATACTGGCATGAGTGGTGCTATAAAACAATAGTAATGCATGTGAGAGAGAGCGGTTATGGAGACTTGAGTAGCACTGTTAAAGGGTGGTAGTCAGGGAATCCGCAGCGAATTGGAGGTACACCAACAAACATTGTTGTACCGGGCGCCCCCAGCGCTAAAGCCGACCCTTGTAAGAGAGTGCAAATGAGTGATTCATGCTGAGAGTGAGTGCAAGAGAATAGATGAAAACCAATGAGTGCAACTGAGTTTTAATGAGAGAATAAGTGAGAGTAAGTGAATGTAAGTGAAACTGTGTTATTATGTTTGCAATTCCACTGTTGGGCCTGGCATGCTTCTTGGTGTACAGAAGCACCCTTGGTAAAATATTGGCACTGGCATACAGGAGACAATACATGCAGATGGGACACGCTCAGCAAAATGCTAGTTCTGGCACACTGTAGGTACATTTGGCATGGGGCACCCATGAAAAAATGCCAGTGCTGGCCTACTGGAGAAAACCCTTAGCATAGGTAGCACCTGTGGCAAATGCTGGTGATGGCACATTGGAGGAAATTCTTGACATTTGAGAAGACAACTGTGGCAATGTCATGGGGACATCGATGAAAAAATGTGGTCCATGACATATTAGATATAACCTTTGACATAAGAACATCCATAGTGCAAGAGAAGCAGTATTAAGAACATTCTGGCACTGTCATATTGTATGTAATGTTTGGGCAAAAGGGTGCACCATAGAAAAATGCTGGTCCTAGCAATGGAGATAATTGTTGACATAAGGGGGCACCCATAGGACATTTGAAAAACATAATTGGGTGAACTCATGGGGACTGTCAGGTTTTATTAGCTAGGCACACCCATGAAAGGACTTGAATATGTAATGAGTGCCTTCTTAGAGCCTGTGGCTGTTTAGCAAATGTATGTGAAAATGGTGCATTAAAATGCAAGTAGAGCAATTGTTTTTCAAACTTTTCTAAGGGGAGAGAAGCTACCACCCCTCTGTTCTCCCCTAGACTATAGAATACTAATTGTGCAATTATTATGCAATGGTAATAATTGTGGTGTCATCAGGATTAGGGTCGGTAGTGACATCACTTCTTGGGATGATTCAGGGTCAAAGGTCATATGATGTCACTTTCTGCGACATCATTAAGGCCAAACAGTATATAATGTCATTTCTGCTACCCCTGGAATTTCGGTAAATCGACGTCCATGGCAGTCACCCGCTAAATCCAATATTGGCATCAGAAAGATTAGTTGCCTGCAGTATGAGGATGACATTGTCCTCCTGAGCCAGACCCCGCTAGGCCTGCAACAGAGCATGAAGTTACAAAAAACTACCTGGATATTTAAATGCTAGAGCTAAACCTTAACAAAACAAAAGTGGTGTGCCTGTTCGATACCAAATTTAAGTCCCACACAAGGGGAGAGGAGTTGGCCTAACGGCTAGGGCGGTCGACCTCGAATCTGGGGAACTGAGTTTGAGTCTCGGCAATGACGCTGAACATCCTGTGATTCTGGTCAAATCACTTAATCTCCCCGTGCCTAACAAAAATGAATGTGTCCTCATGTAATGCAACTGGTGCTATGTAAAGCGCTCTGATACCCGATTCGGGTCAAGTTTGCGCTATATAAAAGTCTGTAAAAAAAAAAAAGGTTTATAGAAGGCAAGAAGGTTGAGGTGGCAACCACATACAAATATTTAGGCATCAGCTTGGAGTACCATACGACCTTCAGGCACCAAGTGGCAGCCCTTTCATGCAGAAGCACAGTCGTAAACTTTGGCTTCAAAACACTGAAAATGAAATTGAACTGTCGCCGCCTTTTAGCCATTTATTAACTGAAATATCAGCACAGGTAATGCGAACAATGGCCCATGGCACAGAAACTATGCACGGATGGGAAATATCTACACTCAGCAAAATTCAAACAAGGGTGCACAAAGTAGTGTTTTCTATGTCAAAAAGTTTCACTAGCACAGTTTCGACTAGAGTTTGGCTTACAAGTGTAAGTGTGCTTTTGCCAAACTCTGCTGGAGATTGCGTACCGCCGAAAGTGGTTCTACCAACAATCTATGCTGGCTAGAAATTGAGGAGCAAGAGCGCAGGAACCAAAAGGGTTCTTGGGGAGAATATCTAAGCCAGGCCATCAAGGAAGTAGGTATTCAGGAATTGCGGGCCACCAGTATACAAATAAAGACTCTAATCAAGCAACAAACTCCTCAACATGATCTCTGCAAATAGGCAAAGATGCCCTCACGAGAAGAAGACATGCCTGGACAGCGATTAACTCATAAAAACTTGAATCCTAAGGAATATCTCTTCTCCTGGGTCACAAAACAGCAATTTGTATTACATTGACTAGGGATCACAGACACTAAAGATCTTATTCCATCATGGAAAAAAAGTTGCAAATCAAAAGTTGACGTCTGTCCAAAAACCTTTTTGGGGGAATATGCTGGGGCAAGGTTTTAAAAAGGTTTTAAAAGTTTTCTGTCTTATACCAGGTGAGTATGTTGAAAATGCTTATTCACATTTGTCTATCCTGCTGTGTGTGATCCTTAAATCGATTTTATTCGCTTTAATGAATTTTTATCACTTTGAATAATTGAATGTACCAGATATGGTGTTTTAAAAACTGTAAACCAACGGCCTCCATTAGTGGGAAATTGATGGGGCAAGGTCAGGTTACCTTTACAGATCTATTTTGAACATGACACTCTCACTTTACAAGTTGGTCTAAGGGGTACTTACCTACACTAGTGAATTACACTTTATTTTTTTAAACAAGGGGCCCACATAAAGATAAATCTGGCGTTAGTAAAGCACAAAGAAAGTGCTGGGGAACACCCAGGGCTTGTGAGTTCTTGCATTCCTAGAATCACTACATCCAAATAGCAGGATCCTTTGGCAACCGACTGAGGAAAAGGGTTTTAAGTGTTCTGTCTCACACTTTTGTTGAGCACGTTGATTTTTTTTTTTTTAAATTGATGTTCTCTGTTTGAATTAATCCAATCACTTTTTTAATTGAATACACCAGATATGTTATTTTTAAATCTGTAATGCAATGTTTTTTATTACCTATGCAAAACAAACTTGATTTTGACGATCCCTTCTCAGAGCCACTCAGAAGTGGGTTGTGGTGGTGTTATGAAGGAAACTAAAATAAGGCACTGAATAGTAGCACAATGCAATAAGCCCACATAAACACACAAAAAGCTAATGTTTTAGTAATCTTTACTCTCCCTATGTTGTTTTCTTTGTACTTTATCATTTTTTGATGGTAATATTTCCCCTCCCCACTCCCACAGTTTTTAATTTTCATGCTAAATTGTCCAAAATATAATACTTGTCCTTCGAAGTAGTAAAACATGGCACGCCCCTAAGACGGATGCATTTTCCCTATCATACTATGACTAAGACAAAGTTTTGTAGCATAGTCCTAAAAATATTCATGAAGCTGGCATTCCTTTGGCAGAAGATAGGGCTGAGGGCAGTTGTTTTCCCCCGTCAAGCAGGGCTGCTCCTAGCTTTGGGAACAAATGTACCACTACTAGTCCACAGCAAGTATCATACTTCCCATTACCCCCTGCAGCCAGATGTCTCCTAACTTGGATTTTCTAGTAGCAGGATATGGCACTCAGGGGGATATTCTCAAGGGCTGGCAATACCTATCGCAAACGCCAGTTAGCGGCAGTTTTTTTATCGCCGCCTAACCCTGAAAACTATCGCCATGTTAGCGGTGTATTAACAAGCCGTCGCTACATGCCGATAGTATCAGGGAATGGCGGTGAAAACTGCCGCTAACATCAGCGCGATGGCGATAGGAAATCCGGCGTTAGCGGGCGAAAACTACTGATAGGTCCATTAGCGGCAAAAAAACTCACGTTAGTCAGCCCAACATGAGTTTTTTTTGCCTCTAATGCAAAAAATAGCCTATCAGTCAACCTCCAATATAAAATAGGCATAAAAACCAATAAAATGCAGAATGGAGCAGCCAGGGCAAAGTGCAGCACACATCTACAACCCCTGCAAGCCACCCACCATCCAGGATGACCAGGATGAGAGCCTGGATGCCTCGCTGGACCTGCGCCTGGAGCCTGGATGCCTCGCTGGACCTGCGCCTGGATGCCCCGCTGGACCTGCACCTGGAGCCTGGATGCCTCGCTGGACCTGCGTCTGGAGCCTGGATGCCTCGCTGGACCTGCGCCTAGAGCCTGGATGCCTCGTTGCACCTGGGTCTGGAGCCTGGATGCCTCGCTGGACCTGCGTCTGGAGCCTGGAGTGGGATGTGGAGGAGCTGTGGAGTCGATGAGCCGTGGTGATAGACATTGAGGTGCAACGATCGCCCGTACCTGGCGGTGAAGTCTGGCAGGTCGCATGGAGACACGTTGCTGACCTGTGTGAGAAGACTGCCTTGCGACCCTTGAAGCTGTTAATGGTAGAGGCGCTCCTGCGCACCAACGTAGTGAGGACCGCATCGCATACTATGATCCACCACTACACCGGGGTGCATGAAGGGGATTACCAACGCTGTGTGCCGTCTTCCTGCATCACAGGCCCGATGATGTTGGACTGGCCGTATGCAGTGGAGGGTGAGGCCCCTGTGCTACGCCGAACTTGTGTGGTGTGAGCACTGCAACTTCACGCATAAGGGGGCCCTGCTGCATCAACTGCATCGGGAGGTCCACCAGCGGACTAGGCGGCGACTGCTGTACCCAGCCTAGTGAAATCAGACCTGGCTGAGGCTCCTGCTGGCTGAGTCACAGATTTGGAGAGAGTGCAGTGGATTGCGCCATGGTGTCAATGTCCAGGTAAGGAGAAGGTGGGACGCGTAGCGCAGGAGGGCCGGGGGGTGAGTCGCTCAGGCCTATCACACGTAGATGATGCCCCCCCAGTGGCGGCACTTCCACAATGGCGGAAGAGCGTTGCCCCGCTGCCTCAAGCAGTGCAGAAGAGGAACAATCATCACATGAAGATAACTCAATCAATCAATCAGGGGAATTGTAAGCGTGGTACTCACCCGTGAGGGTTTCAAGGCGCAGAGGGTGGGGGGGTCCGCAGATCTGTTAGCCGAAGAGCCTTGTCTTGAGGGTCTTCCTGAAGGTGTTCAGGGAGGGGGCTCGTCTGATGTCTGCTGGTAGCTTGTTCCAGGTCTTGGCTGCAATGTGGGAGAAGGATCTTCCGCCTGCTCTGGCTCTGTGGATGCGCGGGGTTTTGGCCAGTGCAAGGTTGGAAGATCGGAGGTTTCTTTTGGGTACGTGGAAGTTGATTCTGTCGTTGAGGTATTTGGGTGCGTTGTTGTGTAGGCATTTGTCGGCGTGAGTGAGGACTTAGAAGGTGACTCTTTTCTCCACGGGAAGCCACTGGAGTCTTCGTATTTGTTGGCTGATGTGTTTGTGCCAGGGGATGCCGAGGACGAGTCTGGCGGCGGTGTTCTGTAATGTCTGGAGTTTGCGGAGTAGGGACTTGTTAATGCCGGAGTAGAGTGCGTTTCTATAGTCCAGTCTGCTGGTGATGAGTGCATGGGTGACTGTCTTCCTTGACTCCCGGGGGATCCATTTGAAGGTCTTGCGGAGGATGTGGAGGGTGTTGAAGCAGCTGGAGGTGACGGCGTTGACCTGTCGGTTCATGGTGAGGGATGAGTCGAGTACGAAGCCGAGGTTTTTGGCATGGTCCGAGGGGGTAGGTGGGCTTCCGAGGGCAGTCGGCCACCAGGTGTTGTCCCATGCTGAAGGGGTGGTTCCAAGGACGAGGACTTCTGTCTTCTCAGCGTTGAGCTTCAGGCAGCTGTCGGCTGTGTTGGAGGCCAGGGTGGTGGTTAAGGTCTGGCGGCAGTGGAGGCAGGAGAACTGGCCGTGGGTCGTGTTTGGCGAGGCCTGTTGGCAGTCTCTGAGTCTCATGAGTGCATGAAGGGTGGATGTGCTGTAGCAGTGGGTGGCTTGAGATCCAGGGTTCCTGGCACTGGTCGCAGTCGGGTTGCGGACAGGCGCAGGCGGGCTTGCCTTTGGTGCGCCAGCGGCGCGCCCGCTGCGCACGACTGCGCAGCGGTTGCCATTTAGTAGAGTAGGGGGAGGAACGATCAGCTGGGAGGCGGGAATGGGCGAGGACAGAGGGGCGGGGACGCTGGGGCAGCAGCAGTGGGAAGTGGGAAGCGCGGGCTCAGAGAAGCCAAAAAAAACAGATTCAAAAGGGAAAAACAAGGGATAACTGACTGATGTAATCATGCTATGTATCCTCAGGGGGTGGGAGGGAGGTTAGGACTGCTCCAAACATGGAGCAGGGCAAGGGCGGATTGGCATGCCCACTAAAGTGCGCAGTGACTGTTTGGCCGGCCCACTCAGTCCGCCCAAAGCAGTCCAGCACACTTCCCTGTTCGCAATGCAGGCTGCATTACAGCCTGCATGGAGAACATGCCCACCCCTCCGGCCCCTGGCTGCCTGACTTGTCCCATTGCCAATTACCAATCCCACGGCCGCATCGCAACATTGTGATTGACTCAGGGGAGGGAGCCTGGCTGCCTACTTCCTTTTCCTGGAAGCAGACGCAGTAGAGCAGGAGCTATGAAGACACGGGACCCGGCTTCGTGGTAAGACATCCCTCATAGCAGTTTTTACTACACCCACTCACACACACAATCTTGCGTCCACGCCCCAGCCAGTGTTCTTTCCAGCGTTTACCACCTCACAGCTGTCCAGCCCCCCAGCACTTCTCAATGGCGGACTCTGTGCGCCCATGCACAGCGGGCATACCACTCGTGTGCCAAAGGCACATACGTAGTTGCGACGCATGCCATAACATCGCATTCCATTCAAATGCATACTAATAATAGGCACATTGCAACAGTAGAGTAGGTGTTGCATAGCGGAGACATTAATCTCACTATTCCCACTTCAGTGAGTGCAACCCAAAACTAACCTTTGCACCCCAAACCCAAGAATAAACCTGAAATTCCTTTTTGAGCAGCCATAACACACCCAAAAATCAAATTTGACCCAAATGCACACCCCAATTTCCATATTTTACCCCAAAACACACCCCAATTTCCATATTTTACCCCAAAACACACCCCAATTTCCATATTTTACATCTGAAACCCATACCCACCCAAAAAACTTTAAATTACCCCATTACTGACCTCACAATGCGTTGTAATCAAATGCCATGTAAAGGCACCTGCGCTGTCGGAGTTGCGTTGTTAACAATGTACTGCCTGCATTGTAATGGTCGTCTCACGTGCCAAAGGCAACCCATAGGCTCGCCATTTGCATCCGTCTGCCCCTGGACCGCGCTCTGCACCAAGGAGCCTTCCTCTTGGACACTCCACCGCTATGACTACAGCACCCTCCTCGCCATCAACCCTGTACGCCACCTCGCCTGCCAGGACCAACCTCTGCTCTAGACCGGACATCACCATCGCCATCACCATCACTGACGGCTGCAGTATCACCCGCAAGGAGCACCCCGAGCATCAAGGAGGAGGCATTGCCATCACCTACAGAAGCACACTCCGACTGACCACTCACTCTAATGACCCAAGGGTGACCATGGACCACCTCAACTCCCAGATCCGGACCAAGCCCAAGCACATCCTCTGTGGCACCCTCATGTGCAGGCCCCCTGGGCCATGGCCCCCCATTCTCCAATACCATTGTAGACCTCATTGCACCCCAGGGTCTCCCATCCACCGACGGCATCCTACTCGGTGAACTCATGTTCCACCTGGACAACCCCAGTGACCAGGACATCACCCCCTCCTGGGGAAGGTCCCCTACATCAGACGCAAGCAGCAAGTCACCTCAACAAGCCACATAGCAGGACACATCATTGAGCACGCCACCTCCACCAGTGGGAACTTCAACTACAGCCACAACACCGGACTCTCCTGGACCGATCATCATTGGTAACATCACGTCTTCACCTTGCCCACCGGACGCTACTGCCATCATCGCACCCCCTCGCAGCTGGATCAAGGCCACCGAAGAACGTCTAATCAACTCCCTCTCCACCAACACTCTACCAATGCTTCCAAACGATGACACCGCGGCGCGCAACCACCACCGATGGATCTCCAACAACGCAGACATTCAGGCACCCCTCATGAACGGCACTGCGTCAGTACCTTCCGCCTGCCTGATGGCAGGCGTGAGGGTGACGCAGTGCCACAGGGATAGGCTGGCCCCATGCATTGATGAAGTTGCATCATGGTTGTGACACGACTGCAGCAATGCGTGACTTTAGCACAGACAGATACGTCAGGATTCCTGACGTATCTGTCATTACTTACGTCATGCTGTCTAGTGAATACTGCGCATCCATGCTGTTGCAAGAAGGGCATAGTGAGTAGTGTTGCAACACTGTCTTTTCGCAGCGCTGCAACACTTTTCATGACTGGGGCCCACTGTAGTTTTATCGCAGGGCAGCGCTGCAACATTGCTTGCAGCGCTTTCCAGCACCAAAACCTGCTGAGATGAGGCCCCAAGTGTTATCCCCATTTTTAAGACCAGCTATTTTCTGGTCTTAAGTAACTGGCTCTAACTGCAGTGAGAGACAGTTTTTTTGGTCTTCTGAACTTAAGGGATCCCCTTGTGAATATGGAGTAGTGGGGTTTGCGGCCGTTTTTGCACGGGAACGCCTCTCCTGCATATAATGATCGCTAACAGAAGTGGCGATCTTTACTACAGACGTTTTCACCTAAAAACTGTCGCTAACGGCTGTTAGCGACAGCTTGGTAATAGAGCGATAAAATTATCGCCGCATTAGCGGCAGAAAAGTGCCGCTAACGCGGCGATAACTCCTTGTGAATATGCCCCTCAATGTCTCACAACTGAGTACGCACAACTATAGTAATGGGGCTCCCAAGCAGCTTTATCACAGTCATCAGCAGCAGCAAGAACACTTGCACAGTCATGCAGGACCCTTTTTGCTTCCTGTGTTTTTTAATTGTAATGTACTTTGAATCTGATGGAATTTTAAAAATATGTACTATAACAAAGTATATCACTTTGTAACTTCACAGACTACCAAATATAGCACAGTTGTATTACAAAACAGTAGTAGTTCACTGATTAAATAATTTAAATAATTATTAATAACAACTAAGAAATATCGAACATGAATTACCAATGCTACATGGAGCCAGTGAGTTTGCCTCTATTTCGAGGTGATGCAGCAGGTCCTCCTGGAAGATGAGATTTACCTAACAATGTATTACCCATCACTGGGAGGGGGTGACTCAAGTTATCTGGCGCATTCCCCTGCACACAGGCACTGATAGAGGAAAGCCCTCTTCATGTTTGCCACAAGCTGCTAGCATGCAAGGGCGGTGTTAGTACACTATCTATATATCAGCGCACCCACATCTTCCATTTGTGCAACGTGCTGATGAGATGGTGCACCAAGCCCTTGACTTGGTCTGCCAAATTTTGGGCATATGGCATACATTTAAAAAGGAAAATATAAAACTCACAAACCAAAAACACCCAAACAAAAAAACATTATTCAAAAAAGTAAGATAAAAATAAAAGTAAATAAAAAAATCATCAACAGAAGTGAAAACACTTAATGAAAGAACGTAGTGCAGGTAGGGTGGGGCAGAACAGGGCCGGCTTTAGCACTGGTGGTGCCCAGTGCAACGTTTTTTGGCACCCCCCCAATGACCACCTCCGCCATGGATTCCCTCCCTACCACCCTTTAACAGTCTCCATAACCACTCTCTCTCAGTTGCATTTAATTAATTTTATAGCTTCACTCTTAAAAGTGAAGGGTGTCAGAGCACTTTACATAACACACCCATTACACAGAGACAATCAATCATAGATGTTTAAATCAGTGTATAGGAAATGTTACATAAGACAGAGGACAACAAGGGGTGGATTCATATGTCATCCATACAGGTAGGCAGTATAGTTGAAGAGTACTTGGTCTGGAGAAGCACAAACTCTGAATTTAAAATGTAACACAATGGACTGGGGCTCTCTTTAATAACAAGAACTGATTTGTTCCCAAATTAACCCTTTTTGCAACATTAGAATAATGGAAGTCTGGGGAAAAAATCCATACTCTCTAATCTATACCTTGAAGTCTGCACGCAGTTCTTTGATGACAGTTAATAGTTCACTGTAAACTGCAACTAACAAAAGGAAGTCTTTGACAAAAGCAGTAACCCACTGACCTGTTTACATTATATTCACTTTGTGATCTGCATGGTACATGCATATTAACCCTCTGCGCTACCTTACCATGAATCAAAACGTCAAGGAGTCAAAACCTCTATAGACAAAACTCAGATCTCGCCAGGAAGAACATTAATCACCAGAGTTTTCTTGACATTTTAATTGTTGCCCGAAAATTGCTGGAGGCAAGGAATGCGGCAGCAGGTGCTTTTAAGCACAATATAAACTAGCAAACAGGTCTTCCCATGCGAAGTCAGCACCCGGTGCGGTTGCACCGGTCGCACCGTTCGCACCGCCCTAGAGCGGGCCCTGGGGCAGAATAAAAGGTAATGCTAAAATTATCAGAGGCACCAGCACTAAAATCAACAGTCCTACCCTTTCTTTCATACCAGAAAAATATCAAAAGTGGGTGAATTGTATCTAGTTTAAGTGCATCGTCCATTGGCGTCTTATGACATGGTGTGTTGAGTTCATACCGTGTGTACTTTTACCTCGTGAGTGTCTTGACAGGTGATACGTGACGGAAAGATGCCTAATTTTATTACGCTTGTGTACACAAATTATTAATGGGGAAAGACTAATAGATAAGCACCACAAAAGTTCTTCTTTTCGTACGAAAACCCAACTCATGAAGAACCTTGGAGTCTTTGTCTATTTTTTTATAGGTTAAACTAGAAATATGCACATTTGTGTCAAAAAAAGTTTGGGGCAGATCTGTCAAGACTTTGGGCAGCCGCAAATTCATGTAAATTGACACAAAGGGGTATTGATAGGGTATCTTACCACTGCCAAACTTTTTTTGCGTTAGAAAAGTGTCTTTTTTTTTTTATAGAAAAAATAAGATGTTGTGCTACTTTGGCCCTGAATCCGAGGATAGGTGCTATTTATTGCACCTTATATATAACTATACCCCTCGGTAAATTATTTTTTGGGTGCAATAAATATAGCCTATTCCCAAGTTTTGGGGACTAACATATGGATGTTGGCATTTAACACACCAAAATCTACATAGTACGGTAAATAACGGTACCCTTGTCCTCTATTAATTTCCACCAGGTTTGACCTGCCAAGGGGGAGGTATTTAAAATACCCTGTAATTACTGTATGTGTTACATACCACCCAGAATGCAATTTGACCCACTCATATTCAGTGCCTTGTGTCAATGGTAGTACTGGGAATTCCAGCGCAATCACTCGTGGCGTTTGACCCAAAGGCCTATTTTCTAAAATGGTTAGGTTCCATCAGAAAATAACGCCTCAATGAGGCAGGCACAAAGTTCCAGAAAACGTTTTATTACTCCTAACATTTCACACATTGCATGTGTGTGCTGCACAGTACAGCACACATCCAGAATATGAAATGTTGTAAATTTTGCCTATGCATGGGATTTTGTGCTGGAATGGTATACAACCTATGCTAGACATGGCATAAACACCAATGGGGGATATTCACAAGAACGTGCGATAAACATCGCCAAAATAGGCTAACGCAATTTTCCAAATCGCCGTCCATCGCGGGAAAATAACTCTGTGTCAACGTCGTATTCCCAACAGGGCGGTAACATGCAATAGTATCCCGAGAACGCCACAAAGTTCCGCGATACAACTACCGCAATGGTGATAAAAAAGGAAACCCGAACGTGAAAAATGCTGCGATGGGCCCAATTGCGATAAAAATCTAGCGAAAAGCAGCGCCAGGCCCGCAAGTCCCACAAGTAAGGCGGTAACAATCACCATAAAAGCGGAAAAAATTAAATACAAATAAAACACAAACAACTGCGAAGCACCATGGAGGCAGCCGGAGCAAGCACAGAGGACAACCCGAACCCCACAAGCCCCACGGAGGACCAGCCTGGGACCTCGGGGTCAGGGAAGGGCAAGGAGAAGAAGAAGAGGAAGACGCGGTTCAGTCCGCAGGAAAACAGGATCCTGATTACCTGTGTGACAGAACACCATCAACAACTGTCCGTCACCTCCACTGTGTCATTGGTAACAAAAAATGGAATATGGCAGTCCATCGTGGACAAGGAGAATGCAGTCGGAGTGCTGAGGAGGACAATGGAAGAGGTCAAGAGGCGCTGGAATGATGTGAAGCGCAAAACCAAGCTGAAACTCGCCAACAACCGCAAAGCAGCAATGCAGACTGGGAGTGGGAGTCCTGCGCCACAGGAGGAGCTGGATGAGATGGAGGAAAAGGTGTCCACAGTCATCAGTGAGGAGACGGTGGCAGGAGTCAGAGGACCTGACTGCCAACATGACCTGACACAACAGCAACAGGGTGAGTAACCACCAGGGACTAGGGGGAAGGGGGGAGATGGGCACAATGGCACACATGCACAAGTAAGTACAGCACATCTGCGGACAAACCATGCCCAAGAGTCACAACTCCGACCAAGAGCCCAATTTACCCAAGTCTGCAACAGCTCAGCACTGTATAAGCACAGAAGTGAAAGACACACCGCCTGAAAGGGATAAGGGCCAGCCAAATCAGAGGTGAAGGGGCAAATCACACACAATGCAGCACACACAACACTCAGATCACCTCAACATTTACAACAAAGTGGACCAAACTGCAACAATTTCACAACAGAACAGAGGACACAACTGCTGCCGCTTGTGTGTAGAAAATGGCCATTCGCATTTGGCATAGCAGGAAACTGTGAGATGATAATGGACAAATACAAGCTCACATCCGTGATGGTGGCGAAATGTCAACTGTCCAGCATTAAATAGGCATCTCCACACAAACAGTCACAATGTACATTGACATGCAGTCTGTTTGTAAACTTGGCCAATGCGTCAACATACATGTGAACACAATGTCAAACTGCATCTCCCCCTCACATTGCAGAGGGAGAATCATCACCTCCTGCAGAGCAGACCGTACTCCTCATCACCGATGATGAAAAGGACCTACACACCATCTCTTCTTGCAGCATATGCGAATGAAAGCACTCAATGTTGCACTTACACCCGTCAGAGTAATGTGCTAATGCAGAGGACTGACATGCACACAGGGAATGTGTGTTGCTAAGATTTTATTTGCACATGCTGGTCATGTGGTCATCTTGTACTGTGCCATGATTGCTGTGGACAGTCACAATGTGACGTGCTCATGCGAAGAAATTGTTGATTATTGTGTTCCTTCCGGCTATTCCTGCTGCGGCTGCAGTGGGGTGTGGTCCACCTGCATCATCTTCCTCATCATCGTCCAGTGCTTCTGGGACTTGGATCCATGGGGCATTGGTGCGCACACATATGTTGTGCAATACACAACATGCAGTGATCATCTTGCACACTGTTTCTGGGCTGTACAAGAGTCTTCCACCGGTGATGTCCAGGCACCTGAAACGTGATTTCAACACGCCAAACGTGCATTCAACAATGCCCCTGGTGCGTTTGTGGGCCACATTGTACTGCCTCTGGGCCGGGGTGTTCGGGTCTCGGAGGGGTGTCATCATCCACGGGCAGAGTGCATATCCCTGATCACCTGTGAGAGGTAAGTGAGGTCAGTGTCAACTGGTGGCTCTGCATGGTGTGTTGGCAGACATACAAGTTTTGTGGTGTGTGATTTGTGCGACCTTGGGATTCATGTTAGCCATGTATTGCTGCTGGCAAATGTGGTAGGGCAATGTGTATTATGTAGCCTCACAGCTGCTCCTCCCTCCCAGTGAGCCTATTTACTTGTGTGTGCTGCGCGGTTGCATCACTTGCACTCCTACGGCACACCATTGTCATGCCTGTCTGCGCATGTCCGCAGGACTGACAGCAAGACTGTAATGTTGGCCGTTGAAGGTGTGCGGCCATGTGTGTGTAGGTCTATGGTAAGGATAGGGCGGACACAGATGTGGAGTTCTGGCCTGGCTGAACATGCGCTGATATTGAGGCTAGGCCTTCCGTTCAGGCTGCGGCAATGTAGATACACACATGTATGAGCCGAGACCCCGAGCGGTCTCGCGCTCCTTTATTAATCCATTCGGGCGAGGCCCCCCTCCTGGTGCATGCTACATTGCAACATTGTCGATTACAGGCCGGGTGGCGCAGACACTACTACGGAGACACACGCCATAGTCACTTTTGTGGCCAGGCCGGAACTGGACCACGCCCAGAGCCCAAGGCCATTTCTCCACACTCCTCACACGCGTGCGCCGCCGCCGCGGTGCTGGGATGTCGTGCGCTGTGGAGTATGTCTCCAAACGATCTGCCCAGCCTTACCGGTGGCCTGCCTGGGACAGGGGTGGCCCCGTGACTGTGAAGGGCTCCAGTGGCGTTACCGAGGACATGCTGTTGACTACTGGAGGCGGACTTGTGGGGTAGCCCCTCGGGACAATGACTTGCGGTGCACTGAGTTTGGACCACCGGAAGAGCTGAGCGGGTGTGCATCATGCTATAATGCTGGAGGCTGGACGGTGACTTGTGGTGCACTGAGTTCGGCCCACCGGAAGAGCTGAGCGGGTGTGTAGCCTGCGATGATGCAGCAGGCCTGGAGGGGCGGACTGGAAAGGATGTGTATGTTACTTGCTGTACCGCAGTGTGGTCAGAGGGCAGCAGTAGCCAACTCGCAAATCCGCGGTGCGGTGCTGCTGGGTGCGCTGGGGGCCTGTTGCGCAGAAGCCAGCGATAGGCTGAGGAGGCTGCCTAGCTCGCGGAGCCCGGCCTTGGAGATTGCACCGGCATGTGGTGGGCCCTCTTGGAGAGACTCCGGTGGCGGCAGGTGAGCAGTGAGGCCTGGGTGCGCAGGGGCGGGCATTCACCGCTGGACGCAGGTCGGGTCTGGGGATCAGCGGGCTGGGGTGCGGCAGGCGCACAGGATCACGCAGGCACCACCAGTCATGACGGCGTCCTCGTGGCAGGGTGAGGGACGCCACCCTGGCAGACACGCCACTGCAGGCGGTGACGAGATGTGCGCCGGGTGGCGTGGGACGTAGTCACCTTGTCGCCGGTGTGAGTTTTCCCATTGTAGGTGGTCGGCCACATGTGTGTAGGCCTATGGTCAGGATATGGCGGACACAGAGCCACACGCAGTAGTTACTTCGGTGGCCGTCCCGGAAGTGAACCACTCCCTGAGCCCCGGCCTATTTAGTCACTCCCCTACGCTGGACTGGCGTGCGCCGGCCCTGCACACTATGCTTACGCTTACAGGGGGGCCAACATGGCTACTTGTCCAAGGTGTTCCCCACTGCCTGTGATGACATGGTTGCGTCCACTGTCCACGACACTACAGACTCCAGCAGTATGTGTCCACATGGACATGTCTGTGCTCTGCATACTCAAGACTGTCCAGCACATCACCGCCACACTTGGCATTGTGTACATTGTTATTCATAGGTCCATTGCCTCCTTCGCACAATCGTGGTTCCCCTCTCTCCCCACATTCTGCATATGTGTGGCAGAGGGGCTATGCCTTAGTGTATGGTTTGTTTACATTTCTGGCCCCTCTTACCACGGTTACTTGTGTTGTCATGTCTGGCAAGTGTGCATGTTGTTTGGCATGTTGGATGTGATTTTGTTACGTGTCCATTCCCACAGTTGTGCGTTGTGTGATTGTGGAATTGAGGTGTGTGGTGTGTTCCGTTGGTACTTACCAACGAGCAGTCCATTTCCATAGGTGCCATCCTGAAAGCGCTGGTTGATGATGGACTGTTGGAAGATGTATGAGTCATGCACACTGCCTGGGTAGTTGGCGACGACATTGGTGAGCAGTCCCCGGTGGTCCACTATTGCCTGCACATTGATGGAATGCGTGTGCTTACTGTTGCGGTAATTGTGTGCAGTGTCGGCAGAGGGCACAAGTAGGACATGTGTGCAGTCGATTGCCCCCAACACGTGCGGGAATCCGGCTATGGCATAGAAGCCTTGCTTGGTTTCCAGCTGTTCCTGCGCAGTGTGGGGGAAGTGAAGGTGCTGGGGTATGAAACTGATGATGGCATCCAGGACAGGTGTGATGGCCTTTGATAGGGCTGGCTGTGAGACTCCTCCTACTCTGGCAGTTGTTGGTTGGAAGGTACCAGAGGCCAACAGGTGCAGCACAGCCAGCAACTTTGTCTGCGGAGGGATGTTGGTTGTCCGCTGTGTTGGTACCGTCAGCCTGTGGGCAATGTGGGTCATGATGCGGAGGATGGTTGTCCTTTTGAGCCTTTAGTGGGCAATGACATCCTCTGGCATTAAGTCTGTGAGGCTGATGCGTTTTCGGAAGGTCCGCTGTCTTGTTCTGCGCTGCCTCGGTGGTGGTCCGGGGGGGGTGGTCCTGGGGGTGGGGGTGGTCCTGGTGGTGGTGGCGGTGGGTGTTGTGGCCCTCTTGGGTATCCAAGCTGCATGATTAGTAGCTCCATGGCATCTGTTGGTCTTCAGATGTGGCTCTGGCCTGGGCTCCCTCTGTACTTCAGGTTTTCGTCCTACTTAAGACCAGTAATGAGCAGGTATTAAGTCCCTGCTGCTAACGCACCTTATCGCCTGTTTTTGTCCGGCATCGCAGATCTGGCTGGTCGTTGAGAATATCGCGAAGTGGTGTTTTCGTGTGTTTTTGCACGGGAACGCCTACTCTGCATATCGTTAGCGTTAGTTGTCGCTCTCATCCGTGGCGATGTGTTTTGCGGCAGCTAGCGTGAGAAAACTGGCGATGTTGGCAGTTTGCGCCAGCTTGTGAATGGGGCGATAAGTCTATCGCCACTTTTGCAGCGCTAAAGTGCCGATAAATCGGCAATGGCTCCTTGAGAATATGCCCCAATGTATGATGGTGAAAAGGTGTGTGTGGCTCTAGTCAGCCTGTTTGTGCGCCAGTACAGAAGAGAGCAGCAACAGGCCATATTTAATAAATAAGGCGCTACGCTGCTCTCACCCACTATCGCAACTGAGCGTCTCAACTTTGGTTGCTCCGTACAGTTCGCTATTATTTAGTAAATCTGTCCCTTTGTGACTTTGCACATCCCTATAATTAACAGCAAATGGTGTTTGAGTGTGCATAAGACATGGCAATGAAGTGTGAGAGCAAATTGAAAGGATGTTCGGGTATACGTGGTTTAGTGAATTGTTTAAGTAGTTTAACACCAATTTGATAAAGTTATGAGGTAGCTGGATTATTTCTTTCATGCTTCTTCCACTTTCCTTTTTCAAAGAAATTACGTTGGTTAAAAATGTAATGAAATGCTTAATCTTGGTACACGTTGTGTTAGATTGAAACTCCTTCGGCCCTTATCATTTCTATAAACAGCGCTTTGTCACCCTCTTAGGGGGATTTACTCAGCCAGATATAAACAGACATATTACAAAATACATAAATAATGGCTCCTCGGGAAGGCACTATGGGGCATATTCACAAGCCCCTATCGCCACAGGAACGTCACTTTTTTTGACGTTCCTGTGGCGATAGGGGCTTCACCTTATCCACAAGGCAGCGTTAAGCCACTTAACATGGCTTAACGTTGCCTTGTGAATAAGGCCCCTTTCACGCTACACTTAGCGTGAAAGGGAGAGCAATGGGTGTTGCTGTGGGCATTCCACCGCAACACCCATTGCTTCTGACGCTGCCTCCTATTCACAAGAGCAGCGTAAATAGGAGGCAGCGCCAGAATTATGACCAGGGAAACCTGGTCTTAACCTGGCGGAGCGAGGAGAAATGTTTAAATTCTCCTTGTTTTTGCTGTTTTCATGTGTGCTGCGTTGTGCAGCACACATGAAAACAGCAAAAGGCCAATGATTGTGTATGTACAGGAAGGTCCCCCTTCCTGCACATACCTAATTATTTTTTGAAAATGCCGTTTTGCAACTTCTGTGTGTGCTGCATTAAGTTGCACACATAGAAGTCACATAACGGCTTTTCAAGATTGTTTATGTGCAGGAAGGGGGACCTTCCTGTACATTCACAATCTTCCCTTGCACGCAGACACCCTTGCACTATGGTGCAAGGGTTCCTGCGTTGGCGCTAAGCTGTTACACTTAGCACCAGTGCAGGGGGAAACGCAAGGCTGCACCATATCCTTGTGAATATGGTGCAGCCTTGCGTTTCTGAAGTGGCGAAGTGAGGCGTTAAGCCATGACGGCTAACGCCTCACTTCGCCACTTCCTTGTGAATATGTCCCTATGTGTAAATAGCTGGTTCCTCTTGCACACGATTCAGAAACACCATTTATCATAGCTAATATAAATATAGAGCTAACCCAAGAGTCTATTTGCTCACTCTCAATTTGCAAGGCAAATAAACCTGTCCATACTTTGAGAAGATGTTACTATTAAATGCACAGGAGAAATGGAGATATTGCACAATTTATGGTAACACTGCCAAAAGAATTTAGTCGATCAAACTTCCACTCTTACCATCGCTATTTTGAGATTTTCCACGTTACAAACCGTTAAGAATCCTATCGTAAACAGACTATTTTATCAGTAGATGGCTTAGCCTGTCAACAGAAAAATGAGGAAAACGCCACAAGAGTTAGAAGTGTTTTTCTGCTGTCACTACCTGGAGAGATTGTTTTCAGCATCAGCCTCTCGGAGCAATCACTTCAAGCAAATAACCTCCTGGAGGTTTCCAAATCACAACTAGTCACCAAGCCCCAACTCTATCAGTATAATATAACTCTGCCGCTCTACAGTGGGATGGACTCCCCCAGGCTCATATAGAAGTAGTCACATTGTTTTGAATTTTATAAAAATGTAATTGAGCGTACCTGTAAAAATATAAAAGATCCGGGAGGAATTTCTGCTCCTTATATTTCTTCCTTCTCTGGTTTCAATCAATCAATCAATCACGGCATTTATAGAGCGCGCTACTCACCCGGGAGGGTCTCAAGGCGCTGGGGGAGGGGGTAAGTTACTGCTCGAACAGCCAGGTCTTGAGCTGCTTCCTGAAGGCGAGATGGTCCTGGGTTCGCCGAAGGTGAGTGGGGAGGGAGTTCCAGGTCTTGGCCGCCAGGTAGGAGAAGGATCTTCCTCCGGCGGTGGTTCTGCGGATGCGTGGTACGGTGGCGAGGGCGTGGCTGGTTGATCGTAGCTGGCGTGTGGGCGTGTAGAAGGACATGCGGTCGTTGAGGTACTTTGGGCCCAGGTCGTGGAGGGCCTTGTGTGCGTGGGTGAGGAGTCTGAACGTGATTCTCTTGCTGACGGGGAGCCAGTGCAGGTCTTTCAGGTGTACGGTGATGTGGCTGTGTCGGGGGATGTCCAGGATGAGTCGTGCGGAGGCGTTCTGGATGCGCTGGAGTCTCTTTTGAAGTTTGGCTGTGGTTCCGGCGTAGAGGGTGTTCCCATAGTCCAGTCGGCTGGTGACGAGTGCCTGGGTGACGGTCTTCCTGGTTTCAGTGGGGATCCATCTGAAGATCTTGCGGAGCATGCGCAGGGTGTTGAAGCATGAAGATGAGACGGCGTTGACTTGTTTGGTCATTGATAGGGAGGAGTCCAGGATGAAGCCCAGGTTGCGTGCGTGGTCCGTTGGCTTGGGTGCGGTGCCCAGGGCCGGGGGCCACCAGGAGTCGTCCCAGGCGGAGGGTGATGAGCCCAGGATGAGGACTTCCGTCTTGTCTGAGTTCAGTTTAAGGCGGCTGTTCCTCATCCAGTCGGCGACGTCTCTCATCCCGTCGTGCAGGTTGGCTCTGGCGGTAGTGGGGTCGTTGGTGAGGGAGAGGATCAGCTGGGTGTCGTCGGCGTAGGAGATGATGTTGAGGTTGTGTCGGCGTGCGATGGCTGCGAGGGGCTCATGTAGACGTTGAAGAGGGTCGGGCTGAGTGAGGATCCTTGTGGAACGCCGCAGATGACTTCGGTGGCTTCGGATCTGAACGGGGAGAGGCGGACTCTCTGGGTTCTTCCGGCGAGGAACGAGATGATCCATTCCAGTGCTTTCTCTCGGATTCCGATGTTGCTGAGGCGCTTCACTAGGGTGCGGTGGCAGACGGTGTCGAACGCCGCGGAGAGGTCCAGGAGGATGAGGGCAGCTGTTTCCCCGTTGTCGGTTAGGGTTCTGATGTCGTCGGTGGCTGCGATAAGGGCGGTCTCGGTGCTGTGGTTGGCCCGAAACCCGGACTGCGAGGGGTCGAGGGATCCATTCGTCTCGAGGAAGGCGGCAAGCTGTCTGTTGACGGTCTTCTCGATGACTTTGGCCGGAAACGGAAGGAGCGAGATGGGGCGGTAGTTCTTGAGGTCGGTGGGGTCCGCCGTTGGTTTCTTCAGGAGGGCGGTAAGCTCGGCGTGCTTCCAGCTCTCCGGGAAGGTGGCGGTGCGGAAGGAGGAGTTGATGATGTCCCGGAGATGGGGTGCGATGGTGGCGTCGGCTTTGTTGAAGACGTGGTGTGGGCAGGGGTCGGTTGGTGATCCGGAGTGGATGGAGTTCATCGTGCGGGTGGTGTCTTCGGTGTTGATCGGGGTCCAGTTGCAGAGGGTGGTGGTGGCGGGCATTGGTTCGGCGGTAGGGTGCGTTGTTTGTGCGTTGAAGCTGTTGTGTATGTCGGTGATCTTGCGGTGGAAGAACGCGGAGAGTGAGTTGCAGAGGTCTTGCGAGGGGGTGATGTCGTTGTTTCCGGCGCTGGGGTTGGAGAACTCTTTGACGATGCTGAAAAGTTCCTTGCTGTCATGGGCGTTGTTGTCCAGTCGTTCTTTGAGTGCCGACTTCTTGGTGGCACGGATCAGCTGGTGGTGTTTGCGGGTGGCGTGCTTGAGGGCGGTCCTGTTGTCTGTGGTCTGGTCGAGTCGCCAGGTTTTCTCGAGAGTGCGGCAGTTCTTCTTGGATTCCTTGAGTTCGTTGGTGAACCAAGGGGTTTTCTTGCTTCCGGGTCTGCTGGGAGGGTTTTTAGTGGTGCGAGGTCGTCGGCGCAGGCGGTCAGCCACTTGGCGAGGTTGCTGGCTGCTTCGTTTGGGTCCGTTGTGTCGGTGGGTGTGTTCTGGCTGAGGGAGGCGGTGAGCTGCTCGGCGGTGATCTTGCTCCAGCTCCGGCGGGGAGCCTGTTGCGGGTGGTGGTGGGTCGCAGTCTTTCTGAAGCTGAAGTGGACGCAGCTGTGGTCGGTCCAGTGGAGTCCGGTGGCGTGGCTGAAGGAGATGTGCTTGCTGGACGAGAAGACGGGGTCAAGCGTGTGGCCGGCGTAGTGGGTGGGCGTGTTCACCAGTTGCTTGAGTCCGAGGTTGGCGAGGTTGTCCAGCAGGGCGGTGGTGTTTCTGTCGTTGTTGTTCTCCAGGTGGAAGTTGAGGTCCCCTAGGAGGATGTAGTCGGCGGAGGGCATGGCGTGCGGGCTGATGAAGTCTGCGATGTCTTCGCTGAATAGTGTGCGTGGTCCCGGGGGTCTGTAGATGAGGGTGCCTCGGAGGGTGGTCTTGGGGTCCGTGTGTATCTGGAAGTGTAGGTGTTCGGCGGCGGTGAAGGTCTCGTCGGAGTTAGTCGAGATGCGGATGGTGTTCTTGTGTACGATGGCGATGCCTCCTCCCGTCTGGTTGACGCGGTCCTTCCGGGTGATCTTGTATCCATCCGGGATGGCTATGGCGATGTCAGGCGCTGAGGAGGCGTTCATCCAGGTTTCGGTGAGGAAGGCGATGTCCGGTGCTGTTGCGTCGAGCAGGTCCCAGAGTTCCACGGCGTGCCTGTGGACGGAGCGGGTGTTCAGCAGGATGCATTTCAGGTGGTTGCTGCTGTTGCTCGACTTGGCGGAGGTGGTGCACGTCAGGGGGCAGGTGAATCGGCAGGTTTGGCAGGTGAAGGGTCCGTGGGTGCGTCTCGGTGAGGCTCGGTAGCAGGCAGGGTTCCGGCCGGCATTGAGTGCGGTGAGTGTGGCGGCGTCGTAGGTCCGTCGAGTGGTGTTGCATCGGTGGGATCCAGGGGTTCTGGCGCTGGGCGCGGTCCAGTCGCGGACGGGCGCAGACGGGCTTGCCTTAGGCGCGCCTTCGGCGCGCCAGCGCGCGCCCGCTGCGCACGTCCGCTGCGCGGCCGTGCAGCGGCTGCCATTTATGGGGAGGTGGGAGGGAGGAGCAGCTGGGAGGCGGGAGGCAGGGGCAGCGAATGGGCAGTCAGGGGGGCGGGGCCGCAGGGGACGCAGCGGCGGGAATGGTTTCAGTTTAACATTTAATCAGATGTATAAAAATATGACTCGAATAAGGATCTGCTAATGCATTTTATTGGACCAATGCACGAAAATGTTTATTTTTGTAGAAGGTAGGATCCAAGGTGGTCACATTATTTGTAATGGTGTGCTGTCAGCCACAGTGCACCTGCCTCTGCGTAAGAAACAGGCCTTAGCAAGCGACAGACAATTTTATTATTCGAAAAGGAACATGGGATGGCGTATAAGGTTGAAAGAGCCACTTTTTTTTGTTTTTCTGTGTTTCAGGGATGCGTGATGCCTGTCAATGTTTGAATTCATCTTGGACTGTACCTCAAGCAACTATTGACGGGGCATATTAGGAAGAACGGCGTTAAAATTATCGCCACTTTAGCGGCAGGAAACTGCCGCTAAAGCGGCGATAATGGGCTTGATAATATGCCCTTGAGAATTCCAATAGAAGCCCAGGATCACAGCAGAACATGGGCTTCTATTGGTATTCTCAAGGGCATATTATCAAGCCCATTATCGCCGCTTTAGCGGCAGTTTCCTGCCGCTAAAGCGGCGATCATTTTAACGCCGTTCTTGCTAATATGCCCCTATATTCGATAACAGGAAGTAAGTACCCGCCATCCAGTCCTCCCAACACAGTGTGGCCCAAACTAAATTACAAGCAAGTCACCAGGGGGCAGATTTACAAGAAGGTGCCGCAGCGCGGCACTACAAGCCCTTTGGCTGCGCCACGCTGCGGCACCTTCAGAGAACAGGAATGCAACATATTTACAATGATATGTCGCATTCCTGTGCTCTCCCCTGTGCTGGCGCACAAACAGCTGCCATGCGCCGGCGAAGGCACCCTTGCACCATGGTGCAAGGATGCCTGCATCATGGGGAGATTGCTTTTGTACAGGAAGGGGCACCACTGCTCGGAATCACTTTTCTTAAGAATGAAAGAAAGATTGGAGTGAAGAGATATATACTGGGTTGGGAATGTCGTCAACCCGTCCCCTAGCCAACAACTGGTCTCATTTTTTGAGAGGCTTTTTCATCACCTCAGAAATATATAGGTTTTTTGGTCTTAGGTTCTTTGAGAGCCAGGGTATGTCCCACAGAGTATTGCTGCCACGGTTTCTTCCATGAAGTGCCACCGCCTCAGGGATTTCCTAGCACACCATTGCACCATTATTCAAAGATGCTTGGTAGTAACTGAGACAGTAAGACCATGCTAAGCATCCCTTCATGCTGGATGCCATAAGTGTTTTCTGGTTTAGTAGAGCCGTGCCCACTAGAGCATACATATATGTGGAGCATGACATTTATCTTAACCACATTCATTCATCCAAGCCATGAGAAGTAGCAAGGGTGCCATGTCGTTAGGTCAGCTAGAATTTGTCACCTCAAGAGTGGCTAGTTCACGCCACTCCATCCACCTATTTGTTTGTGTGAGTTTTTTTCCCAGGTTACTCAATGAGGACATCGCCCAAGTGAATGGGTACTTCCTACAAGTGCTTTCAACATTGTGTGAGGGTGGCGATATTAAGGATTATGATCTTCCCTTTGTCCTCTCCCTCAGCACCTACTTGTAAGTTTCACCATAAGTATTTTGGTTTGAGAGTCCAGATTCCAGAAAGCATATGGTTGTAGAGGCTAGCTGGTCTGCCTTAGAGACTGTTTTCAGTTGACATTCAGCAAAGTCAACTCTTAGGTTTATGTGCTATACCTCAGTTTTGATCTCAGCATTGTTTTCCCAATATCTCACTTGACTTTGGGCAGACTCTTTGTGAGGGAGTTTTTCAAAATCTGATTTCATATGCATTGCTTCAGGTCTTCCAGTGATAAGGTTGTGCTCAGGTCTGGCTGCTTACTATTCGTCAACTTCCCCCTCTGGCAAAAGAAGACACTAATATATAGATATTCCTAGAATAAATAAGATGTGTATCCCAATTCTATTGTATGCAGTTGACGCAGTTTTAATTGCGCGCACGGGAAGCTCACTCCAGAAACTGTTAAATACCTAGGTAGAATTTATGAAAAGTCTGGATCTTCATACAAACAAATCTAAGTCATTGTTTTAATTGCAGGAAAAAAGCAGAAAAATCCTCCGTCCTTTTCAATCTCAAATCGTAAAGTGGTGCAGACAGAGTTATCTTCTTATCTAGGGGTGACTTTTAACTATAGAGCATCCTGGATGAATATGGTGGTGAATCGTGGGCTCATGTTTGAAAAGAGTACAAATGCCATTCGTTCGTTTTAAAAAAAGTTGTGTACAAGAATTCTAGATATTCTAAGAAAGGTTTACGGGGCCAAATCTAGCCCAGTAGCTGAATATGGTGCCAGAGTGTGGGGCCATGTTAATGTAATGGGGATACAAACAATAGAGGTTTGCTTTTGGAAATCAATGATGAGGCTACCTATTAGTTGTTCCAACTTTAAATTACATCAAGATCTAAATATCCCCTATATAACTGATCAAATAAACGTAGCACCTATTATCCTTTGGCATTCAATATGGCGTAGAGATACTGTGTCCCTTACCCAACAAATTATAATGGATTGCTTATCCCTAGAATACACACAGAATATCCAGTGGTTAAAGTATGTAAAAAACACTCTACATACTCTAGATCAAGGGAGCTTATTTGAATTACCAGGACAATGTATTTCTGTCTTGAAAAAAGTTTTAAAACCCTATTTTTTATCTATTGCTAATGATGTGAGAATGAATACACAGTATGGTAAATTGACTATCAGGGAATACCTTGAGGGCCCACTGTAGGGTGAGGGGATATCTTCCTATTTTGAACTTGTAATAATTCCTCGGCACAGATTTATTCTGTTAAGGTTTCGCCTTAATTACATTCCATGTATGCTGGGCCACCCTGCTGGTATCTATTCTACTAATGATCTCACTTGTTGCCCATGTGATGATTTCTCGCATCAAACTGATTTGCACATTTTTTTCTTTTTGCAAATTTTATTGTAATCATCGGAAAAGATTTTTAATCCCACTTTTACGTAAGCACAACCTTAGACAATGTCGACCGGCCTTAGACTTTTTACGTATGTTGCCTGACCCTCTAACCTGTTATAGTGTTTCCTCCTCTTTATGTCTGTCTTTGAGAACTAGGAAATTGCGCATTTGTTGATAAGAATTGGCTGTTTTTAAATTGTTTTCTTAAAGTTTTTATCTGTGATGCATATATGAACTTTTATGATTAATTTTGTATTAATCGAATAAAGTAATTTGACTGACTGATACTAATATATTGGAACTAGACCTGTGCTTGTGTTACTGTGTGTTATACCTGGTATCCTTGGCGTGGTTTCCTCAGACTTTTTGCCTCCAGACCTCCTGTTTTGCTGACTTTATCTTTGCTGGCTTTAGGATTCTGGGTACTTTAAAACTACTAACAGTGCTAAAGTGCATATGCTCTGTACCCTAAACATGGTAACATTGGCTTATCCACTATTGACATATTTAATTTACTTATACTTCCCTAATAAAGTGCAATATATTTTTGTACTCGACCCCTAACACCACCAAATCACACCTTTGCTGGGACCAAGGGCATTCTTACGGGAAGGAGAGCTGCTGTGCTGTAAGAGGGAATGCCACTTTGTAACTTTCTATGCTGTGTTGGCCTGCTACCTGCTGCTTCTTGCCTGGGAGTGAGAGTCTCTACATCCTTGAACCCAAGATTTTCCATGAGCTTGCTGGCTTGCCTCCTGTTTCCTGAAGTCTCAGTGACACAAAAGACTTCTTGGAACTCTGCTGGTGCTGCTGGACTCTGCCATCTGTGAGTCATACCCTTGCCTGAGGTGCTCTGGGCCTCATAAGTGAGCTCTGCAGCTGTTTTTCTGCAAAAAAACAGCCCGTCGACCCAACTGTGTGAGAAAACTGACACAGCACTCCAGGATGCCGACTCAGTCCCAAATCGACGACGACGTGGGTCCTGACTGTGAGGCTCGACGCCGACGTAGAGCTCATACTTCGACACCATATGTAAGGGTAATCTCTGACGCAGTGACCCAACTGCAGGGAAATTTCCGACTCATCATGTGCTCGATACCGACGCTTTGTTTCATACAAGATACTTTTTTAGTGGGCCCTGTGTGGATTCTGTAGCCGGCTTGCCCTCCATCTCGGTCGTTCTGAACTTTGGATTTGTACTGGTCCCTTGCGACCTCAATAAACCTTTTGACCACTAGTGACTTCTAAGCACTGTTTTCAACTTTAATCTTTAAAAATTCATATCTTGAGTTCCACTTATCGAGTTTTTGTCATTTTGGGTTTTGTTTTACTCAGATAACTATTCTCTATTTTTCTAAACTGGTGTAGTGTTTTTTGTGGTATTTTCACTGTATTACTGTAATTAATATGTTGCACAAATACTTTACACATTGGCTCTTAAGTTAAGCCTGGCTGCTCTGTGGTAAGCTACCAGAGGGTGAGCACAGGATAATTTAGGTTATGTATTTGACTTACCCTGACTAATACTGTGGCTCCTGCTTGGACAGGGTGTATGCTCTGCCAACAAGATACCTCAATTTCTAACATTGGTGATCAGCATTGAGGATAGGACTTGTGTTTGTGCAGTACCTACCAGTAATTTAGTGTTCACTACTATCCATATCTAGACCAATTCGAATCAATCATCTCTGATCCCCATTGACATTTGTTTCCTGCTCTCTTCAATTGGCATTTTTAATGTTTCAATTCTCCCAGATTGGCCTTTTTGATTTTTATTCTAAAACATGTCTCTGATTGGAGGTCCCATAACTGCACCTGCAAGCATGTACTTTGAGTTGTCCAAGTTGGAGAAGCACACAGTAGAGCAACTCAAAGATTTTGCAAGGAATTTGAGGTTTCTACCAAAGGCTTCACCAAGAAGGTGGAGCTGCAAAAGGAGCTGAGGGACTGTATAGAAGCTAGGGATGCAGTACATGAGATCCTCGAAGGAGGATGATAAGGAGACAGTGGATGATGATGATGAGGACCAGGATTCAGTGGAGAATCTGGGACTACCTGTGGGCCATGAGGCTGCTACCTTACAAGGAGCAGTGGTGCCTCGTGGACCAGGAAGCAGCGTCTCCTCTAAAGGATGGACCCCAGAGGAGATGGTAGACAGGAGGGAAGAGAAGAAATTAAAATTGGAGCTGGCTAACCACAAATTGGAGAAGGCCTTAGAGGAAAAGAAACAGGCCTTGGAGGAGAAAAAAGTAGCCATAGAGGAAAAGAAGATGATGTTGTCTCAGAAGGTGAGACTGAGAGAGCTGGACATCAAGGTCAGACAGGTGTATTCCAGCAGTGATGGTGGCAGCAATTATTCCATGCCCTCTGACAGGAGGATCCAGATAACAAAGGGTCTGGTGTCTGATTTTGTGGTGGGAGATGAAATAAACAGATGGTTTGAGACCTATGAAATTGCACTCCAAATGCACAAGGCTCTTGAAGCAGATTGCGTGGCAAGTCTTTGGAAACATATCCCTAGTGAGGGGAGGGACACTCAACTGGCCCCAGAAGGGAGTGATAGGATGAGGTATCCCCACATGAAGGAGGTCCTAATAAGAAGGTTTGGTCTGACCCCAGAGAAATAAAGACAGAAATTTAGGGATAGTCAGAAAATTTCCTAACAGACCAGGGTGGATTGTGTGAATTCCTTTTGTAAGGCACTGGATGGTTGGGTGAAGGGAAGTCAGGTAAAAGATTATCAAGGGCTGTATAATTTGTTTGCAATAGAGCATTTGTTCAGTCTGTGCTTTCCAGATCTGCGCCAACAGCTTGCTGATAGTAAGCTCACTGACCCCAGAGAGCTTGCTAAGGAGGCGGACAGCTGGGTCAGCACCAGGGTCCACAGGAAGGTATCTGGTGGATCACAGTCTCCAACAGAAGAAGGAGGGGGGACAACAAGGAGTTCTCTAAAGTGCTCCAGAATAGTTCTGTGGGTAAGGGTTCCCAGCCCCCTGCTGAAAAGAAGATATGGTTCCCTGCCAATGGTAAGCCTGCAGAGAAGGCTCCCATGAAGTCCTATGAGTGCCAGCAGGAAAGGCACTACAAAGAGGATACCAAGTGGGCACAGCCCCCGCTGGTGGGCAGTCATTTGGGTTGGCTAGTGTAGCGCTTGTGGAGGAGATGTCCCTACTTAGTGCTGGGAAGAGTGTACTGTTGACCCTAGTGTCCTTGGGTGATGGAGAGATGGTACAGAAAACCCACGTTTGAAAATTTTAGGAAGTATAGTCAACAGGTATCCATCAATGGGCAGAGAGTGGAGGCTCTGAGAGACACAGGAGCCAGTATGACCACTGTAATGTGTCATCTGGTGTCTTCCGAGCAAGTAGTCCCTAGCACGTTCCACCAAGTTGTTGCTGCCTGTTCATTTTCACTGCAAGGTGAGGGCTTGCATCAAGGAGGAGGTATCCAACATGCTGGTGTTAGTGGTTATTGAGCCGTCAAACAGCCCATGGCCCTAGGTAGCCGCATGGACAGGGTGCAGTGAATTTAAAAAGTAGGAAATGTACTTTTAAGCTTTACATGTCCTGGTAGTAAAAAAATCTTAAATTAGTTTTTCACTACTGCAAGCCTATTTCGCCCATTGGTTAATATTGGGATTGCCTTAAACACCTTTAAACTGTAATTTCCAACTGGGAGCAGATTGAAATTTAGAGTCTGGTGTCTCTGGACTCAGAATTTAAAATCACAACTTACGTGAAGTCGGATTTTAAGCTTTAAGTCTGAAAATGCCACTTTCAGAAAGTTGGCATTTTCTTACTTTAACCAATTTGTGCCTCTGCTTGTGTCCGAATACACGCCTGGGTGACAGCTGGGCTCGTCTCCAATGCACTGATCCAACTGTGAGGAAAATTCCAATGGATCGTGTGCTCGGCATCTATGCTTTGCTCCAAACAAAATACTTTTTCAGCGCGCCCTGCATAGGTTCTGTAGCCAGCCTGCCCTCCATAGCGGTCAACCTGAACTTTGGACTTTTACCAGTCCCTCACGACCTCAAGTAACCTTTTGACTGCTAGCAACTTCTAAACCCTGTTTAACCTTTAATCTTTGAAAATTCATATCTTGAGTTCTACTTATTGGATTTTTGTCATTTTGATCTTGTTTTACTCAAATACATTTTCTCTATTTTCCTAAAGTGATGTGGAGTATATTGTGGTGTTTTCACTGTGTTACTTTAATTAATGTGCTGTACAAATACTTTATACATTGACTCTTAAGTTAAGCCTGACTGCTCTTTGTCAAGCTACCAGAGGGTGAGCACAGGTTATTTTAGGGTGTGTATCTGACTTTCCCTGACTAGGATTGTGGCTCCTGCTTGGACAGGGTGCATTCTCTGTCAACTAGAATGATCAACTTCTAACATTGTGTATAAGGTGACCATATGTTGTCAGGTCTATGTGACTCCTCTGCTCCTCATGCAAGATCGAAGAAGGCACAAATAGTGATTCATGGGCACTGGGGTACATCCCCCCCTCCTGCTTGCCATCACAAGGGCCCAGCCTGCCAAAGGGACTACTCCAGGTATTCATCTGTGTGGAGGTGCCTGTTTTTGCTCCTTTTTTTGATGCGTTCACATAATGAGGTCCTGTTATAGATCTTGGCAGGACTCTCATCGTGCCTCCGTGGTGGGGTTTACAAGTACTCCATCGAGCTGACGGATTCCAGCCCACCTTATTTAGATGTGGGCTCGTTTATCCGCCGTCCGTGTTGACAGACTGTTTTCCATCACGTGCACGGCTCACTGCTGTAGACGGGGCGGACTACTCTGCTGGCTAATATTACTCCGTCGATTGTCAGTGTGGTGGGATTGCGTCAAGTCTATTTAGATTTCACAGTTGTGCTGGCATTGTCCTAGTGGTGGATTGCCGACAGAGGGATTCCGTCATGCAGCACGTTCAATATTGCACTATTCCTGTGGCTTTTTGATGGATGCTGGCATCACACACTTGATGTGTTTTGGCTAATTGTACGCACCTGCATAACACACTATAAAACACATTCCTTTTCAGACCAGATCCTTTGACATTCCACTGCAGCATAACATTGTTCCTGAGCACATTTTCAGTCAAGTCAGGTTGTTTTTTCTTGCTTTCTCTGTTTCTTGCTTATTTGTTTATTTTTTTATTATCTTGTGGGTTATTACAATCATTTAAGTTTATCATTTCATAATGGTAGGGATAACAAATCCAATTTTTACTGAGGGAGAATTGTCAGTCAAGGTGGATGAAATTATCAGAGTAGAGCAACAATTGTTTGGAGCCCAAGTCCAAAATACAACTATAGCTCTGAAAAGGCAAATGTGGGTCAGAATAGCTGACATAGTGAATGCTGTAGCAAACAACCCGGGCACACAGGAGGAAATAAGGAAGAGGTGGAATGACCTGTGGGGGAGCGTGTGTTCCCTGGCTTCCAAGAGTCACCTGGAGCCCCTGAGGACAGGTGGTGGTTCTCCCAGCCCCCCCTTACTACTTTTCTCCTGGGAGGAGATGGTCTTGTAGATCCTACATCCTGAAGGCCTGACAGGAATTCATGGTGGAGAGGAGACTGATAAGTTATACTTTTGAATGTGTCACTAAACATAAATGTCCTTTTTGCTTGCTTTTAATTTAGCTGATCTGTATTGCACCTTTTTTAAACACATGAACCCATATTTAAATTTATTTATTTCATTTTTGGGGGGTATTTTGTAGCAATATTGTTGTTACTCTCGTTTTACTAATTGTTATCATTTGTTGTCACTATGTGTGTTTTCCTTCATGTCACATTTTTTGTTTTTGCCTTGTTTCTCTATTTGTTAGAATCTACTTTGTTGTACCTAAGATTAAAGGTTTCAATCACCATTTAATATCCCATGAAGTTATGGTGCATGTAAGTGTTTTTTCATCTAATAACATATTTCATATATGTGATTCATATTGTAAATGTCTGTTCATTTTCACTGCATATATTTTACTAGATATGTTCAACTTGCAATTTTGCAAGTGTTGTTAATGTGTAATTGAAAAGACTACAACAACCATGATGCCTTGTTTTTGTTTTGTGAAAATATTACAATGTTATTATTGCCTCTCTCTCTTTTCTTACATATTTTCATGTATGTTGAAGTGCTTTGTATTTATTAATCTCTATTTTCTGCTTTGTTTTACAGTGGCAGATTTTGTATAATATTGTATTTTGTCACTTATTTGTTATTTTATTGAATTGATGTGATTTATTTTACAAATCAAAGTAGGCTGTCTAAAAAGATTACATTTATGTTTTATATAAGTTGTTTTGATTATAAATGCACTTTGGAATGTTTATATGATAACTAATGCTATTTATCCTTCAAAATTGTTTAATATTCAGATTTTTAACCTGTGAGGCCTTGAAATGGTTTGTTTTGCATTTTACCTCTTGACTGTGTTGTGTTGAATGTTTGTTAAATTTTATTTATACATTCAAATTTCTTTTCCCCGTTGAGTACATCATTTTTCCTGCTCTTTAGAAGTAGTTTTGGGTGCAATTTAAACTCTTTTTGTAATTTATTACAATACTACTGAAAGGTATATTCATTATATTAATTCACCTTTTCCTTTTAGATTGCTTCATTGTTTGCTTCTAAATCATTTGCTGTATAATCCAGATTTTTTAAATCTTTGTAATTGTTATTTATAATAGTTCAAACTCCCAGACTCCATGGACAACTATCTGCAACTGCTACTGAGGATACCTCCACTCTAGACTAGGAACAAGCCTTTAGTGAGGAATCCACTCCTGTCGGTCTGGATGATGAGGAGCAGGCTGATCCATCTGGTCTGCCTAGGCAGACAGCTTCTGCGAGTCTCACTCGACCCACACCTACACCTCCCACCCCACCTGTTACCACAACTCAGCCTCTGGATACCTCCAATTCCTGTGTGGTGTGCTACAAGAAGTTAATTCTCCAATGATGAGACACATCAACAGCTTCATACAGTTAAAAAAAAATGTGGATTTTGCATATGAAAAAGGGAGATTTGTGTGCTTTGGGTGGCCTTCACATGTGGTTAGAGCAATTTAACCAGCAAATGCTGCCTTGGTGGCAACAATCAGCAGAAAACAAGTGTAATGCAATCTTAACAAATACAATTCAATTACTGTGCAAATTGTCTTTGTATAAGATATGTACATCGAAAGTGTGTTTGTCTTTTGCAGGCTCAACCCATGTTCCCTTTGTACTTAGCAAAATCAGCATTTATACAGCAAATGTCACAACTTTAAAACGTCCAAATGAAGATGACCTTGTGAAGGAACCTAAAACAGATTAAAACAAAAATAATAAATTTATATGAAATGAAAAAATTGACACATGATTGTAAAATTTTGAGGAATAATTACCTAGCAACAATCATAGCTAAACAATGTAAATAAACACAGTAATCAATGTGTCAAAACTTAGATCAACACACATCTTTGTCCTGGACTTACCTCGCCATTTCAGAAACATGTCTAGCATAGACATTTAAACTCATAAGTTTAAAAGTTGGTGTAAATGTAATGTAATAATATGTGTATATATACTTACACTCGTGAACAGGTTGTCAATAACATCTTGACATAAGTTGTTGCAGGGATTCTGCCCAAGAACAGAACTATGCGCAGGATTATAGGACCTTGATGTATAGGGACTGAGTCATCCTACCACCTTAGTACCCATGAGCCCAGGACCGACTAGCTATAGTGTCTCACTTGCTCTCCTACTCAAGCACAGAAAAACAAGTGATTATACACCCCAGAACACAACACTCCCAGATCTCTCAGAAATCGGGGTAACAAGACACACCCTTTCGCTTACATTCTTGTACTTGTCCACAATAAGATCTAACAGAGACATGAAACCGTTTAAAATATTTATTTTAATTAACGTGCCTTAAGATGCAGTATACGTGCCACAACAAGCAGAAAAATGCATAGTACAAATACAGTCAGATTAGCATCTAGTCCATATATCATGAAGGGAGATGTCAACTTGAAAAAACAATAGAGAAAAGATTAGAGAGCCTAACCTCCCTCCCATTGCCAAGAAGCAGTATTATTATATATTAGAAGATCTATGGGCTTTGTCAGCAGACCCCATACCTTAGCCTATAGAGAGTAGATCTACATCATAGGTGCTGCCTCGCTCCTTTTCCTGGAAAGGCCCCTCTCCAAGTGCGTGCTACCTATTTGTGTATTCCAATAAGACCAAAGTACGTTGTCCCAAACAACAGCTGCATCAGTATATTTTGTCTAGGTTCTAAGGCCTGGCCAGAACAAAATAACAAGGGGCATTGTTGTTCGACCTTGCTCACAATGTTCTGACTAAATTCCAGGAACCTGCCTAGAGTGAACACAGCGATGAGTTCTCATGTGAAAACAGCCACAGAAAGTGTTACAAAAACAAAGTTGTATAGTAACAAGAAGTCATACCAGGATGCGATGAAGCGCTACCACAAGGCCATACAGTTGGCACGAGCGGCTTACTTCACTAATAAGATCAAGTCCAGTATGAACCCTGCTAAAAGCATTTTCAAAATACTTAACGACCTCAAAAACAGGAAAGACCCCTCTATCCCGGTGATCACGTCTGGGCAGCAATGCGAGGACTTGGCCACCTTCTTTGTTAAGAAGATGGAAGTCATTTACAAATCCTTCCCTATACCACCTATCGATCCCGCTGCTTCGCATGCTTCCCTCCCCACTTTCACTTTGGCAGCTATCCCCCCTATTTCCCAGGACGAGTTTCTCACGCTGAGTAGGAAGGTCAAATCGGGTTCCCCTATGGATCCTCTGAGGCCCACCCAATTTATGGACTCCCTACCTGCACTACTTACAACTTTGTGCCAGGTAATCAATTCCTCCTTCGCCACTGCTGTGGTGCCTCGGCTATGGAAGCAAGCTAGGGTGGTCCCCTTGCTGAAAAAACCCTCACTGGACCCGACTAAACCGGAAAATTTCCGTCCCATTTCTTTATTGCCTTGGGCTGCTAAAGTGGCTGAGGCCCACACCAATAACATCCTTTCGAGCTTTCTGAACAACACCGGCATCTTGGATCGCTCCCAGAATGGCTTCCGCCCTGGCCACAGCACCGAGACGGCGCTCTTAGCGGTGAGTGAACATCTGCGGACCATCCTGGATGAGGGACATACCGCGGCCCTGATATTGCTCGATCTAAGCGCCGCTTTTGATACGGTCTCTCACCGGATCCTCCTACACCGCCTAGAGGAGGTTGGGGTGGTAGGTCTGGCCTTGGATTGGTTTCGATCTTTTCTGTCTGACAGAACATTCCAGGTCATGGCCTCACCCTTTCTCTCTCACACCCGTTCCATCAAGCAGGCGGTCCCCCAGGGCTCGGCATTGAGCCCCGTTTTGTTCAACCTGTACGTTCAACCCCTGGCTGCGGTGGCGAGAGACCATGGCTTGACCATGGTCTCGTATGCTGATGATACGCAGCTGGTGGTGGCCCTCTCCGATGATCCTACGCAGGGTGCCTCCAAATTCCAGAGTGGACTAGCGGCAGTCGCGCAGTGGATGACCACCAACTGCCTTCAACTTAATGCTAATGAGTCAGAAGTGTTATTGGTGGGGAGAGATAAGGGGCTCTGGAGCACGCAATGGTGGCCGGCAACCTTGGGCAGTGCCCCCACCCCTAAGTTGGTGGTAAAAAATCTTGGGGTCTGGCTCGACTCCACTCTTGGGTTTCAGGAGCACACTAAGAAGGTTGCAGGCACCTGCTTTGGCCCACTCCGGGGCCTGAGGCCCATGTTGGGGTTCTTCGATCCACCCACCCGCCAACTGATAGTCCAGGTGACTATTTTGTCCAGACTGGACTACTCCAACTCACTCATGTTAGGCGCTAATAAGGCAGAAGTGACTCGTCTTCAGCGAGTCCAGAATGCAGCCGCCCGAGTCTTGTTGAGGCTCCCTAGAACCTGTTCCGTGACGGGTGCAATACGCCGTCTACATTAGTTACCTATTTCCAAAAGGATTGAATTCAAAGCGCTATGCCTGACTTTCAAAATACTAAAGCTTTCATCCCCTGAGATTCTGTCTAATCTGTTGGTTCCTTATGTACCCACCCGCCAGCTACGCTCTGCTGAGCAATATTTGGCTATGGTCCCTCGGGTGAAGCGCCTTAGAGCTGGGGGCCGGTCTTTCCGGTTTCTAGCCTCGAAACTGTGGAATACCCTCCCTATTCAGATTCGCTGTCTGGATTGCTTGCTAACCTTTTGGAAGGCCATCAAAACCTACCTGTTCCCCTTGGTCTAGCCTCTAGTTTTCTACTGACACTGCTACCAGCGCCGGGACGCCTCTTCACTGAGGCAGCTGCGTGCTATATAAGTATAATTAACATAACCTAACATAACATGCGCAAAGCAGTGGACAAGCTGCAGCGTGCTCATGCTAACATTAGAGAAAACGACAATGTCCCCATGGGCCATGTGGCACTCTCCATTTGGTCAGGCTGGTAGCTCCGGGCTAAACAGAAGGCAGAGGTAAGCAGAGTCAAAGTGTCTCATGGCAGGCCAAAGAGGCTGTTAAAGTCCAATGAGCATAAGGTTTTGGCATCGGAAAACTGAAAGAAATAAAAAAAAAAAAACGCAACCAATGGGGTATCCAAAAACGATATCCACTCACAGCGCATCGTCAGAGACAAAAATGTTGCGGGAAAAGTGGAATGCCATAAACTCCAGTAGGTTGTCTGAACCTTCCATAGTAAAAAGGTATGCCATACAAATAAGTAAGTGGAACGAACACACACGCTCCTCATATCTAGAGGCCTTTAGGAGCATATCTGGGCAACCTGCATTAACTTCAATGAAAATTTGATCCAAGAGGCGCTGTGCACGAGCACAAGTACTCAAGTTTGCCATTGGTCCAAGTATAGGATCGAACAACAGGCACCTACCCATGGAACAGTCCTGGTTATGGGATTCAACTGACCCATTAACAGTTCATAATCCAGGGCAGCGTGTGATGTATTGGAGAGGCAGACATCCAGGGCCCATTGAAAGTGGCACCAGAGCCAATGGAACACAGGTTGCATGCAGGTAAAGTAGGCATAGCGGAAGGTCAGCCAATAGTCAATGTTAAGAGCCTGTAATGGCACTGAACCAAAAAGCTGGCATATCCGATCACGGTACAGCTGCAACTGGACCGAGTTTGGCAGCTCCACAGATTGAGCAGCCATTACAGAGCAGCAGCAGAAGAACAAGAATGCCACAAACCAGCAGGACAGGTAGGGGAAACCCTCTGAAAGTGCTAGAAAAAATGGAATGGATGAAAGTTGGTATCACTCCAAAAATAGTCTGAAAGGAGGCCGGATCCCACAAGTTTAAAAAAGTGGGCAAGCCCCTCTGTATCAGATGCATTAAATATTTGATGAATCAATTCTCCAAAATGTAGTGGGAGATTCGTGTTTAGTAGTGACTGAATCTCACTTGCGGTTCTCGCCACATGCAATTTTAAGGTCTCACAAGCTGAAGTGAGAGCCACTTCTTGAGTCTGCTTAGCTTATTGAAATCTGTTTTCAAAGTTGGAATGGAAGGCCACAGCGAATTATCCACAACCCCATGCGGGGGTGGAAAGAGGACATTGCTGCAACATGTAACATGCTGTGAAACTTTTACTATATACGGGATGCTTGCCCGTAAGCCGCAGCAATTGTGGTTATTCAGGATACGATAACTGCAGTTAGAAAGCAAAGTAAGCACGGGAATAATAGCTGGGACTGGGGTCCCCTTTAAAAAGCAAGCCAAATTGGGCTCCGACATGTTGCAGGCACCATGAAGTTTTACTTGTTTGCAGACTAGGGAGTGTCCTACTGTAGAATCACAATCATCCCCTGTAAGGAAAACCTCCTTATCTGCTCGTTGACACCAAAATGCGAAAGGCAATGACCATAATTCATGAATATAACTACTCCAGAGGGGCTCATATCTACCAACAGGATAGTGTTTCATGCAGGCCTTGAACTGAAAGAGTGAGAAAGGCAATGAAATAACCCCATGTATTAACCACACAGCTGAATCAGTCTGTGCCACGGAAAATGGTAACTGTTCTAATTTTTCAATGTGTAACATTGTATATGTTGCGCCTTTCATTGCGATCAATTACTGTTTAAGTGTCAAATTAAATGGTAAAAACAGTGCAGAAGCATTCAGGTAATCCCATGGTACTTTCCCACTTTTTAGCGTTTGCAAGGTCCAACCAAATTGCATTACAGAACGTAACTGATTTTGACCATGATATAAAACAGACACTTCATTTTGGACAATGTCAATGATGGAGGACACAATATTTTATCCAAAGTATATATACGAGAAGACAGTGTATTAATGCTGCTATCAACTACTGCCAGAACCTTTTCTAAATTATCTTGGTCAATTTGGCGCAGGCGCACTGCAGCTTCCATCTGCTATAGCTTCCAAAATTCATTATATGCAGCATAAACAAAACGTTTTGCTTGAGGGGACTTTGGACATAAAAGAAAATCAGCAAGATCTATGTCACCTGTCAAAAGGGAAAGATGTTGTTTCACAGATGACAATGTGGAATGTTCCAGCCATTGTTGACATAATTTACCTACAGAATATGTGGTAACCGTATGTGAATGTTGAAAATAAGGATCAGGTCTACTCTGTGTAAACCCTTTCGTGATATTAAAAAACCTAATTGGCATGCATTTGAGCCTGTTGGCCACAACAACCATCCTGACCAATATTGGAAGAATTTAGTAGACCATTCTGAAACATGACAGTCAAAACCTCAATCTTGTAGTTTGTATGTGTATGCCATGAGTCATAAGCAGCTAATAAAGGAATGGAAGAACCATTTAAATTTTTAGCTGTGGCCAAACCAAAACAAGTAGTTTGCTGTACCGTCTGATTTAAAAATATGAGCTGAGATGGTATCAAGCATGTGCAATGCAATGACTCAATGCCCTGCACTTGCCAATCTTTGGTACCCCAAATAGATTTTAAATCAATTGCATTCTTCCAGTAATCATAACCCTTCATGGACAACTCAGTTATGAAGGATGAGGAATAGACCAATTTAGTATGGGTCAGCATAAATTTGGTGCGGGCAGGCATCTTCAATTTATAAAAATAAGAATCAAGGTCTGAGAGATTGTAATCAGTAAAGTACATGAATTTACTCCTTTGGGTTTTAGAGCTGCCCTGTACCTGGGTCGGACAATGTTCACACTGGGTATAATTAAAAAATGGTCTCTGAGTATTGGTTTTGTGAAACAAATTATGGCCATAATGTTGGTAACAGATTAAATCTGCATAGTTTGTGGAATTTAAATACAAATCTTCAGTGTCAAAAGTAGTATAATATTTGAAATCAGAAAATAATGAATGAACAGCGTTAACATCCCAGTCATCGGAGTGGATCCCAGGTAAGACCACATCTCCTTAAGAAACGCGGAATACGTATGGAATTTGTAAAGTCTCGGTCGGACCATGGATATGGAATGCTACTTTATCCCACACGATACCATCAAGAATTGTTTACTAAAGTTTGATCTCTCTTCATCTTATGGGACAAAGTATGACGTGACAGAACTCCATCCACCAAGTGTACCGCAGAGCGTTCAGGTAAGTAATGCCCATTTACCAACAGGAAAAACACAGTAACGAACCCAATCCACATGAAAAGGAACAGCATCGTGAGCACCAGCCAGATGTATGTCCATGGTGGGACAAGGTAAGTTCTTTTAAATCAGGAGATGAAAACACAAACACGTGTTGGGGGCTCTGCCTCAGAGGAAGACGAAGAAGATGAATCAGAAGAAAAGTTATCTCTGTTCATATAGTAACTGCTGGAACCTAGACGAAATAATGGGTGTTGCTCCTCATTGGAAGATAAATGTATTGCATTGTCAGGAATGTCAACTATAATTTCAACAGGTGAAGCGTCATATTCACTTGCCTCAGTGGTGGAAGTCGATGGTAAAACAGGTAACAAATCAATTGAAGTCTCCATCTCCCCTTCCTGTTGTAGTGGAGTTGTCGGGAGACAGAAATCATTGGACGAAGTGAAACATCCCGTTGGGGAATGGTCGTAGGCATACTATTGAGTATCGGCCATATGGTGTAACTTGCCATGTTCGATGGACATAAATCAATTTTCCTTGTGGCCAGGCAGCAGAGGTAAGATCACAGTACGAGTACCCGTTAATCCAAGGACTGGGACTGGGGCATGGTATGAAGGACCAAATTCTTTCTTGTTCTCCACCTTCTCTCGGACCAGATCTCCAACTTTAGGAAGCCAGCCAGTAACAGGAATCAGCACAGCAGCTTCTGTGGATGAGGGCAAATGATCTCTTGCCAGTGTGTCACAAGTCTTTTGTAGATCCTGTAACATAGTACAATGGTTATCTATGTCAAACGTTGCGGCAGCTGCCACAACTTCTAGACCATCAAGGTCTGGCACAAACATTTTATTGCCAAAGAGCAATTCGTATTGTATCCGCCCACCCAGAGATCTTCTTAAGATTATTTAATGCATGTTGAACTCCATATAGAAGAGTCAACCAGCCTCGACCAGTACCTAACACCCTCGCTTTTAAAGATTGCTTTAAGTCACGGTTCATCCGCTTTACAACAGAATTGCCCTCAGGCCCATATGGAGACGAGAATTGCATTTGCAGCATTAGAGACTTTATCGCATCACGGTAAGCCTTAGAGGCAAAAGCCGGACCTTGATCTGAATGGAAGGTGCCACAGGCAGAGGTCCCCACAAAGACACACAAATCTTGTATAACAGTTAGAGCGTCAGCACTGCGTTGCGGCCAAACCCAAAGGAATCTAGTGCAAGAATCCCCTGAACCAAGATATATTTAAAAGCATTGTCTAAAGTCAAAGTACCACAATGATCAAGATAAATAGAGCCAAATGGCTGATTAAAAATGTAAAGTTGAGTATGTGGTGGGCGAGAAACCATTGAAGATTTAACTTGTTGACAAATGTCACAAGAAAGCACATATTTACACACTTGCTGATATAACCCACACCACCAAAAACGTTGCTGTAAAAGCGAAATTGTCGTAGTTATGCCAGCATGGGCAGAAGCCACGCCTTCATGTGCGGCAATCATTAAAGAAAGCCTGCGGTCCTCGTTTGGAATCAGTCAATCCTCAATGGACGGTATAGTTGCAAATGGAATATGATCAGATGTCAAGTGATATGTATAACGTGAAGGGAACCCCTGGGGAAACTCCGTTCCCTCCTTCGTCGCAGCGATAGCTGCCAGAATATCATCATCAATTTTTGTCATAGACCTAGTGACTGCTGCTACCGGACAAGTGGCTACTGCAGATTTGGCTGCCTCAACAGCCAATGAATTACCAACAGCGTGTGCTCCCACACGCTGATGCCTTAATGTACGAATAACGTGTGAGCGGCAAACGTACCTTAAGAGCGGCAACTCGGACCCAAAGCGTTTTATGCTTTATTACGCTACCTTTAGAATCACGGAAATCATTTTGTGTCCAGAAGAAAAAATTATCATTGAAGGATTGTATACAGTAAAAAGAATCGCACACTACTAGGGTAAGAACATCAGGATCAGCAAACTCAAGAGCCAAAACCAAAGCACGCAACTCAGCCAATTGTGCTGTGCAATCCCCAAGGGATAGTGTATGCACCAAAGAAGATTTGAAATCACCATCTACTATTGTGCCTGCCACAATTGCGCAGGTTGCTGAATAAGCATGTTTAGAGCCAATGGCCTGCTGTGTAGACCCATCAGTGTAAATAATGCATTTGTACTGATCAAGAGGGAGGATGAACATGTTCATATTGTAAAAACTCCTGTGTCTGCAAAGAAGGGTCACAGAGAAAGTTGACATCAGCCGACATCAAAGAACTAGCCCATTGTATCCAACAGGGATGTAAAGCTTTAGAATTTGGAACACTCGCCTTTGTCACAGCTTCTAAAGTAGGCACTGGCGAGACCACGAAAATGCGTTTTCCCTGAGCCAGACGGCGTTCTTTAAGGATTGCCATCTGTACAGTGGTCAAAACTATTTTGGTAGAAGAAAAACGGATCTCTACTGATGTATACAAATGTGATTTATAAGCAATGGGGACCGTGTCCCCTTCATTGAAAGTCATGTAAGTAAAACCTAACGCTCATGGTACAATTCTTATAACCAAATTTGTGGTATTGTCTTGTGTGAACAAGAACTGGGTCGCAAGCAGATCAGACTGCAAAGTCCGAAGAATTGCGGTATGTTCCGGAAGCCAACTGGAAGAAGAAAATGAGGGTTGTATCAATGAGTAAAGCGGTTTGATATGCTGGGCAAAATCAGGAATGTAAGTCCTCCCGAAATCTAAAAAAACCCAGCAAAGATTGCAATTTTTTCAGGGTAGATGGAGGCTGCAATTGAGCACACTTCTCTAGAAAGTGGGGGGGCCAATCCCCTAACTTCGTTATTAAGCTCATAACCAAGGAAAAGAACTGCCAAAAAGGCAATAGGAGACATGGCAAAATTAAATTTGTAGCCTAACTTCGTGAAATGCGTGACAATCCGATCAACGCGCATCAGATGAGGATTTATCTCATTGTCAGTCAAATAAATGTCATCAACGTATGAAAAGGCATCAGGGTCAATCTCATGTAAAATTGAAACTATGCGTGCCCCAAACACACCAGGGCTATTCTTATACCCCATAGTCAACCGCGCATATTGTCTCTGATTGCATAGGGCACTGAATGTGGTCAAATCACGGCTTTCAGTAGCCAAAGAATGGCTAAAGAAGCCGTTGGAAAAATCCAAAGTGGTTTTATATTTTTTGCAAACAATGTTATTCACTAACACAGAGCTGTGAGTACTCTGAACCACAAGGGTACGGAATGGCTGTTCAAATGACGGTAGTCAAAAACTATACGATATGAAACGTACAGTTTCAATATCAGAAAAAGAGGATTATTCATTGAAGAAACACAGGGTTCAATGACACACTGATATTCCAACTGAGTCGAAATGTCACTTACGGATGCTTTTGCGTCATGTTTAATCGGATACTGTGGTTGGGGCTGTGGTGTAGAACACAAATGAATCACATGAGATTAGGTGGGGGGTTTTTAGTTAAGACAGGAAAGTGGCGCTCAGGCTATTGCGTATACTAACTGTAGGCTTATAAGCATGCGATGCCTCCAGGTCAGGGGATTAACCCAATAACCCCTGAAAAATGTGTGGATCGCAGGATCCTCACTGTAAATTGAGTACTGTCCTGGGCACACGCGGTGAGGGTATTGATAATATATTAGTCTGTTACAAAATGTTATATAAATGCAGAGGTCGGCATCAGTATTAGAACAAAAAAGGGGTTTATTTATGTCTCAACACCAACTATGTTGAATACAAAAGGCCAGCCGACACGTGTTTCGTCACTGGGAAAATTCCCGTGACTCATCAGGGCCGAAGACCGGTGATAATTCCAATCCGGTGTGGGGTGAGCTGGAGGCTGGGGCAACAGGATTGATAAGCGCTAGATGAGGCGCTATAAAAATTACAGCGGTGGACGGAGACCGCGGGCTGTGTGCAGCCTAGGCGGATTAAAGGTATAGCGTGGGTATGAAGTTACCAGGTGTAGCGTTCAGTTTCTCACTACTCGCTCCAATGTCCTGACGTCTTCCTCCGCACCGGACTCCAGATTTCTGCGGCATTTCGCCATTATTATTCTCCTAGTCTTCCCGTACCCAGGTTAGCTAGATTCTGCGCATCGCCTGGCTGTCGGTTTACCCGTCCACCACGCCAGACATTGGACAGTTACTACCTGCCTTCACAGGCACCTGGTAACTTCATACCCACGCTATACCTTTAATCCGCCTAGGCTGCACACAGCCCGCGGTCTCCGTCCACCGCTGTAATTTTCATAGCGCCTCATCTAGCGCTTATCAATCCTGTTGCCCCAGCCTCCAGCTCACCCCACACCGGATTGGAATTATCACCGGTCTTCGGCCCTGATGAGTCACGGGAATTTTCCCAGTGACGAAACACGTGTCGGCTGGCCTTTTGTATTCAACATAGTTGGTGTTGAGACATAAATAAACCCCTTTTTTGTTCTAATACTGATGCCGACCTCTGCATTTATATAACATTTTGTAACAGACTAATATATTATCAATACCCTCACCGCGTGTGCCCAGGACAGTACTCAACAAATGAATCACATGAACTGGGGGATCCTTGTCCCAACCTGCCTGATTGCGATACAATGCCAGAGCCAGGGATAATGCTGACTCTGAAGCATAAGCAATTTTATCATCATCAGCGACATATTGCGAAAAAATGGGTAAAATAACATCCTCCCCTCTGGAGGAATCAAGGACAAAAGGGGGAGGCCATTCAGCCTCTGCCAACAAAATATCATACGAAGAAGTGAGATTTTCCCAAAAGACTGCTTTAACTGGGCGATTAATGTCACCTTCAATTTGGAGGCTTATTTTATAAAGCCTATCAGGAGGAGCAACTTGAGTATCAGCTGTTTCTACGGTTATAAAAGTGTCAGTTGCTTTCGCCTCCAGATGCTGGTGGAGTGTCTGCCGCACTATAGTAACCTCGGCTGTGCTGTCGAGGACGGTTACCACCCATCTCCTGTCGAGGAGGAGGGTTCTCACCGTCTGAGGCATACTTTGCTGTCAAAGCGGCAACTTTTTTCTTCTGAAATGGAGCACGATATTAAGGTGGTCCTTCTGGCTTGACTTTTACGTCAAAATGGCATTGCGGGTCAAGTCTTGCTTGTGTACACTCGCCTTGTCTGTGATCCTGTTGCCCTCCTTCGCCAAATTGTTGATCCGACGATTCCTGAAAGGAACTAGGAGAACGAGGATCAGGAACCTGGAACCTCTCAGGTGTTTTAATTTTTGAGCCGTCAAGCAAATCATATCTATGTTCACAATTGTCAGGTGTAGGCGAACCTGCATGAGAACCAGGCTTCTATGGCTGCTGCCGCTGGTTCCTGGTCCAAGCCTTTTTAGGAAAGACTGGACAACCCTCCTTATCAAGAGGGGGTTTATTCTGTGCTTGTGTAAATGGTCGTATCCCCAAGCTATTGCGTCCCAAAGATGTATACACATCCGCAATAATACTCGGCAACTGTTGCTGCCGATCTACGTCCGCCACTGCCGCCAGGCGTTGATGTACTTGCAAGCAAACTCCTTCACCTTTAATGTTGGCCAGAATGATATCGGAGACAATAGGGAACATTCCCACCAATTTCATCCCCAAATCCAGGGCTGGACCAGCTCCGTGTTCATCCTCTACCTTCTTCAGAACGTTTGGTGGAACACTCATGGAGGGGGTGCCAAAGCACAGTGTATACACTGCAGCAAACACTGTCCCCCAGGTGGTGCAGTCAGCTAAAGAAGGAATTAACCTACTTGGCAAACTCATCGTAAGGATCCTGTGTTTCTCAACAGGAGTCATATGTGGAAAAACAGCCTCAAGCGGCTCAATTTTTTGTACAAGCCAAAATGGCAAGTCATCACGATTTTGAGGACGCTTGCCCATCACCACGTTAATCATGACAGGACTAATCACAAGTCCTCCGCAGTGACCTGGTGGCTGAGTAGCAGCTCCAGCTGGAGCTGCTTGAAGTGCACGAGACATAAACTGTATGACTCGTCTATGTAGATGAACTAATTGTGTGTGCATCTGATGCAGCTCTGCAAGAGTAACATTGAGATAATTAGGATGGGGTGTAAAACCAGTCAACACAGGCCAGGTGGCCCCATCGATAGACAAGGGCCCCATTCGAACAGAAGAAACAGGGTGAGGAAGGGCACCATTAAATCATATGGTATGCTCCGAGGACGTCAACGGAACTTCAACCAATGCGTAAGGAAGATACGCTGCCGGAGGATCAGCGGGCGTAAATTCATGAAACAAATTATCATTTCCATCTACTGCAGGAAATGTAACCCATGAATAAAACACCTAAAAGCGGAATGCTGGATCAGCCTCAACCACGAAAATAATGTTTTCCCCCCCATTGGGTACTCCGTGGTGAGTGAAGAAAGCTGTAACTGCAGCGTGGTTATGCACCGCAATTGCGACCGGTTGTGCTATGGTTATGCAGCAGGCAACTACAAAAACGGCAGTGCAAAACAGGGTCAAAAACCTATAAAACTTCAAATTTGAGAGATAGGGATACCCTACCAATACAGGAGGCTAAGCCCCCCCACCACTGACGTCTCCGGGAACTGGTGAGAAGGTATTGTGGACAAGCACAAGCGCTACTCAGGGGTCTCGTGAATAAGTACCAAACCAGACATTGGTGGCGCCATGTTGCAGGGATTCTGCCCAAGAACAGAACTATGCACAAGATTATAGGACCTTGGTGTATAGGGACTGAGTCATCCTACCACCTCAGCACCCATGAGCCCAGGTCCGACTAGCTATAGTGTCTCACTTGTTCACCTACTCACTCACAGAGAAACAAGTGATTAGACACCCCAGAACACAACACTCCCAGATCTCTCAGGAATCGTAGTAACAAGACACACCCTTTCGCTCGCACTCTTGTACTTGTCCACAATACAATATAACAGAGACACAAAACAGTTTAAAATATTTATTTTAACTAACGTGCCCTAACATGCAGTATACGTGCCACAACAAGCAGCAAAGTGCATAGTACAAATACAGTCAGCATAGCAGCTAGTCCATATATCATAAAGGGAGATGTCATCGTGAAAAGACAATAGAGAAAAGACTATAGAGCCTAAACTCCCTTCCCTTGCTAAGAAGCAGTATTATTATATATTAGAAGATCTCTGTGCTTTGTCAGCAGACCCCATACCTTAGCCTATAGAGAGTGGATCTACATCATAGGTGCTGTCCCGCTCTTCTCCCTGGAAAGGTCCCTCTCCAAGTGTGTGCTACCTATTCGTGTAATACAATAGGACCAAAGCATGTTGTCCCAAACAACAGCTCATCGGTATGTTTTGTCTAGGTGCTATGGCCTGGCCAGAACAAAATAACAAGGGGCATTGTTGTTCGACCTTGCTCAAAATGTTCAGACTAAATTCCGGGAACCTGCAGAGAGTGAACACAGTGATGAGTTCTCATGTGAAAACAGCCATAGAAAGTGTTACAAAAACAAAGTTGTGTAGGAACATGCTCAAAGCAGCGGGCAAGCTGCAGCGTGCTCATGCTAACATTAGAGAAAACAACAATATCCCCATGGGCCATGTGACAAAGTCTGTTCATTCCTCTTCACCACTATCATCTTCGTTTGGCATTTCAAAATCCTCACCTGGTGTCTGATCATCGTTTGCTTTCATTGCAACGTACAGGATGTTATGTTGCAGGGCTTAGTTGTGAAACACGCAGCATGCCATGGTGATTTTGCACACCTTATTGGGTGAGTAGAGGAGGGCTCCACCAGTCTTATCCAGACATCGAAATCCGGCCTTTAGGAGCCCAAAAGCCCACTCCACTGGCATCTGCGTTCTTCCATGAGCCTCATTGAAGCAGACTTCCCCTGGTGTTGTTGGATTCCTCAGAGGTGCTAACAACCATGGACAGTTAGGATAAGCTGAGTCTCCTATGCGAAATGAGAAAAAGAAATGCTAGAAATGAAAATGCTATTTTTGATCATTAAACTTGAAATTAACAAAAAAAATCTAAAGACAGATTCTACTTACCAACAAGCAAGGCCCTCTCAGTTCCAACTTGTGACATTTGCAGGGGTATGGTACTATTCCGCAGTGCAAAGGAATCATGTATTGATCCTGGAAAATGCACACATATGCCTGTGATATTCAAATCTGGTAAGCGCACAACTTTCACATTGATTGAATAGAAGTTTTTCCGATTACGTTAGACTTGTTTTCTGTCGTGTGGAGGCACTAAGGCAAAATGTGTGCAAGCAATTGCTCCAACCACATGTGGTAGGTGACCCAAATCACAAAAATCGTCTTCGCATCCTCAATTATTGGAAAAGATATGAAGCTGTTAAAGTGTCTCAAGATTGAAGAAAGAACTTCTTGTAGCACAGCACTGACAGTTGGTTTAGACATTCCACAAGATACTGCAACAGTGTAGTGGAATGTTCCTGTGGCCACAAAATGGAGTACTGCCATTAATTTCACTATTGGTGTTATTGCTGTGGGATTCCTAATGTGAGGTAGAAGATCTGGCTCAAGCTGATGACATAAATCAAGAATAGTTTGCCTATTTAATCAGAATTTGTTCTGGTGGCAAGGTCTGGAAATGGTCTCAAGATTTGAGGCTGGTGTCTCCTCACTCTTCCTGGGTTCATATGTCTGCATTTAAAAGTAAAAAAAAACATTTTTGCAAACATATTTTAGAAATAAAACACACATTTCATTAATTGTTTTAATTTTTTTTACAAATTACATTTTTACGTCTATTTCTTATAAAAATAAATTTACAAATAATACATTTTTATTGTTATTTACACATTCTATATTTTAAAAAAATCAAAAATTCTGTCAACAGAAGTGTATACAAAACCATGCAACTATCACATTTAACCACAGTAACACACTACATTATACTCTTTGTGTCAAAATAAATGAAGAACATTAGCATTTTGTATGTGTAAATTGTCACAATCCCACTCACCTGAAAACCAGGAACTGTGGAAACGGAGATAGTCTCCCCTCTCAACTCCAGACCAACCCTCCACACTGTTGGAACAGGATGGGCGATTGATCCCAAGGGGAAAGGGAAGAGAGAAAAATCAACAAGCCTTGGGAGAAGATGTCAGTGCAATAAAGCAACAGGTTTTCTTGTTGGTGAAGGATTGGGAGAGATGACAGGGTCTGCCTCTTCTGTTCTTGGGACCATAAGGGAGAGCCACTGTCTGGAAGACATAATCGTACAAGAATAGGTAAGTAAAGGAATATCATGCAACAAGTAAAAAAAAAACCTTACTCTTACTGTTTTGACAGCCTACAATGCATTCACTTACACCAGAGTAAGCAGAAAAGGTTCCTAAAGGAAAATTAATCCACAGAGCACCGGGGGAAACTTCCCCACCAAATTATAAAAATATCTCCGAAAAGAATTGTCACTAGGATGGTATGTTGCAGGATTAGTATTAGCCCTAGAAGTCCATTAGGACAGTGCACTGAACCCAATATATAAAGCATGAAAAGGAAATACCATATGATCGGTTGATTTCTTCAGCTCAGTAGAGGGGAATCCAAAGAATGCCAGGAAGGGCGGTGAAGAGCACAAATGATAGTGTGGCTACTGGGGAAATCCCCCTCAGCGTGCCAGGATGAAATGCGGGTGGAAGGGAGGATATTGCCAAAAGAGAATGACTAGGCACCGCTCCTGCGGTCCTCGCAACACAACAAGCGGTGTTCACGGCGGCTGCCGTACACCGAAAGGAGAATCCTGGAAGAGGAACCGCTCCTGGGGTCCTCACAACATGTCAGCGGTATTCACGGCAGCTGCCGTACACTGAAAGGAGAATCCTGGAAGAGGAACCGCTCCTGCAGTCCTCACAACACGTCAGCGGTGTTCACGGCAGCTGCCGTACACCAAAAGGAGAATACTGGAAGAGGAACCTCTCCTGCTGTCCTCACAAAATTTGGTACTGACTCCAGCGCTTTCTTATAGGAGCGCCTCACTTGTCACATGGTGATCTTAGCCCAATAAAAAGGAAAATTAATTCTTAAAGGGAAAGCAAGGAAGAAAGAAGGAGATTTGCATTCATACAGTTTAGGGTGGCGAATCAAGAAGAAGAAGGGTGGTTTGGAACTCGAGTGGTAACATAAATAAATTAGCCACAATTTTCAATCTAAAATGGCGACGCCTGACCTCGCCATCATGACATTTCCAATGAGATGGAAGTAGACCGCGTGGTGGGTGTGAAACTCCACGACCGACACATCCATAGGCTAATACGTGTGAAAGCACTGTATGAAAGCCAATGGATGTGTCCGTCTCCTTTGACCTTTGACGCTCTAACACATTGTGTAGATATATGCAGCGTTTAAGAAAAAAAAGCTCACTTGCCTCCAAACAGTGCAACCAACAACACCTCCTCAACATTTGCTGCTGATTCCGACCTCTGGGAGCCATAATGCCAGGAAAAGCCCCAAACTTCTCACTAGAGGAGCTGGAGATGCTGCCTACTGAGGTCCTGTCCCTGTACAACCACCTGTATGGTGCACCAGAGGAGAAGGTTTGTGTTTAAAATGAAAATGTAATTCTGATTATTATTATTTTTATAAAACACAGGCTAGATTCTAGTTCCAGAGTGAAGTGTAGTGATTGAAGTGAAGGGTCTGTTTTAGGTAAATTAAGTTATGATGTGTATTTTCAAACAGATTATAATTACACAACACCACAACATTAGTATTTGTTGTGTATTTGACGCCCCAGTTTATTTTTGGTGTGTATTTTATATATATATATATATATATCAGTCAGGGCATGGGAAGGGCTGGGGCAAGAGGCTGGGCAAACTCTAAGATAGCCACCTGGGTTTATGCCACCTCAAATCTGACCTTGGGAAAAGGTCTGTTTGATGAGACAAGTTGCTTGATCCCAAATATGTCACTTTTCAGTGAGACCATAACGATGCTGGCGACCGAGTTGTGCCCAGTTGCCAGCCCATGTTCTCTGATGGCCCTCTGAGTACTTATAGTAGCCCCTAATGGAAGGGGGCTACTGTAGGGACATATAAGCTTACACTTATATACTCACACCATTAATATAATGTACCCTGCCTCCTGGGCTCAGGAGGCCTACCTTAGGGGTGACTGGCATGTATTAAAACTAGTGTTGGGACTGTGTTAAGTTATGTGAATTTGTAGAGTGCAGCTAATCACCCGTGAAGGTATCCAGGCGCTGCTTAGGGCAGGCCTGAGTGGGGAGGAGGATATCATGCCTGTTTCATTTGGAAGAGCCATGTCTTGAGGTTCCTTAAGAAGTCCATGAGGGAGGGGGAGTTTCTGAGGTGTTTCGGGAGGTCTTACAGGTCTTGGCTGCGAGGTATGAGAAGAAGCATCCTCTGCTTCTGGTCTTCTTGATGCGAGGGAGGTGCGCTCTTGCCTGAGATGCAGATCGAAGATACTTGGTGGGTTGGTAGAAGTTGAGGCAGTGGTTGAGGTAAGCTGGACCGGTGTTGTAGAGAGCTTTGTAGGCCTGGGTGAGTAGGTTGAAGTTACATATTTCCTGGACTGAGAGCCAGTGGAGATTGTTGAGGTGTGGAGAGATGTGGAGAGATGTGATTTTTTAGCGGGATGTTCAGTATGAGTCCGGTGGCAAGTTCTGGGTGGTTTGGAGTCAGCATAGAACATGGGCTGGGATTCCGATGTAGAGGGCATTTCCATAATCAAGTCTACTTGTTGTAATAGCCTCAGTGACTGTTCATCTGGTGTTCAGTGGGATCCACTTGAAAATCTTGCCTGGCATTCACAGGATGTGGATGCATGATGAGGAGTTGGCGTTAATCTGTCTGCTCATGGAGAAGGTGATGTCCAGGATGAGCCAAGATTCTTGGCATGTCCGTAGGTGTTGGGGGCCAAGTTCAGAGGGCCACCAAGAGGCGCCCAGGGGAAGTGGTTGTTGCCAAAGATTAGGACTTTGATTTTGTCTGTGTTGAGCTGGAGGCAGTTGTTTTTCATCCAACCAGTGTCTGTGCTCATGCAGTTGGCAAAGTTTGCTTCGGCAGTGTTGGTTGAGTCGGTAAGGGAGCGGATGAGCTGTGTGTCATCAGTGTAGGGTACTATGTTGATGCTGTGGGCTCTGACAATGTCTGTGAGGGGTGTCATGTAGATGTAGAAAAGTGTTGGGCTGAGCAATGATCCTTGAGTGACTCCAAAGATGAGTTTCTTGAGTTCTGAGGTATAGGGGAGAAGTCTGATTCATTGAGTTCAGTCTCTGAGGAAGAAGGATATCCACTTGAGGGCCTGTCCACAGATACCTAACTGCTGAAGTTTTCTGATGAGGGACTTGTGGGAGACTGTATCGAAAGCTGCAGAGAGGTCAAGGAGGACGGGTGCCGCCGTTTCTTCTTGGTTGAGAATGCTTCTGATGTCATCAGTGGCGCAATGAGTGCTGTCTCTATGCTGTCTAGGAGTTGATGGAGCTCTAGGTGTTCTGTTAGTTGGGTATTGATGGCTTTCTCCATGTCTTTAGCTGGAAAAGGCAGGAGCAAAAGGGGTCTGTAGCTGCTGAGGGTGTTGGGGTCCGCTGTTTGTTTCTTTAATAGGGCATTGACTTCTGCATTTTTCCAGCAAGACACGAATGTGGCAGTGGTTATGGAGGCGATGATGATAGCAGTGAGCGCAGGGGAGATGATGGTTCTTCCAATGTTGTCTATGAAGTTGGGGTATGGGTCTGACGGGGCTCCTAAGTGGAAGGTATTCTTCAGGGCAGTGGTTTCTTCATTCAAGAGGGGCTTCCAGTTTCTTACCTGCTGTTAGCGATGAAGGAGATTTCCAGCTGGTCAGGAGAGTTTGTAGCAGTATGCTGATGGTGGAATATGTTGTAGATCTTGGCAATCTTCTGTTTGAAGACGTTTGAGAGGTTGTTGCAGAGTTCTTGGGATGGCATGATATCATTGTTGGCAACTGCAGGATTGAAGAACTTTTTGCCAATGGTGAAGACTTCTTTGCCATTGCTTGAGCTGGCTTTGAGTCTGAGAATTATGGCCTTTTTCTTTGCATCTCGTAGTTGTTGGTGGTAGAGGTAGAGGGCAGCTTTTAAGTAAATCTTGGGGTGGTCTTTTTTCGAGTCTCCATTTTCTCTCAAGTTGTTTGCAGGGGCGCTTGGACTGCCTGAGGGTCAGTCGTGTACCAGCTGTATCGTTTGTTGTTTTTGTAGGTCTTGTTTCTGGTGGGAGCGGTACGTTTGGTGCAGTCGATAAGTCATTTATTAAAGAGCTTGGTGTCGACATCGAGGTTCCAAGTGTGGTTGGGTGGGTGCTCAGGTAGGGTCTTGTTCGAGTTTTCTTTGGATATTTTGCCACTATCTTGTCTTAATGGTCCTTTTGGGTTTTCTGGTGGGGTGGCTTGATGGTTAGGTGTCTTGAAATGTATGATATAGTGGTGGGACCATGTCAGCGAGGTCTTCTGGGTGGTGGTGATCCTGTTGCTGAAGGACAAAATAGATTCGAGGGTGCAGCCTGATGTGTGTGTTGGTCCTTGGACTCCTTGCCAGTCATGTTTAGAGCAAAGTTGAGTTTGAGCAGTTTGCACTGCTCATGCGGTCTGAAATGGCCTTCCTTCTGTCATCTGTTTACTTGGGTCACTCAGGGTGGAACAATCAGTGCTTTGGGCCCAGGTGACCCCTTTAAATTACATGCCCAGGGAACCACTGGTACCATTTGCCAGAGATTTACAAGGGGGTTAAAGTCCTTGCCAATTACAACAACAACACCTATTGGAATACTGACTTGTGGCCATCAAATTTAAGTTCTTTACTGATTCCAGTACAGAAGGCAAGAAATTTGGGTTTCATTTTTGACAACAGAATAACTTTCATTGAGCATTTTATTTCAGGTGCCCTGTTCCTGCTGTATCATTTTGAAAAATCTGAAAAATATCCTACCATTTCGACCACTTGAGCACAGGAAAGCAGTAATCATAGCCCTTGTAATTTCAAAAATTGATTGCTGCAATGCTCTATTTGTAGGCTCTCAAGCGTGTCTCCTCAATAAACTTCAGACTCTTCAAACCACAGCAGCCTGAGTCCTGCTGAATCTTCAGAAGATCTGCTCGGTTTCCAACTTCATTTGGGAACTTCACTAGGTTACCATCCAGGCACGTATTCAGTTCAAAGAGCTTTGTTGTGCATCACTACTACATCAAGATGGTTCATCTTTTTTGAAGGACATTTTTAAGCAGTCCTCCCCCCTTCCAAGTACCCTATAGTCTAGCACTGCCACCAAAGTACAGGTCCCCAGAATAAAAAAATCCCACTGGGGTGGGAGAAGCTTTTCTTACTCTGCAGCAAAATGGTGAACTTACTACCTAGCCACCTACGATCTCAATCTAATCTTCTGAAATTCAGGAAAGATTTAAAAACGTGTCTTTTTTCCGCAACCTAATTCCATCTCTATTTAGAAGTCTTGACTGTCCTTTTCAGGTTACTACTACTCTCTGACAGTCTTACAGTGCCTTTGATTCTAGGACTCTAGCGCCAAGATGCCCGTTTGCTATAAGCATGCTTTACACAACTGTAACCTTAAACAATTGGGGTTACCAATTCATATGTATCATATTTAGGGAGAGAGCACTGGCACTGGGGCCTTGCTAGCAGGCTCTAGTGCATTTTCAGAGTTAAAAATATCAGCACTTGAGAAAACAGTGTGTGTGGTGACCATACAAAAAGGGCACTTTCCTACATGACCCCTCAGAGCAAAGGTGATGAGCATCTAACCTACAACCTGGTATTTCTCATCACCTAAGTGGAAAAACCTGGAAAGGCTATCGACATTGGCATGGTCACTCACAGGTGTGTGTTCCACTGTAAAGGCCATTCCCTGTAGGGCAATGGACCACCTCAACAACTTGTGATTTTCTCCTCTCATCTACATCAGCCACCTGAAAGGCCTGTGGTCGGTTTGAACCTTGAAGGGAATCCCAAATAAGTATGGTCTCAGCTTCCTTAGGGACCAAACCGCAGCAAAGGCTTCCCTCTCAATGGTACTCCAACACTGCTCTCTAGGGAGGAGTAGCCTGCTAATAAAGGTGTCTGGGTGATCTGAGCCCTCGTCATTTGTTTGTGAAATCACTTCCCCAATCCCATGTTCAGAAGCATCTGTTTGGACAATGAACTCAGAATCATCTGTTTGTACAATGAACTCTTTTCCATAGTTTGGTGCTTTCAGGACAGGTGCTGAGCACATATCCTCTTTCAGGGTGTCAAAGGACTTTGGCCAGCCTGTAGTCCAGATGACTATCTTAGGCTGATTTTTGGAGGTGAGCTCAGTGAGTGGGGCCACAATGGTACCATACCCCTTAATAAACCTCCTATAGTACCTAGCCAAGCCATGGAAAGCTCTGACTTGAGTCTGAGTTTAGGGAGCTTCCCAATCGAAGATGGTCTGGACTTTGCGCTGGAGAGGTTGTTCTTGGGCCCCACTTGCAAGGAGGTACAAGTAGACAACTGAACTCTGCCCTATCTGGCACTTACTGGCCTTGATAATTAGGCCTGCCTGCTGCAGGGTCTGTAGCACTTCCCTCGTATGGACCAGGTGATCCTCCCAGGTCGAACTAAATACAGTCATATCATCCAGATAAGCTGCACTAAAGTTGTCCATACCTAAGATAACTCTGTTTATCAACCTTTGGAAAGTGTCAGGTGCGTTTTTCAATCCAAAATACATCACTTTAAATTGGAAGTAGCCTTCAGGAGTTGAAAAAGACGATCTCTCCTTTGCTCCCTAGGTGAGTCGAATTTGCCAATACCCTGATGTTAAATCAAAAGTACTCAAGAATTTGGCTGCACCCAACTTGTCTATGAGCTCCCCTGCTCCTGAAATGGGGGGTGCATCAGTTTTAGTGACATTATTTAGACCCCTGCAATCCACACAGAACCTCATCTCTGGTTTGTCACCCTTGGAGTGAGGTTTGGGGACCATTACCACTGGGCTAGCCCAGGGAATGACAGAAGGTTATATCACACCTAGGTCTAGCATCTTCCTGACCTCAGTTTTGATGCAGGCCTTGACTTGATCAAGGCCTGCATCATGAATATCGTGAGGAAATCCCAAGATTCTCCTTCCTAGGCTCGCACACAACTTTGTATTAATTGCCACATTTTACTAGAGCAGTCGTCCACAAAACTAAACATTTCCGCGGACAATAGGAAGTTTCGCTGATACTCCAAACACGTATCCGTCGACAAGGAAAGAATACAACAATCATAACGAAGGACAAAATACATTTTTCTGCAGCTTACGTCTAAAAAGCAAATGAACCCTAACAGTGGTTTGAGGCCTTCTCTGTAAAGCGTGCAGTTTTCTCTAGCAGAAATAAATAGACTCAGTTATTTGTTCACAATAAAAGTTCCATTTCATTATTCATTTTAATTTGCCATTATTCTAATATCAACGCAAACATTATCAATGATTATTCCATGTAATTATTATTGCTCATGTAGAACTCTTTTGTTAATGCGTTTTCATTCAAGTTGCTAATGAAAACTCAAAATCCTTAACATTATTTGTGACCTACAGGAACCATTTGTCATTTTCCTGCACATTTCTCGATTCTCTTTCCAAACACCCGTGTTAATATTTTCACAACTTTTGTTAATAATTTTCACACAGTAGGAGGTTTAATCTGAGCTGGTTTATTTACAAAAGTCCTGCTCCATCAAAGAAAGGAGAATATTGTGATTTCCTCTGCTGAAGGACGATTATGACTGCATGGCTCGAAACAAAGAATTTTTGAGAGAAAAGAGCGACGGAAGTGGTGTGACTGAACACCCTATGCTCCTTAACCAATGGAAATTGTGAATTGCTTGGACTTTGTTACTAAATTTGGGATGGACTTTAACATTTAGGGTATAACTATTAGTGTTAGAATCTGAGAAGAAGTTATGCTAGACAGGCGTGTTGAGGGAGAGCATCTTCGTGTGAGCTGTTTCCCTTGAGTTCCTCTTTGGCTGTTGCTGTCTGATCCTGACTCTTTAACTTTGCTCCTCATACCTTTGTGAGGTTGCCCCCATCTTTCCCTTCCGGCCAGAGGGTTAGCTCTTCAGACTATTAGCACGCTGTGCTATAGTTTCCTTAGGTTCGTATGATACTCTGTAATTGCATTGATCTTGTTACAATGCTCTTTTGTCTCTCTTCCAATACACTCACTCACTCATGCTCGTTAAATGAGATGTTTTTGTGAATTACCTTGTTTCTCTTGTGTGATGACCTGAGACCCGATGCTGTACCTTTGTTTGGCCATTTCATATGCTTTCAAAGAATTAGATGAAGCTAAGTGAATAGAAAAACTGTGTCTGTCATTATTGACGATTATGATTAATGAGATTTAAACATTGTGATGTATAGTTTGGTTTGTAGAATATTCCCTTTGTTGTAGGGCCTCATAAGGGGGGTATTATCCATTTTAACATTTGTCAATCCCTGTCAACTCTCAAAAAGATTCATCGGAGGACTCGTTATAGGTATGGGTCAAATCATAGTTTTGTAAGGAAAAAAGTCTGGTGGTTATTAAATTGGTCACGTGCGGTGAATATGTTTACCCCACGTTTCTGCTGCATCAGGTGACAGAGGAGAGACAGTACTACTTTACATTTCAGACATCTGGGGTCAATAAAAATGGAGAACTAACCTGTCTCAGATTTTGGTTTGTCCCAGACTTCCAGCTAGGGGGATGTCATGGGCTAAAGTTAGGATGAACTCTCCGTACACTTGGGGGACTACCACTCTCCTGGTTGCCCCTGGTTTGGGGTCCCTGGCCTCAGTGTACAGGAGCCCATCTTCCCAATAGACCCTGTGTGAGCCACTGACATCTCCCTGTTCTTGCATTATAGCCTGCTGCTTAAGGCCTTCAAGAGTAGGACAAGTCATTTGCCCTTGGCATAGGTCCTCTTTGGAGGGTCGCCCTGTACCCAGGAGCTCTGTCAGGTCAGGCCAGGCTCCCTCAAATGTACTTCCCTCCTCATGTACCAGGGCATTTCCCTTAGAAGAACTCTGCCCCTGGTCCTGTGACCCTTTTAGAAGCTGACTGGTCAGACTTCTTGCTCTTTCTCTTGCTTTAGGAAGTTTGGGCCATTATTCCAGGCTCCAAATTCCCATGACTTTCCTGATATGATGTCTTTCTCTTGTTGCCACACACACCCACTCAAGGAGACTCAGCATTGCTGCATGGTCCTTCCTTTCCACTTCTGCCCAAGCAGGAGTTTCCAGATCTTTTCCCAACAGACACTCCACTGGGATGGCAAGGGACACAACCACCTTAATTGGGCCAGTAGACCCTCCCCATTTTCAGATTACCAAGGCCATTGGATGCAGCTTAGTCTCATTGTCAGAATTGGTTATCTGGTGACTAACTCCAAGTATCATTTGGTCTGCGGAAAACATTCTTGCTGCCACCATAGTGACACTGGCACCTGTATCCCTCAGAGCCTCTACCTCAGTCCCATTGATATTTGGCCTTTGTCTGTACTTCTCCATGCTTGGAGGTAAGACTGCCAGGGCTTCAATATCCACATCACCCACTCCTATGCTAGACAGTCCCTTGGACTGTCCACCATTGGAGGCCTTTTTAAAGCATGCTGAATCTCCTCTATAATGCTTTGGCTGATGACAGTCATGGAATATCCCAGAAGCCTTTGTAGGGTCCCAGTGCTTTCCCTGATAACCCCTACTGTTGGAGTTAAGCCTTGGGGCCCACCCTTCTGAGAAGGACTTTGGGGGCCTTTAGTGACTTCCTTCTTTTTATCTTTGGAGTTGCTCACATCTTTCCCCTGCTGGGAAATCTGAGCACCCTCTTTCTGGTCACTTACACCATGGGCCTTTATGGACACTATGGGTCTAACCCATTTGTCAGCTGTCTTCACCTACTCTCTGGGAGAAGACAACTTCAAATCCACCAAATGCTGATGCAATTTCTCTTTGGTACAATTAGTTAAAATGTGCTCCTTCATAATTACATTATATAGCCCATCATAAGTGTCTACCTCATTGCCTTTATCCAGCCTTCAAAAGCTTTGACTGAGGTGTCTACACTGTCCACCCATGTCTGGTGTCCCTAAACATCACTCTGTATTTTTTGGTGGTGAGTCCAGAACCTTCTACTAAAGTTTCCTTCACATGCTTGCAGGACTCAGCCACATCCTCATTAAGAGTCAGAAGTCTATTGCTGGCCCTGACTTAGAACAAATGCTACAGTAGAGAGCCCCGGTGCTAGTTATCTATCCTTTTCATTTTTCAGCCCTCTCAAAGGCTGAAAACCATATGTTAATGTCATCACCATCACTAAACTTGAGGACAATCCCTTTAGGGAACTTAGGGTCTAAAGTGTTTTCTTGTTCCCTAATTGTTTAGCTGCCACCATTATTTTTGGGCTTCAAGCCCATCTTAACCCTTCTCTCTTCTCGGGCTAGTCTCCTTTTGCGAGCTCAAGCTTTTTCACTTCTAGTGAGAGGTGGTCAAGCTCTTCCTGAAGATTAATTCCCACTTATGTCATTCTCTGCTGGTGAAGATGGTCTGAGGGAGGCTGGAGAGTTTTGGTCTTCACATTCTTGCCCCTAATCTTCTGCTTGGGCCAAGGCCTCATCCTCTGCAGTATCTATCTCTGAGGAATGTCCTTCCCTCTCTAGCTATTCATTCTCATAGGAGCTGAGGGCTGTCTCAAGGTCCTTCTTTTTGACTGTTGTTCTGAAGCCAATGCCCCTAATTTTATACAAGACTCTCAGATCACTAATCTTCAGAGATAGGAGAACAGACAGGTCACGGTTCTTGTCAGTCTCCATTTTGCATTAACCTTTTTACCTGAAAGTTGGGACCTTTTTAAAACTTTACAAAACTTGTTCCTAACTTTCGAACTTTTTAGCTACTTTGGAATGGGGTTCTACTCAGGGCCCTAACAATGGCAATTAAATAAAAAAAACATTTTAGAAAAATCTGAAAAATTAATTTGGGTCTAATGTCAATAGTCTATTTCTCATGCAAAGTCACTTACAAACAAGTGATACTGTGAATAGAATCCTACCGCCGTAACAGCAATGTAGGAAAATGGAGCATTAGAGTCCACTATACAATACTCTCACAAACCCTAAATAGGTCCTTTGGATTTACTCTAATAAATCCCTAGCTCAGTCCTGGTAGTATGGCACAGAGCAGTCATGCTTTACTATAGGAACTTGTGCAAAGCATTTCAGAGTACCAACAGGGACGATGAGGAATTGACAAAACTCAAAAATAGTCCAACACCAATTTATAAAAATAAAGGGAATTTTTATTTAGATTTAGACACCAAAATGAAGACTATGGGATGATGATAACTAAAGTTCTGGATTTTAAATGAAAAATAAATCAGTGCATTTCACTCTTGAAAAACATTAGCGTTGTGGTCTATGAGGAAAACCACTAGTGACAATAGGTCACTTGCAGGTCGAGTCCCGTGGAACCCACTGGTTGTAGAGGTGAGGCGGGGCCCAGGACCAGGCTCCGACAGTCAGTGGAATTTTACCTGTCTCGTAGGGCCCGGGTGCAGAGTTGTCCTGGCTGTCCCTGGTACTGAAGTGGGAGAAGCAGATTTTCTGCTTTTACCTCTTAGACGGTGCTGTTGAGGAAAGGGGTGTGAAAAGTCAACAACAGGACCACTGAGGTGGCAGGTTGAGGATGCTACAGGGTTCCCTCAAGGCACAGCATCAAACAAAGGTAGTGGTAGGCCGGAGTAGCCACCAACAAGCCTCAGCAGCGCAAGCTCAGTCTTGGATTACTTCAACATCCTGGAGTCCGGGGAAAAGCGGTTGCCGCCTGAAACTTGCTGGAGATCAGGACTACATTTACCACAATGCACTAGACCATTTACTTTTGGCGATCACTCAGTAGGCCTGCTGGCCAGTGATTGTTTGGTTCCGGGAACGTGCTTTACCTGCGGCTGCAGGGAACTAGTACCACTGCTCCAAGGGATTTCTGGTGTTCCCTTTGGCTTTCAGAGGGTTTCCTTTCCTCTTTCCTTGGAACTGGTCTCTTGTCCGAAAGGAGTTGCAGTCATGCAAGTGCAGGGTGGTTGCCACAGGTGTAGGTTATCGACCCTTTGCTTTGTGCAGGTCCTGAAGTCACAGACTGTGGTCTCTTCTTTGTCCTTGGTTACACGTCAATCACAACTGAGGTTCTTGTGCCAGGGGAGCCCGTTAAATCCTAGATTTAGGGGCATTAGGGGTTTGGGGGCCAGTAGGCAATGGACTTCTAGCCCCAGAGGCCAATCCACCCCTCAGGTGACCACTTTCTGGCACATTTTCTATACAGAAGCCTTTATTCTGCCACTTTTAAAAATGGCAGAAACCTTTCTTTACTGTACAGACCAGGCATCCCACACTAGGGGTGTATCTATCCTACTGGGGGTGTACACCCCTGACTATCTATTTTTTCCACCTGCTCAGGTTGCAAATGTGCCTGGGACAGGGAGCTGGCTTTTCTTCCTCTGGGAGGAAGCCTACTTCTATTTCAGAAGTGCTGAATGCTTTGAAGCTCACTGCCTTGATGTGCCACTTCACTAGCTATCCTGTCGGGGAGAAGGTAAAACCTCCCTCCCAGGCAGACCTTTGTATCTGACACCTGGGAGTGTCACACCTCTTGGCAGGTGTTCAGATTCCTGTTTTGGTAGTAGCAGCAGCTGCAGGATGTCAGCCAGGGCACTGCAAGGGCTGGGGCAACCAGATGGGCAACCTCTAAGATGACCACCTAAGTGCATGTCACCTCAAATCCGACCTTGGGGAAAGGTCGGGTTTGATGATGCAAGTTATTTGATCTGGATAATTATTTTGTTGCAACCTATAGGTATTTATTATGCATGGTTTTAACTAACTCCTTGCTTTCCAATTATATACTAACTGATTATTTAGCATATAACTACCTTGTAATTGCAGGCTTTGGTCTTGTTACCGTTATCGTTCACAAGCTACCACATCCTTCCGATCTGGAAATTGGTCACCCCGACTTGCTATTGTGGATTGTCATGAATTTCCATTTTATATCTTGGTCAGTCTTTGAATTCCTGGCTGGAATTTTGGCATGAGTTAATACATTTTTTTCCTTGCTTATTTTTGGAAACTCATTAAGGGCAGTCATTGACATAATTTATGTTTTCTACGACATGGTTAGGTCACCACTTTATATAGACTCTGTTCTTGATTTCACTTATATTTGTGGATAGTTGCATCACTACCTGGTCTGGTTTTATCGGTACTCAATAGGTTATCCCCTGGTGCACATTGGGCACATTCTTGTATGTCCTTATAGGATCAGAACTCACTAGGACCTTCCATGCATGTTTTAAGTCACAACGCATTGGTTTATCATAACACAAACAATGCTATGTGTGTATCTCTCCTCTTTTGCCCCCTTTTTTCTTCCTTGTCCTTCTTTCTCTTTCTCTTTTTCCTCTTCCAGCAGGCATTTTCTCAGGCATAACCTGTTGTTGCTTGATGATGATCCCCCTATTGTTTTAGGGATCAAAACGTCATCGACTTGAGTACCTTGACTTCAACCTATTTACCTATTTATTTTTAGATATGAGTGAAGGTACTATGTATTTGTGGCTCAACTATTGCCTGTACCTAAGCCACATGTTGTGCAATGCCCGAGTTCTGAAGTTCTATTGACTTCCTTTCTCATTTTATACTGTCCAACTTTCATGGCTCTTTTATTTTTTTGATTTAACAAACTTATAATTTTCATTTGGATTTCAAAAACATAGATATAATTGTGTCTCTGTGTATTATTGCTTTGTATGATTTTGTTTGAAAGGGACAACTGAACCCACTTAGGACATAAGCAGGAGGACTCAGTCTGTCTTAAGATGCCACCCACTGGAGGAACCTCTACACGGGTGGCAAATATGGCCTTAGGGGTAAGTTTTTGCCAGGGGCAGGTCATAGATCATGCCCTAATCTTCTTTAGTTGAGAGGTGAACTCATAGAGTAGACTGGTGAGTGGTGATCTCTAAGGGTGGGAGCCGTCAGTTCCATTACATCAAGGTGCATGGGGTCCCTGTCACTGCTCTGAGGGGCACCGGGGACCCTGGACCATGGCAGTGGAAATATTGGTTTCTCTTGAGCAGTACACAGGGCCAGGTGTGCAGGATAACTCAGGGGTGGGTCCTTGACAGCCCCATGGCCCTGGTACCCCTGGAATGGGGTGGAGAGGTGACCCAGAGAAGGGTCATAGTTAGTCCCCAGATGCCCATATATTCCAATCTTGGGAATGAGTTGCCACCGGTGTCAGGAAAGATGGGATGGGCAGCTGCCCAGGGTGCCCTAAAAGCTCTGGTTGCTGGGGGCACTGCTCCCAAACAGAGGGTACAGAGGTCCAGATGGAGGGGCAGTAGGTGGAAACCGTCCACAGTGGGAGGACCATTGATCTGGGGTTGTCAGCTCTGAGAAAAAAACACCCCAAGACTGACCCTGATAAGGCCACTTCTGACCTGGGTTTGCTCTCTATGCTGTCACAGAGACAGAGGGCTGGAGACCTGCACCAGGCAGACCCCTGCAAAACACAGACAGAGTGTGTCACCTTTGAGGGGGTGGTGGTTCACCCCTGGAAGACCTGGCTCGCCAGGCAAATATTATTATTATTATTTATTTATTCAATCAAAAATATGATCATTTACATCATAAAAGAAACATTTCATAAGCGTAAAAACAGTTAAAATTTGACATTACAATGCATCATATAAAATTATGTTTTAAAACAAGCTATCACAGCGACTAGCAATGTTAAAATTTTGAATTGAGTCCACCTCTTGCAGGGTAAATTGGAGTAGACTTCCTTTCCCATGTTCCTGAGTAAATTTACTAATAAAATTCATAGTTCTATTCCCTGAGGTCAATTTGATGTACATTTTCATATCAAATTCTCAGAATTTTTTTTGATCATTTCTGACCTCTTCCACCAGGCAAAGAGCAGAAATCTCGAAATTGCAAATACGAGCCATCTTGTGGTGTCTGACCTGAAAATACGTAGAGCTTCACTGAGGCGTGTAAAAGATAATAAACGGCAGGCAGGAATTATCCAGATTTTCCGAAGGTCAACATAAGAGGGGCAAAAGAAAAGAAAATGATCAAGGGTCTCGGGAGAAGTGTGACAGGTAGGGCACAGTGGTGTTACAGACACATTTTCCCAGGTGCTTCTTCTTGAATTTAAAGGGAGAGCTCCGTATATAAATTGGATGTACAGGGCTCTTGCCTGGGGGGGTTCGATGTCATCCAAGAACATTTCGAAACCAAACCATCCTTTAATGTTTAAAAAACTAGAGGTTAAAGTGCCATGTGCATTACCTTCTAAACTTTGTAAGTCCATATACTCCCAAAACCTTTTTTAAGAAGGGGAACCATTGATTTTATTATAGACCCTGGCTCCTCCCAGACACACCCCACCCTAGTTTTAAAAACCAATCCTTGATCATGCTGAACCACTTAATACGACCTGTTTGTTTATGCAAAGCAATTAACTCTTCCAGGGCCTCCTTCACCGGGACCTGTGTGTTACTAGTCCATATCCTTATCCAAAAGAGGAGAGCTCTAAGAATAGCAAAGTGGTTAATAGGTTTAAGACCAAGATTAAGTCTAAGCGGCAGGAGGGGAGTATTCACAGGTAGGTTCAGGGTCGCCCTAATAAATTTACTTTCAGCAAGGGCTAGATCCTTCAAATTTTCCAGCCCCCATAACTCGGCCCCATATAGGGCTGCTCCTAGACCTTTAGCCCTATGAAGTTCCAGAATGGGCGAGAGCGGCCGATATGGAGACGCCCTAGCCCTCCGGACTATTGCACAATCGGCATGTTGCAGGGTCAGAGTGCTCTTTTCAATTTGTGGTGTCCAGACCAACCTGTCGCTAATGCGTACTCCCAGATAATCAAATGCCTTAACCTGCTCCAAGGTTTGCGTGCCCAGCATTAATTTACCCTTGTGGGATTTATAGGGGTTAAATGTCATATATTTAGTCTTGGAGCAGTTTATTTCTAACCCCCTATCCTTACAGGCTTTGTCAAATTTGTTCAAAAGGTTCTGGATCCCCTTAGGTGTTCTGGCAATGAGTAACGTGTCATCTGCAAAGAGCAGATAGGGTACTGCACTGCCTGCTAATTTTGGGGGGTCGCCACCACAATTATACAGCTCTCCTATTAACCCATTAATATAGAGGGCAAATAATGTTTGGGCAAGGACACAGCATTGGCGTACGCCTTTACGAACCGGAATATCTTTTGAAAGACTACCATCAGAGTTCCACCTGACCTTTGCGTAAGTGTTGTGGTGTAGACGGATCAAGATGTTGAGTAAATATGATGGGAGTCCTAGTTCTCTCAAGGCTAGCCAAAGTTGGGTGCGATCTATATAATCGAAGGCCATTTTTAGATCCACAAACACAACATACAGGTGGCCTCATCTAAATGTTACTTCCTTCCATATTAACAGAAGAAATCTAAAAACTTGGTCTGTGTGTGGTGCTGGTAGAGGCCCTATTCATCCTCAGGATACAGACCCTGTGCTGAGTGGCCAGTAGCAGGCTCCCACCCCTGTACTGGAGGGAAGGAGATTGGAAGTGGGGTGCAGAACACCCAGGGATACCACCTCCTACTTGGAGAAATCTCAGGGGTAAGAGAACCCCGGATGGCCTGGATCCTTGCTCTTGACACTGACAGCTGTCATTGGCCTCTGTTTGTTGCTGTCCTTATGGGAAGACTATTCCTTGGGTTGAGGACAGAAGTCTGATCCAAGGAGTGGAATGAGCCACATCACTTTGTTGGCCATTGTGATACTGTCTGCCCACTGGGATGCATCTGTAAGCAAGTTACGGATAGGTGCTTTGTTTTAAAGAAAGGGTCCATGTTTTAGGAGAACGGTTTCTCATGGGTCAGTCCAGTGGCTTAGGAGAGTATAGAAAGAGGGATCTAGCTGAGTTCAGATAGGATTAGAACTGACAAGTACCCCTGCATAACAGGGCCTTTGTCCATGTGCTATCTCTTAAGCAGGGAAACCCATCAAGGTATTGATTAGTCTACCCTGGCTTTTGTCTAGAGGGAGGTTGTTTTGGACTTGGCCTTTTTTGCAGGGCCATCCCAAAACCTTTTTGCCTCCACTCTTCCTATTTTTGCTGAATTCTTTTTTGACAGATTTTAGGGCTCTGCACACTTTACCACTGCTAACCAGGGCTAAAGTGCTTGTGATCTCTCCTTGAAACATGGTAGAATTGGCTTATACTCAATTGACATATTTAAGTTACTTGTAAGACTCTACTAAAATTGTACTAAGCATGCCCATGTCCTGCAGATTAAAAGCTACTAGTGGGCCTCCAGCACTGATTGTGCCACCCAATTTACTAGCTCTTTAAACATATCTTAGGCCTGCCATTGCAGCCTGTATGTGCAGATAACTTGCCAATTCGAACTGGCAAAATAAACCTTTTATCAGGCCCAAACCTTCCTTTTTAATACATATAAGTCACCTCTAGGGTAGGCTCTAGTTAGTCTAGAGCCATGGCAGGGGAGGAACGAAGAGATAAGAAGTGAGGCAAAGGGGTGTGCTGGGACCTTTTACAGCAGGTGGGGGAGGCTAAAGAGTATCATTGGATAATGGCCAAGGAAGCTGAATTTCTGGTTAAAACGGATCCCACTACACAGTATTTCTACATAATACCAAAAATTCACAAAGGCCACCACCTGGTTGTCCCATTATCTCCGGTATAGGCTCCTTACTGGAACCCCTTTCTCAGTTTGTGGATTTCTTTCTTACAGCCCTAGTACATGGCACCAGAGATGTTTTCTGCATTGTGACTGACATGGAATTCAATATTGAAACAGACCTGTTGGTATCTTTCGACGTGGAGTCTTTATACACTTGTATTCCACAGGACAAAACCCTGTCCATGGTGGAAATTCTACTTCAATCTCGCGAATTGGACATCCTCACTCCAGTACATTTCAACATGTGGTGTGCCAGACTTGAAATGAAAGATAATTTCTTCCAATTTGAAGATTCTCTGTATTTACAGGTCTCTGGGGCATCAATGGGCAGTACATTTGCTCCTAGTTTAGCAAATCTGTATAAGCATTCGGTTGAGATTATGACAATCTTGACCCCGACCAATCCCTTCCAAGGCCACATTCGTCTTTGGAAGCGGTATATTGATGATATTTTTGTGATCTGGAGAGGCAGATCGGAGACCATAACCCTCTTCCATCAATAGCTCAACACTTGCAATGCCTTTCTCAGATTCACCTGTGAATTCAGCCAGGAGCTCCTTCTATTTCTGGATTTGATGATATACTTGTCGGCTAGCACATTGCATACAAAACTATACAGGGAACCCATGGCTAAAAATGCATTACTAGCCAATTCAAGTTACCAACCCAAGTCTCTAAGGGACAATTTGCCTTTCAGACAATTTCTCAGACTGCGACGGAACTGTTCGGATGTCAACAAATACCAGAGCCACGCATCTGTCCTGGAAAAACAATTGTTGAACTGCAAATATCCACATTCACTGATACGCAGGTCAGCCAAGAGAGCTAGAAATAACAATTGTGAAGCTCTCTTGGAAAGTACACCTACTAAAGAATCTACGGATAGATTGGTATGTGTGAACACCTTTAGCAGAAATCGACCCTTATCCAGAAATGTATTAATAAAAACTGGAATATTTTGAATAAAGGAACACTAACACTACCTAAACCTATGTTCGCTTTTAAACGAAGCACTAATCTCTGTGACAAATTGTTGCATATTAGACCCTGTACCTTAGACAAGAGCAAACAAGACACTCTTTGGGGCCTTCCCCCCATTAAAGGAAACTTTCCCTGTGGATCGTGCAATGTATGTCCTCAAACATCTCAGACTTCACGCGTCGGTATAGGCACAGATACACCGTGGGAATTGAGACATCATACTAATTGTAACTCAGATCATCTCATCTACCAGATCACCTGTCCGTGTGGTTTAAAATATGTCGGTATGACAACAAGTAAAATCAAAACACGGATTATGGAACATAAAAGCACTATCCAGTGTAAAAAACAAGCCACAAAATTGACTTCACATTTTCTGGAAAAAGGACATAAAGCAGAAGAACTTCAGTGGGTGGTTCTAGATAAACCAACAATTCCACAAACTGTGAACACTACTTAGTATCTTTTCAAGATTGAACAACGCTAGGTTTTTAGACTACACAGTGCGAGCCAGGGCCTCAACGATGACATACCTTGGTTTAGTCTATCTTCCTCTTAGTCCATGCATTGTCTGTAGGTCACAAATCCCTCTCGATTAACACATTATTCTATAATGATGCCTGTCTGACTTAATGATTGGTATCATGCTTAAAAGCACAAACATGATAAAACCTTTTTTCTCTTAGGACACCTGTTGAGACTTATTTTGTCTCCCTTTAAGATTTGTTTTTCCTAAAGATTTGTTTTCGCTTTAAGAGTCTACATTATTCATCCTGCTTTTTAGCTTAATTTATAATTATACAAACTCTGCCTTCAATGTGGATCATCCTCCATATTTGTCATTAGTGGTTATCTATTTTTTTCTTAGGTTACACTTTCTTTTGTTGTTTTAAAAACATCATACTGTCAGATTACACACAATGTTTTTAATGCGAGATACTGACAATTGCTAAGTGCGTCATAAATTCAAAGCGTTCTTCCCCTAAAAAAGTATGCTATTCAACATCAGGTCTTTCACCGATCTCCTTTGGCGTGTGTTTAGGTGCAGCCGTGATCCTGGTGGCCCGTCTTATTATCGCGCTGCTTGACTAAGAAACTACAAGGTCCATGAGTCATTGTAGTTTTCCAAACCCGGCATCACCATTGGTTTGGGCACGCAGATACGTGAGGTCAAGGACGTGACTCTGGTGGTTAAATCACTGAAGCACGCATTTTTAGGTCGAGCATTCGAGACCTCTTGTATATACTTTATTATATACATTAGTATATATACTTTAGTATATACTTATATGTGTATGTACTTTGTGGGCTCTGGAGATCAGCCCTAGACTTGTCTGCTTCCGCTTAGGGACTTTTTTTTCTGTTCAACTGCCTCCATTTAACTGTCTTGATAGAAAACGACCAGCAGAGGTCAGTAAAATACCAGAATCACTTTAGCGTTCTCTAGATTCCAGTACATAGAAATTGTCTTCCACGAGCACCCGTAGACAATAATATTTTTTTCAAATCTTGTATTTTCAGTGATGTGGCCACCGAAGGCCCTGCTTTTATATTAAAAACAGAGCTTTGGACTATACCATTTCCCGCTGAAAGGCAATATTTCCCTCCATGTGTTCCCATACCTGGCGTGTCACACAGTTTGGTGCTTACTTTCCCTCCATGTTAAAGAACAGTAGATGTTTCAGCACCCATGCTAATGTGCTGCATAGCTAAATACATATAAGGTCCCAAAGGTGAGACCGATTGCATTGCAAATGCTACTTTGTTCTTGTCCTCCTGAGGTGCGAACAAGTGCCCAAGGCAGCTTCCTCGATAAGGTACGTGTAAGGGTGGTACATCTTTGGCATCTGTATAGTTACACAGTCATATCGGCCAGACAATAGACCAGGCGTTAGTGTCCGTTTTGAATGCTTTCGAATCGCTTTGTGATATCATTGTTGTTTCCTCAAATAGTTTTTTCCTTAGATTGTTTACTGGCCTCTGAGTAACCTAACAGTCGGTCATTATGCCCATCTTGATATTAACACTTCATCACTATTACTATTAATGAATTTTTAGGATGGTACTAGACGATCTAATTTTGTTTAACATAAATACCTGCCATTTGTTCCATTTATGGGTTTGTTTTTTGACCATTGATATGGCCCCATCTCTGCCCAACAAGGCATTTCCATCACCTATTAATATTTCACATGTTTTCATGGGTTGAGGAGTCGACTGTTCTTGCACCATGTTTGTTTGTTTGCTTTTTTGCCAGTGTGTTGGTCTGCCTTTTCTCATGCAGATACCATAGACTGACGATCCATATGTCCCTTCATTTATAGGACATGGAGGCTCTCTTGGGTTTGCGCCAAGGTAGAGGTGGTATTGATTAACTGACATAGAGGGTAAGCAACAAATGTTTACGCTCTTCATACACTGAATGGAATGAGTGCTGTTGAATATTATTTGATCTAATCGACTGGAGAGACTGGATAACTTAAACGTTGGTTATTCTTTGATATTCCTTTGCAGGTAAAACACAACCAGCAGTGGACCCACTTCTGAGTGAATATTCACTCCAACCACTGGTGCAGTATCTTACTTATAAGGTTGACAAGTTTGTTGCGACATTTGCATAACAACCGCCCTACTTTTTCCCTTTCTGTTTGGCACATATTTTTTCTTCTGGTCCTGATGAAAGCCGCCACACCTCTACGGAGGGTAAAAGGCAGAAACATGTCGACTATCACTCATCCATGAAAGGTTGACTCCCCTCCTCTCATAGTATCTGTTTTTAGCCCTAACCTAAGGAGGCCCCAATAAAATGTTTTGGCCCACCATAGAGTTAGTTTTATCTCACACATTTGCTTTCTTTTCTTCACCACACCCTGCTCACATCGTTGGTTTTAGGAGACCTCTCTTGAATACACTGAAAACATCCCTGAGCTCCTCCCTCTCAGACAGGGAGTTGTAGCCCGCATTGCAACTAGGTGTGCACTGCGAGGAGGTTTCCCTATGATGAAGCATGCCACCTATGGGTGGGTGAGGGGAACCGTCCTGTAAAAGGGATATCCCAGCACATCCCTTTGCCTCACTTCTTATCTCTCCCTGTGGACCCAGGTGGCCCGTTGTGTTTTGTGACTTGTTATTGGGGAGTTGGCCCCTGCAGGTCTTTAAGCCTCCTCAGGCTCTCTTTTGTGTGTTACTAGAGGAGGCAGGAAGCCTGGCTAACTCAGAGGGAAATCTCTTGAAGCTTCTCCCACTTCAAAGGAGGCACCAGGTATAAATATTGTACTTCAGGCACTGACTCATCAGTACACTTTCAGACCTCTGGAAGACTCTGCCAGGGAGAACGACTGCTGTACTGCTGAAAGTACTGTCACTGCACTGAACTGCTGCCCTGAAGGACTGCTGCCTTTTGTGCTGACCTGCTGCCCTCTTGCCTGAGTGAGAACGACTGGACCTGTAACCTGAACACAGGACCACCAGAGAAACTCCAAGGGCTAGTCTCTTGTAACCAGTACCTGTACTCTGCATCTGTAAGTCCGGCCCTGCCAAGTTGTGCCACACCAGTCCTGGACCTTTGCAGGTGGGCCCGAAGGTGCTCTGCTGACGCAACACCTCTGCTGCGCAGTGCAAGCCCAAACAGTACTGATGCATCACCTCTGCTGCAAGGGTTCTAGGAGCTGAAGGTCTCTACATCGACCTTGTAGCCTGCAGCCACATTGAAACTGCCACTGAGCGATGTGCCCCAAACGCAGGACCACGCATCACAAACCTCTCATTGACGGCAGTCTCAACGACGACGCAGGACTTCACATTACAAGTTTAGCAGTCTCTTCGGAACCAGCCAGTACATCACGCATCCCCAAAGCAAAACTTCACATTCCAAGCTTTCTCCATCAGCGGCTTCTTCTACAATGACACAGAACCTTGAATCGCAGCCCCGCAGCTCCCCAGAACCAATACATCACCTCAGCTGCTCGATGAATCCTTGAGGTGTGACTTCACGACATTGAGCAACCAGGATTTAAGGTACTCTTTTTTAGCCCTGTAGCTGGCCCATGCTCCATCGCAGTTGGCCTGAACGTGTGACTTTGTCCCGATCCATCGTGACCAGATATCCTCAATTGAGACTTTGTGCTTTTTGGCAGTGTTTCCACTTAAATCGGTAAAATTGCATATCTCTGGTTCTGCTGATTGATTTTTTGCAGTTTTGGCCTTCATTTATTTATTATAATTTGCTCAATTTGTCTAATCTTGAGTGGGATCCTTTTTGTATTATGTTTTCACTTTGTTACTGTTTGAAGTACTGCATAAATACTTTGCACATTGGGCCCGATTCACAAAGGCAATCTGAGACAAAAGTCTAACTTTACGACTTTTGATATTCACAGAGGACATTTACGAGTCATATCTTTACGTCCGCAGTCAGGCCAGAATCTCCAGACCCGGGCTGTACTCTCCGCACCCGGGGCATACTCTCTGGCTCGGGCCAAATTAGAGCTCACCACTCCAAGATGCGGCGAGACATGCGCAGCAACACGGAGGAGTACTCCGGAAGTCAGGCTACTGTGAGAAGCCTTCATCAAGAGTTCAACTCACCCACGCAGCCCATATCCAGACACGTATGGTCAAGGGTAGGTGCCACGAGGAGCGCACTTAACAAAAACCGTTAGTACATCTGGTTCCTCGCAACTGGAGGCCTAACCGAAGGTCGAACTTTTTACCGCTGTCTGCGATAGCAATAACATTGGCAATCATGCTTGGCCCTGTTTCTTTTCTCTCTCCCTCTCTCCCACCTTTTCAGCCCACAATGGTGCATTTCACCGTACGTGAATCCATAAAGTATAAATTACGCATTGACTAAGTAAGATCGCTCATCCTAGCCATTGCCGATTGATACTCAGATCGCTTTTAATATTATCAATCAATCAATCATGTCACTTATAAAGCGCACTACATACCCGCGAGGCAAATGTGTCAGGAATGGAATTAGGAGAAAAGGAAAAAAATTATCAAGGGGATTTTTGTTTTTTCATTGAATTTAATATCATATTATTGTCAGGGATTTTAGTGTTACAAACATTACAGAGTGCCACTGCACAGACGCAAGCACTGGATCACACCACTGAACACCTATATAGGAAATTGGGTTATTGTTTGAAGGGGTGGAAGCCACACTCAGACAACAACCACAATCCTTGTGAGGGTGTACCACAAAACTGTCACTAAACTTGTGCTTAATACCTCTGAATTTCGGGTTACCCATACTATCATGCGATTCAGAGGACATTTTGCAAAATGTAGTCTTTCTTGTACACTGACTTACATTCAGAAGCCACAAATGCAGAGACATCTAGTTGGTAACAACAAATGTTCCACTATTCTGTATTCATGCGTCTCGCAATAAAAACGGTATCTCACTTATGTGGCTGGGCCTAACAAGTACAACATAAAACACCCCAAAACCCGACTTGGAGAATCCACACATTTTTTACATTGTGGGTGGCAATGGAATTAGGGCCCTTTCTAAGCTAAAGTGTGGCACTCAGAAGCCCTTGCAAACCTAAAAAGTTGGCTAAAAACACACATTTTCCTCACATTTTTGTGTGGGAAAGTTTTGGAATCTCCGAGGAACCAGAAACTGCCTCCCTTGTCCCAGAGGGCCTTGCAATAGGAAAGGACACAGAATACAACATGGAGAGATCAAATATTTCCACCCAGAAACAACTGTTTTTGCAATGTGGGCAGCAGTGGAATATGGGCGCACCTCAGCCGCCACCCTGGGAAACCTACCTACGAGTGGTTCTCAAACTTTGAGCAAAAGCACACATTTCTATGAGGGAAAGTTCTGCAATCTGTGGGGAGCCACAAATTTTCTACCATCCGGCATTCCCCCACATCTCCATATAAGAATGGTACCTCATTTGTGAGACTGGGCCTAGTGCCAATGACAGGAAATCGCCCAAAATGCAACATGGACAGACAGTAGGATCAGCTGAAACGTGTTCCTATACTATAGGCAAGTGCTGTCAATAAAATGAATATTTCCTGAGGACACGAGTGCAGGTTTTCTCTTGAGTGGAGGAAAATGTGCGCAGTTTTAAATGAGACGTTTGTGGTATCGCCTCTTTCCTGCACCACCGATGATTTGGATGCACACAAGCAAATCCAAAAACTCTGGAGGAATAAGATAGATATATATATTACCTACTGGTGGTTGCCAGTAGGTAGTTATAGTTAGGACTTAGTTTCCATAGGAAAAATGTTTTTGATTTGCCAATAACTTTGGCGCCGTTTGACGAATCTTTGCAAAATTTTCCCAACTAATGGGGTGGTGTCGTCAGCTGCTGTCTTGAAAATTTTGAACTGATCCATCAAGCGGGGGGCAAGAAAAAGGGGGTCCCAAAACGCTTTTTCTCCATGTTAATTTACGTAGGAAACTGTTGACGCAGCTACAGCCCGAACTGCTGAACGGAATTACACCAAATGTGGCAGACAAGTAGCTCTTGGTCGAGAGAGCACTCTTTTTGTTAAATGGTGTAAATCCGTTCAGTAGTTCCTTAGAAATGTAATGATTTCTCAGATATACAACTGTGGCCACAGTTGATCTGCGAACCCCCCGGTCTCGTGCCTGAGATCTGATTGGCTACCAACACTTCAAACCAGGAAGTGTTGGCAGCCATCTTGTGACTTGGTTGTACTGAGTCACAAGCAAAAATGTTAAAATACAAGAAAAGGGGGCAGGGTAAACACACCCTGACCCCCAAGGCCTGTTCAGGGGGTCTCACAGGGACCCCCAGAGCCCAAAAAAAGCATTAAAAAAACTTTTAAGGCTGGATTCATGGTGGATCCTCGAATCCGCCCAAAATTTAAAACAATTGAAGCACTGGCACAAACGCTTTGTTTACTTTAAGCCCCTGGGTGGGCGAGGTCATGGGGGCAATTAGAGATAAAGATGCGGGGGCCCGCTTGGGTCCCCACAGCCCTGGGGACTGCCACATCCCCAGGGCTTATAATTTGAAGTGTGAGAGGGCCATGTAACACCCCCAGGCCCTGGGGCTCACCACCTCCCCATGGCTATTCTTAATTAAAATGTGTGGGGGGCTCCAGCCCCCTCTCACAGCCCCAAGGACTACCACCTCCCCGGGGGTAATTTTTGGAAATTTGGGGGGCACATGGCCACCTCGCAGCCCCGGGGACTGCCACCTCCCCGGGGCTTAATTACTGTTGGAGGGTGGCCGCACGGCCCCCCCTTTGGAGCCGTAAATGGCCCTGGGGACCACCACCCCCCAGGGCTGGCTACAGCAATGTCCCAGGGTACCGACCCCCTGCATTGTGCTATGGGATGGCGGGAGCACTGCTCCCGCCATACCATAGCAAACAAGTGCTCAGTTTTGAGCAAGCTAGAGCATTATGCTCTTGCTTGCTTAAAGCGGAGCACTTTGCTTTTTATCCCAGGGAGCTGCATCTTAGCAGCTCCCTGGGGGTAAAAAGCAATGCCGACCTCCCGCAGGAGGTGGGGGCCTTCAGGCTCCCCCCGTGGTCCCTGACCAGCTGGCCATGTCCCGGGGATGGGGTCTCCGGGGCCGAAAATTGTCTGGGAGGGAGGCTGCGCTTAAAAGCAATAACACAAAATGGCCTGGCCTAGCCGCAGGGGATAGGGTCCCTGGGGCCGAAAATGGCCTGGGAGGGGGTGGGATGCTTAGCCCCCCTTCCTTTTAACAAATGAAAAAAAAGGAAATGGCCAGGCCCGGGGGGATTGCATCCCCAGGGCTGAACAGCCACCCTCTCCTTTAAAAATTAAATTTAAACAAAGGCCTAGCCCCAGGAGATGGGGTCCCCAGGGCTGAATTGGGCTGGGGAGGAGGGCTGAAGGGCCCCCCTCCCCTTTAAAAATGTAATTTAAACAAAGGCCTAGCCCCGGGGGATGGGGTCCCCGGAGCACAAAAGGGTCAAGAGAAGGGAGGCCACACAGCCCCCTTCCTAAAATAAAAATAAAAAAATCAGAAGCCAGCAACTCGTGGCGGCCCTGCCCACTTTCTCCACTACTCTGCAAACACACCTCCTGGCATGCTCTTGGTTGGGGGCCAAAGTACCGTTTGCTGCTGAGGGTCCTTAGGGGCCAACTAGCCTACCTGTTGCCTCCAGTCAGCCCCACATAGTGGGATTGCTGAGAGGTGGTCGCAGGCCATGCCCTTTTTCCACCACTCTGCAAGCGTGCCTCTCGGCGCACTGCTTGTGGGGGATGAGGTCCCCTTGCCTCCTGAGGGCCTCAGGACTAAAGTGGACTTTATCCCCCAAGCAGCAGTGCACTAGGATGTGCGTTGGCAGAGTGATGGAGAAAGGGGGCGTGGCCTCTGATCACCTCTCAGCAATCTAGCTGTGTGGGGCTTACTGGAGGTAACAGGTGGGCTAGTTGGCCCCTGAGGACCCTCAGCAGCGAAGGGGAATTCATCCCCCTAACAAGAGTGCACCAGGAGGCACGTTTGCAAAGTAGTGGAGAAAGGGGGCATGGCCTGCTATCAGAAGTCATCAATCCTGCTCTATGGGACTTGCTGGAGGTAATAGGAGGGGTAGTTGGCCCCCAAGGTCATCCTTGTGGGCCAACTACCCCTCCTGTTACCTCCAGTAGGTCTCACACAGCAGGATTGCTGAGAAGTTGTGAGAGGCCACACCCCCTTTTTCCACCACTCTGAAAATGTGTCTCCTGGTGCACCACTACTTGGGGGATAAAGTTCCCTTGGCCCCAGAGGGACCTTGGGGGCCAAGAATCCCTCCTGGTTCATCCTGTAAGTCCTACGTAGCGGAATTCCTGAGAGCTGGTTGGAGGCCCGGCCCCCTTTCTCCACCACTCTGCAAACATGACTGCGAGTTAAAAAACATTAGAAATTCCCCAAAAAAACAAAGGTTACAGGGACATTATAGTTAGGAATTAGCATTTAAAAAACCTTAGAAATTCACTGAAAAAAACAAAGGTTACAAGGACGTTATAGTTAGCAAATAGAATTAAATAAACCTTAGAAATTCACAAAAAAAATCAAAGGTTACTGGGCGTTATAGTTAGGGTCAAGTCTTACTCCTGCAAAACCAGAGAAATACAGCTGTTATTTTTACCTGAGTAAACTATAATTTGCGCCCCCGCAATGCACTGCTTATGACCTCACATATTACATCACTCATGACATGGTCAGTGACATAATCCATGACGTCATTGATGACATCTCAAATGAAATCACTCATGACATCAGTTATGACATCATCCACAGCATCTCTGCCGTGCCCACTCATACCCCTATAGAATCTTTTATACACCCACTGCCACTCCCACACAACCATTCACAAACCCATTCATAGAGGCACACAAGTACTTACACACCCACTCATTGATTCATAGATATACATACACATTCACTCGCTCACTCATGCTGCCACTCATACATCCACTCACTCACTATTACACCCATTGACATATCCACTCAAGCACCCATACAGGCATCACACACTGAGTGAGTCAGCTGTAGAAGTACTCACACACCTAAACACTCACCCATACAGTAAATCACACAGCCACTTACTCACCCAGTTACTCACACACTCACTTACTTACTTATACAAATAGTAACACATACTCACTCACCTATAAAGGTACTGACAGAGGCACAAACTCATCCATATATTCACTCTCATCTTCACTCACTCATGCATACAGTCACTCATATACCCCGTCTCTCACCTACACTGCTTTTCATTAGGCCTGGGCGTAGTACGCAGAGTTTTGCTACGCGGAACTCCGCAAAGTTACAAAAAAAACTCCACGAAGTTCCGCGAGTGGCGGAGTGCAGTGCGAACTGCAGTTTGTGCTGGTATTCCTGCCGATTGGGTATTCTACCCGAGCGGCAGCTCGTGAACTTACCGTTCACGATTGCGAACTTACCCTTCGGCTTTCGCGAGCAGGTAAAAAACTCTGCTGCACATCGCAAAGCGGAGTTTTCTGCACTCCGCGAGCTCCGCGGAGTGCAGAAAACTCTGCAAACTCCGCAAACGGAGCGAAGTTCACCGCCCAGGCCTACTTTTCACATACCCAGTTACTCACCCATACTGACACATACACTCAATCACCAACACAACCATACAGACACTCACTCACCCATATAGCTTCTGAGACACCCACACAGTATCCCATACAGCCACTGGCTCACCCACTCACTCATCCACATAGGCAGTCACACACCTCCTCACCCACACACACAGATACCCAGACAACCATAGAGCTAGTCAGACAACCAATCAATCACCCATACAGCCATTTATGTCCCCACTAACACACTCATACTCCCACTTAGGCATCAATTGACTGACAGATACACTCATTTAAACAACCAATCACTCACCTAAGCATTCACTGAGACACCTAATCACTCACTTATACAGTCAGTCATACACCCACTGATTCGGCTTACTGGAGGTACCCGGTGGGCTAGTTGGCCCCAGGGACCCTCAGGATTCAAGGGGACTTAATCCCCAACTTAAAACGCGCCAGGGGGCGCGTTTGCACAGTGGTGCAGGGAGGGGGCGGGCCTGATATAACAAGTGTGCAAACACGCCCACTGGCGCGTTTTAACTTGGGGGATTAAGTGCTCTTCAATCCTGAGGGTCCCTGGGGGCCAACTAGCCCACCATATACCTCCAGTAAGCGCCACAGAGCTGCGTTGCAGAGAGGTGGTCCGAGACCACGCCCCTTTTTACACCACTCTGCAAACGTGGCTTCTGGTGCACTGCTGGTGGGGTGATGAGGTCCTCTTGTAGCCTGAGGACCTCAGGACACAAGTGGACTTCATCCTCCGAGCAGCAGTGCGCCAGAAGCCATGTTTGCAGCATGGTATAAAAAGGGGCATGGCCTCGGAACACCTCTCTGCAACGCAGCTCTGTGGCGCTTCTTGGAGGTACCTGGTGGGCTAGTTGGCCCCCAGGGACCCTCAGGATTCAAGGGGACTTAATCCCCCAACTTACAACGTGCCAGGGGGTGCGTTTGCACAGTGGTGCAGGGAGGGGGCGGGGCCTGATATGACAAGTGTGCAAACCCGTCCCCTGGCACGTTGTAACTTGGGGGATTAAGTACCCTTCAATCCTGAGGGTCCCTGGGGGCCAACTAGCCCACCAGGTACCTCCAGTAAGCGCCACAGAGCTGCATTGCAGAGAGGTGGTCCGAGGCTACGCCCCTTTTTACATCACTCTGCAAACGTGGCTTCTGGTGCACTGCTGGTGGGGAGATGAGGTCCTCCTGTGTCCTGAGGACCTCAGGACACAAGTGGACTTCATCCTCCGAGCAGCTGTGTGCCAGAAGCCGCGTTTGCAGAGTGGTGTAAAAAGGGGCGTGGCCTCGGACCACCTCTCTGCAACGCAGCTATGTGGCATTTACTGGAGGTACCTGGTGGGCTACTTGGCCCCCAGGGACCCTCAGGATTCAAGGGGACTTAATAGGGACGTTATAGTTAGAAATTAGCATTTAAAAAACCTTAGAAATTCACTGAAAAAACCATAGGTTTTAGGGACGTTATAGGTAGAAATTAGCATTTAAAAAACCTTAGAAATTCACTGAAAAATCCACAGGTTTCAGGGACGTTATAGTTAGAAATTAGCATTTAAAAAACGTTAGAAATTCACTGAAAAAACCACAGGTTTCAGGTACGTTATAGTTAGAAATTAGCATTTAGAAAACCTTAGAAATTTACAAAAATAACCACAGGTTTCAGGGACGTTATAGTTAGTTGGACATTTCACTCGTACAAAACCAGAGAAATTCGGCCGTTATAGTTAGTAGAGCTAACTATAACTCGCGCCCCCGCAATGCACTGCTGATGACATCACATATTACATCACTCATGACATGGTCAGTGACATCACTGATGACATCACTGATGACATCTCAAATGACATCACTGATGACATCACTGATGATATCATCCAGTGAATGTGTGTTTCTTTAAAGTTTAAATATGTTTTATATATATATATGCCAAGGTGTATTGAAGAATGAGTGGGTGTATATGTGTCTGAATGGATGATTTAGTAGGTGTGTGACAGATTGTATAACTGACTGATTAAGTGTATCTTACTGAATGCATGGGTTAGTGAGTAAACTGTGTAAATGTCTGAATCAGTCTGTCAGTTGGTGTATAAGCGGCTGCATGGGTTGGTGAGTAGCTACATGACTGTCTATATATGTTATTGATTGGTTGTCTGAGTATCTGTATGGGTGCCTGTGTGTCTGTGTGAGTGGGTGGGGGTGGGTGACTCTGTGCATAGATGTGTGAGAGGGTGATTCACTGGGTGTATGGGTTCAAGAGTGCATCTGTGAAGGTCTGTATGGGTGGGTGAGTGTGTGTATGGGTGTGTTGATGAGTGAATGGATGTCTCAGTGGTATATGCGTGAGTAACTACATATGTGAAAGGCAGTATATGTGAGTGTTGGAGTATATAAATGACTATACGTGAGAGTGAGTCATTGTGAGAGTGGCTGTATGGATGAGTGTGTGCTTGTATCAGTGATTGTATAAGAGAGTAAGTATGTGTTAGTATTTGTATAAATAAGTGAGGTGGTGTGTGTATAACTGTATAGGTGAGTAAATGGGTGTGATTGCTTCTTTGCATGACTGAGGAGGTGGGTGAGTAAGTCTATAGATGAGTGGCGGTGTGTGAGTGTATGTATAGGTGTATGAGTGCATATGATAGTGCTGTATTGATGAGTGACTGCATGTATGAATTACTGTATGGGTGAATGAGTGGATGTGTGTGTGTAGACCTAGGAATCACTGAGCGGGTATGTACTAACTGCGATTGGGCTGTCTATGGTTTCGATATTGGTAGTCTGCATTTTAGAGTGGGTGTATAAAAGGTTTTATTAGGGTATGAGGAGGTGCATCAGATTATCACATGGATGATGTCATCAGTGATGTCATCAGTGATGTCATTTGAGATGTCATCAGTGATGTCACTGACCATGTCATGAGTGATGTCATCAGCAGTGCATTTCGGGGCGCAATTATAGTTAGCTCTACTAACTATAACGGCCGAATTTCTCTGGTTTTGTACGAGTGAAATGTCCAACTAATTATAATGTCCCTGAAACCTGTGTTTTTTTCAGTGAATATATATATATATATATATATTACACGGTGATGTTTAAAAAAACATGGGAGCTCGACATACGAGTTATGTGTCCAAGACCGCCAGAGGTCGAAACGTGTTATCGTTTGCCCAATTAAATCAAAACTACAAACCACAAACTGGAGTGGCTCATTCTTTTACCAGTAGTTGGTAAGGATCTTGCGGGGAAAAAAAAAAAATATAGATATATATATATATATATATATTCACTGAAAAAACCATAGGTTTCAGGGATGTTATAAGTATAAATTAGCATTTAAAAAACCTTAGAAATTCACTGAAAAAAAACACAGGTTTCAGGGACGTTATAGTTAGTTGGACATTTCACTCAAACAAAACCAGAGACATTTGGCTGTTATAGTTAGTTGAGCTAACTATAACTCGTGCCCCCGCAATGCACTGCTGATGACGTCACATATTACATCACTCATGACATGGTCAGTGACATCAATGATGACATCTCAAATGACATCACTGATGACATCATACAGAGACTGGGTGATTTTTAAAGTTTAAGAATGTTATACATATATATATGCCGAGGTGTATTGAAGAATGAGTGGGTGTATGAGTGTCTGAATGGATGATTTAGTAGGTGCGTGACTGACTGTATAAGTGAGTTATTAAACATGTCTTACTGAATGCATGGGTTAGTGACTAAACTGTGTGAATGTCTGTATCAGTCTGTCAGTTGGTGTTTAAGCAGCTGCATGGGTTGGTGAGTACCTACATGCGTATCTATATGGGTTATTGATTGGTTGTCTGAGAATCTGTATGGGTGCCTGAGTGTCTGTGTGGGTGGGTGGGGGCTGGGTGACTCTGTGCATAGATGTTTGATTGGGTGATTCACTGGGTGTATGGGTTCAAGAGTACATCTGTGAAGAGCTGTATGGGTGGGTGTGTGTGTATGGGTGTGTTGGTGAGTGAATGGATGTCTCAGTGTTGGACTATATAAATGACTATATGTGAGAGTGAGTGATTGTGAGAATGGCTGTATGGATGAGCGTGTGCTTGTGTCAGTGATTGTATAAGAGAGTAAGTATGAGTTAGTATCTGTATGAATAGGTGAGGTGGTGTGTGTATAACTGTATAGGTGAGTAAATGGGAGTGTGATTGATTTGTTGCATGACTGACTAGGTGTGTGAGTAACTCTATGGGTGAGTGGCAGTGTGTGAGTGTGTGTATAGGTGTAAGAGTGCATATGATAGTGGCTGTATTGATGAGTGACTGCATGTATGACTGACTGTATGGGTGAGTGAATGGATGTGTGTGTAGACCTAGAAATCAGTCACTGGGTATGTACTAACTGGTATTGGTGTGTCTATAATTTTGAGAATGGTAGTCTGTATTTTAGAGGGCGTGTATCAAAGGTTATATAAAAGTGTGAGGGGCATCAGATGATCACGTGGATGATGTCGTCAGTGATGTCGTCAGTGATGTCATCAGTGATGTCATTTGAGATGTCATCAGTGATGTCATCAGTGATGTCACTGACCATGTCATGAGTGATGTGAGTGCATTGCGGGGGTGCGAGTTATAGTTAGCTCAACTAACTATAACGGCCGAATTTCTCTGGTTTTATACGAGTGAAATGTCCAACTAACTATAACGTCCCTGAAACCTGTGTTTTTTTCAGTGGATTTCTAAGGTTTTTTAAATGCAGAAAGAACTAATAGAGGTGGAAAAAGAGGCAAGAGGGGTGCAGAAAGAGGTAGGAGAGGTGCACAAAGAGGCAAGAGAGGTACAGAAAGAGCCAGCAGGGGTGCAGAAAGAAGGAAGAGAAGCGCAGAAAGAAGCAACAGAGGTGCTGAAAGAGGCACAAAGGGTGCATACAGAGGCAAGAGAAGTGCAGAAAGAAGCAACAGAGGTACAGAAAGAGGCAAGAAAGGTGCAGAAACAGCCAGGAAAGGTGCAGAAAGAGGGAAAAGGGGTGCAGAAAGAGGCAAGAGGGGTGCAGAAAGAAGAAAGTGAGGTACAGAAAGAGGTAACAGAGGTGCAAAAAGATGCAAGAGAGGTGCAGAAACAAGCAAGAGAAGGGCAGAAAGAGGCAAGAGAATTGCTGAAAGAAGCAACAGATGTGTAGAAAGAAGCAAGAGAAGTGCAGAAAGAGGCAAGTGAGGTGGGGAAAGAAGCAAGAGCAGTGCAGAAAAAATCAACAGAGGTGTAAAAACAGGCAAGAGGGGTGCAAGAAAAGGTAGGAGGGGTGCAGAAAGAAGGAAGAAAAGTGCAGAAAGAAACAACATAGGTGCTGAAAGAGGCGCGAAGGGTGCAGGAAGAGCAAGAGAAGTGCAGAAAGAACCAACAGAGGTACAGAAAGAGGTAAGAGAGGTGCAGACACAGGCAGGAAAGGTGCAGAAAGAGGGAACAGGGGTGCAGAAAGAGGCAAGAGCAGTGCAGAAAGAGAAAAGAGGGGTGCAAAAAGAGGCAAGAGGGGTGCAGAAAGAAGCAAGGGAGGTGCAGAAAGAGGCAACAGAGGTGCAGAAAGACGCAAAAGAGGTGCAGAAACCAGCTAGAGAAGTACAGAAAGAGGCAAGAAAATTGCTTAAAGAAGCAACAGAGGTGTGGAAAGAAGCAAGAGAGGTGCAGAAACAAGCAAGAGAAGTGCAGGAAGAGGCAAGAGAATTGCTGAAAGAAGCAACAGAGGTGTGGAAAGAAGCAGGAGAAGTGCAGAAAGAGGCAAGTGAGGTGCAGAAAGAGGCAATAGAGGTGCAGAAAATGGCAAGAGAACAGCAGAAAGAGGCAAGAGGGATGCAAAAAAGGGAAGAAGAGTACAGAAAGAAGCACGAGAGGTGCAGAAAGAAGCAAGAGAAGTGCAGAAAGAAGCAAGAGAGGTGCAGAAAGAGGAAAGACAAGTGCAGAAAGAGACAACAGCGGTGCAGAAAGAGACAACAGGTATGCAGAAAGAAGCAAGAGAGGTGCAGAAAGAGGCAATAGAAGTGCAGAAAGAAGCAACAGAGGTGCATAAACAGGCAAGAGGGGTGCAGAAAGAGGAGAGAGAAGTGCAGAAAGAAGCAAAAGAGGTGCTCAAAGATGCAAGAGGGGTGCAGAAAGAACCAAGAGATGTACAGAATGAGTCAAGAGAGGTGCAGAAAGAGGCAAGAGATGTACAGAAAAAGGGAGGAAGGGTGCATAAAGAAGCAAGAGAAGTGCAGAAAGAGGCAAGTGAGGTGCAGAAGGAGGCAAGAGAATTGCAGACAGAGGCAAGAGAGTTGCAGAAAGAGGCAGGAGAGGTGCACAAAGAGGCAAAAGGGGTACAAAAATAGGCAAGAGGGGTGCAGAAAGAGGGAACAGGTATGCAGACAGAGGCACAAGAGGTGCAGAAAGAGGGAAGAAGGGCACAGAAAGAGGCAAGAGGGATGCAGAAATTTGCAACAGAGGTGTAAAAAGAACAAGAGCAGTGCAGAAAGAACCAACAGAGGTGCAGAAAGAGGCAAGAGGGGTACATAAAGAGGGGGAAACAAGTGCAGAAAGAAGCAAAAGTGGTGTAGAAACAGGCAAGAGAACTGCAGAGAAAGGAAGAGAGGTGCAGAAAGAGGCAGGAGAGGTGCACAAAGAGGCAAAAAGGGTACAGAAAGAAGCAAGAGGGGTGCAGAAAGAAGCAAGAGAAGTGCATAAAGAAGCAACAGAGGTGCTTAAAAAGGCAAGAGAAGTGCAGAAAGAAGCAACAGAGGTGCCAAAAGAGGCAAGAGAGGTGCAGAAACAGGCAAGAAAGGTACAGACAGAGGGAACAGTGGTACAGAAAGAGGTAAGAGGGATACAGAATTTTGCAAGAGAGGTGCAGAAAGAAGCAGGAGCAGTGCAGAAAGAAGCAAGAGAAGTGCAAAAAGAAGCAAGAGAGGTGGAGAAATAGGGAAGAGGTGTGCAGAAAGAGGCATGAGGGATGCAGAAATTTCCAAAAGAGGTGCAGAAATAAGCAAAATCAGTGCAGAAAGAACTGACAGAGATGCAAAAAGAGGCAAGAGGGGTGCAGAAAGAGATAGGAGAGATGCAGAAAGAGGCATGAGAAGTACAGAAAGAGGCAGGAGGGGTGCAGAAAGAAGGAAGAGAAGTGAGGAAAGAAGCAACAGAGGTGCTTAAAGAGGCGCAAAGGGTGCAGAAAGAGGCAAGAGAAGTACAGAAAGAAGCAACAGAGGTAAAGAAAGAGGCAAGAGAGGTGCAGAAACAGGCAGCAAAGGTGCAGAAAGAGGGAACAGGGGTGCAAAAAGAGGTAAGAGAGGTGCAGAAAGAGGGGTGCAGAAAGAGGCAAGAGGGGTGCAGAAAGAAGCAAGTGAGGTGTAGAAAGAGGCAACAGAGGTACAGAAACCAGCAAGAGAAGTGCGGAAAGAGGCAAGAGAATTGCTGAAAGAAGCAACAGAGGTGTAGAAAGAAGCAAGAAAAGTGCAGAAAGAAGCGAGTGAGGTGCAGAAAGAAGCAAGAGCAGTGCAGAAAGAACCAACAGAGGTACAAAAAGAGGCAAGTGGGGTGCAGAAAGCGGTAGGAGTGGTGCACAAAGAGGCAAGAGAGGTACAGAAAGAAGTAGGAGGGGTGCAGAAAGAAGGAAGAGAAGTGCAGATAGAAGAAACAGAGGTGCTGAAAGAGGCACAAAGGGTGCAGAAAGAGCAAGAGAAGTGCAGAAAGAAGCAACAGAGGTACAGAAAGAGGCAAAAGAGGTGCAGAAACAGGCAGGAAAGGTGCAGAAAGAGGGAACAGGGGTGCAGAAAGAGAAAAGAGGGGTGCAGAAAGAGGCAAGAGGTATGCAGAAAGAAGCAAGTGAGGTACAGAAAGAGACAACAGAGGTGCAGAAAGACGCAAGAGATGTGCAGATACAAGCAAGAGAAGTGCAGAAAGAGGCAAGAGAATTGCTGAAAGAAGTAACAGAGGTGTAGAAAGAAGCAATAGAAGTGCAGAAAGAGGCACGTGAGGTGCAGAAAGAGGCAAGTGAGATGTAGAAAGAGGCAACTGAGTTGAGAAAGACGCAAGAGAGGTGCATAAACAAGCAAGAAAAGTGCAGAAAGAGGCAAGAGAATTGCTGAAAGAAGCAACAGAGGTGTAGAAAGAAGCAAGAGAAGTGCAGAAAGAGGCAAGTGAGGTGCAGAAAGGGACAGGAGAGGTGCAGAAAATGACAAGAGAACTGCAGAAGAGGCAAGAGGGATGCAACGAAGGGAGGAAGGGTGCAGAAAGAAACAAAAGAAGTACAGAAAGAAGGAACAGCGGTGCAAAAAGAAGGCAAGAGAGGTGCAGAAAGAGGCAACAGAGGTGCAGAAAGACGCAAGAGAGGTGCATAAACAAGCAAGAGAAGTGCAGAAAGAGGCAAGAGAATTGCTGAAAGAAGCAACAGAGGTGTAGAAAGAAGCAAGAGAAGTGCAGAAAGAGGCAAGTGAGGTGCAGAAAGGGACAGGAGAGGTGCAGAAAATGACAAGAGAACTGCAGAAGAGGCAAGAGGGATGCAACAAAGGGAGGAAGGGTGCAGAAAGAAACAAAAGAAGTACAGAAAGAAGGAACAGCGGTGCAAAAAGAAGGGAAGAGGGGTACAGAAAGAGGCACGAGGGGTGCAGGAAGAAGCAAGAGATGTGCAGAAAGAGGGAACAGGGGTGCAGAAAGAGGCAAGAGAGGTGCAGAAAGAGAAAATAGGGGTGCAGAAAGAAGCAAGTGAGGTGCAGAAAGAGGCAACAGATGTGCAGAAAGATGCAAGAGATGTGCAGAAACAAGCAAGAGAAGTGCAGAAAGAAGCAAGAGAATTGCTGAAAGAAGCAACAGAGGTATAGAAAGAAGTAAGAGAAGTGCAGAAAGAGGCACGTGAGGTGCAGAAAGAGGCAAGTGAGATGCAGAAAGAGGCAAGAGAGGTGCAGAAAGAGGCAACAGAGGTGCAGAAAGACAAAAGAGCGGTGCATAAACAAGCAAGAGAAGTGCAGAAAGAAGAAAGAAAATGGCTGAAAGAAGCAACAGAGGTGTAGAAAGAAGCAAGAGAAGTGCAGAAAGAGGCAAGTGAGGTGCAGAAAGGGACAGGAGAGGTGCAGAAAATGATAAGAGAACTGCAGAAGAGGCAAGAGGGATGCAACAAAGGGAGGAAGGGTGCAGAAAGAAACAAAAGAAGTACAGAAAGAAGGAACAGCAGTGCAAAAAGAAGGCAAGAGAGGTGCAGAAATAGGCAACAGAGGTGCAGAAAGACGCAAGAAAGGTGCATAAACAAGCAAGAGAAGTACAGAAAGAGGCAAGAGAATTGCTGAACGAAGTAACAGAGGTGTAGAAAGAAGCAATAGAAGTGCAGAAAGAGGCAAGTGAGGTGCAGAAAGGGACAGGAGAGGTGCAGAAAATGACAAGAGAACTGCAGAAGAGGCAAGAGGGATGCAACAAAGGGAGGAAGGGTGCAGAAAGAAACAAAAGAAGTACAGAAAGAAGGAACAGCGTTGCAAAAAGAAGGGAAGAGGGGTACAGAAAGAGGCATGAGGGGTGCAGGAAGAAGCAAGAGATGTGCAGAAAGAAACAAAAGACATGCAGAAATTGGAACAGAGGTGCAGAAAGAGGCAACAGGGGTGCAGAAAGATTCATCAGAGGTGCAGAAATAAGGAAGAGGGGTGGAGAAAGAGGCAAGGGGGGTATAGAAAGAGGCAAGATAGCTGTAGAAAGAAACAAAAGAAGTGCAGAAAGAAGGAACAGAGGTGCAGAGAGAGGCAAGAAAGGTGCAGAAAGAGGGAAAAGGGGTGCAGAAATAGGCACAAGCGGTGCAGAAAGAAGCAAGAGAAGTACAGAAAGAAGCAACAGATGTGTCAAAAGAGGCAAGAGAGGAGCAGAAACAGGCAAGAAAGTACAGAAAGAGGGAAGAGGGGTGCAGAAAGGGGCAGGAAAGTTGCAGAAAGAAACAAAAGAAGTGCAGAAAGAAGGAACAGAGGTGCAGAAAGAGGCAAGATGGGAGCAGAAAGAGGGAAGAGGCGTGCAAAAAGAGGCACAAGGGTTGCAGAAAGAAGGGACAGAGTGTAGGAGAGTAGGATCTGCTTCACATGGGTACCCCCTCTTTTTGCTGATGCTTCACTGTTTTTCGACATTAGTCTGGCTGGGGCCCTGCTAATCAGAACCCCAGCCTAGCTGCTTCCTCTCTAAAATGGTTTCCATGTGCCTTAGGCACATCACTGATTGGAATCTGGAGTGCCCTTATAAGTCCCTAGTATATGGTATACTATGTACCAAGGGCATAGGTACCTCAGAGGCCTGCCAGGGGCTGCAGCATGTATTATGCCACCCCTGGAAGGCCATCCAAACTGACACCACAGGTCTGCTACTGCAGCCTGGGTAAGGTGGTGCATGCACCTCTTACTGTGATATAGGTTACCTATATCACGAAATACATACACACATATAAACCTATAAGTCACTCCTAAGGCAGGCCTTATCAATCCTAAAGGCAGAGTGCATGGTTCCTATGTGAGAGGGTGCCCCTGCATGAGCAGGGCCCCTCTGCAGCGTTCGGAGACCATCTCTGATGCTGTTTGTAGTTCAGCCTGACCATATACTCTTAAGCGCATTATATCCTCGCGGTAAAATGCTAACTTTGGAATGGCTGCACCTAAACATGTCGTGTTTGGTGTCAAACATCTTGGAATACTACCCCCGCCAATCCTGGCGGCGGGGGTAGCATTCCACCCTTCTAGAGGGAAAGACATGTTAACTCTGACGAGTCCGGTAACTTCTTTCCAGAGCCCTGGCATCACAAAATGGATGCTGCTGCCACAGACACGAGTCTGGCCTCCTGCTGCTGGACGAAACTCCGGCAGGGGAGGCCTGGACAATAGGTTTCCTGTCCCAGGGAGGTGTGACCACCTCCCCAGACAGGATAATGTGTATTGGGGCTGGGCGGGAGCACTTTCGGGTGCTTTGAAGTCCTGCACTGGGGGCACATTTGGTGTCCCTGTGCATACCCCAGTTCAAACCGGATCAGGGGCTTGCAGCCCCTGCTTTGGCGTGAACTGGACAAAGGGAAAGGGGTGTAGCCACCCCTCTGCCCTGACCCACCCATAGGTGGGGCCACAGAGTAATCCAACCCCTATTTTTAGAATAAAGGTAGGAACCCAGTCCTTAGGACTTTAGATTATACCTGGACGAAACTCTGAAACTGAATCCTGGACCTTCGACGCTCTACGACAAGATTAGAGGACTGAAGAATCTCCCTTGGGGTCAAGGAGTGACTCCCTGCTTGGCAGGCACCAAAGAAGCATCTGTCTGGTTTGCATTTCTGAAGCTCCCGTCGGACGCCGAAGTCATCGCATCACCAGAGGTAAATTCTCAGACTTCCCCGAGGCTACCCTGAGTCCCCAGCAAAGCTGAGGCCCGTGGCTATCGTGGGTGACTTGAGACCGTGACCCCTGGACAACGAGCACATTTGCAAGTGCCTCATCTTCTGGGTCTCCCAAGAAGTCGTGCTTTTGGCTCCGAGTATCCCTAGCCTCCAGCACCACCTGCACTAAAGATCACTGGCCCCCACTCCACGAGTGTCCTGTAAGCAAGCTCCACGTGCGGCGTCATGAGGCTCCTTCACGGTCGCTAGCCCGTTGGCTAGTAGCCCTTAACGAAGGCCAATCCTTTTCCTACTTGGCATCCTGGTTGCTCCAGGCCTGCCCTCACTTAGCCTTGCTGGGTGAGTTCCACAGGCCTTGCTGGTCTGCACCATCGACGATCTACATCTTACTCGAGACTTGCCGTTGCCAAGGCTTGTTGGGTCCAATCCGGTCGCCGACACCTCAGCACTCGACAGACATCGTGTACCAGCCCGAATCCTGCTCCTGGTCGCCGACAACGCCTCCTGGACCTCGTGGCTGAAGAGTCAAGACGACCGTCAACGCACCTGAAGCACTCAACATCGGTGGGCATCTGTCCATCGCCTTCCTGGTCACTGGCTAGTGACCCAGACTCTGTCCCCTCTGCTTTCAGGTTCACCAGAACTCCGATCCACTCTTGGATCCACCCGGACACTTTTCTCTTGGCCGCCAGCAGCACTTTGCAGCAGATCACCATTCGAATCGACGACGAAACCCGACCCCGAAAGGCACCTATGCACCCGGCTTCCCTGGGTGAGGTAACACGAGTACTCCGGTGCTCCCGTGGGTAGAGACTCTTCAAAGTCCTAGATCTCAAAGGGTTTTGTCCTAGTCCTGTTTTAAGTGTCCCTTTCCTCTATTTTCCCGATCCCGACTTTCTCCATAGAAGTTAACGGCGTATCGCGGTTGTGTATTTACACTGCACGCGTCTCCCGTGGGTCCCCTGTGTCACTACCTTGGGTGGTTCCTTGTGGTCCAAGCACTTCTAGAGGCTCTAGGCCTAGTGTCTAGTTCAGTCGTGGTTCGCATACCACTTTATTGGTATATGGTTTGGTATGCCCCTAGGGCCCAAACGTGTATTTGTGCTATTACTGTGATTTAATATCTTATAACTTATGTATTTCGAACTCTAGCCTCATAAAGAGACTAGAGGGGTGTGTTTAGCAATAAATACATATATTTTGAATATATACCTGGTGTGGTGCTCTTTCATTTGGTCACTCAAGAGATTATAGACTGGTAAAACAAGCTGCTTTACATTCCTTCAAGACTTAGCCTGAAGGCTGCTCTCCATAGCTACCACTAGGATAGCTTTCAATAAGGTTGTCTTTAACCTATCTCCCATAAGGGGTTGTTTGGACTGGTGCAAGGTGCCCACTATAATTAGTGGACAGCATATGCCAGGCCAACTTCTCACACAGAGGTGCAGAAAGAAGCAAGAGAAGTGCAGAAAGAAGTAGCAGAGTTGCAGAAAGAGGGATGAGGGGTGGAAAAAGAGGCAAGAGAAGTGCAGAAAGAAGCAACAGAGATGCAAAAAGGGGGAACAGGGGTGGAGAAAGTAGTAAGAGTGGTGCAGAAAGAAGCAAGAGAGGTGCAGAAAGAAACAAAGGAAGAGCAGAAAGAAGAAACAGGGGTGCAGAAAGAGGCAAGAGGGGTGCAGAAAGACGGAAGAGGGATGCATAAAGAAGTATGAGTGGTGCAGAAAGAAGCAAGAGAGGTGCAGAAAGAGGCAAGAGGGGTGCAAAAAGAGGGAAGAGGGGTGCAGAAAGAGGCACGAGGGATGCACAAAATGGAAGAAGGGTGCATAAAGGAGCAAGAGAGGTGCAGAAAGAAGTAAGAGAAGTGCAGAAAGAAGCAAGAGAGGTGCAGAAAGAGGAAAGACAAGTGCAGAAAGAGACAACAGTGGTGCAGAAAGAGACAATAGGTGTGCAGAAAGAAGCGAGAGGTGGAGAAAGAAGCAATAGAAGTGTAGAAAGAAGCAACAGAGGTGCAGAAAGAGGCAAGAGGGTTGCAGAAAGAGGAGAGAGAAGTGAAGAAAGAAGCAAAAGAGGTGCTCAAAGAGGCAAGAGGAGTGCAGAAAGAACCAAGAGATGTGCAGAATGAGGCAAGAGAGGTGCAGAAAGAGGCAAGAGATGTGCAGAAAAATAGGGAGGAAGGGTGCAGAAAGAAGCAAGAGAAGTGCAGAAAGAGGCAAGAAAGATGCAGAAACAGGCAAAAGGGGTGAAGAAAGAGGGAACAGGTGTGCAGACAGAGGCACGAGAGGTGCAGAAAGAGGGAAGAGGGGTACAGAAAGAGGCAAGAGGGATGCAGAAATTTGCAACAGAGGTGCAAAAAGAAGCAAGAGCAGTGCAGATAGAACCAACAGAGGTGCAGAAACAGGCAAGAGGGGTACAGAAAGAGGGAAGAAAAGTGCAGAAAGAAGCAAAAGAGGTGCAGAAAGAGGCAAGAGAACTGCAGAAAAAGGAAGAGAGGTGCAGAAAGAGGCAGGAGAGGTGCACAAAGAGGCAAAAGGGGTACAGAAAGAGGCAAAAGGGGTGCAGAAAGAAGCAAGAGAAGTGCAGAAAGAAGCAACAGAGGTGCTTAAAGAGGCAAGAGGGGTGCAGAAAGAGATAGGAGAGATGCACAAAGAGGCAATAGAAGTACAGAAAGAGGCAGGAGGGATGCAGAAAGAAGGAAGAGAAGTGCAGAAAGAAGCAACAGAGGTGCTTAAAGAGGCGCAAAGGGTGCAGAAAGAGGCAAAATAAGTACAGAAAGAAGCAACAGAGGTAAGGAAAGAGGCAAGAGAGGTGCAGAAACAGGCATGAAAGGTGCAGAAAGAGGGAGCAGGGATGCAAAAAGAGGTAAGAGAGGTGCAGGAAGAGGGGTGCAGAAAGAGGCAAGAGGGGTGCAGAAAGAAGCAAGTGAGGTGCAGAAAGAGGCAACAGAGGTATAGAAACAAGGAAGAGAAGTGCAGAAAGAGGCAAGAGAATTGCTGAAAGAAGCAACAGAGGTGTAGAAAGAAGCAAGAGAAGTACAGAAAGAAGCAAGTGAGGAGCAGAAAGAAGCAAGAGCAGTGCAGAAAGAACCAACAGAGGTACAAAAAGAGGCAATTGGGGGTGCAGAAAGCGGTAGGAGTGGTGCACAAAGAGGCAAGAGAGGTACAGAAAGAAGTAGGAGGGGTGCAGAAAGAAGGATGAGAATTGCAGAAAGAAGAAACAGAGGTGCTGAAAGAGGCACGAATGGTGCAGAAAGAGCAAGAGAAGTGCAGAAAGAAGCAACAGAGGTACAGAAAGAGGCAAAAGAGGTGCAGAAACAGGCAGGAAAGGTGCAGAAAGATGGAACAGGGGTGCAGAAAGAGAAAAGAGAAGTGCAGAAAGAGGCAAGAGGTATGCAGAAAGAAGCAAGTGAGGTGCAGAAAGAGGCAACAGAGGTGTAGAAAGACGCAAGAGATGTGCAGAAACAAGCAAGAGAAGTGCAGAAAGAGGCAAGAGAATTGCTGAAAGAAGTAACAGAGGTGTAGAAAGAAGCAATAGAAGTGCAGAAAGAGGCAAGAGAGGTGCAGAAAGAGGCAACAGAGGTACAGAAAGACGCAAGAGAGGTGCATAAACAAGCAAGAGAAGTGCAGAAAGAGGCAAGAGAATTGCTGAAAGAAGCAACAGACGTGTAGAAAGAAGCAAGAGAAGTGCAGAAAGAGGCAAGTGAGGTGTCGAAAGGGACAGGACAGGTGCAGAAAATGACAAGAGAACTGCAGAAGAGGCAAGAGGGATGCAACAAAGGGAGGAAGGGTGCCGAAAGAAACAAAAGAAGTACAGAAAGAAGGAACAGCGGTACAAAAAGAAGGGAAGAGGGGTACAGAAAGAGGCACGAGGGGTGCAGGAAGAAGCAAGAGATGTGCAGAAAGAGGGAACAGGGGTGCAGAAAGAGGCAAGAGAGGTGCAGAAAGAGAAAAGAGGAGTGCAGAAAGAAGCAAGTGAGGTGCAGAAAGAGGCAACAGAGGTGCAGAAAGACGCAAGAGATGTGCAGAAACAAGCAAGAGAAGTGCAGAAAGAGGCAAGAGAATTGCTGAAAGAAGCAACAGAGGTGTAGAAAGAAGCAAGAGAAGTGCAGAAAGAGGCACGTGAGGTGCAGAAAGAGGCAAGTGAGATGCAGAAAGAGGCAAGAGAGGTGCAGAAAGAGGCAACAGAGGTGCAGAAAGACGAAAGAGAGGTGCATAAACAAGCAAGAGAAGTGCAGAAAGAAGCAAGAGAATTGCTGAAAGAAGCAACAGAGGTGTAGAAAGAAGCAAGAGAAGTGCAGAAAGAGGCAAGTGAGGTACAGAAAGGGACAGGAGAGGTGCAGAAAAGGATAAGAGAACTGCAGAAGAGGCAAGAGGGATGCAACAAAGGGAGGAAGGGTGCAGGAAGAAACAAAAGAAGTACAGAAAGAATGAACAGCGGTGCAAAAAGAAGGGAAGTGGGGTACAGAAAGAGGCACGAGGGGTGCAGGAAGAAGCAAGAGATGTGCAGAAAGAGGGAACAGGGGTGCAGAAAGAGGCAAGAGAGGTGTAGAAAGAGAAAAGAGGGGTGCAGAAAGAAGCAAGTGAGGTGCAGAAAGAGGCAACAGAGGTGCAGAAAGACAGAAGAGATGTGCAGAAACAAGAAAGAGAAGTGTAGAAAGAGGCAAGAGAATTGCTGAAAGAAGCAACAGAGGTGTAGAAAGAAGCAAAAGAAGTGCAGAAAGAGGCACGTGAGGTGCAGAAAGAGGCAAGTGAGATGCAGAAAGAGGCAAGAGAGGTGCAGAAAGAGGCAACAGAGGTGCAGAAAGACGCAAGAGAGGCGCATAAAAAAGCAAGAGAAGTGCAGAAAGAGGCAAGAGAATTGCTGAAAGAAGCAACAGAGGTGTCGAAAGAAGCAAGAGAAGTGCAGAAAGAGGCAAGTGAGGTGCATAAAGGGACAGGAGAGGTGCAGAAAATGACAAGAGAACTGCAGGTGAGGCAAGAGGGATGCAACAAAGGGAGGAAGGGTGTAGGAAGGTGGAATCTGACTATATGGTTGCCCCCACTTTTTTCCTGGTGTTTTGCTGGTTTATGACTTAGTTGGACTGGGATCCTGCTATTCAGGGCCCCAGTCTATCTGCTTCCTCTCTAAAATGGTTTCTATGTGCCTTAGGCACATCTCTGATTGGAATCTGGAGTGCCCTTATAAGTCCCTAGTATATGGTATACTATGTACCCAGGGCATAGGTACCTCAGAGGCCTGCCAGGGGCTGAAGCATGTATTGTGCCACCCCTGGAAGGCCAGCCAAAAGGACACCACAGGTCTGCTACTGCAGCCTGGGTAAGGTGGTGCACGCACCCCTTACTGTGATATAGGCTACCTATATCACTACATACATACACACATATAAACCTATAAGTCACTCCTATGGCAGGCCTTATCAATCCTGAAGGCAGAGTGCGTGGTTCCTATGTGAGAGGGTGCCCCTGCATGAGCTGGGCCCCTCTGCAGCATTCGGAGACCCTTCTCTGATGCTGTTTGTAGTGCAGCCCGACCATATACTCTTAAGCGCATTATAACCTCGCGTTAAATGCTAACTTTGGGATGGCTGCACGGAAACATGTTGTGTTTGGTGTCAAACATCTTGGAATACTACCCACCCCGCCAGTTCTGGCGGCTGGGGTAGCATTCCACCCTTCTAGAGGGAGAGACATGTACACACTGGTATACCCGGTACTGACTTTCCAGAGCCCTGGCATCACAAAATGGATGCCGCTGCCACAGACACAAGTCTGGCCTCCTGCTGCTGACTGAAACTCCGGCAGGGAAGGCCTGGACAATAGGTTTCCTGTCCCAGGGAGGTTAACCACCTCCCCAGACAGGATAGTGTGTATTGGGGCTGGGCGGGAGCACTCTCTGGTCTTTGAAGTCCTGCACTGGGGGCACATTTGGTGTCCCTGTGCATACCCCAGTTCAAACCGGCTCAGGGGCTTCCAGCCCCTGCTCTGGCGTGAAACTGGACAAAGGGAAAGTGGTGTAACCACCCCTCTGCCCTGACCCTCCCATAGGTGGGTCCACAGAGTATGTCCAACCCCTACCTTAGTATAAGTATGGGACCCCAGTCCTTAGGACTTTAGATTAACCTGGACGAAACTCTGACACAGAATCCTGGACCTTCGACGCTCTACTTCAAGATTAGAGGACTGAAGAATCTCCCTTGGGGTCAAGGAGTGACTCCCCTGCTTGGCAGGCACCAAAGAAGCAATTATCCGGTCTGCATCGCTGAAGCTCCCACCGGACGCCGAAGTCTTTGCATCACCAGAGCTGGATTTCCAGACTTCCCCGAGGCTGCCCTGAGTCCCCAGCAAAGCTGAGGCCCGTAGCTGTCGTGGGTAACGTGGAACCGTGACCCCTGGACACCGATTGCATTTGCAAGTGCATCCTCTTCTGGGTCTCCCACGAAGTCATGCTTTGGGCTCCGAGTAGCCCCAGCCTCCAGCACCAACTGCACCGAAGATCACTAGCCTCCACTCCACGTGCGTCGACTTGAGGCTCCTTCGCGGTCGCTAGTCCGTTGGCTAGTAGGCCCTCCCGAAGGCCAATCTTCTTCTGCTTGAGCTCCCTGGTTGCTCCAGGCGTGCCCTGACTTACCCTCGCTGGGTGAGTCCCACAGACCTTGCTGGTCTGCAACATCATCCTTCTTCCATTTCCACAAGACTTGCCGTTGCCAAGGCTTGTTGGGTCCAATCCGGTCGCCGACACCCCTGCAATCGACAGACGTCGTGGGACAGCTCGAATCCAGCTCCTGGTTGTCGTCAATGCCTCCTGGTCCTCGTGGCTGTAGAGTCAAGACGACTGTCAACCTACCTGAAGCACTCGACATCGGTGGGCATCTGCTCATCGCCTTCCTGGTCACTGGCTAGTGACCCAGACTCTGTCCCCTCTACTTTCAGGTTCTTCAAATCTTCGATCCACCTTTGGATCCACCCGAACACTTTCGACTTGGCCGCCAGCAGCACTTTGCAGCAGATCGCCATTGAAAGCGACGACGAAACCCGACCCCGAAAGACACCTATGCACCCGGCTCCCCTGGGTGAGGTAACTCGAGTACTCCGGTGCTCCCATGGGTATTGACACTAGAACAGCCTAGTTCTCAAAGGGTTTGCTCCAAGTCCTCCTCTAAGTGACCCTTTTCTTTTAAATTCAAACCGCGACTTTCCCCATAGAAGTTAACGGCGATTCGCGGCTGTGTTCATACACTGCACGCGTCCCCGTGGGTCCCCTGTGTCACTACCTTGGGTGGTTCCTTGTGGTCCAAGCACTTCTACAGGCTCTAGGCCCTGTGTCTAGCTCAGTCGTGGTTCTTATACCACTTTATTGGTATATGGTTTGGTATGCCCCTAGGGCTCAAACGTGTATTTGTGCTATTACTGTAGATAACTAACTTATAACTTATGTACTTCGAACTCTAGCCTCATAAAGAGACTAGAGGGGTGTGTTTAGCAATAAATACATATATTTTGAATATATACCTGGTGTGGTCCTCTTTCATTTAGTCACTCAAGAGATTATAGACTGGTAAAACAAGCTGCTTTACATTCCTTCAAGACTTAGCCTGAAGTCTACTCTCCATAGCTACCACTAGGATAGCTTTCAATAAAGGTTGTCTTTAACCTATCTCCAATAAGGGGTTGTTTGGACTGGTGCAAGGTGCCCACTATAATTAGTGGACAGCATATGCCAGGCCAACTTCTCACATTGGTGTGCAGCGTGTGGGATTCCAGCTTGCTATTGTTTTACCAGATAATCTCAATTGAATTGATCAACTGAAAACCACTAAGGGTACCTAAGGTACATATAAATCAAGCTTAGTAATACAGTAAGTTCTACTGAACTTAGAGTTGTGTGTTAAGGGATAGCACACCCTTTCTACAACTCAAGAGAGTTTAGTAGGCCACACTAGAGTAGGTAGTGCATACACCACACCTCACTAGTAATGTCTTCAAAGCCAGGACCCAGTGAGTCCTTGCCAGAAGCCAGTGGGCTTCTTCCTCCAAGTATGATAAACTCCCATTCTTGGAATTGAGAGCATTATGCAATACTAGGAAGTTGAAGGCAGGCAAAAGTGCCAGCACCCAACACCTCAGGGAGGTGTTACTAGCTGATGATCTCAGCAGGCCCCTAGGGTCTGAAGGGGTAGGCAGAGAGGGTGGGGCAGAAGATGAGGAAGGGGTCAGGGGTGAAGAAACCCAGGCCCCCCTCTGAAACTGGCCAGGAAGGTGAAAATGACCTTGTCCTGGAAAACCCAATTCCTCCTGTGGAGGAGGAGGAGGATCAGAATGACCTCCCCTTTGTCCCCCAGGAAGAATACTGAGTGTGCCCAGAAGGTCTAGATCTCCTTCTCAGGAGTCTAACCACTCTGACACCTCAATAGGGACCTCTGTCTCCTCTCATAGGAGGGAATCCTCTCATGAAAGGAGAAAGAGATTGCTTCAGTATGAACAAGCCCAGCTTGAGCTCAGAAAACAGCAATTGGCTATAGACAGGGAGTCCCTAGATCTCTATAGAGAGAGAAAAAGATGGGACTAGAGTCCCATGGTGGCAGCAATTTCCCAAGAGATAGGGAAAGGTCTTATGACCATAGAAACCTGAGCAAGATTGTCCCTCCCTACCAGAGTGGGGATGGCATCCACAAATGGATAACTGCACTGGAGAGGGCCTGTAAAGTACAGAGGGTCCCTCAGGAGCAGTGGGCAGCAATCTTGTGGCTCTCCTTTGCAGACAAAGGTAGAGACAAGCTCCTCACTGTAAGAGAAGAGGATGCTGACAATTACAAAGTCTTGAAGAGTGCTCTGATAGATGGGTTTGGCCTAACCACTGAACAGTATAGGTTGAAGTTCAGAGACACCCAAAAGGCTCAGACTCAAGACTGGGTTGACTTTGTAGATTGTGCTACTAAGGCTCTGGAAGGTTGGATACATGGCAACAAGGTGCATGACTTTTTAGGATTGTACAATTTGATTATGAGGGAGCAGATCCTTAATAATTGTCAAAACCAGCTTTTACACCAGTACCTGGTGGACTCTGATCTGACCTCTCCCCAAGAATTGGAAAAGAAGGCAGACAAATGGGTCAGAACCAGAGTAAAGACTAAGAATCAGGGTGGTGACCAGAAGAAGGATTCTACCAAGTCCCAAGAGAAAGGTGGGGATAAATCTAAGGATAAATCCACTACAGGGCCCCAAAAGTCCTCTTCTGGGGGTGGGTCCCAAACTCCTTCCTCTCCTGAAAAGAAACCATATTGCCATGTCTGTAAAAAGCCTGGACACTGGAAAACTGATCCCAGTTGCCCCAGGATTGGCAATAAAGAAAATGTTCCTCCAACAACTACTACCACCCCTCCTGGTACTACCAGTAGTAACCCTCCAGTTGGTAGTAGTGTACCCAAACAGTTAGGTGCTTTTGCAAGAGGAACAGAGGTGGGCCCTAGTTTAGACAGGACCCCCTCAACAGACTCCTCTGACTCTGATGGTGGTATAGGATTTGCCACCTTTACCATGGGTCCCAATGCATTGGGCAGGTACAGACTGGAGCCAATAATTAATGGTCAGAAAGCTGTGGCATTTAGGGACACAGGGGCTAGTGTCACAATGGTGGCAGGGAAACTAGTCCCCCCTCACCAGCTTTTACCTGAGTTTAAATACCAGGTAACCAACATTGATGGTATCAGAACAGATCACCCCATGGCCATAGTCAATCTCAGCTGGGAAGGGGTCACAGGCCCAAAAAGAGTGGCGGTGTCCCCAACCTTGCCTGTAGATTGCCTGATGGGCAATGATCTGGAAATTTCAGCCTGGGCTGAAGTTGAACACCAAACCCATCTGAGAATGCTGGGCGTCCCTGTAAAGGTTAGTGGGGCTGTGATGGCCACAGCCCAAGCCCAGGGAAATTTTGGAGAGATGGAGCCTGGAAGAATGGCCCACTCTCCCCCAAAAGAGAGCACAAGGGTTGAAGAAAAGTCTTCTTCCCTCCAGACAGTAGGTAAGGGTCAGCCTCCTCAGGGAACTGACCCTACCCCTAGTGAAGGAACTGCCCCAGAGGTAGTCGGGCCTGGCCTGGCCCCACCCCTGATGGCATAGGACCCTTCCAAGGTGGCACCCAGTCTGGAGCAGGTAACCTGCCCCTCTCTACCCTGCCTCAGTCAGCCCAGGGCTGCAGAGGTCAGGGAGGTCAGTGGACCCCTCAGGGCCCCCTGTCCAGAGGAACCCCCCCATCAGCAGATTAGGGGCACCCAGTCTAGTAGCCCTAGCCAGGTGAAAATTCCTCAACACACTGAGGGATCCCCCATACCTTTGTGTAGGGACCTCCCCCAGAAGGACTCTGTTAGGCAAGGGCAAACCTGGGACCAAAAGGTTCCAAACCTGCCATGTCCCCCCAGTGGTCCATCCAAAGGGACCCAACCCCCAGCTGTAGGCAGCCAAAGGTTGACCCTTAGCGCACAGTGCAACTCAGTCATGGAAAGACTGGCATACATGGTGACCAGTGATCTGAGGAAGCTGAGACCAACCTTCCTAGGGCCTCACTTCCCTTCTCAGACACCTCACCAGCCTTGTACTTTACCAAAGGACACCACAGGTAGTAATTCCCCATGGTGGAGACCCTCTCATACCCTTAGGGTGAGGGGTTGCTTAGTGGACCATAAGACAGGGGGCAACCATGCTAGTGCAGGTGCTTCCTTATATGGCCACTTAGTAAATAAAGGCTCAACTGGCCAAGGTTAGCCTTATCTCCTTTCGTTTGGGGGGGGGGTTATATAGGAAGGTGGAATCTGACTATATGGTTTCCCCCACTTTTTTCCTGGTGTTTTGCTGGTTTATGACTTAGTTGGACTGGGATCCTGCTATTCAGGGCCCCAGTCTATCTGCTTCCTCTCTAAAATGGTTTCCATGTGCCTTAGGCACATCTCTGATTGGAATCTGGAGTGCCCTTATAAGTCCCTAGTATATGGTATACTATGTACCCTGGGCATAGGTACCTCAGAGGCCTGCCAGGGGCTGAAGCATGTATTGTGCCACCCCTGGAAGGCCAGCCAAAAGGACACCACAGGTCTGCTACTGCAGCCTGGGTAAGGTGATGCATGCACCCCTTACTGTGATATAGGCTACCTATATCACTACATACATACACACATATAAACCTATAAGTCACTCCTATGGCAGGCCTTATCAATCCTGAAGGCAGAGTGCGTGGTTCCTATGTGAGAGGGTGCCCCTGCATGAGCTGGGCCCCTCTGCAGTGTTCAGAGACCCTTCTCTGATGCTGTTTGTAGTGCAGCCCGACCATATACTCTTAAGCGCATTATAACCTCGCGTTAAATGCTAACTTTGGGATGGCTGCACGGAAACATGTCGTGTTTGGTGTCAAACATCTTGGAATACTACCCCCCCGCCAGTTCTGGCAGCGGGGGTAGCATTCCACCCTTCTGGAGGGAGAGACATGTACACACCGGTATACCCGGTACTGACTTTCCAGAGCCCTGGCATCACAAAATGGATGCCGCTGCCACAGACACGAGTCTGGCCTCCTGCTGCTGACCGAAACTCCGGCAGGGGAGGCCTGGACAATAGGTTTCCTGTCCCAGGGAGGTGTAACCACCTCCCCAGACAGGATAGTGTGTATTGGGGCTGGGCGGGAGCACTCTCTGGTGCTTTGAAGTCCTGCACTGGGGGCACATTTGGTGTCCCTGTGCATACCCCAGTTCAAACCGGCTCAGGGGCTTCCAGCCCCTGCTCTGGCGCGAAACTGGACAAAGAGAAAGGGGTGTAACCACCCCTCTGCCCTGACCCTCCCATAGGTGGGTCCACAGAGTATGTCCAACCCCCTACCTTAGTATAAGTATGGGACCCCAGTCCTTAGGACTTTAGATTAACCTGGACGAAACTCTGACACAGAATCCTGGACCTTTGACACTCTACTTCAAGATTAGAGGACTGAAGAATCTCCCTTGGGGTCAAGGAGTGACTCCCCTGCTTGGCAGGCACCAAAGAAGCAATTGTCCGGTCTGCATCGCTGAAGCTCCTGCTGGACGCCGAAGTCTTTGCATCACCAGAGGTGGATTTCCAGACTTCCCCGAGGCTGCCCTGAGTCCCCAGCAAAGCTGAGGCCCATAGCTGTCAAGGGTAACGTGGAACCATGACCCCTGGACACCGATCGCATTTGCAAGTGCATCCTCTTCTGGGTGTTCCACAAAGTCGTGCTTTGGCCTCCGAGTAGCCCCAGCCTCCAGCACCGACTGCACCGAAGATCACTGGCCTCCACTCCACAAGTGTCCTGTGAGCCAGCTCCACGTGCGTCGACTCGAGGCTCCTTTGCGGTCGCTAGTCCATTGGCTAGTAGGCCCTCCCGAAGGCCAATCTTCTTCTGCTTGGGCTCCCTGGTTGCTCCAGGCGTGCCCTGACGTACCCTTGCTGGGTGAGTCCCACAGACCTTGCTGGTCTGTAACATCGTCCTTCCATTTCCATGAGACTTGCCGTTGCCAAGGCTTGTTGGGTCCAATCCGGTCGCTGAAACCCCTGCAATCGACAGACGTCATGGGACAGCTTGAATCCAGCTCCTGGTCATTGTCGACGCCTCCTGAACCTCGTGGCTGAAGAGTCAAGACGACCATCAACCTACCTAAAGCACTCGACATCGGTGGGCATCTGCTCATCACCTTCCTGGTCACTGGCTAGTGACCCAGACTCTGTCCCCTCTGCTTTCAGGTTCTTCAAATCTTCGATCCACCTTTGGATCCACCTGAACACTTTTGACTTGGCCGCCAGCAGCACTTTGCAGCAGATCGCCATTGAAAGCGACGACGAAACCCGACCCCGAAAGACACCTATGCACCCGGCTCCCCTGGGTGAGGTAACTCGAGTACTCCGGTGCTCCCGTGGGTATTGACACTAGAACAGCCTAGTTCTCAAAGGGTTTGCTCCAAGTCTTCCTCTAAGTGTCCCTTTTCTTTTAAATTCAAACCGCGACTTTCCCCATAGAAGTTAACGGCGATTCGCGGCTGTGTTCATACACTGCACGTGTCCCCCGTGGGTCCCCTGTGTCACTACCTTGGGTGGTTCCTTGTGGTCCAAGCACTTCTACAGGCTCTAGGCCCTGTGTCTAGCTCAGTCGTGGTTCTTATACCACTTTATTGGTATATGGTTTGGTATGCCCCTAGGGCTCAAACGTGTATTTGTGCTATTACTGTAGATAACTAACTTATAACTTATGTACTTCGAACTCTAGCCTCATAAAGAGACTAGAGGGGTGTGTTTAGCAATAAATACATATATTTTGAATATATACCTGGTGTGGTCCTCTTTCATTTGGTCACTCAAGAGATTATAGACTGGTAAAACAAGCTGCTTTACATTCCTTCAAGACTTAGCCTGAAGGCTGCTCTCCATAGCTACCACTAGGATAGCTTTCAGTAAAGGTTGTCTTTAACCTATCTCCAATAAGGGGTTGTTTGGACTGGTGCAAGGTGCCCACTATAATTAGTGGACAGCATATGCCAGGCCAACTTCTCACAAAGGGTGCAGAAAGAACCTTAAGAAGTACAGAAAGAAGGAACAGCGGTGCAAAAAGAAGGCAAGAGAGGTGCAGAAAGAGGCAACAGAGGTGCAGAAAGACGCAAGAGAGTTGCATAAACAAGCAATAGAAGTGCAGAAAGAGGCAAGAGAATTGCTGAAAAAAGCGACAGAGGTGTAGAAAGAAGCAAGAGAAGTGCAGAAAGAGGCAAGTGAGGTGCAGAAAGGGACAGGAGAGGTGCAGAAAATGACAAGAGAACTGCAGAAGAGGCAAGAGGGATGCAACAAAGGAGGAAGGGTGCAGAAAGAAACTAAAGAAGTACAGAAAGAAGGAACAGCGGTGCAAAAAAAAGGGAAGAGGGGTACAGAAAGAGGCACGAGGGGTGCAGGAAGAAGCAAGAAATATGCAGAAAGAAACAAAAGAAGTACAGAAATAAGGAACAGAGGTGCAGAAAGAGGCAACAGGGGTGCAGAAAGAGGCATCAGAGGTACAGAAAGAAGGAAGAGGGGTGGAGAAAGAGGCAAGGGGGTATAGAATGAGGCATGATAGCTGTAGAAAGAAACAAAAGAAAGAGGTGCAGAGAGAGGCAAGAAAGGTGCAGAAAGAGGGAAAAGGGGTGCAGAAAGAGGCACGAGCGGTGCAGAAAGAAGCAAGAGAAGTACAGAAAGAAGCAACAGATGTGCCAAAAGAGGCAAGAGAGGACAGAAACAGGCAAGAAAGGTACAGAAAGAGGGAAGAGGGGTGCAGAAAGGGGCAGGAAAGTTGCAGAAAGAAACAAAAGAAGTGCAGAAAGAAGGAACAGAGGTGCAGAAAGAAGCAAGATGGGAGCAGAAAGAGGGAAGAGGGGTGCAGAAAGAGGCACAAGGGTTGCAGAAAGAAGGGACAGAGGTGCAGAAAGAAGCAACAGAGGTACAGAAAGAGGAATGAGGGGTGGAAAAAAAGGCAAGCGAAGTGCAAAAAGAAGCACTAGAGATGCAAAAAGGGGGACAAGAGATGGAGAAAGAGGCAAGGGGTGTACAGAAAGAAGCAAGAGAGGTGCAGAAAGTAACAAAAGAAGTACATAAAGAAGCAAGAGGAGTGCATAAAGAACAGGGGTGCAGAAAGAGGCACAAGGGGTGCAGAAAGAAGCAAGAGAGGTACAGAAAGAAGAAGATAAGTGCAGAAAGAAGCAACAGAGATGCAGAAAGAGGGAAGAGGGGTGGAGAAAGAGGCAAGAGAAGTGTAGAAAGAAGCAACAGACATGCAGAAAGGGGCAAGAGGGGAGGAGAAAGAGGGGTGCAGAAAGAAGCTAGAGATGTGCAGAAAGAAACAAGAGAAGTGCAGAAAAAGGCAAGAGAATTGCTGAAAGAAGCAACATAGGTGTAGAAAGAAGCAAGAGAAGTGCAGAAAGAGGCAAGTGAGGTGCAGAAAGGGACAGGAGAGGTGCAGAAAATGACAAGAGAACTGCAGAAGAGACAAGAGGGATGCAACAAAGGGAGGAAGGGTGCAGAAAGAAACAAAAGAAGTACAGAAAGAAGGAACAGCTGTGCAAAAAGAAGGGAAGTGGGGTACAGAAAGAGGCACGAGGGGTGCAGGAAGAAGCAAGAGATGTGCAGAAAGAAGGAACAGGGGTGCAGAAAGAGGCAAGAGAGGTGCAGAAAGAGAAAAGAGGGGTGCAGAAAGAAGCAAGTGAGGTGCAGAAAGAGGCAACAGAGGTGCAGAAAGACGCAAGAGATGTGCAGAAAGAGGCACGTGAGGTGCAGAAAGAGGCAAGTGAGATGCAGAAAGAGGCAAGAGAGCTGCAGAAAGAGGCAACAGAGGTGCAGAAAGACGCAAGAGAGGTGCATAAACAAGCAAGAGTAGTGCAGAAAGAGGGAAGAGAATTGCTGAAAGAAGCAACAGAGGTGTAGAAAGAAGCAAGAGAAGTGCAGAAAGAGGCAAGTGAGGTGCAGAAAGGGACAGGAGAGGTGCAGAAATGACAAGAGAACTGCAGAAGAGGCAAGAGGGATGCAACAAAGGGAGGAAGGGTGCAGAAAGAAACAAAAGAAGTACAGAAAGAAGGAACAGCGGTGCAAAAAGAAGGCAAGAGAGGTGCAGAAAGAGGCAACAGAGGTGCAGAAAGATGCAAGAGAGGTGCATAAACAAGCAATAGAAGTGCAGAAAGAGGCAAGAGAATTGCTGAAAGAAGCGACAGAGGTGTAGAAAGAAGCAAGAGAAGTGCAGAAAGAGGCAAGTGAGGTGCAGAAAGGGACAGGAGAGGTGCAGAAAATGACAAGAGAACTGCAGAAGAGGCAAGAGGGATGCAACAAAGGAGGAAGGGTGCAGAAAGAAACAAAAGAAATACAGAAAGAAGGAACAGCGGTGCAAAAAGAAGGGAAGAGGGGTACAGAAAGAGGCACGAGGGGTGCAGGAAGAAGCAAGAGATGTGCAGAAAGAAACAAAAGAAGTACAGCAATAAGGAACAGAGGTGCAGAAAGAGGCAACAGGGGTGCAGAAAGAGGCATCAGAGGTGCAAAAAGAAGGAAGAGGGGTGGAGAAAGAGGAAAGGGGGGTATAGAAAGAGGCAAGATAGCTGTAGAAAGAAACAAAATAAGTGCAGAAAGAAGGAACAGAGGTGCAGAGGCACGAGCGGTGCAGAAAGAAGCAAGAGAAGTACAGAAAGAAGCAACAGATGTGCCAAAAGAGGCAAGGGAGGAGCAGAAACAGGCAAGAAAGGTACAGGAAGAGGGGTGCAGAAAGGGGCAGGAAAGTTGCAGAAAGAAACAAAAGAAGTGCAGAAAGAAGGAACAGAGGTGCAGAATGAGGCAAGATGGGAGCAGAAAGAGGGAAGAGGGGTGCAGAAAGAGGCACAAGGGTTGCAGAAAGAAGGGACAGAGGTGCAGAAAGAAGCAACATAGGTGCAGAAAGAGGAATGAGGGGTGGAAAAAGAGGCAAGAGAAGTGCAGAAAGAAGCACTAGAGATGCAAAAAGGGGGAAGAGAGATGGAGAAAGAGGCAAGAGGTGTACAGAAAGAAGCAAGAGAGGTGCAGAAAGTAACAAAAGAAGTACATAAAGAAGCAAGAGGAGTGCATAAAGAAGAGGGGTGCAGAAAGAGGGACAAGGGGTGCAGAAAGAATCAAGAGAGGTACAGAAAGAAGAAGATAAGTGCAGAAAGAAGCAACAGAGATGCAGAAAGAGGGAAGAGGGGTGGAGAAAGAGGCAAGAGAAGTGTAGAAAGAAGCAACAGACATGCAGAAAGGGGCAAGAGGGGTGGAGAAAGAGGCAAGAGGGGTGCAGAAAGAAGCTAGAGATGTGCAGAAAGAAACAAAAGAAGTGCAGAGAGAAGGAACAGAGGTGCAGAAAGAGGCAGGAGGGGTGCAGGAAGAGGGGTGCAGAAAGAGGCAAGAGAGGTGCAGAAAGAGGCAAGAGGGGTGCACAAAGAAGCAAGTGAGGTGCAGAAAAAGGCAGAAGAGGTGCAGAAAGTAAAAGAGGTGTGCAGAAGAGGCAAGATAAGTGCAGAAAAAGAAAGAAAGGTGCAGAAAGAAGCAACCGAAATGCAGAAAGATTCAAGAGAGGCGCAGAAAGAAGCAAGAGTGGCTTGCACACCATTAGTACCAATTTAACACCCACATTTAGCAATAAGTAACAGGTGACCATTCTAGGATTACAATGGACCTTCCACCACCCTGTAACACTTGTCGCTACATTTTTGGTAATGTTTGAGCCGTTTGAGCTAGAAACAAGGCTTTTTTTGTTCAAATCTGCAGATTAGGCAGCAGATGATGGATTATGTGGCTAATGCGGGAAATGTATAATTGTGCGAAAGTTGGTGCAGCCAAATAGTCGCATAATTCCAGTGGCCCTGCTCATACCTCTGACTAGGTCCAGAAGTGCTCCTCAGTGACTCCTTCTTTTTTTTGTCTCATTGAGTTCATAGTTTAGCTTCTATGGAAACGAAGAAGACTAAACCTGAGGTTACCACTCCACAACACAGACTACCATACCACATAATTGCTCTCCATAACACATTATCCCACTCTACATAATTCCTATACACTAAATACCACATACTTTCTATCCACATAATTTCACTGCACAACATACCACATAATTCCACTTCACACAATGTACATCCACTCCACTCCAAAAAACATAAGTAAAAAACGTTTTATTTTACAACGCCAATAGCTCTAACTCTTGCAAATGCGAGACCTATTAAATTACAAATGCTTCTTTAACTGGTAGTCACGTTTGCAGAGTGGTGGAGAAAGGGGGCTAGGCCTCCAACCAGAGCTCAGGAATTCCGCTACGTAGGACTTACAGGAGGTAGCAGGAGGGTTTCTTGGCCCCCAAAGTCACTCAAGAGTAAAGTGGACTTCATCCCGCAACCAGTACTGTGCCAGGAGGCGTGTTTGCAGAATGGTGGAGAAAGGGGGGGTGGCCTCTGAAGACCTCTTAGCAATCCCACTGTGTGGGACTTAGCGTATGTAACAGAAGGGGTAGTTGGCCCCCAAGGACAACCTTGGGGGCCAACTACCCCTCCTATTACCTCCAGTAAGTCCCACACAGCAGCATTGCTAAGTTCTCATAGCAGGCCACGCCCCCTTTCCCCACCACTCTGCAAATGCCCTCCCTGGTGCGCTCTTGGATGGGGATTAAAGTCCACTTCGCTGCTGAGGGTCCTTACGGGCCAACTAGCCTACCTGATACCTCCAGTATGCCCCATATAGTGAATTTGCTGAAAGGTGGACACAGGCCATGCCCCCTTTGTCCACCACTCTGCAAACGCACCTCCTGGCACGCTCTTGGTTGGGGGATGAAGTACCCTTGCCTCCTGAGGGTCGCTGGGGGCCAACAAACCCACCAGGTACCTCCAGTAAGCCCCACACAGCTGGATTGCTGAGTGGTCTGAGGCCACGGCCCCTTTTACACCACTCTGCAAACGCACCTCCTGGCACACTGCTGCTCGGGGGATGAAGTTCACTTGTGTCCTGAGGTCCTCAGGACACAAGAATACCTCATCGTCCCACCAGCAGTGCGCCAAGAGGCGCGTTTGCAGAGTGGTGTAAAAAGGGGCATGGGTACGGACCACCTCTATGCAATCCCACTGTGTGGGGATTACTGGAGGTACCTGGTGGTCTAGTTGGCCCCTAAAGACCCTTAGGATGAAGGGGACTTAATCCCCCAATTCAGAACATGCTAGGAGGCGCGTTTGCACAGTGGTGCAGGGAGGGGGCAGGGTCTCAGGCAAGATGCCAGCTTTTCTTTAAAAAAAAATGTTTTTAGAAGGGGGGCTGTGTGGCCCCCCTTCTTTTAGTATTTTTTGGGCCCTGGGGACCCCATCCCCCAGGGCCTGTGCATTTTTTTCTTTTTTAATGGAAAAAAAAACGTGAAGGGGGCCGCATGGCCCCCCTTCCCTGGGCCACTATTGGCCTCGGGGACCCCATCCCCTGGGGCCTGGCCTAGTGCTCCCGCCCTGCCATGGCAAACGGCAATGTCCTGGGGGTGGGCACCCCGGGAGATTGCGGGAGCTGGCCCTGGGCCATCTAGGGCTCCAGGAGGGGGGCCGGGTGGCCCCCTCCCAACTGTTTAAAGGCCTGGGGAGGTGGTGGTCCAACTACCAACTGTTAAAGCCCCAGGGAGGTGGTGGTCCCTGGGGCCGGGGGTCCACAACGTACCCCCTGCATTTTAATGAAGAGTGCCCCAGGGAGGCCTCCTCACACTTTCTTTTTCAAAATAGCCCTAGGGAGGTGGCGGGTCCCGGGGCTGCGGGGGGGCGACGTGGCTCCCCACATTTAAATCATGTAGCCCCGGAGAGGTGGTCGTCCCCAGGGCTTGGGGGGGCCTGCGAGGCCCCCCCACCCAAAATAATTTAAAGCCCCCCACGCATTTTTTAAAGAAAGCCCCGGGGAGGTGGTGGTCCCCGGGGCTGCGGGGGTGCTGCGTGCCCCCCGCATATGATTAACTAAGCCCTGGGGAGGTGGCGGTCCCCAGGGCTGCGGGGGCCTCCGTGGGCCCCCGCTTATTAATTGGACATTGCCCCCGGGACCTGGCCCACCTGGGGGCTTAAGGAAAATGAAGCGCGGGAGCCCGCGCTTTGTTTTTTTTTGTTTTTCTGTCCGGATTCGCACACCCAGCGCGAATTTGCCCATTTTTTTAATGTCATTTGAGATGTCATCAGTGATGTCATCGGTGATGTCACTGACCATGTCATGAATGATGTAATATGTGACGTCATGAGCAGTGCATTGTGGGGGCGCAAGTTATAGTTAGCTCAACTAACTATAATGTCCGAATTTCTCTGGTTTTTTTCGAGTGAAATGTCCAACTAACTATAACGTCCCTGAAACCTGTGGTTTTTTCAGTGAATTTCTAAGGTTTTTTAAATGCTAATTTTTAACTATAACGTCCCTGAAACCTGTGTTTTTTTCAGTGAATTTCTAAGGCTTTTTAAATGCTAATTTCTAATTATGCCTACAGAGGTAGGACATGTGCAGAAAGAGGAAGAAATGCGCAGAAAGAAGCAAGAGAAATGCAGAAAGAACCAACAGAGGTGCAGAATGAGGCCTTGTTGCAAAGTCATCCTGTGCCCCCAACTTTTTGCTGACGGGTACTGGTGGTAACTGACTCTGCCTAACCAGGCCTAGAGCCAGTGCTATGCTAAGAGACACTTAGAATACAGTGAAAACACTTACATACACTAGGGTACACTATGGGTTGGGGTACCCCTGTCATTGGCATGGCCTCCCTGTAAGGCCCTAGTACATAGTAGGGCAGGGGGATTAAAACTACCTCTAAGTCAGAGGTGCAGAAACATGCTTCTTTAACTAGTAGTCGTGTTTGCAGAGTGGCGGAGAAAGGGTGCTCGGCCTCTGACCAGCGCTCAGGAATTCCGCTGCGTAGGACTTACAGGAGGTACCAGGAGGGCTTCTTGGCCCCCAAAGTCCCTCAGGAGTTAAGTGGACTTCATCCCCCATCCCGTAGTCTGCCAGGAGGCGCGTTTGCAGAGTGGTGGAGAAAGGGGGCATGGCCTCCGAAGACGTCTTAGCAATCCTTCCGTGTGGGACTTACTGGAGGTAACAAGGGGGTACTTGGCCCCCAAGGACATCCTTGGGGGCCAACTAACCCTTCTATTACCTCCAGCAAGTACCACACAGCAAGATTGCTAAGTTCTCATAACAGGCCACGCCCCCTTTGCCCACCACTCTGCAAATGCGCTCCCTGGTGCTCTCTTCGATGGGGATTGAAGTCCTCTTCACTGCTGGGGGTCCTTAGGGGCCAACTAGCCTACCTCTTACCTCCAGTAAGCCCCACACAGTGGGATTCCAGAAAGGTGGACACAGGCCATGCCCCTTTCTCCACCACTCTGCAAACGCGCCTCCCGGTGCGCTCTTGGTTGAGGGATGAAGTCCCCTTTCCTCATGAAGGTCCCTGAGGGCCAACTAGCCCACCATGTACCTCCAGTAAGCCCCACACAGCTGGATTGCTGAGAGTAGTCCGAGGCCATGCCCCCTTTTTACCCCACTCTGCAAACGCGGCTCCTGGTGCACTGCTGCTCGGGGGATGAAGTCTACTAGTGTCCTGAGGTCCTCAGGACACAAGAGGACCTCATTGCACCAAGAGGCGCGTTTGCAGAGTGGTGTAAAAAGGGGCGTGGCATTGGACCACCTCTCTGCAATCCAGCTGTGTGGCGCTTACTGGAGGTACCTGGCCCACAGGGACCCTCAGTATTCAAGAGTACTTAATTCCCCAACTTAGAACGCACCAGGGGGCGCGTTTGCAGAGTGGTGCAGGGAGTGGGCGGGGCCTCCGGTGAGATGCCGGCTTTTTTTTACTTTTGTTTTTGGAAGGTGGGCTGTGTGGCCCCCCCTTCCCTTAATTATTTTTGGGCCCTGGGGACCCCATCCCCCAGGGCCTGAGCATTTTTTTTTTTTTTTAAACAAATGGGGAAGGGGGACGTGTGGCCCCCCTTCCCTGGGCCACTATTAGCCCCGGGAACCCCATCCCCCGGGGCCTGGCCTCGTTTTTTAATTTTTTATGTATATTTGCAAGGAGGGGGGCCGAGTGGCCCCCTCCCCTTGGCCATTTCTGGCCCCAGGGACCCCATCCCCCGGGGCCTGGCCTTGTTTTTTGTTTTTTTTACATTTTGCGGGAGGGGGGCCACTTCTGGCCCCGGGGACCCCATCCCCCAGGGCCGGCCCTTAAGTTGGGGACCATGGGGGGAGCCCCAATGTCCCCACAGTCCCTGCCGGCTCCCCGCCTCCTGCAGGAGCCGGCATTGCTTTTGGACAAGGGGAGCTGCTAACATGCATCTCCCCTTGCCCAAAAGCAATCTGCTTTGCTTTTTGGAAGCGAGAGCAGGTTTCCTGCTCTCGCGTCCAAAAAGCAAAGCAAAGTTTGCTATGACCGGGCGGGAGCTGTGCTCCCGCCCTGTCATAGCAAACAGCAATGTCCCGGGGGGTAGGCACCCCGGGACATTGCAGGAGCTGGCCCTGGGGGGTGGCGGTGCCCAGGGCCATAAAGGGCTCCATGAGGTGGGCCGCGTGGCCCCCTCCAACATGTAAATAACCCCAGGGAGGTGGTGGTCCCGGGACCGGGGGGCCGCAATGGACCCCCGTATTTACATATTCGATGCCTTGGGGAGGTGGTGGTCCCCGGGGCAGTGTGGGGGGGGCTCAAGCCTCCCCACACTAATTATTAGTTACAGCCCCGGGGAGTTGGCAGTCCCTGGGGCTTGGGGGGGCCTGTGAGGCAATCAAAAAGAGGGGAAAAGAACAGACGGACTAATCTTTAACCAGGTCCAGCATACATGTCCGTAAATGAACCTCTACACAAAAAGTATGCAGTACCACTTTTTAGGGTGCTGTAACGGTGGTCACTGCTTTTATTTCACTTCATTGCTGACCACTACCATTAAGTGTAGGTAGATCATTACTGGTCCTGAAGAATTGCCATTTAATACATTTTCAGGCAAGAAACATGTTGACCTTTTAACAAACGCATAAATCTCGACATCCTATGAGTTTAGATACGCGTTTTGTTTTCTTTTTTAACCAGGGTAGGGGCCACATTTAATAAAATTATTTTGAGTGGACCACCTCCCCCTTTTTATTTCCCTACACATTTACATCACCTACACTGTCTTAGGGCCCTCACACGCACTCCACCCACCGGCATATGGAATAAAGATCTCCGCCAAGGAGGCCCCATTACGGGTGCCGATCGGGGATTGCAGCGCCGACCCGATAAGGAGCAGACCCGATGATGAAGCATGACACCTAGCAGGCTGGGTGTGTGAGGGTCTTTTTCCAAGAGGAGAGGTTCCTTCTCCCCACTTTTCACTACCGCACATTTCCATGTGGAGTTCCTACATTGTAAAAAACACTTCCTCCTGCTTTTTAATATTAGGAACTGCATACTTTTGTGTAGGGGCCTGTGAGGCCCCACACCCAATTTTAATAAAGCCCCGGGGAGGTGTGGTCCCCAGGGCTGCGGTGGCCCCCATGGGGCCCCACACCATCATTTAGAATTGCCCCCGGGACCTGGCCCATCCGGGGGCTTGAAACAAATGAAGCGCAGAAAACCGCGCTTCATTCGTTTTGTTTTTTATAATTTCGGACGGATTCGCGCACCCAGCGCGAATTCAACCAAAATTATTTTTCAAAAAATGCTTTTTTTTGGGCCTGGGGGTACCTGTGGGACGCCCTGAGCAGGTCTAGGGGGTCATGGTGTTTCTACCCTGCCCCCTTTTCTTGTTTTTTAACATTTTTTTAACTGTTTTCTTGTGACTCGGTTACCAAGTCACAAGATGGCTGCCAACACTTCCTAGTTTGGAGTGTTGACAGCCAATCAAAATGAAGCTCATGATCGGGAGGGTTCGCGAATCCTCCTTGGAGCTCAGATATCGATATTTTTATTTTTGGAATTTCTCAGCAACTACTGAACGGATTTACACTATTTAAAAAAAAAGCACGCTTTCTGGACCAAGACCTACCTTTTTGCCAAATTTGGTGTAATTCCGTTCAGCAGTGCGGGCTGTAGCCTGTTTCAAAATTCCTATGGAAATTAACATGGGGAAAACGCGTTTTGGGACCCCCCTTTTTTCTTGGCCCCCGCTTGACGAATCACCCCGAAACTTTCAAGACAGGAGCTGACCCGAGCTCCCCATTATTTTTGAAAAAAGCTTTTCTTATGGAAACTAGGTCTGAACTATAACTACCTACTGGCGACCGCCAGTAGGTAATATATATATATATATATATATATATCTTCAATCGAAATTAAGCACTGCACTCCAGAAGTCGTATAGTTAGAAAAAGCTTTTAATAAAGCATAATTACCGCCACCATTACCACCACCAAGCGTTTCGACCAAGAGATGGTCTTTGTCACGGTAACCGTGACAAAGACCATCTTTGGTCGAAACGCTTGGTGGTGGTAATGGTGGCGGTAATTATGCTTTATTAAAAGCTTTTTCTAACTATACGACTTCTGGAGTGCAGTGCTTAATTTCGATTGAAGACATTATTGCGGGGTATGGTCTGACCTCGACATATGACATATGCACCAGCTGAGTTAAGCGCGCACCGATCACGGACTGTTTGTTTAAAAAAAAAAAAAATATATATATATATATATATATATATATATATATATATATATATATATATATATTATAAGTTACATTGTGATTACATTTTAGTCTTTACTGCATAGTACAATTATAAATCTTGCCTCAGTAGCCAAGGGCATTAATATTCATCAATAGTGGTATAGTCCAAGATTTAATACATAACATGAAAATAAACATTTCTAATCAATCCAGCCCAAGTGGGCATAGACATAGTAGACTCACTAGTCAATATCATAGCTCATGCTGCCTGCCTTGTGCACTAGTCAATGAAGCCCCAGTTTGCAAAGAGGCTAATATCCAACCACACAATAGTTTTGTGAAATCAGTCTCAATTTATAACAGAAAATAAATATAAAATAAATGTCAACAGTTTCCGCCTAAATTGGCAAAGGTTTGCAAAAGGTTAGGGGTCCCAGACAAAAAACAACCATGTTTTCAGAGTTAATCTGCATTTCTAAGGGTTCTATTGCTCAATAATTAAAAAAGAAAAATCACTCTTACTGGACCCAATGCTAGTGGGCGAAATTCTGCCCAAAAGGAAGGTAGCTTCATTTGTTGCTCTCTGGTCTCCATGACTACTTTGAATGCGCTCACATTCTCTAAGATATGCAGGAAAATAGAACAAAAGTAAAGACACATTAGTTGACTAATCACCAACTAACAAAAACAATTCTTAGAAACAATAAACTCAAAATGGAATAGGTTTCAAACATGCTGACAGCCTAGGATAGTCAACAATTTCTCTGTATACAAGCACATAGGTCAATTTATATATTCCAGTCAAAGGTGAACATACAACTCTTCACCAGCATTGAGCCCTTTAGGTTCCATGCTGTCTAATGCAAGAATATATTTAGATTCTAGTATCCTGAGTTTCTTTTCACTGTCTCCCCTTCTATCATCACTCTTGATTCCATCAATGACATTGTATTTTAAATTTCCTATGTCATTGTTCTGGCATGTGTGGCAATGTTTAGCAAGGGCATAGCTTTGATCATTGTTCTTGACCGTTCTCAAATGTTGTAAGATGCGTCTGTGCACCTATAAAGTGGTACTCCCTACATATATTTTCCCACATCCACACTTAATGGTGTAAACTACAAACTCACTTTTGCAGGTGTAATGCTCTTTGATTTTCTGAGTTCTATTGTGCACCCTGAATTCTTTTAAATTTTCTCTGTTTCTACAAGCTTTGCACTTACTACACCGGAATAAACCTTCCGTAGGACACAACCAAGTTTTCTTGTCGTTTCTCACATCACTGTGTACTAACCTGTCACGCATCGAATCTGTTTTCTTATACGTGATCAGTGGGTTTGCGTGTAGATCCATACCTATTATCGGATCTCCTTTAAGTAAGTGCCAATTTCTCTGTAGTATGGTTCTCAATTTTAAGTGTGCTGTGTTGTATGTGGTGATGAAATGGCGTTCAGGTTTCTTTCTCAGTTCTGCGTTTGCTCTTATGTAGTAAGGTCTTGCTAGGTATTTTTTCTACCCTCTCAACTGTAGTGGCTAAGACCTCTCTATCATACCCTCTTTCCTGGAACCTGAGTGTCATGTCCTATTTAGCGAAAGTAAAGCTTTTTTCTGCATTACAGATTCTTCTCGCCCTCAGGTATTCTCCATTCGGTATGCTTGTTATCTGGCTTCTGGGGTGAAAACTGCGTGCGTGTAGCAAACTGTTTCCAGCGCTCGGTTTTCTGAATAGAGAGAGGTAATGATTTCATTATTGACCACTTGAATTTTAACATCCAGAAATTCTGCCTGGGTCCTGTTTATGTGGCTCGTGAATTTTAAGTTAAGATGGTTAACATTGATTTCACTGACAAATTTTTCTGCTGCGCTAATGTCACCACACCAGATGATAAAAATGTCTTCCATAAAATGGAGCAAAACCAAAGGGGATGATGGATGGAGTGCTGAACATTGCAAGCACTCACCCCCAGTCAACTGATCTGGGTTTAATCCATCATCATTCTTTAGCTCACTCCGCCACCCCAGTTCAGACATGGCCATATGCAAATCAGTCTGAACGGAGCCACGTAACTATACTGTTACTCTATTTTTCCAGGGGTGGGTTGTTAAGTACCTGATCCTCCCACCTCCTCATGTGAAGGTTCTCGGAACTAGGGGCAAAGCAAGTACCCATGGCAGTTCCCTGCTGTTGCTCAAAAATGTCGTAGTTGAAAAAGAAAATGTTGTGCTTCAAACACCATCTCATCATTTCTGTAATCATCTTATTATGTTTGTAGAATCTGATGTGTCGTTCTTTCAAGAAATGTTCAGTGCCCCTAGAGCCCTACTCATGCTTGATACTAGTGTAGAGTGATTGGACTTCTAATGTCATAAGTACGAATTCCTCTTCCCATAAGGTGTTCTCAAGGTGCTTGAGGAAGTCAGTGGTGTCTTTTATGTACGCCGGTAACCTTTCTACAAAAGGTCTCAGAAAGGTATCAATGTATTTAGATACACTTTTTAACAGACTTCCCCGTGCTGCAATAATGGGTCTACCTGGTGGTCTTGTCGCACCTTTGTGAATCTTAGGAATAAGATAAAAAATAGGTAGCTTAGGTTTGTCAACTTTGAGGAAGGTAAACTCATCGCTAATGATAACCCCTTCGTTTCTCCAATGTGTCAGCCTTTCTGTAAAGTTTCTCTCCACTTCTTCAACATGAGCAATGTTAACTTTTTTGTAACAAGTACGGTTTCTAAGGTGGTTATAAGCCTCAATCATATATGCTTTTTTAGACCAAAGGACAATGTTACCCCCTTTGTCAGCATTTCTGATGACTGCGTCTTGATTTTCTGTAATCTTTCTAAGGGTTTCCCTTAAACTGAAATTTGTTTTAAAACTCCCCTGTGCTCTGGAGTTTCTCAGCTCTTTAATTTCAGCGGTAACCCTAGCTGAAAATTTGTCTATGTCGTCGTTTAGGGTCGGGGGTAGGGCTTTGGATTTAGGTCTCAGGTTAGACCCACCCTCTTCAGACACCCAAACCCCCTCTCTTTCTAATCTTTCCTCTATCTGGGTGTGTTCTATAGGGCCCTGGTTGGTGTCTTCTAACTCCCATAAATTCCTGCATAACTTCGATATCTCCTACCACAAGATTCTATTCAGGGATGTTCCTGGCTGTGAGGGTAGATTTAGCCCCGGTGTTAAGTTTATATAATTTAGCCAACTTTAATTTGTGAATAAACTTAAAGAGTTCAGTTCTAGTCTCCACATAGTCAAATTGCTTGGGCTCACAAAAAGATGATCCCAGAGCCAGGTTGCTCTGGTCTTCCTCAGTAAGTTCCATCTCTGAAAGGTTTATTACCGTTTTGGGTCCAGTGTCTAATAGCGTCTGTAGCTCCTTGTTACTTTTCCACTGTTGTCTTCTGTAGTCTTTCTTTCTTTGGCCAGCTCGTCTGTTTTTCCTCTTCCTCTGCCTCTTTGTCTCATGTTCCTACGCCAAGGTCTGTTGTTTGTTCGCCGGTCCAACTTTAAAAAATCAAACTCATCCTGCAGGGTGGTATGGCCTCCTATTCTCCTGCCTTCCTCGTGATCAGTATCCGACGTGCTTGCATCACTTTGCGGGCGATCCTGTTGCACCCTTGTCACTCCCTTGAGTTTTTGTCTTCTCATGTTGTCAAAGCATTTGGCAAAGGTATATATTTGGCCGGTTTGATAGTCGATCCTATCAATGTTGAATTTATGTGCCTTTTTCTGCAAGATACCATCCTCTACTGCAGTGAGCCTATCATTCATGGCCTTCGACATTGATTGTACTAGGTCTTAGTTGGTATGGTTCTCAATTTTATCTTCCATTTCTTTGATTTCTCTTAAGATTCTTTCCCTATCAATCTCTGCGTATTTTATAAGGATTTTTATCATGCCTGCAGAGCTATTGGCATTATGCTCTGCCCATTCTTTTAGCATCTCAGGGTTGGGATTTTCATGGCTGGGCATAGTCAGAGTTCTCAAGCCTCTCGGCACTCTCCCTACATCCAAGTATTTTTGTAGGGACTCACACTCCCACCATTTGGTGAGTTCGTTTTTCTTCAAATATTGACACTGTTGTCAGATGTGCCTCCTGTGCTGCCGCTGGCACCTGCACTCTGACTGGATGTGCTCGAGATAATGGTTGCTGACCTAAGCTGCCTAGCAGCAAAGACCGAGGTTGCGTTGGAATTCATTCTGCCCCCGTGAAAGGCTGGAAAATCCATATATTCACTGAAAAAAACACAGGTTTCAGGGACGTTATAGTTAGTTGGACATTTCACTCGTACAAAACCAGAGAAATGTGTTCATTATAGTTAGTTGAGCTAACTATAACTTGCGCCCCCACAATGCACTGCTGATGACGTCACATATTACATCAGTAATCACATGGTCAGTGACATCACTGATGACATCACTGATGACATCTCAATTGACATCACTGATGACATCATCCAGTGACTGTGTGTTTCTGTAAAGTTTTAATGTTTTGTATTGTAGGAGAGTAGGATCTGCTTCACATGGGTACCCCCACTTTTTGCTGATGCTTCACTGTTTTTCAACCTTAGTCTGGCTGGGGCCCTGCTAATCAGAACCCCAGCCTAGCTGCTTCCTCTTTAAAATGGTTTCCATGTGCCTTAGTTACATCTCTGATTGGAATCTGGAGTGCCCTTATAAGTCCCTAGTATATGGTATACTATGTACCCAGGGCATGGGTACCTCAGAGGCCTACCAGGGGCTGCAGCATGTATTGTGCCACCCCTGGAAGGCCATCCAAAATGACACCACAGGTCTGCTACTGCAGCCTGGGTAAGGTGGCGCATGCACCCCTTACTGTGATATAGGCTACCTATATCACTACATACATACACACATATAAACCTATAAGTCACTCCTATGGCAGGCCTTATCAATCCTGAAGGCAGAGTGCGTGGTTCCTATGTGAGAGGGTGCCCCTGCATGAGCTGGGCCCCTCTGCAGCTTTCGGAGACCCTTCTCTGATGCTGTTTGTAGTGCAGCCCGACCATATACTCTTAAGCGCATTATAACCTCGCGTTAAATGCTAACTTTGGGATGGCTGCACGGAAACATGTCGTGTTTGGTGTCAAACATCTTGGAATACTACCCCCGCCAGTTCTGGTGGTGGGGGTAGCATTCCACCCTTCTAGAGGAGAGACATGTACACACCGGTATACCCGGTACTGACTTTCCAGAGCCCTGGCATCACAAAATGGATGCCGCTGCCACAGACACGAGTCTGGCCTCCTGCTGCTGACCGAAACTCCGGCAGGGGAGGCCTGGACAATAGGTTTCCTGTCCCAGGGAGGTGTAACCACCTCCCCAGACAGGATAGTGTGTATTGGGGCTGGGCGGGAGCACTCTCTGGTGCTTTGAAGTCCTGCACTGGGGGCACATTTGGTGTCCCTGTGCATACCCCAGTTCAAACCGGCTCAGGGGCTTCCAGCCCCTGCTCTGGCGTGAAACTGGACAAAGGGAAAGGGGTGTAACCACCCCTCTGCCCTGACCCTCCCATAGGTGGGGCCACAGAGTATGTCCAACCCCTACCTTAGTATAAGTATGGGACCCCAGTCCTTAGGACTTTAGATTTACCTGGACGAAACTCTGACACAGAATCCTGGACCTTTGACGCTCTACTTTAAGATTAGAGGACTGAAGAATCTCCCGTGGGGTCAAGGAGTGACTCCCCTGCTTGGCAGGCACCAAAGAAGCAATTGTCCGGTCTGCATCGCTGAAGCTCCTGTTGGACGCCGAAGTCTTTGCATCACCAGAGGTAGATTTCCAGACTTCCCCAAGGGTGCCCTGAGTCCCCAGCAAAGCTGAGGCCCGTAGCTGTCGTGGGTAACGTGGAACCATGACCCCTGGACACCAATTGCATTTGCAAGTGCATCCTCTTCTGGGTCTCTCACGAAGTCGTGCTTTGGGCTTTGAGTAGCCCCAGCCTCCAGCACCAACTGCACTGAAGATCACTGACCTCCACTCTACGAGTGTCCTGTGAGCCAGCTCCACGTGCATCGACTCGAGGCTCCTTTGCAGTCGCTGGTCTGTTGGCTAGTAGGCCCTGCCGAAGGCCAATCTTCTTCTGCGTGGGCTCCCTTGTTGCTCCAGGCGTGCCCTGACTTACCCTTGCTGGGTGAGTCCCACAGACCTTGCTGGTCTGCAACATTGTCCTTCTTCCATTTCCACAAGACTTGCCGTTGCCAAGGCTTGTTGGGTCCAATTTGGTCGCCGACACCCCTGCAATCGACAAACGTTGTGGGACAGCTCGAATCAAGCTCCTGGTTGTCGTCGACGCCTCCTGGACCTCGTGGCTGAAGAGTCAAGACGACTGTCAACCTACCTGAAGCACTCAACATCGGTGGGCATCTGCTCATCGCCTTCCTGGTCACTGGCTTGTGACCCAGAATCTGTCCCCTCTGCTTTCAGGTTCTTCAGATCTTCGATCCACCTTTGGATCCACCTGAACACTTTCGACTTGGCCGCCAGCAGCACTTTGCAGCAGATCGCCATTGAAAGCGACGACGAAACCCGACCCCGAAAGACACCTATGCACCCGGCTCCCCTGGGTGAGGTAACTCGAGTACTCCGGTACTCATGTGGGTATTGACACTAGAACAGCCTAGTTCTCAAAGGGTTTGCTCCAAGTCCTCCTCTAAGTGTCCCTTTTCTTTTAAATTCAAATCGCGACTTTCCCCATAGAAGTTAACGGCGATTCGCGGCTGTGTTCATACACTGCACGCGTCCCCGTGGGTCCCCTGTGTCACTACCTTGGGTGGTTCCTTGTGGTCCAAGCACTTCTACAGGCTCTAGGCCTTGTGTCTAGCTCAGTCGTGGTTCTTATACCACTTTATTGGTATATGGTTTGGTACGCCCCTAGGGCTCAAACGTGTATTTGTGCTATTACTGTAGATAACTAACTTATAATTTATGTACTTCGAACTCTAGCCTCATAAAGAGACTAGAGGGGTGTGTTTAGCAATAAATACATATATTTTGAATATATACCTGGTGTGGTCCTCTTTCATTTGGTCACTCAAGAGATTATAGACTGGTAAAACAAGCTGCTTTGCATTCCTTCAAGACTTAGCCTGAAGGCTGCTCTCCATAGCTACCACTAGGATAGCTTTCAATAAAGGTTGTCTTTAACCTATCTCCAATAAGGGGTTGTTTGGCCTGGTGCAAGGTGCCCACTATAATTAGTGGACAGCATATGCCAGGCCAACTTCTCACATGTATATATATAGATGCCAAGGTGCATTGAAGAATGAGTGGGTGTATAAGTGCCTAATGGATAATTTAGTAGGTGCGTGACTGACTGTATAATTGAGTGATTAAATGTATCTTACTGAATGCATGAGTTAGTGACTAAACTGTGTGAATGTCTGTATCAGTTTGTCAGTTGGTGTGTAAGCGGCTGCATGGGTTGGTGAGCAGCTACATGAGTGTCTATATGGGTTATTGATTGGTTGTCTGAGTATCTGCATGGGTGCCTGAGTGTCTGTGTGGGTGGATGGGGGGTGTGTGACTCTGTGCAAAGATGTGAGAGTGGGTGATTCACTGGGTGTATAGGTTCAAGAGTGCATCTGTGAAGAGCTGTATGGGTGGGTGAGTGTGTGTATGGGTGTGTTGGTGAGTGAATGGATGTCTCAGTGGTACATGTGTGAGTAACTACATATGTGAAAGGCAGTAGATGTGAGTGTTGGAGTATATAAATGACTATATGTGAGAGTGAGTGATTGTGAGAGTGGCTGTATGGATGAGTGTGTGCTTGTATCAGTGATTGTATAAGAGAGTAAGTATGTGTTAGTATCTCTATAAATAAGTGAGGTGGTATGTGTATAACTGTATAGGTGAGTAAATGGGAGTGTGATTGATTCTTTGCATGACTGACTAAGTGTGTGAGTAACTCTATGGATGAGTGGCGGTGTGTGAGTGTCTGTATAGGTGTATGAGTGCATATGATAGTGCTGTATTGATGAGTGACTGTATGGGTGAATGAGTGGATGTGTGTGTGTTATGTTATGTTAATTTTATTTATATAGCGCATTAATGCCCAGGGGCGTCTAAGCGCTGATTGTTTCATGAATAGCGAGTGTGATCACGACTGCCGGCCGAGTTACCACGATTTAAACAGCCAGGTCTTTACAGCTTTCCTAAAAGATAAAAGGTTGGATTCATTTTTAATGGTTAGGGGGAGTGTGTTCCATATTTTGGTCGCTTCCATCACAATGCTCTTTCCACCCCATCTAGTTTTCTTGAATCTGGGCTGTATCAATAAATTAGCCGAGGCAGATCGAAGTTTCCTAGCTGGAACATTCTGCCTGAAGCTGTGGTTCAGAAAGGCTGGGCCCAGATTGTGAATTTCCTTATAGGTTAGGCAGAGTACCTTAAAGGTTATTCTTTGTTTAATGGGGAGCCAGTGTAGTTCTTTTAGCCTTTGAGCCACTGAGCAATGTTTAGGGATTTTTAAGAGTCTTGCTGCAGCATTCTGTAGTACCTGGAGTTTATTCAAATTATATTTTGGGGTTGTCAGAAGCAGACTGTTGCAGTAATCTATTTTAGAGAGGACTAATGCTGGTATTAGTGTCTTTTGTAGGCTGGTCGGTATAAAAGGTAGGACTTTCTTGATTAGTCTTAGAATATTAAACGTGGAGGAAGTCACAGCATTTACTTGTTTTGTGAAGTTGAGTTTTGAATCTATAATCACTCCTAAGTTTTGTGCTTTATCTACTGGGGGGGGACTGGACCCGTAGTGTTTGGCCATACGTCAGGGCCCCAAAAATGTAATTCAGGCCCAAACAGCATCACCTCGGTTTTTTCAGCGTTTAGCTTAAGGCAGTTTCTCTCCATCCAGCTATGGACGGCTATCATGCAGTTCTGGAATCTGTTTCCAGTACTCCCATCATTTTTCTCTAAGGAGACGACAATTTGAGTGTCGTCAGCATAGGATGTGAGTGAGAAACCAAATTTCCTTATCAGTTCTGCTAGTGGAGAGACATAAATATTAAAAGAGTGGGGCTCAGTGAAGATCCCTGTGGGACTCCACAAGACAGGGAGAAAGAGTGAGAAGTGGAGTTTTCTAATTTCACTACTTGTTTTCGATCTGCCAAGTAGGATTTTAGCAGGCTCCATTCCTGTCCTGTGATACCACACGTCTTTAGGCGGTTTAGTAGTAGTTGGTGGTTGACAGTGTCAAAAGCCCCCGAGAGATCAAGCAGGATCAGGGCAGCTCCTTTTTCCTGGTCTAAGACCTGCCTGATCTCTTCGGTTGCCTTGAGCAATGCTGTCTCTGTGCTGTGGCCTGTCCAAAAGCCAAACTGTGTGTTATCTAAAAGTTTGTTTGTCTCAACAAAGGAGACCAATTGTTCGTTCAAGAACTTTTCCGCTATTTTCGCAGGTAGTGGAAGACGGGAGATTGGTCTGTAATTGCCTGGATCCTTTTGATCAAGGGACGCTTTCTTTAAGAGAGGGATTACAACTGCTTTTTTCCAGATATTAGGAAACGTTCCTGTCTCACACATATTTTGGAAAATAGATGTTAGTTTAGGTGCAGTGGTTTCCGCTGCTAATTTTATTATATTAGGCGGACATGGATCCTCTGGCGGTTCCGAGGTGGCACTTTTTAGTAGCTTTATAATGTATTCTGTTGAGGGTGGACTAAATTTCATCAGAGGCTTGGTTAAATTAAGATCATAATCTCCCTCTATTCCAAGTGTTGTTTCTCTGCAAGCTTGATCGTCTGGAAAGTTTTTGTTAATTTTTTCTAGTTTCTCTAAGAAGAAATCTGCTCGCGCGTTACAGAAGGGCTGATTGGCATTTGAATTTCTAGTGTTATGATTGGTTGTTAACTTAGTAACTGTGCGGAAAAGCTATTTGGTTGAGTCTTTTGCGCTTTCAATATTATTTGTAAATTACGCTATTTTGGCTTTTGCAATCCTGTCTTTGTATACTGCTGTTAACTGTTTATATTTGTTTTTTTCTTTCTCCTTATATGCGACTCTCCATTTTCTTTCCTGTTCCTACAGTCTTGCTTATATTTTCTTAGTTCTGGGGAGAACCAAGGGGCTTATGGATTTTGGCGTTTGTGTCTTATCATTTTCACGGGTGCGCCTTGGTTTGTGGCTGATTCTAGCCATTTATTATATTGTTCGGCTGCTGTCTCCACGTCATTTCCCATCTCTACCCTAATCTGTTTTAGAGTGTTATTGAAATGGTCCTCTTTTACATTTCGCCAGTTTCTCGACTGGTGGTAGGTGTTGTTTTTCGCTGTGTTCTGGTTGGGTTTTGGCAGTAGCAAGTCAAAGAATATTGCTTTGTGATCGGTCCAGGTTACCTGGATAGTCTTTATATTGACTAGGTTAGAATTGTTAGTAAAAATCCCGTGTAGCGCTGTGTCCTGCTTGATGGGTTGATTCAGGAACAATTTGCTCCAGGCCAAAAGCAGAGAGAGTTTGCAGGAGTAGACCTAGGAATCAGTGAGTGGGTATGTAGTAACTGGTATTGGTGTGTCTATGGTTTCGAAAATGGTAGTCTGTATTTTAGAGTGGGTATATCAAACGTTATATTAGGGTGTGAGGAGGTGCATCAGATTATCACGTGGATCATGTCATCAGTGATGTCATCAGTGATGTAATTTGAGATGTCATCAGTGATGTCACCAGTGATGACACTGACCATGTCATGAATGATGTAATATGTGACATCATCAGCAGTGCATTGCGGGGGCACGAGTTATAGTTAGCTCAACTAACTATAACAGACGAATTTCTCTGGTTTTGTATGAGTGAAATGTCCAACTGACTATAACGTCCCTGAAACCTGTGTTCTTTTCAGTGAATTTGTAAGGTTTTTTAAATGCTAAATTCTAACTATAACGTCCCTGAAACCTATGGTTTTTTCAGTGAATTTCAACGGTTTTTTCAATGCTAATTTCTAACTATAACGTCCCTAAAATCGATGGTTTTTCAGTGAATTTCAAAGGTTTTTTAAATGCTAATTTCTAACTATAACGTCCCTGAAACCTATGGTTTTTTCAGGGAATTTCTAAGGTTTTTTAAATGCTAATTCCTAACTATAACGCCCTGAAACCTCTGGTTTTTTCAGTGAATTTCAAAGGTTTTTTAAATGCTAATATCTAACTATGCAAAGAGCAAAAGAGAATGGACCACTTGTACCTGTGTGACAGGGGTCAAAGATTATTGGTACCTTTCATAAAAAACCCTCATGCACGCAGGTGGGAGGTGGTATATCTTGGTTCTCCGCCTGGTCGTGACGTGACAGCATCATCATTGGGTTAGTTTTTTGGTATGCTGACCTCCACCTGGAGGTTGACCCACTGGCGTTTACAGTAGTGTCCAGAGACCAAAAAATTAAAAAGTGAAGTGTTTAGTGAAGTGAAAGTTAAAGTTAAAATTTCCTACATCATCACACAAAAAAGTCTTTAATTCTATGAAGATGTGGAAAGGTTAAAAGTGTTCTTGGTGTGCGTATATGGATCGTGTTACTAATCCTTCGCACTGTTTAGTCCATATGTGAGGTCGACATGTTTCAGCCCCGTTACGCCCAGCCGGGTCTAGGGGCTTTCTTCAGGACCTTGAGGTGTGTCGGTGTTTATTTAACACCGAAGGGTAGTGGTTTTTGAATTTCGCCACTAGTTTTGGTAGGTCAATAGTACCTATAATCTTGCGGTTCCCGTATGAGGGCCTCCGCGGGGGACCGGCGAGAGTATTCCCAACCTACTGCGGTTCCTAGGTGGTGGACTTGTTCTCGCTCTGAAAACGGTGCATATCTAACTATGCCTACATAGGTAGGACATGTGCAGTAAGAGGAAGAAAAGCGCAGAAAGAAGCAAGAGAAATGCAGAAAGAGGCAACAGAAGTCCAGAAAGACAAAGAAAGGTGCAGAAAGAAGCAAGAGATATGCAGAAAAAACCAACAGAGGGGCAGAAAGAGGCCTTGTTGCAAAGTCATCCTGTGCCCCCAACTTTTTGCTGACTGGTACTGGTGGTAACTGACTCTGACTAACCGGGCCAGAAGCCAGTGCTATGCTGAAAGGCAATTAGAATACAGTGAAAACACCTACATACACTAGGGTACACTATGGGTTGGGGTACCCCTGTGATTGGCATGACCAGCCCTGTAAGGCCTGAGTACATAATAGGGCAGGGGGATTAAAACTACCTCTAAGTCAGAGGTGCAGAAAGAGGCAAGAGAAGTGCAGAAAGAAGCAACAGAGGTGCAGAAAGAGGCAAGAGAGGTGCAGAAAGAAGCAAATTAAGTGCAGAAAGACGCAACAGAGGTGCAGAAAGACACAAGAGAGGTGCAGAAACAAGCAAGAGAAGTGCAGAAAGAGGCCAGTGAGGTGAAGAAAGAAGCAAGAGCAGTGCAGAATGAACTAACAGAGGTGCAAAAAGAGGCAAGACGAGTGCAGAAAGAGGTAGAAGAGGTGCACAAAGAGGCAATAGGGGTACAGAAAGAGGCAGGAGGGGTACAAAAAGAAGGAAGAGAAGTGCAGAAAGAAGCAACAGAGTTGCTAAAAGAGGAGGGAAGGGTGCAAAAGAGGCAAGAGAAGTGCAGAAAGAAGCAACAGAGGTACAGAAAGAGGCAAAAGAGGTGCGGAAATAGGCGGAAAGGTGCAGAAAGAGGGAACAGGGGTGCAGAAAGAGGCAAGAGAGGTGCAGAAAGAGGGGAGAGGGGTGCAGAAAGAGGCAAGAGGGGTACAGAAAGAAGCAAGTGAGGTGCAGAAAGAGGCAACAGAGGTGCAGAAATACGCAAGAGAGGTGCAGATAGAGGCAAGTGAGGTGCAGAAAGAAGAAAGAGAAGTGCAGAAAGAAGCAGCAGAGTTGCTAAAAGAGGAAGGAAGGGTGCAGAAAGAGGCAAGAGAAGTGCAGAAAGAAGCAACAGAGGTACAGAAAGAGGCAAAAGAGGTGCGGAAAGAGGCGGAAAGGTGCAGAAAGAGGGGACAGGGGTGCAGAAAGAGGCAAGAGAGGTGCAGAAAGAGGGGAGAGGGTTGCAGAAAGAGGCAAGAGGGGTACAGAAAGAAGCAAGTGAGGTGCAGAAAGAGGCAACAGAGGTGCAGAAATACGCAAGAGAGGTGCAGAAAGAGGCAAGTGAGGTGCAGAAAGAAGAAAGAGCAGTGCATAAAAAACCAACAGAGGTGCAAAAAGAGGCAAGAGGGGTGCAGAAAGAGGTAGGAGAGGTGCACAAAGAGGCAAGAGAGGTACAGAAGGAGGCAGGAGGGGTGCAGAAAGAAGGAAGAGAAGTGCAGAAACAGGCAAGATAATTGCTGAAAGAAGCAGCAGAGGTGTAGAAAGAAGCAATAGAAGTACAGAAAGAGGCAAGTGAGGTGCAGAAAGAAGCAAGAGCAGTGCAGAGAGAACCAACAGAGATGAAAAAGAGGCAAGAGGGGTGCAGAAAAAGGTAGGAGAGGTGCACAAAGAGGCAAGAGAGGTACAGAAAGAGGCAAGAGGGGTGCAGAAAGAAGGAAGAAAAGTGCAGAAAGAGGCAAGAGAATTGCTGAAAGAAGCAGCAGAGGTGTAGAAAGAAGCAATAGAAATACAGAAAGAGGCAAGTGAGGTACAGAAAGAAGCAAGAGCAGTGCAGAAAGAACCAACAGAGGTGCAAAAAGAGGCAAGAGGGGTGCAGAAAAAGGTAGGAGAGGTGCACAAAGAGGCAAGAGAGGTACAGAAAGAGGCAGGAGGGGTGCAGAAAGAAGGACGAAAAGTGCAGAAAGAAGCAACAGAGGTGCTGAAAGAGGCACGAAGGGTGCAGAAAGAGCAAGAGAAGTGTAAAAAAACGACAGATGTACAGAAAGAGGCAAGAGATGTGCAGAAAGAGGGCAGAGGGGTGCAGAAAGAGCCAAGAGGGGTGCTGAAAGATGCAAGTGAGGTGCAGAAAGAGGCAACAGAGGTGCAGAAAGATGCAAGAGAGGTGCAGAATCAAGCAAGAGAAGTGCAGAAAGAGGCAAGAGAATTGCTGATAGAAGCAACAGAGGTGTAGAAAGAAGCAAGAGAATTGCAGAAAGAGGCAGGTGAGTGTGAGATGTTGGCCTGGCATATGCTGTCCACTAATTATAGTGGGCACCTTGCACCAGTCCAAACAACCCCTTATTGGAGATAGTTTAAAGACAACCTTTATTGAAAGCTATCCTAGTGGTAGCTATGGAGAGCAGCCTTCAGGCTAAGTCTTGAAGGAATGTAAAGCAGCTTGTTTTACCAGTCTATAATCTCTTGAGTGACCAAATGAAAGAGGACCACACCAGGTATATATTCAAAATATATGTAGTTATTACTAAACACACCCCTCTAGTCTCTTTATGAGGCTAGAGTTCAAGTACATACGTTACGAGTTAGTTATCTACAGTAATAGCACAAATACACGTTTGAGCCCCAGGGGCATACCAAACCATAAACCAATAAAGTGGTATAAGAACCACGACTGAGCTAGACACAAGGCCTAGAGCCTGTAGAAGTGCTTGGACCACAAGGAACCACCCAAGGCAGTGACACAGGGGACCCACGGGGGACGCGTGCAGTGTATGAACACAACCGCGAACCACCGTTAACTTCTATGGGGAAAGTCGCGATTAGAATTTAAAAGAAAAGGGACACTTAGAGGAGGACTTGGAGCAAACCCTTTGAGAACTAGGCTGTTCTAGTGTCAATACCCACGGGAGCACCGGAGTACTCGAGTTACCTCACCCAGGGAAGCTGGGTGCATAGGTGTCTTTCGGGGTCGGGTTTCGTCGCCGCTTTCAATGGCGATCTGCTGCAAAGTGCTGCTGGCGGCCAAGTCGAAAGTGTTCGAGTGGATCCAAAGGTGGATTGAAGATCTGAAGAACCTGAAAGCAGAGGGGACAGAGTCTGGGTCACTAGTCAGTGACCAGGAAGGTGATGAGCAGATGCCCACCGATGTCGAGTGCTTCAGGTAGGTTGATGTTCATCTTGACTCTTCAGCCACGAGGTCCAGGAGGTGTCGACGACAACCAGGAGCTGGATTCGAGCTGCTCCACGACGTCTGTCAATTGCAGGTGTGTCGGCGACCGGATTGGACCCAACAAGCCTTGGCAACGGCAAGTCTCGTGGAAATCGAAGAAGGACGATGTTGCAGACCAGCAAGGTCTGGAGGACTCACCCAGCAAGGATAAGTCAGGTCACACCTGGAGCAACCAGGGAGCCCAAGCAGAAAAAGATTGACCTTCGGGAGGGCCTACTAGCCAACGGACTAGCGACCGCAAAGGAGCCTCGAGACGGTGCACGTGGAGCTGGCTCACAGGACACTCGTGGAGTGGAGGCCAGTGATCTTCGGTGCATTTGGTGCTGGAGGCTGGGGCTACTCGGAGCCCAAAGCATGACTTCGTGGGAGACCCAGAAGAGGATGCACTTGCAAATACGTTCGGTGTCCAGGGGTCACGGTTCCACGTTACCCACGACAGCTACAGGCCTCAGCTTTGCTGGGGACTCAGGGCAGCCTCGGGGAAGTCTGGAAATCCACCTCTGGTGATGCAAAGACTTCGGCGTCTGACGGGAGCTTCAGCGATGCAGACCGGACAATTGCTTCTTTGGTGCCTGCCAAGCAGGGGAGTCACTCCTTGACCCCAAGGGAGATTCTTCAGTCCTCTAATCTTAAAGTAGAGCGTCGAAGGTCCAGGATTCTGTATCAGAGTTTCGTCCAGGTAAATCTAAAGTCCTAAGGACTGGGTTCCCTTACTTATACTAAGGTAGGGGGTTGGACATACTCTGTGGCCCCACCTATGGGAGGGCCAGGGCAGAGGGGTGGTTACACCCCTTTCCCTTTGTCCAGTTTCGCGCCAGAGCAGGGGCTGGAAGCCCCTGAGCCGGTTTGAACTGGGGTATGCACAGGGACACCAAATGTGCCCCCAGTGCAGGACTTCAAAGCACCAGAGAGTGCTCCCGCCCAGCCCCAATACACACTATCTTGTCTGGGGAGGTGGTCACACCTCCCTGGGACAGGAAACCTATTGTCCAGGCCTCCCCTGCCGGAGTTTCAGTCAGCAGCAGGAGGCCAGACTCGTGTCTGTGGCAGCAGCATCCATTTTGTGATGCCAGGGCTCTGGAAAGTCAGTACCGGGCATACCGGTGTGTACATGTCTTTTCCTCTAGAAGGGTGGAATGCTACCCCCGCCACCAGAACTGGCGGGGGGGTAGTATTCCAAGATGTTTGACACCAAACACGACATGTTTCCGTGCAGCCATCCCAAAGTTAGCATTTAACGCGAGGTTATAATGCGCTTAAGAGTATATGGTCAGGCTGCACTACAAACAGCATCAGAGAAGGGACTCCGAATGCTGCAGAGGGGCCCTGCTCATGCAGGGGCACCCTCTCACATAGGAACCACACACTCTGCTTTCAGGATTGATAAGGCCTGCCATAGGAGTGACTTATAGGTTTATATGTGTGTATGTGTATAGTGATAAAGGTAGCCTATATCACAGTAAGGGGTGCATGCACCACCTTACACAGGCTGCAGTAGCAGACCTGTGGTGTCAGTTTCGATGGCCTTCCAGGGGTGGCACAATACTTGCTGCAGCCCCTGGTAGGCCTCTGAGGTACCTATGCCCTGGGTACATAGTATACCATATACTAGGGACTTATAAGGGCACTCCAGATTCCAATCAGAGATGTGCCTAAGGCACATGGAAACCATTTTAGAGAGGAAGCAGCTAGGCTGGGGTTCTGATTAGCAGGGCCCCAGCTAGACTAAGGTCGAAAAACAGTGAAGCATCAGCAAAAAGTGGGGGTACCCATGTGAAGCAGATCCTACTCTCCTACACAATGCCCCCCCAAACGTAGGGACATTAAACTAACCTTGCCCAGTTAAGTCTTAATGTTCTAAGTGGAAGTACCTAGAGAGTCCATCTGCATTGGCATGGTTACTCCCAGGTCTATGTTCCACTGTGAAGTCCATCCCCTGTAGGGAAATGGACCACCTAAGCAGTTTGGGGTTTTCACCCTTCATTTGTTTTAGCCATAAGAGGGGCTTATGGTCTGTTTGAACAAGGAAGTGAGTACCAAACAAGTATGGCCTCAACTTCTTCAGAGCCCAGACCACAGCAAAGGCCTCCCTCTCAATGGCTGACCAACGTTTCTCTCTAGGGGTCAGCCTTCTGCTAATGAAAGCTACTGGCTGATCCTGACCTTCATCATTCAATTGTGACAGTACAGCCCCTACCCCCAATTCAGATGCATCAGTTTGAACAATGAACTTCTTTGAGTAATCAGGACTCTGTAGAATGGGAGCAGTGCACATGGCCTGCTTCAGGTCATCAAATGCCTTTTGACAGCTAACTGTCCACTGAACCTTTTTGGGCATTTTCTTGGAAGTTAAGTCATTCAGGGGTGTCACTATTGATCCATACCCCTTGACAAATCTCCTATAGTACCCAGTCAGGCCTAAGAAGGCTCTCACCTGAGTCTGGGTAGTTGGAGCAGTCCAGTCCATGATGGTCTGGATCTTGCTCTGCAGTGGTTGAACCTGTCCTCCACCCACAAGGTGGCCCAGGTACACAACCTGACTCTGCCCTATCTGGCACTTGGTGGCCTTGATAGTCAGGCCTGCTTTCTGCAGGGCCTGTAAAACATTTCTGAGGTGGACCAGGTGATCCTCCCAGGTGGAGCTAAAGACAGCAATATCATCTAGATATGCTGCACTATAGGCTTCCAGACCTGTAAGGACTGTATTCACCAACCTCTGAAAAGTGGCAGGTGCATTCTTCAGACCAAAGGGCATCACCACAAATTGATAATGCCCACTAGGGGTTGAGAATGCTGTCTTTGGCTTTGCATCATCAGCTAGTCTGATCTGCCAGTAGCCAGCTGTCAGGTCAAATGTGCTTAGATACTTGGCTGAGGCCAAAGTGTCTATTAGCTCATCTGCCCTTGGTATTGGATGGGCATCAGTCCTAGTGACTGCATTGAGACCCCTGTAGTCCACACAAAACCTCATCTCTCTTTTCCCACCATTGGTGTGAGGTTTTGGTACAAGGACCACTGGACTAGCCCAAGGGCTATCTGAGGGTTCAATAACTCCCAAATCCAACATCTTCTGGACTTCAGTCCTGATACAGTCCCTGACATGGTCAGGTTGCCTATAAATCTTATTTTTAATAGGCAGACTGTCCCCAGTGTCCACTTCATGAGTGCACCAGGTAGTCTGACTGGGTGTCAGTGAGAATATGTGTCTGAACTGATTGAGCACCTGTCTGCAATCAGTCTGCTGCTGGGTAGTGAGGCTGCCTGCCAAGGCTGCACCATCCACTGACCCATCACCAGGGTTCTGTGAGAGCAGGTCAGGGAGTGGGTCACTCTCTTCCTCCTGTCCCTCATCAGTAGCCATGAGCAAGCCCATGTCTGCCCTGTCCACATATGGTTTTAACCTGTTGACATGGAGAACCCTGTGGGGACTCCTGGGTGTTCCTAGGTCTACTAAGTAGGTAACCTCACCCTTCTGTTCAACAATGGTGTGGGGTCCACTCCATTTGTCTTGGAGAGCTGCTGGGGCCACTGGCTCCAACACCCACACTTTCTGTCCTGGCTGATAAACAGTCAGTACAGCCTTTTGGTCATGCCAGGCCTTTTGAAGTTCCTGGCTAGCCTCAAGGTTTTTAGTTGCCTTTTTCATATACTCAGCCATCCAGGAGCGGAGACCAAGTACGTAGTCCACTATGTCTTGCTTTGGGGGCTTGAGAGGTAACTCCCATCCTTCCTTCACCAAGCACAGTGGACCCCTGACAGGGTGACCAAACAAAAGTTCAAAAAGGCTGTAGCCAACCCCCTTTTGAGGCACCTCCCTGTACGCAAATAAAAGGCAGGGTAAGAGTATGTCCCATCTTCGCCTAAGCTTTTCTGGGAGCCCTTTAATCATGCCCTTCAAGGTTTTGTTGAATCTCTCAACTAAACCATTGCATTGTGGGTGATAGGGTGTGGTGAACTTGTAAGTCACTCCACACTCCTACCACATTGCTTTTAAGTACCCAGACATAAAGTTTGCACCCCTGTCTGATACAACCTCCTTAGGGAAGCCCACTCTTGAGAAAATTCCCAGGAGGGCCCTTGCCACCACAGGTGCTGTGGTGGTCCTAAGGGGAATAGCCTCTGGGTACCTGGTGGCATGATCCACTACCACCAGGATAAACCTGTGCCCAGATGCTGTTTGGGGATCCATGGGACCAACAATGTCAATCCCCACCCTTTCAAAGGGAACCCCCACCACAGGTAGTGGTATCAGGGGGCCTTTGTAGTGCCACCTGCCTTGCCACTGGCCTGGCAGGTTACACAGGAGCGACAAAACTCCTTGGTGTCTTCAGACATGTGGGGCCAGTGAAAGTGAGGGACAATTCTGTCCCAAGTCTTGTTCTGGCCCAGGTGACCTGCTAAGGGAATATCATGGGCTAGGGTCAATAGGAAGCCCCTGAACTTCAGAGGTATAACCAACCTCCTGGTAGCACCAGGCTTGGGGTCTCTACACTCTGAGTACAAGAGTCCATCATCCCAATACACAGTATGGGGACCACTAGCTTTCCCAGCAGCCTCAGCAGCAGCTTGATGTCTGAGGGGTTCAAGAGAGGGGCAGCTCTGCTGCTCCTGGCTCAGATCTGCCCTGGAAGGTCCCCCTGTCCCCAAGAACTCAACCTGTTCAGGTTCAAGCTCCTCTGGGACAGTTCCTTCCTCAGGACTGAGATCATCCCCCTCAAGGGACTGATCTTCCTTCTGAGCCAAGGGGGAAGGCACTGCCTTTACCCTACTACTCCTCTTCTTGGAAGGCACTTGGTCCATTATTCCAGAATCCAAGGCCTGTTCAGTGCTAGACATTTTGGCTTGTGACCTGGTCACAGCAAACACATCTGCAGGGATCCCCAGCATTTCTGCATGGGTCCTGAGCTCCACTTCTGCCCAAGCTGAAGTTTCTAAGTCATTGCAAGCATTCAACGGGTAGGTCTGCACTTACCACAACCTTCTTAAGGCCAGTTACCCCTCCCCAGGAGAAGTTAACAACTGCCAGAGTATGGTCTGTTCTGACGTTGCTAGCATTGGTCACTTGGTACATTTCACCAAGTATGATCTGCCCAGGATTCACAAGGTCTTGTGTCACCATGGTGACACTTGCCCCTGTGTCCCTAAATGCCAAAGCCTCTTTTCCATTGATTAAAGGCTGTTGTCTGTACTTGCCCAGATTACTGGGACTCACAGAGGAGGTCATATCCATGCCTCCATCACAGACTAGGACAGCCTGAGTGAGTTCTCTGACTAGGTCAGAGCTCATCTCTTTACTCAGGGTCAACCCTACTAAACCCTTGGGTTGTGTAGTCCCACCACCAACTGTAGCTGCACTAGGGGGAGCAGGTGCCTTAGGGGCATTGGTGGGGGCTGGAGTCGAGTCTTTGGACTTGGTGCAATCACTGGTCCAGTGGGTCTTTTGCTTACAGACCTTGCACCATGGTTTTCTTTGGCCTTTCCCTTTGGTAGACTGTGAATCCCCACCTGAAGAAGATTTTTCGAATCTTGCTTCTTAGGGTCACCACCTTGGTTCTGTACCTTCTGCTTCACCCTGGTTCTGACCCATTTGTCTGCCTTCTTTCCCAATTCTTGGGGAGAGGTCACATCAGAGTCTACCAGGTGCTGATGCAACAGCTGATTTTGACAGTTATTAAGAATCTGCTCCCTCATTATCAGATTGTACAATCCTGTGAAGTCACATACCTTACTGCCCAATAACCAACCTTCCAGAGCCTTGGCAGAACAATGAACAAAGTCCACCCAGTCTTGAGTCTGTGCTTTTTGGGTATCCCTGAACTTTAACCTGTATTGTTCAGTGGTTAGGCCAAACCCATCAATTAGAGCACTCTTCAAGACTTTGTAATTATCAGCATCCTCCTCTCTAACAGTGAGGAGCTTGTCTCTACCTTTGTCTGCAAAGGAGAGCCACAAGATTGCTGCCCACTGCTCCTGAGGGACCCTCTGTACTTTACAGGCCCTCTCTAGAGCACACCCCTCTAGTCTCTTTATGAGGCTAGAGTTCGAAGTACATACGTTACGAGTTAGTTATCTACAGTAATAGCACAAATACACGTTTGAGCCCCAGGGGCGTACCAAACCATATACCAATAAAGTGGTATAAGAACCACGACTGAGCTAGACACAAGGCCTAGAGCCTGTAGAAGTGCTTGGACCACAAGGAACCACCCAAGGCAGTGACACAGGGGACCCACGGGGGACGCGTGCAGTGTATGAACACAACCGCGAACCACCGTTAGCTTCTATGGGGAAAGTCGCGATTAGAATTTAAAAGAAAAGGGACACTTAGAGGAGGACTTGGAGCAAACCCTTTGAGAACTAGGCTGTTCTAGTGTCAATACCCACGGGAGCACCGGAGTACTCGAGTTACCTCACCCAGGGAAGCCGGGTGCATAGGTGTCTTTCGGGGTCGGGTTTCGTCGTCGCTTTCAATGGCGATCTGCTGCAAAGTGCTGCTGGCGGCCAAGTCGAAAGTGTTCGGGTGGATCCAAAGGTGGATCGAAGATCTGAAGAACCTGAAAGCAGAGGGGACAGAGTCTGGGTCACTAGCCAGTGACCAGGAAGGCGATGAGCAGATGCCCACCGATGTCGAGTGCTTCAGGTAGGTTGACAGTCGTCTTGACTCTTCAGCAACGAGATCCAGGAGGTATCGACGACAACCAGGAGCTGGATTCGAGCTGTCCCACAACGTCTGTCGATTGCAGGGGTGTCGGCAACCGGATTGGACCCAACAAGCCTTGGCAACAGCAAGTCTCATGGAAATCGAAGAAGGACGATATTGCAGACCAGCAAGGTCTGGAGGACTCACCCTGCGAGGATAAGTCAGGGCTCGCCTGGAGCAGCCAGGCAGCCCAAGCAGAAAAAGATTGGCCTTCGGGAGGGCCTACTAGCCAATGGACTAGCAACCGCAAAGGAGCCTCAAGACGGTGCACGTGGAGCTGGATCACAGGACACTCGTGGAGTAGAGGCCAGTGATCTTCGGTGCAGTTGGTGCTGGAGGCTGGGGCTACTTGGAGCCCAAAGCACGACTTCGTGGGAGACCCAGAAGAGTATGCACTTGCAAATGAGATTGGTGTCTAGGGGTCATGGTTCCACAACACCCACGACAGCTACGGGCCTCAGCTTTGCTGGGGACTCAGGGCAGCCTCGGGGAAGTCTGGAAATCCACCTCTGGTGATGCAAAGACTTCAGCGTCCGACGGGAGCTTCAGCAATGCAGACCGGACACTTGCTTCTTTGGTGCCTGCCAAGCAGGGGAGTCACTCCTTGACCCCAAGGGAGATTCTTCAGTCCTCTAATCTTAAAGTAGAGCATCGAAGGTCCAGGATTCTGTATCAAAGTTTCATCCAGGTAAATCTAAAGTCCTAAGGACTGGGTTCCCTTACTTATACTAAGGTAGGGGGTTGGACATACTCTGTGGCCCCACCTATGGGAGGGCCAGGGCAGAGGGGTGGTTACACCCCTTTCCCTTTGTCCAGTTTCACGCCAGAGCAGGGGCTGGAAGCCCCTGAGCCGGTTTGAACTGGGGTATGCACAGGGACACCAAATGTGCCCCCAGTGCAGGACTTCAAAGCACCAGAGAGTGCTCCCGCCCAGCCCCAATACACGCTATCCTGTCTGGGGAGGTGGTCACACCTCCCTGGGACAGGAAACCTGTTGTCCAGGCCTCCCCTGCCGGAGTTTCGGTCAGCAGCAGGAGGCCAGACTCGTGTCTGTGGCAGCGGCATCCATTTTGTGATGCCAGGGCTCTGGAAAGTCAGTACCGGGCATACCGGTGTGTACATGTCTTTCCCTCTAGAAGGGTGGAATGCTACCCCGCCACCAGAACGGGTGGGGGGTAGTATTCCAAGATGTTTGACACCAAACACGACATGTTTCCGTGCAGCCATCCCAAAGTTAGCATTTAACGCGAGGTTATAATGCGCTTAAGAGTATATGGTCAGGCTGCACTACAAACAGCATCAGAGAAGGGACTCCGAACGCTGCAGAGGGCCCTGCTCATGCAGGGGCACCCTCTCACATAGGAACCACGCACTCTGCCTTCAGGATTGATAAGGCCTGCCATAGGAATGACTTATAGGTTTATATGTGTGTATGTGTATAGTGATATAGGTAGCCTATATCACAGTAAGGAGTGCATGCACTACCTTACCCAGGCTGCAGTAACAGACCTGTGGTGTCAGTTTGGATGGCCTTCCAGGGTGGCACAATACATGCTGCAGCCCCTGGTAGGCCTCTGAGGTACCTATACCCTGGGTACATAGTATACCATATACTAGGGACTTATAAGGGCACTCCAGATTCCAATCAGAGATGTGCTAAGGCACATGGAAACCATTTTAGAGAGGAAGCAGCTAGGCTGGGGTTCTGATTAGCAGGGTCCCAGCCAGACTAAGGTCGAAAAACAGTGAAGCATCAGCAAAAAGTGGGGGTACCCATGTGAAGCAGATCCTACTCTCCTACAGTGAGGTGCAGAAAGAAGCAAGAGCAGTGCAGAAAGAACCAACAGAGGTGCAAATAGAGGCAAGCAGGGTGCAGAAAGAGGCAAGAAAGGTGCAGAAAGAGGGAACAGGGATGCAGAAAGAGGCAAGAGAGGTGCAGAAAGAGGGCAGAGGGGTGCAGAAAGAGCCAATAGGGGTGCTGAAAGATGCAAGTGAGGTGCAGAAAGAGGCAACAGAGGTGCAGAAAGATGCAAGAGAGGTGCAGAATCAAGCAAGAGAAGTGCAGAAAGAGGCAAGAGAATTGCTGATAGAAGCAACAGAGGTGTAGAAAGAAGCAAGAGAATTGCAGAAAGAGGCAAGTGAGGTGCAGAAAGAAGCAAGAGCAGTGCAGAAAGAACCAACAGAGGTGCAAATAGAGGCAAGCAGGGTGCAGAAAGAGGTAGGAGAGGTGCACAAAGAGGCAAGAGAGGTACAGAAAGAGGCATGAGGGGTGCAGAAAGAAGGAAGAGAAGTGCAGAAATAGGCAAAAGAATTGCTGAAAGAAGCAACAGAGGTGTAGAAAGAAGCAAGAGAAGTGCATAAAGAGGCAAGTGAGGTACAGAAAGAAGCAAGAGCAGTGCAGAATGAACCAATAGAGATGCATAAAGAGGCAAGAGGGGTACATAAAGAGGCAGGAGGAGTACAGAAAGAAGGAAGATAAGTGCTGAAAGAAACAACAGAGGTGCTAAAAGAGGCGCAAAGGGTGCAGAAAGAGGAAAGAGAAGTGCAGAAAGAAGCAACAGAGGTACAGAAAGAGGCAAGAGAGGTGCTGAAACAGGCAGGAAAGGTGCAGAAAGAGGGAACAGGCTGCAGAAAGAGGCAAGAGAGGTGCAGAAAGAGGGGTGCTGAAAGAAGCAAGTGAGGTGCAGAAAGAGACAACAGAGTTGCAGAAAGACGCAAGAGAGGTGCAGAAAGAGGCAAGTGAGGTGCAGAAAGAAGCAAGAGCAGTGCAGAAAAAACCAACAGAGGTGCAAAAAGAGGCAAGAGGGGTGCAGAAAGAGGTAGGAGAGGTGCACAAAGAGGCAAGAGAGGTACAGAAAGAGACAGGAGGGGTGCAAAAAGAAGGAGGAGAAGTGCAGAAAGAGGCAAGAGAATTGCTGAAAGAAGCAACAGAGGTGTAGATTGAAACAATAGAAGTACAGAAAGAGGCAAGTGAGGTGCAGAAAGAAGCAAGATCAGTGCAGAAAGAACCAACAGAGGTGCAGAAAGAGGCAAGACGGGTGCAGAAAGAGGTAGGAGAGGTGCGCAAAGAGGCAAGAGAGGTACAGATTGAGGCAGGAGTGGTGCAGAAAGAAGGAAGAAAAGTGCAGAAAGAAGCAAGAGAATTGCTGAAAGCAGCAACAGAGATGTAGAAAGAAGCAATAGATGTACAGAAAGAGGCAAGTGAGGTGCTGAAAGAAGCAGGAGCAGTGCAGAAAGAACCAACAGAGGTGCAAAAAGAGGCAAGAGGGGTGTAGAAAAAGGTAGGAGAGGTACACAAAGAGGCAAGAGAGGTAGAGAAAGAGGCAGGAGGGGTGCAGAAAGAAGGAAGAGAAGTGCAGAAAGAAGCAACAGAGGTGCTGAAAGAGGCGGGAAGGGTGCAGAAAGAGCAAGAGAAGTGCAGAAAAAAGCAACAGAGGTACAGAAAGAGGCAAGAGAGGTGCAGAAAGAGGGGTGCAGAAAGAGCCAAGAGGGGTGCTGAATGAAGCAAGTGAGGTGCAAAAAGAGGCAACAGAGGTGCAGAAAGATGCAAGAGAGGTGCAGAAACAAGCAAGAGAAGTGCAGAAAGAGGCAAGAGAATTGCTGAAAGAAGCAACAGAGGTGCAGAATGAAGCAAGAGCAGTGCAGAACGAACCAACAGAGGTGCAAAAAGAGGCAAGAGGGTGCAGAAAGAAGTAGGAGAGGTACACAAAGAGGCAAGAGAGGTATAGAAAGAGGCAGGAGGGGTGCAGAAAGACGGAAGAGAAGTGCAGAAAGAGGCAAGATAATTGCTGAAAGAAGCAACAGAGATGTAGAAAGAAGCAATAGAAGTACAGAAAGAGGCAAGTGAGGTGCAGAAAGAAGCAAGAGCAGTGCAGTAAGAACCAACAGAGGTGCAAAAAGAGGCAAGAGGTGTGCAGAAAAAAGTAGGAGAGGTGCACAAAGAGGCAAGACAAGTACAGAAAAAGGCAGGTGGGGTGCATAAAGAAGGAAGAGAAGTGCAGAAAGAAGCCACAGAGGTGCTGAAAGAGGTGCGAAGTGTGCAGAAAGAGCAAGAGAAGTGCAGAAAGAAGAAACAGAGGTACGGAAAGAAGCAAGAGAGGTGCAGAAACAGGCAGGAAAGGTGCAGAAAGAGGGAACAAGGGTGCAAAAAGAGGCTATTGAGGTGCAGAAAGAGGGAAGAAGGGTGAAGAAAGAGGCAAGAGGGGTACAGAAAGAAGCAAGTGAGGTGCAGAAAGAGGCAAAAGAGGTGCAGAAAGACGCAAAAGAGGTGCAGAAACAAGCAAGAGAATTGCAGAAAGAGGCAAGAGAATTGCTTAAAGAAGCAACAGAGGTGTGGAAAGAAGCAAGAGAAGTGCAGAAAGAAGCAAGTGAGGTTCTGAAAGAGGCAACAGAGATTCAGAAAGACACAAGAGAGGTGCATATAGAAGCAAGAGAAGTGCAGAAAGAGGCAAGAGAATTGCTGAAAGAAGCAACAGAGGTGTAGAAAGAAGCAAGAGAAGTGCAGAAAGAGGCAAGTGAGGTGCAGAAAGAGTCAAGAGAGGTGCAGAAAATGGCAAGAGAACTGCAGAAAGAGGCAAGAGGGATGCAAAAAGGGATGTAGGGTGCATAAAGAAGCAAGAGAGGTGCAGAAAGAAGCAAGAGAAGTGCAGAAAGAAGCAAGAGAGGTGCAGAAAGAGGGAAGACGATTACAGAAAGAGACAACAGGGATGCAGAAAGAAGCAGGAGAGGTGCAGAAAGAGGCAAGAGAGGTGCAGAAAGAAGCAACAGAGGCGCTGATAGAGGTAAGAGAGGTGCAGAAACAGGCAGGAAAGGTGCAGAAAGAGGAAGGCGAGGTGCACAAAGAGGCAAGAGGGGTACAGAAAGAGGCAAGAGGGGTGCAGAAAGAAGCAAGAGAAGTGCAGAAAGAAGCAAAAAATGTGCAGAAAGAGGCAAGAGAGGTGCAGAAAGAGGGAGGAGGGGTACACAAAGAGGCAAGATGGGTGCAGTTAGAAGCAAGAGAGGTACAGAAAGAAGCAAGAGAAGTGCAGAAACAAGCAAGTGAGGAGCAGAAAGAGGAAGGAAAGGTGCAGAAAGAGGCAAAAGAAGTGCAGAAAGAAGCAACAGAGGTACAGAAAGAGGCAAGAGAGGTGCAGAAAGAGGGAGGAGGGGTACAAAAAGAGGCAAGATGGGTGCAGTAAGAAGCAAGAGAGGTACAGAAAGAAGCAAGAGAAGTGCAGAAACAAGCAAGTGAGGAGCAGAAAGAGGCAAGAGAGGTGCAGAAAAAAGGAAGTGAGGTACAGCAAGAGGCAAGAGAAGAGCAGAACATGGCAAGTGATGTACAGACAGAGGCAAGAGAGGTATAGAAAGAGGCAGGATAAGTGTAGAAAGATGCAAGAGAAGTCCAGAAAGAGGCACTTCAGGTGCAGAAAGAGGCAAGAGAGGTACAGAAAGAGACTCGGGAACTGCAGAAAGAGGCAAGAGAAGTACAGAAAGAGGCAAGAGAGGTGCAGAAGGAAGAGAGTGAGGTGCAGTAAGAGGCAAATGAGGTGCAGAAAGAAGCAAAAGAAGTGCAGAAAGAAGCAACAGAGTTGGTGAAAGAGGCAAGAGAGCTGCAGAAACAGGCAGGAAATGGGCAGAAAGAGGGAACAGGGGTGCAGAAAGAGGCAAGAGTAATACAGAAATTTGCAAAAGAGGTGCAGAAATAAGCAAGAGCAGTGCAGAAAGAAGAAAGTGAGGTGCTGAAAGAGGCATCAGAGATTTAGAAAGACGCAAGAGAGGTGCAGATAAAAGCAAGAGAAGTGCAGAAAGAGGCAAGAGAATTGCTGAAAGAAGCAACAGAGGTGTAGGAAGAAGCAAGAAAAATGCAGAAAGAGGCAAGTGAGGTGCAGAAAGAGGCAAGAGAGGTGCAGAAAATGGCAAGAGAACTGCAGAAAGAAGCAAGAGGGATGCAACAAGGATGTAGGGTTCATGAAGAAGCAAGATAGGTACAGAAAGAGGCAAAAGAAGTGCAGAAAGAAGCAACAGAGGTACAGAAAGAGGCAAGAGAGGTGCAGAAAGAAAAAACAGAGGTGCTGAAAGAGGCAAGAGAGGTGCAGAAACAGGCAGGAAAGGTGCAAAAAGAGGAAGGCGAGGTGCACAAAGAGGCAAGAGTGGTACAGAAAGAGGCAAGAGGGGTGCAGAAAGAAGCAAGAGAAGTGCAGAAAGAAGCAACAGAGGTGCTGAAAGAGGCAATAGAGGTGCAGAAACAGACAGGAAAAGTGCAGAAAGAGGGAACAGGGGTGCAGAAAGAGGCAAGAGGGATGCAGAAATTTACAAAAGAGGTGCTTAAAGAAGCAAGAGCAGTGCAGAATGAAGCAAAAGAGGTGCAGAAAGAGGCAAGAGAGGTGCAGAAAGAGGAAGGAGAGGTGAACAAAGAGGCAAGAGAGGTGCACAAAGAGGCAAGAGGGTGCAGAAAGATGGAAGAGAAGTGCAGAAAGAGGCAAGATAATTGCTGAAAGAAGCAACAGAGATGTAGAAAGAAGCAATCAGAAGTACAGAAAGAGGCAAGTGAGGTGCAGAAAGAAGCAAGAGCAGTGCAGTAAGAACCAACAGAGGTGCAAAAAGAGGCAAGAGGTGTGCAGAAAAAGTAGGAGAGGTGCACAAAGAGGCAAGACAAGTACAGAAAAAGGCAAAGGGGTGCATAAAGAAGGAAGAGAAGTGCATAAAGACGCCACAGAGGTGCTGGAAAGAGGTGCAAAGGGTGCAGAAAGAGCAAGAGAAGTGCAGAAAGAAGAAACAGAGGTACGGAAAGAAGCAAGAGAGGTGCAGAAACAGGCAGGAAAGGTGCAGAAAGAGGGAACAAGGGTGCAAAAAGAGGCTATTGAGGTGCAGAAAGAGGGAAGAAGGGTGAAGAAAGAGGCAAGAGGGGTACAGAAAGAAGCAAGTGAGGTGCAGAAAGAGGCAACAGAGGTGCAGAAAGACGCAAAAGAGGTGCAGAAATATGCAAGAGAATTGCAGAAAGAGGCAAGAGAATTGCTTAAAGAAGCAACAGAGGTGTGGAAAGAAGCAAGAGAAGTGCAGAAAGAAGCAAGTGAGGTTCTGAAAGAGGCAACAGAGATTCAGAAAAGACGCAAGAGAGGTGCATAAAGAAGCAAGAGAAGTGCAGAAAGAGGCAAGAGAATTGCTGAAAGAAGCAACAGAGGTGTAGAAAGAAGCAAGAGAAGTGCAGAAAGAGGCAAGTGAGGTGCAGAAAAGAGGCAAGAGAGGTGCAGAAAATGGCAAGAGAACTGCAGAAAGAGGCAAGAGGGATGCAAAAGGGATGTAGGGTGCATAAAGAAGCAAGAGAGGTGCAGAAAGAAGCAAGAGAAGTGCAGAAAGAAGCAAGAGAGGTGCAGAAAGAGGGAAGACGATTACAGAAAGAGACAACAGGGATGCAGAAAGAAGCAGGAGAGGTGCAGAAAGAGGCAAAAGAAGTGCAGAAAGAAGCAACAGAGGTACAGAAAGAGGCAAGAGAGGTGCAGAAAGAAGCAACAGAGGTGCTGATAGAGGTAAGAGAGGTGCAGAAACATGCAGGAAAGGTGCAGAAAGAGGAAGGCGAGGTGCACAAAGAGGTAAGAGGGGTACAGAAAGAGGCAAGAGGGGTGCAGAAAGAAGCAAGAGAAGTGCAGAAAGAAGCAACAGAGGTGCTGAAAGAGGCAATAGAGGTGCAGAAACAGACAGGAAAAGTGCAGAAAGAGGGAACAGGGGTGCAGAAAGAGGCAAGAGGGATGCAGAAATTTACAAAAGAGGTGCTTAAAGAAGCAAGAGCAGTGCAGAATGAAGCAAAAGAGGTGCAGAAAGAGGCAAGAGAGGTGCAGAAAGAGGAAGGAGAGGTGAACAAAGAGGCAAGAGAGGTGCACAAAGAGGCAAGAGGGTGCAGAAAGATGGAAGAGAAGTGCAGAAAGAGGCAAGATAATTGCTGAAAGAAGCAACAGAGATGTAGAAAGAAGCAATAGAAGTACAGAAAGAGGCAAGTGAGGTGCAGAAAGAAGCAAGAGCAGTGCAGTAAGAACCAACAGAGGTGCAAAAAGAGGCAAGAGGTGTGCAGAAAAAAGTAGGAGAGGTGCACAAAGAGGCAAGACAAGTACAGAAAAAGGCAAAAGGGGTGCATAAAGAAGGAAGAGAAGTGCATAAAGACGCCACAGAGGTGCTGAAAGAGGTGCAAAGGGTGCAGAAAGAGCAAGAGAAGTGCAGAAAGAAGAAACAGAGGTACGGAAAGAAGCAAGAGAGGTGCAGAAACAGGCAGGAAAGGTGCAGAAAGAGGGAACAAGGGTGCAAAAAGAGGCTATTGAGGTGCAGAAAGAGGGAAGAAGGGTGAAGAAAGAGGCAAGAGGGGTACAGAAAGAAGCAAGTGAGGTGCAGAAAGAGGCAACAGAGGTGCAGAAAGACGCAAAAGAGGTGCAGAAATATGCAAGAGAATTGCAGAAAGAGGCAAGAGAATTGCTTAAAGAAGCAACAGAGGTGTGGAAAGAAGCAAGAGAAGTGCAGAAAGAAGCAAGTGAGGTTCTGAAAGAGGCAACAGAGATTCAGAAAGACGCAAGAGAGGTGCATAAAGAAGCAAGAGAAGTGCAGAAAGAGGCAAGAGAATTGCTGAAAGAAGCAACAGAGGTGTAGAAAGAAGCAAGAGAAGTGCAGAAAGAGGCAAGTGAGGTGCAGAAAGAGGCAAGAGAGGTGCAGAAAATGGCAAGAGAACTGCAGAAAGAGGCAAGAGGGATGCAAAAAGGGATGTAGGGTGCATAAAGAAGCAAGAGAGGTGCAGAAAGAAGCAAGAGAAGTGCAGAAAGAAGCAAGAGAGGTGCAGAAAGAGGGAAGACGATTACAGAAAGAGACAACAGGGATGCAGAAAGAAGCAGGAGAGGTGCAGAAAGAGGCAAAAGAAGTGCAGAAAGAAGCAACAGAGGTACAGAAAGAGGCAAGAGAGGTGCAGAAAGAAGCAACAGAGGTGCTGATAGAGGTAAGAGAGGTGCAGAAACATGCAGGAAAGGTGCAGAAAGAGGAAGGCGAGGTGCACAAAGAGGTAAGAGGGGTACAGAAAGAGGCAAAGAGGGTGCAGAAAGAAGCAAGAGAAGTGCAGAAAGAAGCAAAAGATGTGCAGAAAGAGGCAAGAGAGGTGCAGAAAGAGGGAGGAGGGGTACAAAAAGAGGCAAGATGGGTGCAGTAAGAAGCAAGAGAGGTACAGAAAGAAGCAAGAGAAGTGCAGAAACAAGTAAGTGAGGAGCAGAAAGAGGAAGGAAAGGTGCAGAAAGAGGCAAAAGAAGTGCAGAAAGATGCAACAGAGGTACAGAAAGAGGCAAGAGAGGTGCAGAAAGGTTGGAGGAGGGGTACAAAAAGAGGCAAGATGGGTGCAGTAAGAAGCAAGAGAGGTACAGAAAGAAGCAAGAGAAGTGCAGAAACAAGCAAGTGAGGAGCAGAAAGAGGCAAGAGAGGTGCAGAAAAAAGGAAGTGAGGTACAGCAAGAGGCAAGAAAAGAGCAGAAAGTGGGAAGTGATGTACAGAAAGAGGCAAGAGAGGTATAGAAAGAGGCAGGATAAGTGTAGAAAGAGGCAAGAGAAGTACAGAAAGAGGCACTTCAGGTGCAGAAAGGGGCAAGAGAGGTACAGAAAGAGACTCGGGAAGTGCAGAAAGAGGCAAGAGAAGTGCAGAAAGAGGCAAGAGAGGTGCAGAAGGAAGAGAGTGAGGTGCAGAAAGAGGCAGGTGAGGTGCAGAAAGAAGCAAAAGAAGTGCAGAAAGAAGCAACAGAGGTGGTGAAAGAGGCAAGAGAGCTGCAGAAACAGGCAGGAAATGGGCAGAAAGAGGAACAGGGGTGCAGAAAGAGGCAAGAGTAATACAGAAATTTGCAAAAGAGGTGCAGAAATAAGCAAGAGCAGTGCAGAAAGAAGAAAGTGAGGTGCTGAAAGAGGCAACAGAGATTTAGAAAGACGCAAGAGAGGTGCAGATAAAAGCAAGAGAAGTGCAGAAAGAGGCAAGAGAATTGCTGAAAGAAGCAACAGAGGTGTAGGAAGAAGCAAGAAAAATGCAGAAAGAGGCAAGTGAGGTGCAGAAAGAGGCAAGAGAGGTGCAGAAAATGGCAAGAGAACTGCAGAAAGAAGCAAGAGGGATGCAACAAGGATGTAGGGTTCATAAAGAAGCAAGAGAGGTGCAGAAAGAGGCAAAAGAAGTGCAGAAAGAAGCAACAGAGGTACAGAAAGAGGCAAGAGAGGTGCAGAAAGAAAAAACGGAGGTGCTGAAAGAGGCAAGAGAGGTGCAGAAACAGGCAGGAAAGGTGCAAAAAGAGGAAGGCGAGGTGCACAAGGAGGCAAGAGTGGTACAGAAAGAGGAAAGAGGGGTGCAGAAAGAAGCAAGAGAAGTGCAGAAAGAAGCAACAGAGGTGCTGAAAGAGGCAAGAGAGGTGCAGAAACAGGCAGGAAAAGTGCAGAAAGAGGGAACAGGGGTGCAGAAAGATGCAAGAGGGATGCAGAAATTTACAAAAGAGGTGCTTAAAGAAGCAAGAGCAGTGCAGAATGAAGCAAAAGAGGTGCAGAAAGAGGAAAGAGAACATCAGAAAAAGGCAAGAGAGGTGCAGAAAGAGGAAGAAGAGTTGAACAAAGAGGCAAGAGAGGTGCACAAAGAGGCAAGAGGGGTACAGAAAGAGGCAAGAGGGGTGCAGAAAGAAGCAAGAGAAGTGCAGAAAGAAGCAACAGAGATGCTGACAGAGACAAGAGAGGTGCAGAAACAGGCAGGAAAGGTCCAAAAAGAGGGAACGGGGTACAGAAAGAGGCAAGAAGGATACAGAAATTTGCAAAAGAGGTGCAGAAAGAACCAACAGAGGTGCAGAAAGAGGCAAGAGGGGTACAGAAGGAGGCAAGAGAATTGCAGAAAGAAGCAAAAGAGGTGCAGAAAGAGGCAAGAGAACTGCAGTAAAAGGCAAGAGAGGTGCAGAAAGAAGCAAGTGAGGTGCTGAAAGAGGCAACAGAGATTCAGAAGACGCAAGAGAGGTGCAGATACAAGCAAGAGAAGTACAGAAAGAGGCAAGAGAATTGCTGAAAGAAGCAACAGAGGTGTAGAAAGAAGCAAGAGAAGTGCAGAAAGAGGCAAGTGAGGTGCAGAAAGAGGCAAGAGAGGTACAGAAAATGGCAAGAGAACTGCAGAAAGAGGCAAGAGGGATGCAAAAAGGGATGTAGGGTGCATAAAGAAGCAAGAGAGGTGCAGAAAGAAGCAAGAGAAGTGCAGAAAGAAGCAAGAGAGGTACAGAAAGAGGGAAGACGATTACAGAAAGAGACAACAGGGGTGCAGAAAGAAGCAGGAGAGGTGCATAAAGAGGCAAAAGAAGTGCAGAAAGAAGCAACAGAGGTACAGAAAGAGGCAAGAGAGGTGCAGAAAGAAGCAACATAGGTGCTGAAAGAAGCAAGAGAGGTGCAAAAACAGGCAGGAAAGGTGCAGAAAGAGGGAACAGGGGTACAGAAAGAGGCAAGATGGATGCAGAAATTTGCAAAAGAGGTGCTTAAAGAAGCAAGAGCAGTGCAGAAAGAGGCAAGTGAGGTGCAGAAAGAGGCAAGAGAGGTGCAGAAAATGGCAAGAAAACTGCAGAAAGAGGCAAGAGGGATGCAAAAAGGGATGTAGGGTGCATAAAGAAGCAAGAGAGGTGCAGAAAGAAGCAAGAGAGGTGCAGAAAGAGGGAAGACGATTACAGAAAGAGACAACAGGGGTGCAGAAAGAAGCAGGAGAGGTGCACAAAGAGGCAAGAGGGGTACAGAAAGAGGCAAGAGGGGTTCAAAAAGAAGCAAGAGAAGTGCATAAAGAAGCAACAGAGGTGCTGAAAGAGGCAAGAGAGTTGCAGAAACAGGCAGGAAATGTGCAGAAAGAGGGAACAAGGGTGCAGAAAGAGGCAAGAGAACAGCAGAAAAAGGCAAGAGAGGTGCAGAAAGAGGAAGGAGAGGTGCACAAAGAGGCAAGAGGGGTACAGAAAGAGGCAAGAGGGGTTGCAGAAAGAAGCAAGAGAAGTACAGAAAGAAGCAACAGAGGTGCTGAAAGAGGCAAGAGAGGTGCAGCAACAGGCAGGAAAGGTGCAGAAGGAGGGAACAGGGGTGCAGAAAGAGGCAAGAGGGTTACAGAAATTTGCAAAAGAGTTGCTTAAAGAAGCAAGAGCAGTGCAGAATGAAGCAAAAGAGGTGCAGAAAGAGGCAAGAGAACAGCAGAAAAAGGCAAGAGAGGTGCAGAAAGAGGAAGGAGAGGTGCACAAAGAGGCAAGAGGGGTACAGAAAGAGGCAAGAAGGGTTCAGAAAGAAGCAAGAGTAGTGCAGAAAGAAGCAACAGAGGTGCAGAAAGAGGCAAGAGAGATGCAGAAACAGGCAGGAAAGGTGCAGAAAGATGAAACAGGGGTGCAGAAAGAGGCAAGAGGGATACAGAAATTTGCAAAAGAGGTGCTTAAAGAAGCAAGAGCAGTGCTGAAAGAACCAACAGAGGTGCTGAAAGAGGCAAGAGAGGTGCAGAAACAGGCAGGAAAGGTCCAAAAAGAGGGAACAGGGGTGCAGAAAGAGGGAAGACTGATACAGAAATTTGCAAAAGAGGTGCAGAAAGACGCAAGCGCAGTGCAGAAAGATCCAACTGAGGTACAGAAAGAGGCAAGAGGGGTACAGAAGGAGGCAAGAGAATTGCAGAAAGAAGCAAAAAGTGGTGCAGAAAGAGGCAAGAGAATTGCAGAAAAAGGCAAGAGTGGTGCAGAAAGAGGAAGGAGAGGTGCACAAATAGGAATGAGGGGTACAGGAAGAAGCAAGAGGGGTGCAGAAAGAAGCAAGAGAAGTGCAGAAAGAAGCAAAAGAGGTGCTGAAAGAGGCAAGAGGGGTGCAGAAAGAGGCAAGAGAAGTGCAGAAAGAAGAAACAGAGGTGCAGAAAGAGGCAAGAGAGGTGCAGAAACAGGCAGGAAAGGTGCAGAAACAGGGAACAGTGGTGCAGAAAGAGTCAAGAGGGATACAGAAATTTGCAAAAGAGGTGCAGATACAAGCAAGAGCAGTGCAGAAAGACCAAACAGAGGTGCAGAAACATGCAAGAGGGGTGGAGAAAGAGGTAGGAGAGGTGTACAAAGAGTCAAATAGGGTACAGAAAGAGGCAAGAGGGGTGCAGGAAGAAGGAAGAGATGTGCAGAAAGAAGCATCAGAGGTGCTGAAAGAGACAAGAAGGGTGCAGAAAAAGGCAAGAGAAGTGCAGAAAGAAGCAACTGAGTTGCAGAAAGAGGCAATAGAGGTGCAGAAAGAGGCAAGAGAGATGCAGAAAGAAGCAAGTGAGGAGCAGAAAGAGGCAAGAGAGGTGCAGAAATTGGCAAGTGAGGTGCAGAAAGAGGCAAGTGAGGTATAGAAAGAGGCAAGATAAGTGTAGAAGGAGGCAAGAGAAGTACAGAAAGAGGCACTTGAGGTACAGAAAGAGGTAAGAGATGTACAGAAAGAGGCTCGAGAGGTGCAGAAAGAGGCAAGAGAAGTGCAGAAAGAGGCAAGAGAGGTGCAGAAGGAAGAGGGTGAGGTGCAGAAAGAGGCAAGTGAGGTGCAGAAAGAGGCAAGAGAGGTACAGAAAGAGGCAAGGGAACTGCAGAAACAGGCAAGAGAAATGCACAAAGAGCCAAGAGAGGAGCAAAAAGAGGCAAGAGAGGTGTAGAAAGAAGCAAGAGAAGTGCAGAAAGAGGCAAGAGAGGTGCAGAAGGAAGTGAGTGAGGTGCATAAAGAGGCAAGTGAAGTGCAGAAAGAGGCAAGAGAGGTACAGAAAGAGGCAAGAGAAGTACAGAAAGAAGCAACATAGGTGCTGAAAGAGGCAAGAGAGGTGCAGCAACAGGCAGGAAAGGTGCAGAAAGAGGGAACAGGGGTGCAGAAAGAGGCAAGAGGGATACAGAAATTTGCAATAGAGTTGCTTAAAGAAGCAAGAGCAGTGCAGAATGAAGCAAAAGAGGTGCAGAAAGAGGCACGAGAACAGCAGAAAAAGGCAAGAGAGATGCAGAAAGAGGAAGGAGAGGTGCACAAAGAGGCAAGAGGGGTACAGAAAGAGGCAAGAGGGGTTCAGAAAGAAGCAAGAGAAGTGCAGAAAGAAGCAACAGAGGTGCTGAAAGAGGCAAGAGAGGTGCAGAAACAGGCAGGAAAGGTGCAGAAAGATGGAACAGGGGTGCAGAAAGAGGCAAGAGGGATACAGAAATTTGCAAAAGAGGTGCTTAAAGAAGCAAGAGCAGTGCTGAAAGAACCAACAGAGGTGCTGAAAGAGGCAAGAGAGGTGCAGAAATAGGCAGGAAAGGTCCAAAAAGAGGGAACAGGGGTGCAGAAAGAGGGAAGACTGATACAGAAATTTGCGAAAGAGGTGCAGAAAGAAGCAAGCGAAGTGCAGAAAGAACCAACTGAGGTACATAAAGAGGCAAGAGGAGTACAGAAGGAGGTAAGAGAATTGCAGAAAGAAGCAAAAAGTGGTGCAGAAAAAGGCAAGAGTGGTGCAGAAAGAGGAAGGAGCGGTGCACAAATAGGCATGAGGGGTACAGGAAGAGGCAAGAGGGGTGCAGAAAGAAGCAAGAGAAGTGCAGAAAGAAGCAAAAGAGGTGCTGAAAGAGGCAAGAGGGGTGCAGAAAGAGGCAAGAGAAGTGCAGAAAGAAGAAACAGAGGTGCAGAAAGAGGCAAGAGAGGTGCAGAAACAGGCAGGAAAGGTGCAGAAACAGGGAACAGTGGTGCAGAAAGAGTCAAGAGGGATACAGAAATTTGCAAAAGAGGTGCAGATACAAGCAAGAGCAGTGCAGAAAGACCAAACAGAGGTGCAGAAACATGCAAGAGGGTGGAGAAAGAGGTAGGAGAGGTGTACAAAGAGGCAAATAGGGTACAGAAAGAGGAAAGAGGGGTGCAGGAAGAAGGAAGAGATGTGCAGAAAGAAGCATCAGAGGTGCTGAAAGAGACAAGAAGGGTACAGAAAAAGGCAAGAGAAGTGCAGAAAGAAGCAACCGAGTTGCAGAAAGAGGCAATAGAGGTGCAGAAAGAGGCAAGAGAGATGCAGAAAGAAGCAAGTGAGGAGCAGAAAGAGGCAAGAGAGGTGCAGAAATTTGCAAGTGAGGTGCAGAAAGAGGCAAGAGAGGTATAGAAAGAGGCAAGATAAGTATAGAAGGAGGCAAGAGAAGTACAGAAAGAGGCACTTGAGGTGCAGAAAGAGGTAAGAGATGTACAGAAAGAGGATCGAGAGGTGCAGAAAGAGGCAAGAGAAGTGCAGAAAGAGGCAAGAGAGGTGCAGAAGGAAGAGGGTGAGGTGCAGAAAGAGGAAAGTGAGGTGCAGAAAGAGGCAAGAGAGGTACAGAAAGAGACAAGGGAACTGCAGAAACAGGCAAGAGAAATGCACAAAGAGCCAAGAGAGGAGCAAAAAGAGGCAAGAGAGGTGTAGAAAGAAGCAAGAGAATTGCAGAAAGAGGCAAGAGAGGTGCAGAAGGAAGTGAGTGAGGTGCATAAAGAGGCAAGTGAGGTGCAGAAAGAGGCAAGAGAGGTACAGAAAGAGGCAAGGGAAGTACAGAAAGAAGCAGCAGAGGTGCTGAAAGAGGCAAGAGAGGTGCAGCAACAGGCAGGAAAGGTGCAGAAAGAGGGAACAGGGGTGCAGAAAGAGGCTAGAGGGATACAGAAATGTGCGATAGAGTTGCTTAAAGAAGCAAGAGCAGTGCAGAATGAAGCAAAAGAGGTGCAGAAAGAGGCAAGAGAACAGCAGAAAAAGGCAAGAGAGGTGCAGAAAGAGGCAAGAGGGGTACAGAAGGAGGCAAGAGAATTGCAGAAAGAAGCAAAAAGTGGTGCAGAAAGAGGCAAGAGAACTGCAGAAATAGGCAAGAGTGGTGCAGAAAGAGGAAGGAGAGGTGCACAAATAGGAATGAGGGGTACAGGAAGAGGCAAGAGGGGTGCAGAAAGAAGCAAGAGAAGTGCAGAAAGAAGCAAAAGAGGTGCTGAAAGAGGCAAGAGGGGTGCAGAAAGAGGCAAGAGAAGTGCAGAAAGAAGAAACAGAGGTGCAGAAAGAGGCAAGAGAGGTGCAGAAACAGGCAGGAAAGGTGCAGAAACAGGGAACAGTGGTGCAGAAAGAGTCAAGAGGGATACAGAAATTTGCAAATGAGGTGCAGATACAAGCAAGAGCAGTGCAGAAAGACCAAACAGAGGTGCAGAAACATGCAAGAGGGGTGGAGAAAGAGGTAGGAGAGGTGTACAAAGAGGCAAATAGGGTACAGAAAGAGGAAAGAGGGGTGCAGGAAGAAGGAAGAGATGTGCAGAAAGAAGCATCAGAGGTGCTGAAAGAGACAAGAAGGGTGCAGAAAAAGGCAAGAGAAGTGCAGAAAGAAGCAACCGAGTTGCAGAAAGAGGCAATAGAGGTGCAGAAAGAGGCAAGAGAGATGCAGAAAGAAGCAAGTGAGGAGCAGAAAGAGGCAAGAGAGGTGCAGAAATTGGCAAGTGAGGTGCAGAAAGAGGCAAGAGAGGTATAGAAAGAGGCAAGATAAGTGTAGAAGGAGGCAAGAGAAGTACAGAAAGAGGCACTTGAGGTGCAGAAAGAGGTAAGAGATGTACAGAAAGAGGCTCGAGAGGTGCAGAAAGAGGCAAGAAAAGTGCAGAAAGAGGCAAAAGAGGTGCAGAAGGAAGAGGGTGAGGTGCAGAAAGAGGCAAGTGAGGTGCAGAAAGAGGCAAGAGAGGTACAGAAAGAGGAAAGGGAACTGCAGAAACAGGCAAGAGAAATGCACAAAGAGCAAAGAGAGGAGCAAAAAGAGGCAAGAGAGGTGTAGAAAGAAGCAAGAGAAGTGCAGAAAGAGGCAATAGAGGTGCAGAAGGAAGTGAGTGAGGTGCATAAAGAGGCAAGTGAGGTGCAGAAAGAGGCAAGGGAGGTACAGAAAGAGGCAAGATAAGTACAGAAAGAAGCAACAGAGGTGCTGAAAGAGGCAAGAGAGGTGCAGCAACAGGCAGGAAAGGTGCAGAAAGAGGGAACAGGGGTGCAGAAAGAGGCAAGAGGGATACAGAAATTTGCAATAGAGTTGCTTAAAGAAGCAAGAGCAGTGCAGAATGAAGCAAAAGAGGTGCAGAAAGAGGCAAGAGAACAGCAGAAAAAGGCAAGAGAGGTGCAGAAAGAGGAAGGAGAGGTGCACAAAGAGGCAAGAGGGGTACAGAAAGAGGCAAGAGGGGTTCAGAAAGAAGCAAGAGAAGTGCAGAAAGAAGCAACAGAGGTGCTGAAAGAGGCAAGAGAGGTGCAGAAACAGGCAGGAAAGGTGCAGAAAGATGGAACAGGGGTGCAGAAAGAGGCAAGAGGGATACAGAAATTTGCAAAAGAGGTGCTTAAAGAAGCAAGAGCAGTGCTGAAAGAACCAACAGAGGTGCTGAAAGAGGCAAGAGAGGTGCAGAAATAGGCAGGAAAGGTCCAAAAAGAGGGAACAGGGGTGCAGAAAGAGGGAAGACTGATACAGAAATTTGCGAAAGAGGTGCAGAAAGAAGCAAGCAAAGTGCAGAAAGAACCAACTGAGGTACAGAAAGAGGCAAGAGGGGTTCAGAAGGAGGCAAGAGAATTGCAGAAAGAAGCAAAAAGTGGTGCAGAAAGAGGCAAGAGAACTGCAGAAAAAGGCAAGAGTGGTGCAGAAAGAGGAAGGAGCGGTGCACAAATAGGCATGAGGGGTACAGGAAGAGGCAAGAGGGGTGCAGAAAGAAGCAAGAGAAGTGCAGAAAGAAGCAAAAGAGGTGCTGAAAGAGGCAAGAGGGGTGCAGAAAGAGGCAAGAGAAGTGCAGAAAGGAGAAACAGAGGTGCAGAAAGAGGCAAGAGAGGTGCAGAAACAGGCAGGAAAGGTGCAGAAACAGGGAACAGTGGTGCAGAAAGAGTCAAGAGGGATACAGAAATTTGCAAAAGAGGTGCAGATAGAAGCAAGAGCAGTGCAGAAAGACCAAACAGAGGTGCAGAAACATGCAAGAGGGGTGGAGAAAGAGGTAGGAGAGGTGTACAAAGAGGCAAGTAGGGTACAGAAAGAGGCAAGAGGGGTGCAGGAAGAAGGAAGAGCTGTGCAGAAAGAAGCATCAGAGGTGCTGAAAGAGACAAGAAGGGTGCAGAAAAAGGCAAGAGAAGTGCAGAAAGAAGCAACCAAGTTGCAGAAAGAGGCAATAGAGGTGCAGAAAGAGGCAAGAGAGATGCAGAAAGAAGCAAGTGAGGAGCAGAAAGAGGCAAGAGAGGTGCAGAAATTGGCAAGTGAGGTGCAGAAAGAGGCAAGAGAGGTATAGAAAGAGGCAAGATAAGTGTAGAAGGAGGCAAGAGAAGTACAGAAAGAGGCACTTGAGGTGCAGAAAGAGGTAAGAGATGTACAGAAAGAGGCTCGAGAGGTGCAGAAAGAGGCAAGAGAAGTGCAGAAAGAGGCAAGAGAGGTGCAGAAGGAAGTGAGTGAGGTGCATAAAGAGGCAAGTGAGGTGCAGAAAGAGGCAAGAGAGGTAGAGAAAGAGGCAAGGGAACTGCAGAAACAGGCAAGAGAAATGCACAAAGAGGCAAGAGAGGAGCAAAAAGAGGCAAGAGAGGTGTAGAAAGAAGCAAGAGATGTGCAGAAAGAGACAAGTGAGGTGCAGAAAGGGACAAGAGAAGTGCAGCAAGAGGCAAGTGAAGTGCAGAAAGAATACAGTGAGGTGCAGAATTCCAACTTTGCAAAGGGCCTTCCACCACACTGTAACACATGACGCTGTATTTTTGGGAACATTTGAGCCGTTTGAGCTAGAAACAAGGCTATTTTTGTTCAAATCTGCAGATTAGGCAGCAGATGATGGAATACTTGGCAAATGCAGAAAATGTTTAATTATGTGAAAATGGGTGCAGCCGAACAATCACATAATTCCAGTGGCCATGCTCATACCTCCGACTAGGTCCAGAAGTGCTCCTCAGTGGTTCCTTCTTTTTTTGTGTCACATTGAGTTTTTTAATTTAGCTTCTATGGAAACGAGGAAGACTAGACCTGAGGTTACCACTCCACAACACAGACTACAATACCACATAATTACTCTCCAAAACAAATAATCCCACTCCACATAATTCCTATACACTAAATACCACATACTTACTATTCACATAATTTCACTGCACATCATACCACATAATTCCACTACACACAATGTACATCTACTCTACACCAAAAAAAATTGTAAAAATCTTTTACATTTACAACGCCAATAGCTCTAACTCATGCAAATGCAAGACATATTACATTACAAATGCTTCTTTAACTGGTAGTCGCGTTTGCAGAGTGGTGCAGAAAGGGGGCTGGGCCTCTGACCAGCGCTCAGGAATTCCGCTGCGTAGGACTTACAGGAGGTACCAGGAGTGCTTCTTGGCCCCCAAAGTCCCTCAGAAGTAAAGTGAACTTCATCCCCCCAACCAGTACTGTACCAGGAGGTGTGTTTGCAGAGTGGTGGAGAAAGGGGGGCGTGGCCTCCAAAGACCTCTTAGCAATCCCACTGAGTGGGACATAGTGGAGGCAGGAGAGAGCTGGCCCTCAAGGACAACCTTGGGGGCCAACTACCCTCCTATTACCTCCAGTAAGTCCCACACAGCGGGATTGCTAAGTTGTCATAGCAGGCCATGCCCCCTTTCCCCACCACTCTGCAAACACACTCCCTGGTGCGCTCTTGAATGGGGATTAAAGTCCCCTTCACTGCTGGGGGTCGTTAGGGGCCAACTAGCCTACCTGACACCTCCAGTATGCCCCAGATAGTGGGATTGCTGATAGGTGGACACAGGCCACGCCCCCTTTGTCCACCACTCTGAAAACGCGCCTCCTGGGGCACTCTTGGTTGGGGGATGAAGTCCCCTTTCCTCCTGAGGGTCCCTGGGGGCCTACTAGCCCTCCTGTTACCTCCAGTAAGCCCCATACAGCTGGTTTGCTGAGAGTGGTCTGAGGCCATGTCCCTTTTTTACACCACTCTGCAAACGTGCCTCCTGGGGCACTGCTGCTTGGGGGATGAAGTCAACTTGTGTCCTGAGGTCCCCCGGGGCCTGGCCAGCATCTTTTTTTTAATTTTGGAGGGAGGCTGCTTAGCCCCCCTCCTGAGGCCAATAATGGCCCCGCGGACCCCATCCCCCGGGGCATTGCCTCTTTTTTTTTTTTTTTAATTAAACAGTACAGGGGGGGGGCACATGGCCACTCTACCCTTGGCCACTTCTGGACCCGGGGACACCATCCTCCGGGGCCTGGCTAGCAAGGATTTTTTTTGGGGAGGGGGTCTGAGTGGCCCCCCTCCTAAGGCCAATTATGGCTCCTGGGACCGCATCACCCGGGGCCGGCCTTCCTTTTTAAAAAAATAAATAAATAAAAAATAAAGGGGAGGGGGCCGAGTGGCCCCCCCGGGCCACTTATGGCCCCGGGGACCTCATCCCCCGGGGCCGGCCCTCAAGTTGGGGACCATGGGGGGAGACCCAATGCCCGCATGGTCCCAGCTGGCTCCCCGCCACCTGCGGGAGCCGGCATTGTTTTTTGGCAAGGGGAGCTGCTAACATGCAGCTTCCCTTGCCCAAAAGCAATTCTGCTTTGCTTCTTGGAAGCGAGAGAAGGTTTCCTGCTCTTGCTTCCAAGAAGCAAAGCAGTGTTTGCTATGACAGGGCGGGAGCTGTGCTCCTGCCCTGCCATAGCAAACGGCAATGTCCAGGGAGTGGGCACCCCGGGACATTGCAGGAGCCGGCCCTGGGGGTGTGGCAGTCCCCAGGGCCATCTAGGGCTCCAGGAGGGGGGCTGCGCGGCCCCCCTCCAAACTGTTTAAAGCCCCAGGGAGGTGGTGGTACCCGGGGCCAGGGGTCCGCAACGGACCCCCGTATTTCAATAATAAGTGCCCTGGGGAGGTGGTGGTCCCCGGGGCAAGCCCCCCCACACAGAGTTTTTAATTGTAGCCCCAGAGAGGTGGCCACCCCTGTGGCTGCAGGGGGCTGCGTGGCCCCCCGCATTCAAAGCATATAGCCCCGGGTAGGTGGTGGTCCCCGGGGCTTGGCCTAAAATATTAAATGCCCTGGGGAGGTGGCGGCCCACGAGGCCCCCCACACAAAAATGTAAATGCTCTGGGTAGGTGGCGGCATCCGGGGCAGCATGGGGGGGCAGGAGCCCCTCCCCACGCATTTTAAATAAAAAGCCCCGGGGAGGTGGTGGTCCCCGGGGCTGCAGGGGGGGCCGTGTGCCCCCTGCATATCATTATCTAAGCCCCGAGGAGGTGGTAGTCCCTGGAGCTGTGTGGGCTCATGAGGCCCCCGCTAATTAATTGGGCATTGCCCCCAGGACGTGGCCCACCCGGGGGCTTATAGAAAATGAAGTTTTTTTTTCTTTTCTTTTTTTGGACGGATTTGCGCACCCACGCAAATTAACCGATTTGTTTTTTTTTTAAATGCTTTTTTGGGCCCGAGGGGTCCTTGTGGGACCCCCTGAGCAGGCCTAGGGGGTCAGGGTGTTTCTACCTTGCCCCCTTTTCTTGTTTTTTAATGTTTTTTCTACTGTTTTCTTGTGACTCGGTTACCGAGTCACAAGATGGCTGCCAACACATTCTGGTTTGGAGTGTTGGTAGCCAATCAGAATGAATCTCGTGCTCAGGAGGGTTCGCGAATCCTCCTCGGTGATCAGATATCGATATTTTTATTTTTTTAATTTCTCGGGGACTACAGAACGAATTTACACTATTTTAAAAAAAGGTCGCTTTCTGAACCAAGAGCTACCTTTTTTCCTAATTTGGTGTAATTTCGTTGAGCAGTGCGGGCTGTAGCCGTGTCTAAAGTTCCTATGGAAATTAACATAGGGAAAACGCGTTTAGGGACCACCTTTTTTCTCTGCCCCCACTTGACGAATCACCCCAAAACTTTTAATACAGGAGCTGACCTGAGCGAACCATTAGTTTTGAAAATTTCATGAAGATTCGTCAAACGGCGCCAAAGATATTGGCAAAAGAAAAAACACTTTTTTAATAGAAACAAGGTCCTAACTATAACTACCTATTGGTAACTGCCAGCAGGTTATATATATATATATATATATATATATTGCGCACTTAACTCAGCTGGTGCATATGTCGAGGTCAGACCATACCCCGCAATAATGTTCTTCAATCGAAATTAAGCACTGCACTCCAGAAGTCGTATAGTTAGAAAAAGCTTTTAATAAAGCATAATTACCGCCACCATTACCACCACCAAACGTTTCGACCAAGAGATGGTCTTTGTCACGGTTACAAAGACCGGCATTTGAAGAAGGCTCAACGACGAAACCGGTCATGCCGATTCTTCATCATTAAACGTCCTAAAGTACCCCGCTGCGTCCCTTTCTTCTTTTCATGGGAGATGAGCTGTTTGATATATATATATATATATATATATATATATATATATATATATATATATATATATATATATATATATATATATATATATATATATATATATATATATATTATACATACATATTACCTACTGGCGGTCGCCAGTAGGTAGTTATAGTTAGGACCACGTTTCTGTAGGAAAAGCATTTTTGATGTGCTTATAACTTTGGCGTCGTTTGACGAATCTTTACGAAATTTTTCAAAAAGTTCCTCTTTTCAGGTCAGCTGCTATCCTAAAAGTTTGGGGGGGATTCATCAAGGGGGGGCTAAGAAAAAAGGGGGGTCCCAAAACATGTTTTCTCCATGCAATTTCCATAGGAAACTTTAGACAAGGCTACAGGTCAAACTGCTGAACGGAATTATGCCAAATTTGGCACAGAGAAAGGGCTTGGTCCAGAAAGCACGCTTTCGTTTAAATCGGGTAAGTCCGTTCAATAGTTTTAGAGAAATATCAAATTTTCCAGATATCGATATTTAAGAATTCTGACATCTGATTGGCTGAAGCGTTACGAGCACGAGCTTGCGGCTGATTGGCTGTGAACTGTTGAAACTAGGAAGTGTTGGCAGCCATTTTGTGATTCAGTCCGTCAGCTCACAACTCTCCCTCTACAAGGCATCAGGTCCGTAGTTCTACCTCTGCGAGGCAACACTAAAAATATACCACAGCTCTGTCTGTGCGAGATACCCCTTTCACGGTCCCTCTCCCTACCACACCAGCTCGCGGCTATGCCTTTAGAAGCAAGTCCGTCGGCTCGCAGCTCTGCTACTGCGAGCTATGAGCCATTTTGTGACTCAGTCCGTCAGTCCGTCAGCTCGCATCTCTCCCTCTAAAAGGCATCGGATCCATAATTCTACTTCTGCGAGGCAATACTGAAAATATCCCGCAGGTCTGTCTGTGCAAGATACTCCTTTTACGCTCCCTCTCCCCACATCATCAGCTCGCGGCTATGCCTTTAGAAGCCAGTACGTCGGCTCACAGCTCTGTGGCTGCGAGCCTTGGGGCCCGCAGCTCTACCTCTGTGAGCCACCTCATTAGCTCATAGCTGTGTCTGTGCTAGCAGGCCCGTCGGCCCGTTACTCTCCCTCTGCGAGTTAGCCCATCGGGTTGCAGCATGGAGGGCTCGCAGCTGTATCTCTGCGAGCCAGCCCGTTAACTGATAGCTGTGTGTCTGCTAGCAGGCCTGTTGGCCCGTTGGTCTCCCTCTGCGAGTCAGGCCACAGCTCTCCCTCTGCGAGCCGGTATGGTGCTGTGCTTTTGCGAGCCAACGGCTCGTAGTTCTCCCTCTGCGAGCTGAGCCCACGGGCCGCAGCTCTTCCTCTGCGAGCCTGCCCAATGGCCCGTAGGTGTCCCTCTGCTAGCCGAATCGCAGCTGACACTCTGAGAGCCGAAATTGGGAATATAAGGCGGCTCTAAAAAAAGCCCTTCTGTTTATTAGTTGGAGCTACATGCAAGTGCGAATGCACAGCTTCAGGTTAATCAGGAAAATTCAGTTTCCCTCATCTGTGAAGTGTACTCCATCACTTCTGTAGATATCAGCAATATCAAAACGTATGTTGTTGTTGTAAATCGACCCCATTCTATGGTCTCTGAGGTATGCAGACACAGCTTTGTTGACATTCTTCCTAGATTTTTCAATCTTATGACAAAATTGGTTTGACCATTTCCACTTCTGTCTTTGGCATATATTGGAATATACAAAGACAGTTTGAGGCAAAAGTAACATCAATTGTCCAAAGGTGTCCTTCATAAGCATTTCCAAACCTACCCAGTCAATGTGCCTAGGTCGTTACCACCACAGTGCACAATCATGAGATCAGGGTGTTGGAGATGCAAACAGGTTTTAACCAAAGGGAGCAATTGGTGCCACTTTAATCCTCTGTGTAAACCATTTAATGTACACATTTTGTAAACCTAGGTCTAAGTCAATACGTCTCTGTTCTGCATACCTCTTGCACCAGAAAACATAGCTATGTCCTACAATCCACACTAGCATTTTGAAGGTATGGCTAGAAGATATGGATAAATGTCTGTAGCTCATGAAGTCTGTTCGTAGTATAAGAGATATGTTTAAACATGGGGAACTACTTTTTTTTTACATACAAAACGTTAACGGATTGGGAGATTAAATGTATTGTGTCCTAAAATGTAGGGTGTATATTAGTTTTGATGAAAAGCATCTTTGTGATTGGTTAATAAAAAAGCAGTTTATACATGGAGTACATGTTATAGGATGAAATTTGCTCAGCTTAACCACACCTGCTAATTGTATTTGGAAGGTGCAGTTCAAACATGAAAGAAAGGTGAACTTTTGACCTCCACGTGCCGTTAAATGTTGGAGAAAATGTTGCAAAAAAAACATCGGTAGGTTTAAAAAATGATGAACTTTTAACCTGCACGTGTCGTAGAATGTTCTAGAAAGTGTTGATACATTACCTTGAACTTTTCACCTGTATGTGTCTTTAACAAAACAGTTTATATGGAAAGTTCAAAAATAAGCAATAAAGAGAGGTTTTGCAATCTAAAAAAATAAGGAACTATTCTGATTTGTTCTTTACATGGATTTATGTGTGGAGCAACAGGGAAATTGTGCCATTACTGGTTCCATTCTTGATGAAAGCGGTGCATTACATGTACTGTGTGACAAGAAAAGAATTGCATGCGTTTGTGACATTTGAAATCTGCATACCAACTAGGAAGGTAAATTAGAAATTAAGAAGGTGTGTTATGTGCGGGGGTGTATCCCTTTGGCAACCTCCGCCTCGGTGAGCCAGACATTGTTTTTGCATAGGTGCTGGACGACATCTGATGCAGCCCCATCACCTATGCAGTCTGATGTGTCAGGGGCACGCAGCCATCACCCCGCCACACACACCGGACACAGAACCCGTATGAGGGGAGTTTTGTACCACATTGCCTTCATTGCTGATGTTCTGTGATTGATATGTGTGTGGGCTGCATTGTGGGGGAATTGCCTGTGCACGGATGGCGATGCACACACACATGTTGGCATGTGGAGCCAGGTGCCCGTGCGGCCTTGTGCTGCTTGTGCTATCTCACTCCATCTCTCTCCCTCGCTCTCTCCCGCCCTGTCATAGCAAACTTGTGAAAGCTATGGGTGCGCGACTCTCAGCACGGCACTCAAGTACTTCTTAAGTCTTTCAAACACCGAGGGGTATATTCTCAAGGACATATCGCTGAGTTAACGGCACTTTATCGCAACCAAAATGGTGATAAATTTAACGCACCATTCACAAGCTGGAGCAAACAGCCCATATCACCAGTTTACCAGCGATAGCAGCCTCAAAAAGCATAGTCACGGATGAGTCTGGCACATATTGATAATGAGATGTAGAGCAGGCATTCTCGTGCAAAAAGCAGCGAACACATCACTTCGCAAGTGTCTCATCCACCAGCAAGATAATCGAAGAGAGTACAAAATGGGAGATAAGGTGCGTTAGTAGCAGAAAGGTTACACCTGCTCTGAGCTGGTGTAAAGTCAGACTACAACCTGCAATATGAAAGGGAGCCCACCCAGAGCCATACGTGAATGACAACAGATGCAATGGAGCCAATGATCATGCAGCTCGGACACCCAACACTGCTCCGACACCCCCGCCACCAGCCCCTTGTTCGCCATCCCCCTCACCTCCCCCCACACAAACAAATGTGACAGCAATGTTAGGAAATCTGGAACGTAACAAATTGGCTGATGTCGCACAATTATAGTAAAGAAGATGCATGTGAGGTTGGACAAATAAGAATCTCAGTCATCTATGGATTTACATATAAACCATTTTATTTAAACAAAACAACAAAATAAAAGTAGGTACAGGTATGGCGTGTCATCCCTCGACAATTTGTGAATCACAGCCTGCAAGACAAAAAGAAAGATAAGATTGTGCGTCATGCGTCCATGAAAGGAGAGAGAGAGAGAAAGAGAGAAAGAGTGAGAGAGAGGAAGAGACAGAGAAAGAAAGAGTGAGACAGAGAGGAAGACAGAGAAAGAGAGAAAGAGTGAGAGAGAGAGGAAGAGATAGAGAAAGAGTGAGATACAAGGAAGTGAGAGAGAAAGAGAGAAACAGTGTGAGAGAGAGGTAGAGAGAGAGAAAGAGTGAGACAGTGAGGAAGAGAGAGAGAAAGAAAGAGTGAGAGAGAGAGGAAGAGATAGAGAAAGAGAGAAAGAGTGAGATACAAGGAAGTGAGAGAGAAAGAGAGAAACAGTGTGAGAGAGAGGTAGAGAGAGAGAGAAAGAGTGAGACAGAAAGGAAGAGAGAGAGAAAGAAAGAATGAGAGAGAGAGGAAGAGACATAGAAAGAGAGAAAGAGTGTGAGAGAAAGGAAGAGATACAGAGTGAGAGAGAGAGAAAGAGTGTGAGTGTGAGTGACAGAAAGGAAGAGATGGAGAGGGAGAGTGAGTGTTGACACTGTGGAGAAAATCCTTACAGCTCACCTTTCTGCCACCAACCACGTGCCGGGACATAGTGGAGTCTTCAAGTTTAGTCATCTGAAATATAGTATAGAATCAGTAATGGCAGAGTACATACAACTGAAGACGCCTAATTCTCTGTTTCGCCCCTGCGCACCCAGGCTGCTGCACCCCATCAACTCCCACTGCCCAGAGGTGTCTGCCCGCTGCTGTGCACCCAGGCTGGTGCACCCCATCCAGTCCCACTGCCCAGAGGTGACTGCCCGTTCCTGCGCACCCAGAGTGCTGCATCCCATCCACTCCCACTGCCTAGCGGTGTCTGCCCGCCTCTGCGCACCTAGGCTGCAGTATCCCATCCACTCCCACTGCCCAGAGGTGTCTGCCCGCTGCTGTGTACCCAGGCTGGTGCACCCCATCCAGTCCCACTGCCCGGAGGTGACTGCCCGTTCCTGCGCACCCAGAGTGCTGCATCCCATCCACTCCCACTGCCTAGAGGTGTCTGCCCGCTCCTGTGCACCCAGGCTGCTGCACCCCATTCACTTCCACTGCTCGGAGGTGTCTGCCCGCTCTTGTGCACCCAGGGTGCTGCACACTATCCACTCGCACCGCCCAGAGGTGACTGCTCGCTGCTGCGGAAACAAGCCTCTCTGCTCACCTTCCGCCACCGGCGTGTGTCTAAGAGGGTCCACCACGTGCTGAAGCAACCCCCTCAGGCGCAAGTTGCGTACACGCGGTCAAGCCGAGCTCACAATTCAGAGCAGGTGTTGATTGCAGGATGGCCACACATCATCGCAGGCTGCACACGCACTCAGCTCTGGTGGCACTAACTCAGTGGAACTGAAGTCATTGCCTCAGGGCGGGAGGTCCGTGTCGGTGGGGGGTCGTCAATCTGTGAATCACAGCCTGCTAGACAAAAAGCAAGATAAGATTGTGCGTCATGCGTCCATCAAAGGAGAGAGAGAGAGGAAGAGAGAGAGAAAGAAAGAAAGACTGAGAGGTAGACAGAGAGAAAGAGAGAAAGAGTGAGAGAGAGAAGAAGAGAGAGAGAAACAGTGAGAGAGAGAGAAAGAGAGAAACAGTGTGAGAAAGAGGAAGAGAAGAGATAGAGTGAGAGAGAGAGGAAGGGAGAGAGAAAGAGTATGAGGGAGAGAAAGGAAGAGATGGAGAGGGACAGTGAGTGCCGACACTGTGGACAAAACGCTCACAGCTCACCTTTCCGTCACCGGTGTGTCTCCAACCACGTGCCGGGACATAGTGCAGCCCTCAAGCTTACTCATCTGAAATGTAGTATGGAATCAGTAATGGCAGAGTACATACAACTGCACATGCCTAATTCTCTGTCCCGCCTTTGTGCATCCAGGCTGCTGCACCCCATCCACTTCCACTGCCCAGAGGTGTCTGCTTGCTGCTGCGCACCCAGGCTGCTGCACCCCATCCACTTCCACTGCCAAGAGGTATCTGCCCGCTGCTGCGCACCCAGGCTGCTGCACCCCATCCACTCCCACTGCCTGGAGGTGACTGTCTGCCACTGAGCACCCAGGCTGCTGCACCCCATCCACTCCCACTGCCCGGAGGTGACTGAACGCTGCTACGCTAACAAGCCTCTCTGCTCACCTTTCGCAAACTGCATGTAGAAAATAGGGCCTACCACGTGCCGCTGCAAGCCCCAAGCCCTGGGCCCGCGGACACCGCACCCTGCATGTCATGCAGCCCCGCTCCGCAGGCCACCAGGTCTCACATTTGGTGCTGGGTCTTGATTTCGCCATGGCAGAGGACATACCAGTGCACCGGGCTTTTCATCGCAGGCTGCACACCCGCTCAGCCCTTGCGGTGCCACTAACTCTGTGACCAGCGAGGCGACGCCACGTGGCGGTAGGCTTGCGCTGTCTGATGGCTCAGGCCTACACTGTGGTCCAGCAGGGCAAACAAAACCTGAGCTGTCCAGACCGCCGGGACGGGCCATCACCGCAGGCTGCACACCCGCTCAGCAGTTACGGTACCCGTACCTCAGTGGACCAAAAGTCACCGTCCCATGCCGGTGTGCCTGTGCCGGCCGCAGTGAATCCGGTGTGAGCAACTCTGAAATGGCGTCGAGCACGTGCGCCCGGTCTTTTTTATTGGCAGGGTCACGTGTCCTGTGATGCCTCTGCTGGATGGGTGTGGTGTGGGTGTATACTAGCCGTGAGGGATTGGCTGTGGCGTGCTGACAACCTGGGTGTGATCAGCAGATCACTGCAATGAAAATCTGGGCCATGTAGCGTTGTTGTCCTTCCCTGTAAGCGTAAGCGGAGTGGGCTGGCCTGGTGTATGCCAGTCCTGCGTGAGGCTGTGAAGAATGACTCCGGAGCTATGGGCGTGGCTCCGTCCTGGGCTGTATGAGGAATCAACTGATGCGGGTGTCCCTGTTGTAGTGCTGACGTCACCCGGGTCGCAAGCGCCAATGTGTCACTCTGTGAGTCAAGTCCCACAACATGGTCAACATGGAAGGTACGGGGAATCACTGACCCTACATTCATCCATAGTTCCACACATGAAAGATGGTGGACATGACACATCTGTGTGGATATGAATGTTTATTGCACATTCAGTGGAGTGTTGCAGCTGTAGCAATACAGGGCCATGGAAAGTTTAAGTTTCAGTTTTTGGCACATGGAGGGCAGCCAATTAGAGCCAAGCTTGTGTTCGGGGTTAGGCTGCGCCAACATATGTACTTATAGAATTACTCCGCCAATCCCCAAGCACTTATAAAGTCACTATACACTCTCCTTGCAGTACTCTAATGATCCAGTCTCTACGTACGTACTTGTACAATGACCAAGAGAAAGTTACATAACCGAAGTTTTCCCCACTGCCAGAGGTAACATGGTTTCATACGCTGTCCACAGCACAATGTAATGTGGTAGGGCCCAGGGGCGGCATCTTGAATACATAATGAACACACGGACACAGATAGATAGTGGAACTGGGTACGGGCATGTGCGCTCGACTCATTTTTATTACCAGGGTCACATGTCCAGTGACGTCTGTGCTGGATGCGTGTGGGGTGAGTGTAAACCAGCCCTCCGGGAATGGTTGGTGCTGGCAACAAGTACAACAGTAATCATTGGATCAGACACATAGATTCAATCGTAAAGGGTCAATGATTTGTGCTGCACTAAGGTAGGGGCAACAGATGTGAAATAATACACACAAGATTGTATCGTAAAGGGTCCATGACTTGTAGTACACTGAGGTAGGGGCAGCAGATGTGAAATTATACACAAAACATTGTATCATAGAGGGTCCATGAGTTGTGCTGCACTGAGATAGGGGCATCAGAAACATTCAGCGTGTGCGCAGCCAGCAATGATGCATGGTGCGGGCGAGCCGCACTGGGAGCAATGTCTGTTGCCTTCTGGACTGAGTCATCTGCAATCGCGACTTGATGTGAATTGTGAGCCCTGCTATCCGCAGTGTAGATCGAAGGCAGTAGTCAGCACAGACATCGAAGAATGCTTTTAGTCACTTCCTATTTACAAAATTCGAGGACATAGAGTACAATTCTGTCTGCAATAAATAAATCAAGACTGAATTCAAATTGTGAGCTCTGCTAACCGCAGTGTAGGTGTATGGAACAAAAGATGAAACATTTATGGAATACACTGTCGAAATATGTAGGTTTCAGGGACGTTATAGTTAGTTGCCTACTGGACTCTGAAATTAATTAATGAAGACTGAATTTAAATTGTGAGCCCTGCTAAGCACAGTGTAGGCCGGAGGCAGCGGTCAGGAAGGGCCTACAGCCACGTGGTGTTGGCTTGAGCTGCATACAGTTAGTGGTAGGTGTGGCACTCAGCGTGTGCGCAGCCAGCGATGATGCAATGTCTCTTGCCTACTGGACTGCGTCATCTGCAATCGCAACTCGATCTGAATTGTGAGCCCTGCTGACCGCAGTGTAGGCCGGAGGCAGTGGTCAGGAAGAGTCCACAGCCACATGGCGTTCACTTGAGCTGCATAGAGTTAGTGGGTGGTGTGGCACTCAGCATGCGCGCAGCCAGCGATGATGAAATGTGTCTTGCCTACTGGACTGCGTCATCTGCAATCACGACTCGATCTGAATTGTGAGCCCTGCTGACTGCAGTGTAGATCGAAGGCAGTAGTCAGCACAGACATCAAGGAATGCTTTTTGTCACTTCCTCTTGACAAAATTCGAGGACATAGAGTACAATTCTGTCTGCAATTAATAAATCAAGACTGAATTCAAATTGTGAGCTCTGCTGTCCGCTGTGTAGACTGCCATTCAGTGTTCTTTTGGACTTGCAAGATGAAGTTGGTCATTGTACTAAAGCTATAACTGATATAAAACAAGTTCTTGAAGCAAGGATACTAAAAGGATATTATGTAGGTTTTAGGGACGTAATACTTAGTTGCCTACTGGACTCTGCAATTAATGAATCAAGAGTCAATTTTAAATGTGAGCCCTGATGACCGCAGTATAGGCCGGAGGCAGCGGTCAGCAAGGGTCCACAGCCACGTGGCGTTGAGTTGAGCTGTACAGTTAGTGTCACCTTAAGCAACCAGCGTGTGTGGAGCCTGCGATGATGCGTGGTCCGGGCGGGCCGCACTGGTAGCAATGTCTTTTGCCTAATGAATTCTGTCTTAATAAGTCCACATGGCGTTGACTTGTGGTGCACTGAGTTAGTGGCACCTGAAGCACTCAGCGTGTGCGCAGCCTGCGATGATGCGTGGTCCGGCCGGGCCACACTGGTAGCAATGTCTTTTGTCTAATGAATTCTGCCTTAGTAAGGCTACGTGGCGATGACTTGTGGTGCACTGAGTTAGTGGCACCTGAAGCACTCAGCGTGTGCGCAGCCTGTGATGATGCGTGGTCCGGGCGGGCCAAACTGGGAGCAATGTCTCTTGCCTACTGGACTGCGTCATCTGCAATCGGGACTCGATCTGAATTGTGAGCCCTGCTGTCCGCAGTGTAGATCGAAGGCAGTAGTCTGTACAGACATAAGTCTGTGGTGCGCTGCTGCTGGGTTCGCAGGGGGCCTGTGTCGAGGAGGCCAGCGGTCACGGCGGAGGCCTCGTGGCAGGGTGAGGGCTGCCGCCCTGGCAGACGCTTTGGCCTTCCCACAAGTGAACCACGCCCAGAGCCCCAGCCTATTTATTCATATTCCTATGCTGGAGTGGGGTACGTTGGACCAGCCCACTCCGCTTCCGCTTCCAGGGGGGGGACAACACAGCTACATGACCGAGATCTTCCCCACTGCCTAAGGTAACATGGTTGCGTCTATTGTCCACAACACTACAAGCACCAGCAGTATATGTCCACATGGAAAGGTTTGTGCTCTGCATAGTGAGGTCTGTCCACCACATCACCGCTACACTTGGTATTGTGTGCATTTTTATTGATGGGTGACTTGCATCCTTCACACATACTTAGTTGCCACATCTCCCAACATTGAGCTATTGTGTGGCTGAGGGACCATGCCATTTTTGGAGGGTCTGCTGTCCTGTTCTGCGCTGCCTCGGTGGTAGTAGGGAGGGGGGTGGTCCGGGGGGAGGTCCTGAGGGTGATGGCAGTGGGTGTTGTGGCCTTCTTGGGTGCCGGAGCTGCATGGTCAGTAGCTCTATGACATGTGTTGGTCTTTAGATGTGGTTATGGGCTGGGCTCCCTTTCACACTGTAGGTAGTCGTCCTGCTTTACACCAGTAAAAGGCAGATGTTAAATTCTTACTGCTAACGCAGCTTATCGCCTGTTTTTGGATCGCACCCCATATTTGGCTGCTCGTTGAAAATATGGGGAAGTGGTGTTTTCGTGTTATTTTTGCACGGGAACGCCAACTCTGCATATTATTAGCGTTAGTTGTCGCTCTCATTTGTGGCGAATTTTTTTGCGGAAGCTATTGTTGGAAAACTGGCGATATCGGCTGTTTTCACTAGGTTGAGAATGGAATGATAATTTAAAATCACTGAAAAAACCATAGGTTTAATGAACATTATAATTAGAAATTAGCATTTAAAAAACGTTTGAAATTCACTGAAAAAACCATAGGTTTCAGGCACGTTATAGTTAGAAATTAGCATTTAAAAAACCTTAGAAATTCACTGAAAAAACGATAGGTTTCAGGGACGTTATATTTAGAAATTAGCATTTAAAAAACCTTTGAAATTCACTGAAAAAACCATAGGTTTCAGGGACGTTATAGCTAGGTGGACATTTCACTCGTACAAAACCATAGAAATTCCACCGTTGTAGTTAGTTCAGTTAACTATAACTCGCGCCCCCGCAATGCACTGCTCATGACGTCACATATTACATCATTCATGGCATGGTCAGTGACATCACTGATGACATCACTGATGACATCACTGATTACATCACTGATTACATCATCCACGTGATAATCTGATGCACCTCATCACACCCTAATATAACCTTTAATACACCCACTGTAAAATACACACTACCATTTTCGAAACCATCCACACACCAATACCAGTTACTACATACTCACTCACTGATTCCTAGGTCTGCACACACATCCACTCATTCACCTATACAATCACTTATACATGCAGTCACTTATCAATACAACACTATCATATGCACTCATACACCTATTCAGACACTCACACACCGCCACTCATCCATGGAGTTACTCACACACCTAGTCAGTCATGCAAAGAATCAATCACACTCCCATTTACTCACCTAAACAGTTATACACACACCACCTCACTAATTCATACAGACAGTAACGCATAGTTACTCTCTTATGTAATCACTGAAACAAGTACAGACTCATCCATACATGCCACTCTCACAATCACTCAGTCTCACATATAGTTATTTATATACACCATCACTCACAATACTTCCTTTTACATATGTAGTTACTCACATATGTACCACTGAGACATCCATTCACTCACCAACACACCCATACACACACTTACCCACCCATACAGCCCTTCACAGATGCACTCTTGAACCCATACACCCAGCGAATCACCTACTCACACATCTATGAACAGAGTCACACACCTCCAAACCACCCACACACACACTCAGTCCCCCATACAAATACTCAAGCAAACAATAAATAACCCATATCGACACTAATGTAGCTACTGACCAACCCATGTAGCAGCTTACACAACAACAGACAGACTGATACAGACATTCAAACAGTTTAGTCACCAACCCATGCATTCAGTAAGACACGTTTAATCAGTCACTTATACAATCAGTTACATACCTCCTAAATCCTCCATCCAGACACTTATACACCCACTCATTCTTCAATACACCTTGCCATATATATAAAACATATTTAAACTTTACAGAAACACACAGTCACTGTGTCACAGTCACTGGATGATGTCATCAGTGATGTCATCAGTGATGTCATTTGAGATGTCATCAGTGATGTCATCAGTGATGTCACTGACCATGCCTTGAATGATGTAATATGTGACGTCATGAGCAGTGCATTGCGGGGCGCGAGTTATAGTTAACTGAACTAACTATAACGGTGAAATTTCTATGATTTGTACGAGTGAAATGTCCACCTAACTATAACGTCCCTGAAACCTATGGTTTTTTCAGTGAATATATATATATATATATATATGTTATGTTATGTAATGTTATGTTATTTGCTTTTGTAGCGCGCACAGCTACTCCGAAGAGTGTCCCGGCGCGATCAGAAAAGAGTCGTGAGTCTCTAAAAATTGAAGCTAAAAGAGAAAGGTTTTCAACTTTCTCTTAATGTCCACAGAATCGTGAATACAGCATAAAGCTAGCGGAAGGGCATTCCAAGCCCGCGCAGCCTTCAGGGCAAGGGAACTCCCTCCCAGCCTCTGGCGGGTGAACCGTGGGGTCCGGGCCAAAAGTTGTGAGGAAGACCGCAATTGACGATTCGGGACATAGAAGGAAAACCTCTTCTGTAAATAAATAGGCCCACGGCCATAGAGGGTGCTGTGAGCGATGGTGAGAATTTTAAAATTGACCCGTGCCTCAATAGAAAGCCAGTGCAATGTTCGCAGGTGGGAACGCACACTGCTTCTGCTGGAGAGATCCAGCAGAAGCCTGGCGGCCGAATTTTGCACGACTTGAAGCTTATTCAGAAGATAGCCTGGAGTACCAACATACAGCGCATTGGCGTAGTCTAGGCGAGAGAGGATCAAAGCACGGACCACTGTTTCCTTCGCAGATCTAGGAAGGAGAGGAAGGAACTTTCTCAGCATTTTCAGCGTTGCGAAGCAGGTACCTGCCAGCCTCTTGATCTGGGTGGAGAATAGTAGGTTGTCCTCGAACCACACCCCCAGATTCTTAGCAGAGTTGCCCTTTGAGGTAGGTAGTGGAAATCCAGATGGCCACAGCACCTCTCTAAAGTTATCCGGGAATTTGCCATACAGGAGAATCTCTGATTTTTCCTCGTTGCACTTAAGCTGCGCCGCAGCGAGCCAGTGAAACACTGAGGACAAACAATGTTGGACAGAAGAGACTGAGGCATCTTCCCTGCCCCAAGTGAACAGGAGTTGGGTGTCGTCCGCATAGGCCATCACCCTAGCCCCTAACCCCTCTGCCAAATGGATCAGAGGGGTAACATAGATGTTAAAAAGGAGTGGGCTAAGGAATGACCCCTGTGGAACAACCGTAGCCACTGGAAGAGGAGCCGATGAGAACGGCGGCAGCCAGACCTGCTGCGTCCTGCCCTCCAGGAAGGATCTGAGCCAACCCCAGGCGGTGCCAGAAATGCCGATCGCAGAGAGCCGAGCAAGAAGCAGGGCATGGGGCGCCGTGTCGAATGCCGCCGAGAGGTCCAGCATAATCAATGCTGCCCTCCCGCCGGCATCCAGACACTCCCGAATCGCCTCGGAGACCTCGACTGACGCAGACTCCGTGCTGTAAGATGCACGAAACCCTGACTAGGCCGGGTGCAATAAGCCAGCGCCCTCGACAAACTCGGTGAGTTACCTAGTCACAACCTTCTCACACACCTTAGTCAGACTGGGCAAAAGGGAAATAGGACGATAATTACCAAGAATCGAAGGATCCAGTGAGGGCTTTTTCAGCAGAGGGAGAATTTTCACCTGCTTCCATCCCTCTGGTACAAGGGCTTCCCGGAGAGACGTATTGACGATCATATTAACCTCCGGGTTAATGATCTCAGCAGCCGACGCCAGCAATCTAGCCCCGCAGGGGTCGGAAGGCGAGCCTGATTTCAAACCTCTGAGAATTTTGAGAGTACAGGTCAGATCCACAGGGGAAAATGCGATCAAAGCATGGGAAGGCTCAGATGACAACAGAGCAGTAGGCACAGAGGCCATAGGGCCGCTTAGGCAAGAAGAGAAAGCCGCCTGAATCTTACAGATCTTATCCCAAAAAAACTTGGAGAGGGCATTACACCAAGCCTCTGTGGCTGGCTGGGCGCAAGTCTCAGCTCTGGGCGACAAAAAACTCTGGACTATCGAAAAGATTTCTTTCGAATAGTTTTTTGCCTGATCAATCCGGAAAGAATAGTATTGCCTTTTGGCCAGGGTAATGGCAGCGTAATAACTCTTTTGTTTGATCCTAAGTGCATGCTTCGCCAAAGGACAATAGTTGCCGGAGCGCCAAACCCGCTCCAATTTTTTGCACTCATGTTTCAGGGCTTTGAGCTCCGGTGAAAACCAGGGTTTAGAGGGCGATTCTCTGGCAAGCCTGGGTGGACGTGAAGAGGCTAGAGCCGCCAGAGAGATCGAAATCCATTTACTAAACCCAGACAACCTTCCCTCAAGATCCTGCAGGAGGGGGAACCGAGCAGCTGCCAAGGAATTGTTGAACCGAAGCGGATACATTTTTCCAAAAGCCGGGGGGCGATTGCAGCGGCCCGGCCGACTGGCCAGTGAAACCTTCCAAGAGAAGCATGTAAGAAAATGATCAGACCAGGGGACTGGCAGAGGCTCAGCCACCTGCAAGGGAAAATTAGAACAAATAGGATCCAAAATATGGCCTCCTTGATGGGTAGGATGAGAAACCCATTGGGAAAGTTGGGCCAGCTGAAGAGAATCTAGAAAGTCACAAGAGTCTTTAGCATCTCGCTGATCAAGGTGAATGTTCACATCTCCTAAAACCAAGTAATAAGCGAAACGAAGCGCCCACCCAACGACAGTGTCAGCACAGGATTTGAGAAAGGTATCAGCCAATCCGGGGGGTCGGTAGATAAGGGACCTGCCCAGCGTAAAGTGAGCAGACAAAAGGATACTGAAGTCCAAGACTTCGCAATGGCCACAAATACTAGTATCTTCCTTGTGAAGAGCCCACTTATCCCTATACAAAATGGCTACTCCACCCCCCCTACCGACTGAATGATCCACTCTAGAGAGCTTATAACCTGCAGGCATGGCCAAAGCGACGATTGGATTAGATGTCACATCCAGCCATGTTTCTGTTATGAACAACAAGTCCAAAGAGTTGTCTAGAACCAGATTGAACACATCAGCGGGATGCTTCTTAAGAGATCTAGCATTGATGAGGGCGGCCCGAACGGTAAAGGGGGCCCCTAAAAAAGAACTAGGCTCCCTAGCTAGGGGACCATAAAGAGGCCTAAAGCCACACACTGAACAGACAAAATCAGGGTGAAAGGACGAGTCCCAGCTGCAATGTGAGGGGCAGGGAGTAATGCGAAGAGATCTTAAGGACTCGCCAGAAAACTGGAGTGTCTCCCTCACCGCAGAATCCAAACGGGCGGCATGACTGGCCCTGGCCGCGACCGGGACGCGGATGGGCTTGCCTTAGGCGCGCCCGCTGCGCGCATCTGCTGCGCGCACGAACCGTGGCCATTAAGTAGGCTGATGTCAGGAGGGCGTGCAGCGACTGGAGCGCTGACCGGCGAAAGCGCGTGGCCCGAGCACAATGGCCACTGAGATCAAACAGGCCCCCAAAGAGTGCAAACAGGAAATGGAGTATAACACACTCCGAGTCAAGGTGCATGGTGCAGAAATGAGCAGCAATTATTAAATCCCCCCACAGTAAAAGTAACACTTTGAACAAGCAGTAAAACGCAGGAATTCACAAGTTAAAAACAGTATTAAAAAACACGACCTTTCAAGCGCAGCACTCCCGAACACTACCTGTTAAGTAGGCTGGTGTCAGGAGGGCGTGCAGCGACTAGAGTGCTGACCGGGGAAAGCGCGTGGCCCGAGCACAATGGCCACTGAGATCAAACAGGCCCCCAAAGAGTGCAAAGAGGAAATGGAGTATAACACACTCCGAGTCAAGGTGCAAGGTGCAGAAATGAGCAGCAATTATTAAATCCCCCCACAGTAAAAGTAACACTTTGAGCAAGCAGTAAAACGCAGGAATTCACAAGTTAAAAACAGTATTAAAAAACACGACCTTTCAAGCGCAGCACTCCCGAACACTGCCCGTTAAGTAGGCTGGTGTCAGGAGGGCGTGCAGCGACTAGAGCGCTGACCGGGGAAAGCGCGTGGCCCGAGCACAATGGCCACCGAGATCAAACAGGCCCCCAAAGAGTGTAAACAGGAAATGGAGTATAACACACTCCGAGTCAAGGTGCAAGGTGCAGAAATGAGCAGCAATTTTTAAATCCCCCACAGTAAAAGTAACACTTTGAGCAAGCAGTAAAACTAAGAATTCACAAGTTAAAAACAGTATTAAAAAACATGACCTTTCAAGCGCAGCACTCCCGAACACTGCCCGTTAAGTAGGCTGGTGTCAGGAGGGCGTGCAGCGACTAGAGCGCTGACCGGGGAAAGCGCGTGGCCCGAGCACAATGGCCACTGAGATCAAACAGGCCCCCAAAGGGTGCAAACAGGAAATGGAGTATAACACACTCCGAGTCAAGATGCAAGGTGCAGAAATGAGCAGCAATTATTAAATCCCCCACAGTAAAAGTAACACTTTGAGCAAGCAGTAAAACGCAGGAATTCACAAGTTAAAAACAGTATTAAAAAACACGACCTTTCAAGCGCAGCACTCCCGAACACTGCCCGTTAAGTAGGCTGGTGTCAGGAGGGCGTACAGCGACTAGAGCGCTGACCGGGGAAAGCGTGTGGCCCGAGCACAATGGCCACTGAGATCAAACAGGCCCCCAAAGAGTGCAAACAGGAAATGGAGTATAACACACTCCGAGTCAAGGTGCAAGGTGCAGAAATGAGCAGCAATTATTAAATCCCCCCACAGTAAAAGTAACACTTTGAGCAAGCAGTAAAACGCAGGAATTCACAAGTTAAAAACAGTATTAAAACACAAGACCTTTCAAGGATATATATATATATGTTTCCATAACTGTCCTTGAATTGAAAACGCACTCGCCTGCTGTTGAATTGTGAAAATCCCTTTATTTTAAAGAAAACCGGCAACTTGCATCCAGATAACATTTCTGCCTTGCCTGACGCGTTTCAAAGCTGCAAATGTAATCCTGACAGACTGATACAGACATTCACACAGTTTAGTCACTAACCCATGCATTCAGTAAGTCACATTTAATCACTCACTTATACAGTCAGTCACGCACATACTAAATCCTCCATCCAGACACTTATACACCCAATTATTCTTCAATACACCTTGGCATATATATAAAACACATTTAAACTTTACAGTCACTGGATGATGTCATCAGTGATGTCATCAGTGATGTTATTTGAGATGTCATCAGTGATGTCATCAGTGATGTCATCAGTGATGTCACTGACCATGTCATGAATGATGTAATATGTGACGTCATCAGCAGTGCATTGCGGGGGCGCGAGTTATAGTTATCTGAACTTACTATAACGGCCGAATTTCTATGGTTTTATACGAGTGAAATGTCCAACTAACAATAACGTCCCTGAAACCTATGATTTTTTTCAGTGAATTTCAAAGGTTTTTTAAATGCTAATTTCTAACTATAACGTCCCTGAAACCTATGGTTTTTTCGGTGAATTTCAAAGGTTTTTTAAATGTTAATTTCTAACTATATGGTCCCTGAAACCTATGGTTTTTTCAGTAAATTTCAAAGGCTTTTTAAATGCTAATTTCTACCTATAATGTCCCTGAAACCTCTGTTTCAGGGTTCAATCTAGTGCCTCGGCGTGATGTCCTGGACTGGCAGCGCTGCTCTGGCAGAGAACAGACTCTGTAAAAGATAGCGAGGGGGCGGGGGGAGGGGTGGTGGGGTTAGGAAGTAATTCAGTGCCCACCCTTGTGTGCAGAGAGCATCTTCCAGTACATGCCTCGGTGTACAGAGAGCATCTCCCAGGACAGGCTCAGTGTACAGAGAGCATCTCCCGGGGCAGGCCTCGGTGTACAGAGCATCTCCCGGGACAGGCCTCAGTGTGCAGAGGGCATCTCCAAGGACAGGCCCCGACCTGCAGAGAGCATCTCTCAGGACAGGCTTGGTGTGCAGAGAGCATCTCCAAGGACAGGCTCAGTGTAGAGAGAGCATCTCCCAGGACAGGCCTCGGTTTGCAGAGAGCATCTCCCAGGACAGGCCTCTGTGTACAGAGAGCATCTCCCAGGACAGGATCGGTGTACAGAGAGCATCTCCCGGGACAGGCTTCAGTGTGTACAGAGCATCTCCCGGGACAGGCCTCGGTGTGCGGAGAGCATCTCCCAGGACAGGCCTCGGTGTGCAAAGAGCATCTCTCCCAGAAAGGCCTTGGTGTGCGGAGATCATCTCTCAGGACATGCTCGGTGTGCACAGAGCATCTCCCAGGACAGGCCTCAGTGTGCAGTGAGCGTTTCCCAGGACAGGCCTCGGCGTGAAAAGTGCATCTCCCGGGACAGGCTCGGTGTGCACAGAGCATCTTCTGGGACAGGCCTCAGTGTGCAGAGAGCATCTCCCAGGACAGGCCTCGGTGTGCAGAGAGCATCTCCCAGGACAGACCTTGGTGTGCAGAGAGCATCTCCCAGACAGGCCTTGTGTGCAGAGAGCATCTCCCAGGACAGGTCTCAGTGTACAGAGAGCATCTCCCAGGACAGGCTCAGTGTACAGAGAGCATCTCCCGGGACAGGCCTCGGTGTGCACAGAGCATCTCCCGGGACAGGCCTCAGTGTGCAGAGAGCATCTCCAAGGACAGGCCTCGAAGTGCAGAGAGCATCTCTCAGGACAAGCTCGGTGTGCAGAGAGCATCTCCGAGGACAGGTTCAGTGTAGAGAGAGCATCTCCCAGGACAGGCCTCGGTGTACAGAGAGCATTTCTCAGGACAGGATCAGTGTACAGAGATCATCTCCCGGGACAGGCTTCGGTGTACAGAGAGCATTTCCCGGGACAGGCCTCGGTGTGCACAGAGCATCACCCGGGACAGGCCTCGGTGTGAGGAGAGCATCTCCCAGACAGGCCTTGGTGTGCGGAGATCATCTCTCAGGACATGCTCGGTGTGCACCTCCCAGGACAGGCCTCGGTGTGCAGGGAGCGTTTCCCAGTACATGCTTCGGCGTGAAAAGTGCATCTCCCGGGTCAGGCCTTGGTGTGCAGAGAGTACACCTTATGTTGGAAGTGGTTAAACCCCCCCCGCGGCCTGGAAGACCACAGGACTCCCCCAGAGTGACCAAGGGCGGGACTTACCCACGCCCCTGACTCCGACAGAATAAAAGAGCGCACATTTTAATCTAACAATGTGTCTGTTACACCGTGGGCAAAAACAATGAACGATTATAAATAAATGCATACAATTAAAAAAGTGAAAAGATGAGTTTTAACTGTTCATGTTTTGAGATGCGCTGTGGCCCCTCCCCACAGGATGCAGATGTTCTGTGTGGGCCCTGGAGCAGCAGGCCTTGAATTCAGACCCACGTTAAGTGAAGTCACAGGTCTGCCCTGACCCGCCCCCCCACCACCCCCTCCCGCCCCCTCAGCTGTTCTCACCTCTGTCAGGCCCATTCATCGGGTGATGGGGGGCACTCCGAGGATGGACCTCTCATTGGCTGGTCTCTACAGGGCGCCAACTTAGGCCACCTCTCTCGGAGGTGGGGGAGCTATGGCCCAGGTAGAAGTAAGACCCCTTCTGCCATGAGGAACACGTGAAGACACCTCCGGACACGCGTGACCAATGGACACCCCGGGACGGCCCGAGGCTTGATCGCGAGCCCAGACCAGAGGTGCCACAGGTCAGTCTGCTGCCCGGGCGCAGGACCTGAGTCCCAGAGGCGGCCCCAGGGTGGACTGCCACGTGCCCACTGGGCCTGATCCGAGGGGCACCCCAGGGCAGACTTCCGCCTGCTCACTCGGCCTGATCCGAGGGGCACCCCAGGGCGGACTTCCACCTGCCCACTGGTCCTGATCCGAGGGGCACCCCAGGGCGGACTGCCGCCTGCCCACTGGTCCTGATCCGAGGGAGCACCCCAGGGCGCACTGCAGCCTGGGCACAGAGGGGCCTCAGGACACCCGAAGTCGTGTCTAGGGGCCCTCCAGGACACCCTGCTCGACCACCGACAGCAGCCACAGCTTGGTGACGGTGCAGCATCCATCCGAGGGCAGGAGGAGTGGGCCTCACGCCTGGAGGTAAGGGGGCTGCCTGGGCAGTGCGGCGGGCGGGCCTTGGGCGCCTTCATTGCTAGTCACATTGTGTGAGTCCTGTGCTGTGGAGGTAGTGTGGACACGAAACTTTGTAAGTAAATGTAACTTCCGTTTGGATGGAGAGTCAGAGACGTTTAAGGCAGGGGCCCAGCCTTTCAGGGGCCCCTCCTAGAGCCAGCTCTGTTCTGCAGAGTCTTGCCCTGATGACCCTGAATCATTTTTAAACAGATTGTTGTAAATAGTATTTTTCTGTCATTTATTTTTAATGTGTGAGAGTCTATGAGACATTTTGCAGACAAAATGTGTTTATGTTTGATGCAACATCCATATAAAAAGTTTCTTTTAGATCAATACCGGACCCTACATATGAGAAATGGGGGGTGTCAGAGATCATTTGCAGTGATATAAGTGAGCTGCTGCTGTGTTACAATAATAAAAACACACCTCACTATCCCTGAATATCGGATGTACACACATTTAGAATTAACCAAAGAGGGCATGAAAGAGCTGCATCTGGATCATAAAATCAAAGCTGTTCCGAACAGGGGGCCCCCAAATCCTTAAAACGTCCCTGCGGAGAGTGAGTTAGATCTCTCCCACCCTTACCACCCGAGCAGGCCGCCCAGGATAAAGTCTGCAGACCAGGCAGTGTTTACACGGGGTCTGGCGCCACCCTGTGTCCTCCACCGAGAACGCACTGCTGCCTTCCAGAAGTTTGCACCAATGGCTTATATATCTATAGTGCAGCAGGTGCAGTAGAACCATGATCCTTGTGGGTGGTTGCAGAACTTATCAGGAGCATATGGCTGCGCGTGTTCAGGCCCTTGGTATCCAGGCCATGCCGCGGATTTCACCCTACACTCCTTACTCCAATCACTCTTCATTTTGACCCATTACCCCTGTCGACCGTGTACCTGTTTTCACACATCCCACCTAGTACTTAGCGCCGCATGCACCTGACGCTCCTTTCACCAGACACACTCTTTTCACAGACCGCTCCTTTAACCCGATACACACTCTTTTCACAGACCGTTCCTTCCACCAGACACACACTCTTTTCACAGACCCCTCCTTTCACCCAACATACACCGCCTACACATGTATATAGTCTTCAGGGCGCACTGTGTGCGCACCGGGGCTTCCTCCAGTGACCTACAAGAGCGCCTGGTGCAACGAATTTCATGTACGTGAAGCATTCAGATAAGGCTGCACTATAACTCCGCCCCTTCTCAATGTATCTTATTTCCTGGAAGAGAAACGATTCATTTATAATAATAACACAGGAGGGGTAATGTTCTACGTTGTTTTACGCGGTGACACTCCTGTGGGGGCACAGCCAGGGCAGGCTGTCCGTTTACAACATCCCTTCCCCTGGGACAGGGACCCCTGGCATGCTGGCTTTGAAGGCACGACCCGCGCCACGAGTGAACTTATGCACCAAACAGGATCCTCGTGCGTGCATTTGTAGCCCGGCCGCACACATCAGAACCACCGATGGCTCCTCCTAGCGGCCAATCCTTGTGTAATGACACTGGTGCGCCTGTAAAGTGCTCCAATACCTTTGGGTCGGGTTCGCGCTATATAAAACAGCAAAAAAACAGAAGTCATTCTAAAGTAATTCCATATGTATCCATGCCCTTGTCTTCACTATTTCTTGCTAAAAATAGATTTCCCTGGTCAGCAGAAAGGCTGCTCCTCGAGGGACCCGAGCCCTGCTCTTGTGTACTCGAGTCAATACCCATGTTAGCCGCCTTGTGCTGCTCTGACGTCAGAGGCGAACGCGCCATGAAAAGAGCATCACCTCTTAATCCTGGGACCTTTGGGGGTGGTTTAGCAAAGACATTATACATTTGGCTAAACTGTGGGATAAAAATAATGAATATCTGGTAAACACCACTTTGAAATTGATTGTAAAGAAATCTGTTACTCAATGGACTCCGGGGGCCTCATTTAAATGAAGCGCGGGAGCCCACGCTTCATTTTTTTAAAATAATTTCGGCGGGATTCGCAACCCCAACGCGAATTCCGCCGAAATTATTTTTAAAAAAATGCTTTTTTGGCCCTGGGGGTCCTTGTGGGACCCACTGAGGAGGCCTAGGGGGTCAGGGTATTTCTACCCTGCCACGTTTTCTTGTTTTTAAACATTTTTTTCACTGTTTTCTTGTGACTCGAGATGGCTGCCAACACTTCCTGGTTTGGAGTGTTGACAGTCAATTAGAATAAAGCTCGTGGTCGGGAGGGTTCGCAAATCCACCGCGGCCATAGATATCGAAACTTTTATTTTTTAATTTCTCAGCAAAAACTGAACGGATTTGCACCATTTAAAAAAAAGGTCGCTTTCTGAACCAAGCACTACCTTTTTGCCAAATTTGGGGTAATTCCGTTCAGCAGTTCGGGCTGTAGCCTTGCCTAAAGTTTCCTATGGGAAAATGATTTTTTGACTCTTATTTTTTGAATTTCTCAGCAACTACTGAACGGATTTACATCATTTAAAAAAAAGGTCACTTTCTGAACCAAGCACTACCTTTTTGCCAAATTTGGGGTAATTCCGTTCAGCAGTTCGTGCTATAGCCTGTCTCAAAAGTTCCTATGGAAATCAACACACGAAAAACGCATTTTGGGATCCCCTTTTTTCTCAGCCCCCGCTTGACGAATCACCCCCAAACTTTCAGGATAGGAGCTGACCTGGATAGACTTTTCTTTTGGAGAATTTCGCAAAGATTTGTCAAACGACACCAAAGTTATTAGCAAATCAAAAGATGCTTTTCCTATGGAAACTAGGTTCTAACTATAACTACCTACTGGCGACCGCCAGTAGGTAATATATATATATATATATATATATATATATATATATATATATATATATATATATATATATATATATATGCAAAAACGATTCCAATTCTCCGCACTTCCATCGGCGAACAGAGACTCGAACCCAGCAATATTAGGCAGATCTTAATTTATTGTATTCCTCAAGACTGACGCGTTTCAGACACCTTGTGCCCTTGCTCACAGGTCAACTTGAAACTCGTTCGACATTTTATATTTATAACTGTGTCCTTGTGTTTTACACCACGTGATAAATTGACATAAAAGACACAATGGCATCACTTTTTCATGCACAAAAAAGTCTGTTTTCCAAGCACGCCAGATCAGCACACATGAAAATTCACAAAACTCGGCAATGATTTCATCTACCTGCATAAATGCCTTAAAACGATTATAGTTTCACCACCACTATAAATAAAACTTCCGTAATAAGTTAGTTAAAATTATAATTGTAAGTATGGTGTGTCACAGTTCTTGTTATTAAAATAATGGGCTTAATACATACTTAATAAATAGTAAGATCACACTGTTGCATATATAAATATATGAATCCAACCTTGAAAATACTAAAAATATTGAGCCCTTAACTGTGCAAAGTTCACAATAATATCATGTAAACATCATTGTTGTGCAAAATCATGCCAATATAGGTATGAACCCTCCTGTTTCAACACCTTCGTGCTTAAATGCGCAGAGGAGGGCATATTGTGCTCCATATAAGCGTGCAAATATTGCAAAAAAGTGCCAGGTGCCTAAAAACTGTCATTGTGATAAAAAATAACCCTTAATTAAAGTGCTTGTGCTACTAAATCCTAAAAACACACTATTATATATAATTCTAAAAACCACCAAGGTATCTTAGTTTAAACCCTAGTAAAAACTTTAAGAATACAGGGTAAAACATAAAATCCTAGCGGCTTGGACACTAATGCAGTTCATCAAAATATGTACAAAAAAGGCTTATTCATTTATGTCTGTCAAATTTACCATACGATACATTATAGAAAATGATAAAGGTCCTCCGTATTGTTGAGGTCATTAGGCATTTTACTATCTAATTCTAATATCATTTTAGATTCCAATTTCCTCAACATCCTTTCCCTATCTCCTCCTCTACGGGGTTTAGGAAAAGCTGCCACCACAAAGTATTTTAGACAACTGAGATCGTTGTTATGCACTTGTTTAAAATGACGAGCCACCGAATACGTAGAATCATTATTGACGATGGCTCGTAAGTGCTGCAGAATTCTGACGTGCACCTGTAGCTTGGTGCTTCACACATATCTTAAGCCACAGGTGCACGTCAGAACATAAACTGCAAACTCAGTTTTACAATTAAAACTGCCTCGGATCAAAACTTTCTCTGGACTAAAAGGAGTCAGATAAGATGTAGTATTCTCTCCAAACCTGCATGCTCTGCAAGAGGAACACCTAGTGAACCCTTGCTTAGGTTGTAGCCACATCTTAGCAGCCGCTAATTCAGGAATAGTCTTAATAATTTGTGTTATCATAGACGGACCTTTTCTGTATGTAATCGTAGGTTGTGGGGGAAGGTTAGGAGCTAATACCCCATCAGTCATAATTATAGGCCAGTTACGCCTAATGATAGACCAGATTTTTCTTTCCTGTCTATTGAATGAGCTTATGAGTCTCGGGACATTCTCAACTGTTTCAGGATTTTCTATGTTGCTCGTGTTGGAAAAAAGGGAGTCCCTAGATCTTTTGCTGATTTTATTTACTGCTTCCATTAAAATGGACTCACTGTAGCCTCTCCCTCTAAATCTATTGAGGGCCAGTTGTTTGCATGAGGTGAAGTCTTCATCAGTACTGCAGATCCTCTTCAAACGCAATAACTCCCCAAATGGAATACTTTTTATCAAGTGTTTGGGGTGTGCGCTACTGGCATGGAGTGTCGTATTTCCAGCCGTCACTTTTCTATATAGCGTAGTCGCTATGCTCCCATTTTTAATGTAGACTTTAACGTCTAAAAATCCCACATATTGTTTGTTGATCTGCGATGTAAATTTAAGATTGGCAGTATTGTTGTTAATCTTATTAATAAAATCAGTAGCACTCCTTTCATCACCTTTCCATACAATAAAAACATCGTCTATATACCTCATCCAATGTTGGACATGGTTGTTGTAATCAACGAGGAATGTGCGTTTGAGGACCTGCTCCTCCCACCAACCAACATGCAAACATGCATAGCTGGGGGAGAAGCAGGCCCCCATCGCAACACCCCTCTTTTGCAGGTAAACATGATTGCCAAACATAAAATAGTTATTAAAAAGACACCAAGTAGCTAGATATAACAGCATTTTGTTATGAAAATAACAGTCCAGGGGTCTTAAACCGAGAAAATGTTCCAAGGCATTTAACCCTGTTGCGTGTTCTATGCTGTTATACAGGGATTCGATGTCTAAAGTGATAAACATCAAATCCTCTGCCCACTGTATATTCTGTAATTTCCCAAGGAAGTCCCCTGTATCTTTTATATATGTAGGCAGTTGTTTGACCAAGTCCTGTAAAAAGTAGTCCACATATTGTGATACATGTTCTCCCACACTCCCAATTGCTGCTATAATAGGTCTGCGGGGATAGGGGAGATTTTTTTGTGGACTTTAGGAACCAAATACATTCTCGGCAATGTTGGGTGTTCCACATGCAGGAAACGGTATTCTTCCATAGAGATACCAACCTCTCTTTTCCATTGCAACAGCTTCGTTTTTAAATTTTCTCTTGCTGTATTGTACTTTTTCATATTGGTTGTTTCATAGCAGGACTGGTCTTCAAGATGCCTCCGTGCCTCTATTATGTAGTCCCTTTGAGGCCAGATGACAATGTTGCCTCCCTTGTCAGATTTAGTAATAACTATTTCATGATTATTACTTAACTTTTTCATCAGCTTATCGTATTGCAATTCATGATTACTTTTGTGACGTTTCCTATGCTTGATTTGGTGATGAAGTTTTTTAATGTCCTCAGTAACAACTTCATGAAAAATGTCAATGGCATCTTTGGGCATTGCCGGGATAAAATGAGATTTGGGCTTAAAAGGACTCAAGCCTGCTCCTCGTTGTTTGATGCCTGCATTAGACAGCCTTTCCTGTGTTGGCAGCATGTCCCTAGAATTATCATCATTCCCACTGTTGCCTTCACTGAGGTCATGCATAGCCAATAATGTAGAAACATCAGCTGCCTGGAGTTCCTTATTGGGTTCATTAGAGTTATCCTTATTAGATTGCATTTCTTTTAGTCCTTCTTTAATACAGAAAAACTTCTTCAATTTCAATTTTCGGATAAAGCAAAAGATATCGACTCTGGTGCGTGTGTAATTAAAATCACTGACAGGGCAGTAGGATAGTTCTAATGTTAACAGTTGTTTCTCTGCCTCTGACAGTGTAATGGTGGATAGATTGACGATAGTATTCTCATCCAGAACTACTTTTTGCGCCAGTATGCTTTTTTCGCTGTTCTTGTTTTTTAGCCTTCTGCGCCTTTCCCTTCTTCTGATGTTCTTTCTGATTCTACTCTCTTCTTTGGATGTCTTGGCCTTAGGGTCTGGCGGCAGTCTGACGCTAAAAATACACTTCTTCTCCTAAGTCTAACACTCTACCGTGAATCTGTTCTCCAATGCTGCTTGTGCTTCCTGCTTCCGATGAGATCTCACTTGAAAGTGAGTCTACATCCGTTGTGCTTGGCATTTCATTCCCCTCCATGTTAGAATTTTTTCCCATGCCATAAGTTACCTTTCTCCCTTTGTCGTTGAATTTTACTTTTTTGGCGGTCTCATATTTACGAGCAAAACTAAAAATCCGACCCTGCTCGTAGTCGGATATATATATATCACCAAAGATTCCCGAAGTGGTTGCAGGCAGCAAAGAACACACGGGCACAGACCGCAGATGCAATTAGACAAATTTATTCCGTTGTTACCATGTCCACATAACGCGTTTCGGCCGCCGACCTGCGGCCTTGATCACATATTGATCATATATATATATATATATATATATATATATATATATATATATATATATATATATATATATATATATTATCTACTGGCGGTCGCCAGTAGATAGTTATAGTTAGGACCTATTATCCATAGGAAATCCGCGACATTCTATTTGCAATAACGTTGGCGCCGGTTGACGAATCTTCGCGAAAGCTTCCAACTTGTTGGGGCGCTGCGGTCCGCTCCTACCCTGAAAGTCTCGGGGTGATACGTCAAGCGGGGGCCGAGAAAAAGGGGGTCCCAAAACGCGTTTCCCCATTCATTTTTCCATAGGAACCTTTAGTCGCAGCTACAGCTCGAACTGCTGAACGGAATTACCCCAAATTTGGCAAAGAGGTAGCCCTTGGTTCAGACTGGTGCCTTTGCTAAAATGGTGTAAATCCGTTCAGTAGTTCCTGAGAAATTCACAATTAAAATCACATATATATCTATGGGCGCGTCGGATCCGCGTACCCTCCCGATCACGAGCTGCATGCTAATTGGCTGTCAACACTCCAAATCAAGAAGTGTTGGCAGTCATTTTGTCCCTCGGTAGAACCGAGGGACAGAAACAAGTGCGCAAAGCGCAAAGGGGGCAGGGTAGAAACACCCTGACCCCTAGGTCTGCTCAGGGGTCCCACATGGACCCCTGGGCAGAAAAATATATATTTTTTTTAAATCGGCGGAATGCGCTTAGGGTGCGCGGATCCCGCAGAGAAAAAAAGAAACAAGTGCGCAAAACGCACAAAGGGGGCAGGGTAGAAACACCCTAACCCCTAGGCCTGCTCAGGGGGTCCCACAAGGACCCCCTGGGCAAAAAAGCATTTAAAAAAAAAAATCGGCAGGATGCGCTCAGGGTGCGCGAATCCTGCCGAGAAAAAAAAATGTTACATTGGCCCCCGGGTGGCCCAAGTCCCGGGGGCATGGTGGGGGGATAATTTAATGTGTGGGGGCCTCAAAGGGCCTCCCAAGCCCCGGGGACCACCACCCCCGGGGCTTTAAAAAAATGGTGCGGTCTGAGCCCTCCCGCAGCCCCGGGGACCACCACCTCCCCGGGCTTTTTTAAATTAATTTAACAACCTGTGTGGGGGGCTCCAGCCCCTCACACGCCCCGGGACCGCCACCTCCCCGGGCACTAACAAATTAAAATGGGGGTCCGTTTGGACCCTCGAAACCCCGGGGACCACCACCTCCCCGGGGTTGTGCTGATGTAGGGAGGGGGGCCGCGCGGCCCCCTCCTGGAGCCCTCGATGGCCCTGGGGACCGCCACCCCCAGGGTCGGTTCCTGCAGTGTCCCGGGGTGCCTACCCCCGGGACACTGTAGTTTGCTATGGCAGGACGGGAGCCTCGCGGCTCCCGTCCTGCCATAGCAAACTGCTTTGGATATTGGAAGAGAGAGCAGGGAAACCTGCTCTCTCTTCCAATATCCAGCACATTGCTTTTCCACATGGGGACCAGCATGTCAGCTGCTCCCCATGTGGAAAAGCAATGCCGGCTCCCAAGGGACGTGGGGAGCCAGCGGGACTGTGGGGGATTGGGGACCCCCACAGTCCCCAACGGAGAGGGCCAGCCCCGGGGGATGGGGTCCCTGGGGCAAGTAGTGGCCCAGGAGGGAGGCCACGCGGCCCCGCTCCCCAAAAAAGAAAAAGAAAAAAATTTAAAAAAATGGAAAGGCCGGCCCCGGGGGCTGGGGTCCCCGGGCCCTTAAATGGCCAGAGGAGGGGGGCCACGCAGCCCCCTCCAAAGAATAAAAATAAAAGGCCATGCCCCGGGGGATGGGGTCCCCGGGGCCAATACAGGCCCAGGGAAGGGGGCCACGCGGCCCCTTCCCGTTTTTTTTTAATTAAAAATTAAAAAAAGGGGTAAGGCCCTGGGGGATGGGGTCCCCAGGGCGTAAAAACAGAAAAAGGAAGGGGGGCCACACAGCCCCCTTCAGGGGACAAAATTATTATTATTTTTTTTAAACGATCGGGCCCGCAGGCCCCGCCCCCTTCATTCACCACTCTGCAAACGCGCCCCTGGCGCGTTTGCAGAGGGGGAACAATCCCCTTGAATACTGGGGGTCCCTGAGGCCAACTAGCCCACCAGGAACCTCCAATATGCGCCAGGGGCTGCGTTGCAGAGACGTGTAGAGAGGCCACACCCCTTTTACACCTCTCTGCAACGCAGCTCTGTGGCGCTTTTGGAGGTATATGGTGGGCTAGTTGGACTCCGGGACCCACAGGATTCAAGGGGACTTAATCCCCCAACTTAAAACGCGCCACGGGCGCGTTTGCACAGTGGTGAAGGGAGGGGCGGGGCTTCAGGTGACATGTGTGCAAACAGGCCCCATGGCGCGTTTTAAGATGGGGAATTAAATCCCTTCAATCCTGAGGGTCCTGGGGCCAACTAGCCCAACAGGTACATCCAGAAAGCGCCAAAGAGCTGCGTTGCAGAGAGGTGTAAAGGGGTGTGGCCTCTCTACACGTCTCTGCAACGCAGCCCCTGGCGCATATTGGAGGTTCCTGGTGGGCTAGTTGGCCCCTAGGGACCCTCAGGATTCAAGGGGACTTAATCCCCAACTTAAAACGCGCCACGGGGCGCGTTTGCACAGATGTCACCTCAGGCCCCGCCCTCCCTTCACCATTGTGCAAATATTCCTCTAAAATCAGCCGAAATACGAATTCCGATTTACTCACCTGTTATCAGGAGAGACCTCAGTGCTGTATCTTTCAGCCCAGTACTGGTCCTGAAAAGTAATTCTAACCATACTTACCAGTAACTTGAATTTCCTTCCATAGGCTAACATTGACTGGTTTCACTTGGAAATTCTTCTAAGTGTGGAGTTTTGGAACTTTAAAATATTCCTCTAAAATCAGCCGAAGTACGAATTCCGATTTACTCACCTGTTATCAGGAGAGACCTCAGTGCTGCATCTTTCAGCCCAGTACTGGTCCTGAAAAGTAATTTTAACCGTACTTACCGGTAACTTGAATTTCCTTCATAGGATATCATTGACTGGTTTTCAGCAAAAAGTTTCAAAGTGTTGATTTTCACAAACTACAAATATTCCTTAAAAATCGCCTGTATGACTTAAACGCATTCTTTCAACTGTTTACAGGAGATGCACCAGTGCTGGATCCAGGATCCAACACTGAGTAAGAAAAAGTAACGATAACAGTTTTTACCTGCTAAGTGAATTTCCTTCCATAGGATAACATTGGTGATTCTATGAGAAAAAGTTTCTAAGTGTCAACTTTTAAAATACAATAATATTCCTTAAAAATCACGACTGTAACCAAAACGCTTTTACTCAACTGTTTACAGGAGATGTACCAGGACTGAATCTAGGATCCAGTCCTGTGGTTACAAAAGTAATCCATAAAGTAACTAATTGCATTTAACTAGAAATTCACATTGAGCTGAATGTTGCATTGTGTTTGAAAATGTGTTGCCCATTGCAACAACTGTAACTACTGTACTTAAAAGTCTATTGCCTATCTGCAAAGTATTTAAACTAAAGTAATTCATTCTGAGAAAGTATTTTTTGTAATGTAATGTATAATGTAATTACAATGTAATTTAAAAAATAAAATATGTAAAAAAAAATTGTTTCTAAAAATGTAGTAAATCAGTATGAAAAAATTAATATAACAATTAATACATTTAAAAATTGTCATTTACAAAACCTTTGAAATTCACTGAAAAACTGTAGGTTTCAGGCACGTTATAGTTAGAAATTAGCATTTAAAAACCTTTGAAATTCACTGAAAAAACCATAGGTTTCAGACACGTTATAGTTACAAATTAGCATTTAAAAAACCTTTGAAATTCACTGAAAAACCATAGGTTTCAGACACGTTATAGTTACAAATTAGCATTTAAAAAACCTTTGAAATTCACTGAAAAAACCATAGGTTTTAGGGACAGTTATAGTTACTTGGACATTGCACTCGTACAAAACCCGTGAAATTCCCCGTTATAGTTAGTTCAGCTAACTATAACTCGCGCCCCCGCAATGCACTGCTGATGACGTCACATATTACATCACTCATGACATGGTCAGTGACATCACTGATGACATCTCAAATGACATCACTGATGACATCATCCACGTGATAATCTGATGCACCTCCTCACACCCTAATATAACCTTTAATACACCCACTCTAAATTACAGACTGCCATTCGCAAAACCATAGACACTCCAACACCAATAACTACATACCCACTCACTGATTCTTAGGTCTACACACACACATCCACTCACTCACCCGTACAGTCACTCATACTTACGGTCACTCAGTACAGGACTATCATATGCACTCTTACTCCTATATAGACACTCAAACAACGCCACTCATCCATAGAGATACTCACACACCTAGTCAGTCATGCAAATAATTAAACACACTGCCATTTACTCACCTATACAGTTATACACACACCAGCTCACTTACTCATACAAATAGTAGCACATTGTTACGCTCTTATACAATCACTGATACAAGCACACACTCATCCATACAGCCACTATCACAATCACTCACTCTTGCTTATAGCTATTTATATACTCCAACACACATATATACTGCCTTTCACATATGTAGTTACTCACACATGTACCACTGGGACATACATTCACTCACTAACACACTCTTACACACACTTACCCACCCATACAGTCTATCACAGATGCACTCTTGAAACCATCCACCCAGTGAATCACCCACTCACACATCTATGCACAGAGTTGCACACACCCCTCCCACACAAACACTCAGGCACCCATACAGATACTCAGACAAGCATTCAATAACTCATATAGACACTCATGTAGCTATTCACAAACACATGCAGCCACTTACACAGCAACAGACAGACGGATACAGACATTCATCAAGTTTAGTCACTAACCCATGCATTCAGTAAGATACGTTAAATCACTCACTTATAGAGTCAGTCACGCACCTACTAAATCATCCATACAGACACTTACACACCCACTCATTCTTCAATACGTCTTTTCCTATATATATAAAAAATATTTAAACTTTACAGAAACACACAGTCACTGGATGATGTCATCAGTGATGTCATTTGAGATGTCATCAGTGATGTCATCAGTGATGTCACTGACCATGTCATGAGTGATGTAATATGTGACGTCATCAGCAGTGCATTGCGGGGCGCTGATTTATAGTTAGCTGAACTAACTATAACGGGGAATTTCACGGGTTTTGTACGAGTGCAATGTCCAAGTAACTATAACTGTCCCTAAAACCTATGGTTTTTTCAGTGAATTTCAAAGGTTTTTTAAATGCTAATTTGTAACTATAACGTGTCTGAAACCTATGGTTTTTTCAGTGAATTTCAAAGGTTTTTTAAATGCTAATTTGTAACTATAACGTGTCTGAAACCTATGGTTTTTTCAGTGAATTTCAAAGGTTTTTTAAATGCTAATTTCTAACTATAACGTGCCTGAAACCTACGGTTTTTTCAGTGAATATATATATATATATATATATATATATATATATATATATATATATATATATATATATATATATATATATATATCCATTCTGTATTTAAAGTAAGGATTCCCAAGTATAGAAATTGCTCAGTTATTTACACACTAATACCTTTGCCCCCATTTGCCAAATCTTCATGAAACTTTCCAGACCTATTCACTCTTCACCATTGGCAGATGATGCAAAGTTTTTGGGAGATTGATCAATGGGGTGCAAGGAAAAAGGGGTCTCAAATCACATTTGGCAACAATGCATTTTCCATAGACTTTGTACTCACACGTAGCTGCCAAATGGCTAAGCGGACTTCCAAGAAAGTTGCCAGGATTATAGATTATTGGGTGCAGATGATTCTTTGGATAATAGAGGTAAGTAGGGTAAGCATTTTTAAAGTTGTAAGGCATTTTAACTTAGTGATATCTGTGGCAGCGATAGTTTCATGAAATTTGGTGGTATTTCTCAAAAGTAAAAGAAAAGGCATTATGTGATAGGCTAATGACTGTATTTACAAAAGTTAAAGACAGTCATGTTGTGTTAAGTACACATTGGCTGTTTTCTGGGTTATGGCCTTAGATAGAGGTAAATATTGGGTTTTATATGTTTTCAATATCTATTAACACTTAATAAAGTGGTAATAGGTACGGAAAATGAATTTAAAGTTTCTATATATTTATAAAAAACATACAGAGTACTGCAGTACTTCATAGGAAGTACTGCGATACTTAAAAAAATATGCATTTTAAAATACGATACATTCTACTACATTATAATTTGCAAATAGAATGTATTATGGTGTGTTTTCAACTCTTTAGATATTTAATTCTTTACAAAATGTATATGGAGTGCCACACATCTACAAATTATGGCACAACTTAAAAAAAGTTTGTTGAAAATTTTTAAATACACCATGCTACGCTATCTTTTACTCATATAGTGTACTACAGTGTATTTTTTTATTTTTGTAATGTGTATTTTCATTTTTGTTTTGTAACGCAGTACTTTGTAGGTGCTAACACGGTTCTCTGTAAAGTCTTTAATAATAGAAAAATATTCATAAATGACACAACCTATTACCACTTTAGTAAAGTGTTAATAGGTTTGGAACAACAATAAAACCTACTACTTATCTATATCTAAGGCCCTAACTCACAACAGACCCAAAGTGTGCTGGAAACTACACGGCTGCCTTTTATATTTTGGAAAGACAGCCATTAGCTGATCATATACTGCTTCGTCATCAGCATATACCACGGTATACTGCAAAGTTACTGTGGTATGCCATGGCACAACATATAACTGCATAGTATTAACGATTGTTGGAAGGTGTTTTATTAGTAAGGACAGGTAGGTACCTACACTTAGTAATACACTGCAATCGCAAATAAAGTCTAGTCAAGTTTCTTTAAATTAATCGTTGTTCAACCCTTGGTAGCTTGGCTCACGAGCAGTCAGGCTTAACTGAGGAGATAGTTGTGTAAACTATTTAAAAACACCAATAACAGTAAATAAGTAAGAAACCACACGCAATAAAAATAAAACACCAATTTATAACAACAGGACATATTTTTATGATTAAAATGACACCAAAATAGAGAGGCGCGCGCGGCAGCGACGCAAGATGGCAGCCCCCTGAGGAGCTCTGCGACATCGAGCTACGCTCGCAACTGAAGGGCTTCTCTTTTGCCAGTGGTTCTGCCCGCAAAGCATGTCTCCGTGCATCAGAAGTTCCCAGGACTGCTGAGGCAAGTTTTCAGACCTGACTATGGTCTACTTGTCACTTTTTTTTTTCATAATTGTTTTGCCTCTGTGCCCCCTCATAGCGCGGCTGCCATTTTGTGTGTTCTTTTTTCACACAAATTTTCTTCTGGCAGCCATGGCACATTAAAATCATTTTGGGACAGTAAAATGATTTCATATTAAGGCACTATATTTTTTAATAGCTTACCTCATTGGCATCACCCTCCTTTCTGCCTTTGTTGGATGTACCGCACTGCATATGGTGATATGAGCAAGCCTTTTATGATGGTGTGCATATATTTATAACCTTCACCTTCGGCTCATTTGGATATCCCTCCCTCCTTTTCACCATATGCTACCTTCATCTACTTCTGCTGGTCATTTTTGCCACACCCTTACTTGTAATATCTGTGCAATTTTTGGTCACTGTGTATTGTAACTACGAACTTACGCACCTTGTGGGAAATATTTCTTCCTTGAGTTTTTGTAGCGCTCCAATCCTCAATTATGGATTCCTCGCTTCCTATCAGGTCCCAAGGAGCATCTGGTTCCAACATTAATAGTTGCAAAGACTCTTCCAGTAATGCCAACAAACGCGTCAAGAAAGATCCGTCTTCTCCAGCGAAATCACCTCTCCCGCTGACTTTGGAAGACATCATGGATGAACTACGCAACATTCGGCCTTTTCTGACGGAGACCACTGCTACACTTCAAAGGATTGAAGAGAAATTGTCTGGCCTAGACTCACAGCTCTCGGATGTTGAACAAAATATAAGCGATACGCAAGATGTTGTTGCTAAAGTAGATACTCTTTCCCGTGAGGTGGAGCAACTGAAAAAAACCACAGAGGACTTAGAAAACACAAATAGGCGTAATAACCTATGCGTGTATGGTATTCCGGAGGGTTCCGAATGTTCGTATATTATCTTCTTCTTGAAGGCTTATATTCCACAGATAGTTGGTTTGCCGAAATCCACTGATCTCAACATTCAAAGGGCTCACAGGCTCGGCCCCCATAATTCATCTTCCTCTAGTAAACCACGAGGAATCATCGCTTACTTTGTATTATATTCTGACCTTATGGCGATTCTCAATGCAGCTCGACAATACAAACAGATGCTCTGGTCGGGTCAAAATTTTTTTTTCAGCCAAGATGTTTCCAGACCTACTGCCAACCGTCGCAAGGAGTTTCTTGACCTAAGACCGACTCTGCGCTCCATGAATGCCCGCTATGGACTTATTCACCCCTGTTTCTTTAAAGTTACTTACAAAGACAGAACGTATTCTTTTGAAGATCCTGCTGATCTCAGAAAATGTATTCATACTCACAGGGGTGAAGCTATGGAATTGAGCAAAACTTTAATGTTTTCCTATGTGCTCTCTCTTTTCCTCCACAGGTCTCCCCTTCGTGTCTTGTTGGGTGATGCTGTTCTTATCCGCGCTGTTCATCTGTTTTGTTTAGTAAGCTGCTTTCGTTGTGTTATCCCCCTCACTGTTCGGTAAGTTCCCTTCTTTTATGTACGTTCACGTTTTTTATTACAGTTTATTGTAGATTTTTGTGGTTCATATAGTTACCCTCTTCGATGTTCCTCTTGGGGTTGCCTCTGTTTCTCCTCGCCCCCGCCTACTTCAATGTCCTTCTTTTTGTAGTCACTATGGCTGAAGTCCTCTGGCTTTTTGCCATCTTCCTTCTTGCTATCCCTCTGAGGAGACTGTGTTCTCCTCGTACTTTCTTCCTTTTTCCCATTTCTCCTTCCCCTACTCCTTTATCCTTTATCCTTTCCTTTCTTGCTGTTTTTTTCTTGCATTACTTTTCTTCTAGTTCTCCAGCGGTTCATTATTCCTTCTTTGGTGTACATATTTGGTTCCTCCAGTCTAACTATTTCTTTCTCTTACTTCCTTCTCAGCTCTCTTTTTCCATTATTTTATGGTCTACCTCTCATCTCCTCTTTTTTACATTTGTTTCCATTCAGGGCTTGCACTGTCTACTATCATTCTGCTTTTTGCTTTTCCTCTATTCTTTTCCTTCTAACTTTTCTACTTTCTTGCGCTTAATTTTGTATCAGTTTTTTCAATGAAGGGTTTACGTGTCATCTCTTGGAATGTCAAAGGTATCCGCAATCCAATTAAAAAACGGCGTGTCCTGTCTCACCTTGCTAGATTGAAATGTCATGTAGCGTTACTCCAAGAAATGCACCTCAAAGAACAGGATTTACTTTCTTTACGTAAACTATGGGTTGGTGAAGTCTTTTCCTCCCCATCTGTTAATAACAAAAATGGTGTACTAATCCTGTTCCATAAATCATTAACGGTTTGTTTGCAAAATGAGGTCAAAGACACTAATGGTAGATGGCTTTTATTGAATGCTAAAGTTAATAATACTCAGCTTTCTTTTTGTAATGTGTATGGTCCCAATGGTATTGATCTAACATTCTGGAATGACTTCTCCATTCTTCTTCCTTCTCATGCATCTGATGATTTGATTTTGGGTGGTGATTGCAATCAACTGATGGAACCATTTTTAGATCGAAAATCCCAATACAAATTTATCCCTAATAAAATTCAAAAGACTTTTCATAAAGCCATTACTTCCAGAGGGTTGTTGTACGCATAGAGAGTTGCCCATCCAGATGTTCTGGAATTTTCTTTTTACTCCCTTGTTCATAAATCTCATTCCCGAATCGATTACATTTTTCTCACCCAATCATCTCTTCAATGTATGACGAATATTGAGATTGGCTCTATCCTTATCTCTGATCATGCCCCTGTTATCTTGGACATGGATTACCCCACACACACACCTACCTCACGCAGATGGCGTTTCAATAATGCTCTTCTGTTAGACACTTCTTTTGTTGAACAATTCACACAGTTCATGCAGGAATGTTTTGATAATAACTTATCCTCTGTTTCACATTTCCACCTTATGTGGGACGCTTTTAAAGCCACGGCTAGAGGGTTTATAATAGATTTTGTCTCCCGGAGAAATAAGAAGGCACTTAAAACCACAACTTTACTTCTAAAACAAATCAAGACCCTAGAACACGAATATTTCACTACAAATTGTTCCAATACATTGTCCACTCTCATTAAAGCTAAAATGCAATATAATAAACTATCCTGGGATAACGCCTGCAACAATCTGCTTAAATTTAACGCAAAAATGTATGGTGGCCGCAACAAAGCTGGCAAATCTCTAGCCAATTATCTTAAAATTAAAAAACAAAAATCCAATATTGCTACTATCACTGATAATAATGGAATTAGACATATTACAGACACTAAAATTCTTGAATTTTTTACTGATTGCTATTCCTCTCTTTATACCCCTGAATCCACCCCTTCTGCTGACCAAATTGACTCCTTCTTTCAATCCATTCCTAAATCCTCTGACAATCACACGGATCTCACATCCCTTGATGACCCCATATCAGAACAAGAAATCACACATGTCATTATCCAACTTCCTAAAGACAAAACACCCGGTCCGGACGGTTTCACGGTACATTTTTTTCTTCATTTCAAACAATTTCTGGTCCCTCAGTTGATGTCCCTCATAAATCAATTTTTAGCTTCTGGTTCTTCACAAGGTTCTTCTACTCAAGCTATGCTAAAATCTTTGCCAAATTATTAGCCCTTCGTATCAACCTGGTTATTCCAGATCTAATCAATATATACCAATCTGGATTTGTTAAAGGACGGTCCATTACGGATAACTCAAGGACTCTCCTCAACATTATCCATTTGGCCTCCAAGGCGACTTCACCGATTGCTGCCATTGCGTTGGATGCTGAAAAGGCCTTCGATGGGGTAAATTGGGAGTTCATTTTTGGTGCATTGAAATGGCATGGTTTTAGCCCTACTATTCTTAGATACATCCAGTTGTTATTCTCTGCACCTTCCACGTCTATCTGGGTAAACGGATGCCAATCCAAATACTTTTCACTCCACAGAGGAACCAGACAAGGCTGCCCCTTATCCCCTCTTTTATTTATTTTGGCCCTAGAACCATTCTTTGAAAAATTACGCCGCTCCCCACTCTATACAGGTTTCCAATTTAAACACACAGAACTTAAGTTTACCGCTTATGCGGACGACATTTTATTATATCTTTCCAACCCCACTACCTCCTTGACAACGTTTTTCTCTCTTTTGAAAGAGTATTCTCTAGTTTCTGGTTACAAACTTAATCTTGACAAATCTGAGGTTATGCCATTGAACAAACATTGCTCTTCCCATATGTTTCATGATACCGGCTTCAAATGGAACCCCAACAATATTAAATGTTTAGGTATCCTCTACACTAATAGCATTAAAGAAACCATTAAAATCAATCTTGCAGATATACTCAAAAAACTATCCGCACTTGCTGACAGTTGGTCTCCACTATTTTTGTCTTGGTGGGGTAGACTTGCTACGATCAAAATGATGTTGCTTCCGATTATTAATTTTTACCTTTCAATGCTCCCAGTTACCCTCCCACTCTCTTTTTTTAATATCATTAACCGTTCCCTGACCAAATTTCTTTGGAACAATCGTAAAACTAGGATCTCACTTACCCGACTTCAGCAGCCCAAAGATTTGGGAGGGGTTAACCTTCCCAACATTAGATGCTATCATTCTGCATTTACCCTTAAACAAGTCTGGACTTTTTTCTCTGACTCTTCACATATACCTCTTACGGCTTGGGGTTCGCTGGAACAATCCCAATATGCACCATTCTCCTTTCCCATAGCTACCCGATTATCTCAACCCCCCAGACGTTTTTTATCTCCCATTTTCACACATTCTACTGCAGTTATCAATTCCCTGCTTAGAGCTCATCCCTCTCATTTGGATAACTTCATATTCACTCCTATTTTTCATAATAAACACCTAAAGATTAACAATAGAGCCCTGTTCTGGAAAGAATGGATCGATAAAGGCATTTTTACATATGAACACCTGATGAATAATGGTTCCTTCATGGATTTCACGGAGATCCAACACAAATACGACATATCCCATTTACACTCTTCTCACTTTTCTACCCTCCAATCATCCATCATTCACCTCCATTCCCAATACTCTTCCTCCATCACACATACTCAATCACCCTCTCTTCCCCTAGACTTCTCGACTCAACTCAAAGCGTCCCATATATATAAGATATTATCTCGCCCCTCTGTTTCTAGAACCAAATCTAGTATTGATATTTTATGGGAGAAGGATCTTGCAAAAGAATTTTCGTTTTTCACTTGGGGCTCGATCTGGGCAAAAATTCACACCTCCTCACGCTCTGCAAGCACCACGCAGACTCTGTACTATTTCTATAATAGGCTTTTCCTCACCCCTACAGACCTCCATATGTTCAAATTATTGGATGATACCAAATGCTGGCCCTGCCCTCACACTACCAGTGATTTCCTTCATATGTTCTTTCTCTGCCCTATGGTTAAGAGCTTTTGGTCACTCATTTGGAGCAAGCTAAATGAGATTTTATCCACCAATGTTCCTTTTGAAATTGTACACGTTTTTCTGGGCGGCTCCTCTCCTATGTGGGACGCTCAGCGAAACGTAGGTAAGTTTGTTGACTTGTTTTTAGCTATTACTTTCCTGATTATCAACGCCAATTGGAAAGACACTTCTAAAATTTCGTATCAAGCCTGGTGGAACCTGTTATGCCATCACCACAGATTGGATCGTGCATTTGCCACCTCTACATCCCTATTGATTAAAAAAGATGTACTTTGGTTACCACTCACTACATTTCTTTCCAGGTTACCCGTTTGACTTATTTTTCATTTATTTTGCTAGGAACCGTCTTAATAACATTGTTTAATATCATTATGTTCAATTTCTTCTTTCATGTGATTTTTCCATGATTATTCAGCTGCCGATTACTATTTCCCCTTGTCTTTCTCTTTTCCCCCTCATCTTCCCCTTTCTTTTTCCTCCCCTTTTCCTCCTCCCCTTCCTGTTAAAATCTTAAAATTGCTATTGTCTAAGTATCAGTTTAGAAAGTTTTACTTGCTTTTCATCATATATTTCTTACTATAGTCCTAATTTGTTATTTCAATTTTTTAGCTATGATACCGTTTGACCTTTATTATCATAATGTACACTTTTATTCTACTTTGTATTTCAGCTCAATAAAGCATTCTAAACTTAAAAAATGACACCAAAATGAGAAAAGTCCAATGTAGGGAATGGATATATGCATTTTTAAAGATTAAATGTAAAAATGTGGTTTCAAGTAATTAAAGCCAAATGCGTCAACTGGGGACATCTGGTCATACTTGATCGGGACAAAGTCAAATTTTCAGGTCAACCGCGATGGAGCACAGGTCGGTTACAATGAGCGTTAGGGCCCAGTCAAGTTTTTAATTTTTGACTTAGGGCCTGATTTAGATTTCGGTGCATGGGTTTCTCGGTCACAATGGTGACAGATAGCCCGTACTCCGAAATCTAAATCCCATAGGATATAATGGGATTTAGATTTAGATTTCGGCAGATGGGCTATCCGTCACCGTTGTGACGGAGTAACCCATCCACCAAAATTTAAATCAGGCCCCAAGTCACTTTTTGGAGCTTTTTCTCTTGACGGTGAGCGAGGCTCATCATCAGGCCAGTTTGCAGTTTAACAGCGGCGGCTTGGTTCCACGTGATGACTCGGTGATTCCTGGACTCCTTGGCTCTAGTTGTCAACGGCGAAGAGCTTTAGAGCTTTCAGTGGGGCAAACATAGATTTCAGGCCATCGCCGTTCGACGTCCCCGGCTTGACTCTCAAGAACGGTCAGTCAACTTATGGAGCTTTTTACCAAAAGTTCTCCTAATTATCTCAAACCTCTGGATCGTCTTTCAGAAGGTCATTTTGGGGTCTTGAAGTGTCCACAACGACAGCCACGGTTCTAGAAGCTCTGAGTTGCTCCTTGGAGAGCTGGGACTACAATTCCTACAACACACCTGGACAAATCCTTAAAACTCCACTGGATGCTGGTCAGCTGGGCTTTTCTTGGTGGAATTGATGCAGGTGACTTCTTGAAGCTCTTTTGTACCTCTTGCTTTTAGGGAGTCCACTCCTCTAACTTTTAAGCAAGACATAGTCCCCTTTTGTGAAGCCCAGTGTGTGCAGCAGGTGCAGTCCGTATGAATTCAGTCCTCTTTGATGCAGACCAGGGGTTCAGCAGGGCCGTCCTTCTTCTTCTTCTTGTTTCAAGGCAGGGATCTGAGTTCCTGGGCAGCTCTCCCATATTTCGCCTTGTTTCCGGGCTGGCAAGAGAGGGGGCACCCCTGACCAATGGGGTGCAGGGTGCCACCCTCTGTGATGACCACTTCCCCTGAAGTGTGGCCTTTTCTTGTCCCAGAAAGCGCTGTTCCAAAAAAAATCAAAATGGAGAAAATCTCTCCCGGAGCTTCAGGTGTGGCTAAACCCACCTACGGGTGTGGCTAACATTTCCCCTTCCAGCCCCTCTCCTAATTCAATTACCAGGGCCCATTCCTGTCTTCACTTTGAAGACCAGTTTGGCTACCCAGCCCCCTTCCTATCCTGGCATTTGCAGGCAGTAGATCTCCTCCCACCAGATGTCTCCTTTGTCTCAGTTCATGCCACTTCACACCTCATTAAGACAGCTTGGCTCAACCTGTCAATCAGAAGAGGCTTCTACAGAGCTGAATTGGGTAACTTTAGGAAAGTAGTTGTATATCTTATTTCCTATAATAGTTTTAATAAATCCAACCTTGGCAAGTTGCTGGATTTACTTCAACTATTATTTTCATTCTTTGAAGTATTGTTTTAGCTCACTCCTGTCAAAAGATAGACTTTATTAATGTTAGCCTTCCCAGGTTAGCTTATGCAGCTAGTATACTACAATGGGAAAAAACTAAATTGGCAGTTTTCCCTCACTAGTGCACATAAAACATATTTTATAATGTCTCTGCTTATTTTAGCATGGGGAAAGGTAGTATAAGACTTTGGAAGTACCTTTAGTTCCAAAGTCGAATTTGGACATAGTTTTATTATAAAAAGCAGCCTGCAAGGCAGGGCTGGCTTTTAATATGACTGCAGGCACTATAGCAGTGCGCACTTAACTACATTAAATATACTGGGCTTCTAAACCTACATGCTAAACTGGGGACTTACAGGTAGTTTGTCAGTAGCAATTGTAATTGCACCTAATTACTATATACCTTTTAAACAGAGCACTGGCATGGGGCCTGGTTAGCAGAGCCCAGGGCAAATTCAGAGTAAGTGACCACCAGTATTAGTCAAAAAATGGGGGTGATCAGGCCAAAAAGGATAACTTCCTCACACAGCCTCCCCCAGACAAAAATGACCTGTTTCTGGGTCTTAGGAGCCTCCCAATACAGAATGGTCAGAATTTTGCACTGGAGAGGTTGTACATGACCTCCACCTATATTTGTCCCAAGTACACCACTGAACTCTGCCGTATTTGGCACTTGCTTGCCTTAATAGTCAGGCCCACCTGCTGCAGGGCCCGAAGCACGTCCTTCAGGTGGACCAGGTGCTCCTCCCAGGTGGACATGATTACAGCTATATCATCAAGATAAGCTGCACTGAAAGCTTGCAACCCAGACAGGACTCTGCTCACCAACCTTTGAAAGGTGGCAGGTGCAGTCTTCAAACCAAAGGGCATCACCTTAAATTGAAAGTGACCCTCTGGAGTTGAGAATGCTCACCTCTGCTTTGCTCCTGGACTTGGGGCAATCTGCCAGTGACCTGAGGTTAGGTCAAATGTCCTCAGGTACTTTGGATCACCCCACCTATCAATGAGCTTATCAGCTCTAGGTATAGGGTGAGCAAAACTCTTGGTGTCTGCATTCAAGCCTTTGTAGTCCACACAGAACCTTAACCCCATTTTCACCCCTTGGGGATTAGGTTTGGATGCTAGCACCACTGGGATGGCCCATGGTCTTTCAGTGGGCTCAGTTACCCCGAACTCTGGCATCTTAGCTCCCTCAACTTTGATGATGGCTCTGACCTGGTCAGACAACCTGTACAACTTATTTTTGACAGGTAGGCTGTCACTTGTGTCAACATCATGTACACACCAAGTGGTTATACCTGGGGTCAAGAAGAATAGCCCAGAAAACTGCTCAGCACTTGCTTGCAGTCTCCGTGCTGCTGCATTATCAACTTGGGAGAGAGTACAACTCCCTCAACTAACCTATCTTGCACATTTCTGGAAAGGAGGTTTGGCAATGGCTGAGTCTCTTCCTCCCCACCTTCATCAGTGACCATCAGCATGCTCATGTCTGTCCTGTCTTGGTGGGGTTTCAATTTATTCACATACAGGTCCTGCTGAGATTCCTGGCAGTACCAAGGGCTACCAAGTAGGTAACCTCACCCTTCTATTCTAAGATTGGATAGGGCCCAGTCCACTTGTCCTGGAGGGCCCTGGTAGCCACAGGCTCCAATACCCACACCAATTCTCCTGTTTTTTTCTCAGGCATAGTAGCCTTCTGGTCATACCAAGCAAGAAAAAGACACACAGTTGATGGACTGCAGAACAAATCAAACATTCACCCCCAGTCAAGAGATCTGGGTTAAATCCATCATTCTGTTGCCCACCATGCCACCCCAGTTTAGAACTAGCCATATGCAAATAAGTCTTGACCCTGTGATTCATGGGAACAGTCCAGCCCAAATTGCCAAGCCAGGTCATCCCTGGACCGTAAACAAGCATCCTAGGACCGGTTTCAGGGTTTCACCCTCATCAGCCAGGATAGCTTGAATCATGTGGCACAGTGAGCCCAGCACCCACAGCTGGGCATACCTGGCGCACTTAGGGCAAGAAAGCAAAAGACACACAGTTGATGGATAGAATGCAGAACAAATCAAACATTCACCCCCAGTCAAGAGATCTGGGTTAAATCCATCATTCTTTTGCCCACCATGCCACCCCAGTTTAGAACTGGCCATATGCAAATCAGTCTTGACCCTGTGCCTCATGGGAACAGTCCAGCCTGAGCTGCCATGCCAGGTCCTCCCTGGACCGGAAACAAGCATCCTAGGACCGGTTTCGGTGTTTCACACCTCATCAGCAAGGATAGCTTGAATCCAGTGGCACAGTGCTCCCGGGACCCACGTCTCTGCATACCCGGCGCACTTAGGGCAAGACTGGAGTCAAGCAATCCTGGCTGAAGAGGGGTGAAACCCCGAAACCGGTCCTAGGATGCTTGTTTCCAGTCCAGAGAGGACCTGGCCTGGCAGTTCGGGCTGGACTGTTCCCATTGGGCACAGGATCAAGACTGATTTGCATATGGCTGGGTTCAAACTGGAATGGCATGGTGAGCAAAAAAACGTTGGATTTAGGCCCAGATCTCTGTACTGGGGTGAATGTATGACATTGTTCTGCATTATGTCCATGAATTGTTGTTTTTGCATTTGTAACCCCGAGTAAGACGGGTATGCCCAGACGGGGGTCCCGTGCTCTCCATGCCACTGGAGTCAAGCTATCCTGGCTGAAGAGGGGTGAAACCCCGAAACCGGTCCTAGGATGCTTGTTTCCAGTACAGGGAGGACCTGGACTGGCAGTTCGAGCTGGACTGTTCCCATTGGGCACAGGATCAAGACTGACTTGCATATGGCTGGGTTCAAACTGGAATGGCATGGTGAGCAAAAAAACGATGGATTTAGGCCCAGATCTCTGTACTGGGGTGAATGTATGACATTGTTCTGCATTCTGTCCATCAATTGTTGTTTTTGCATTTGTCACCCCGAGTAGGACGCGTATGCCCAGATGTGGGTCCCGTGCTCTCCATGCCACTGGAGTCAAGCTATCCTGGCTGAAGAGGGGTGAAACCCCGAAACCGGTCCTAGGATGCTTGTTTCCAGTCCAGGGAGGACCTGGCCTGGCAGTTCGGACTGGACTATTCCCATTGGGCACAGGATCAAGACTGACTTGCATATGGCTGGGTTCAAACTGGAATGACATGGTGAGAAAAAAAAAGATGGATTTAGGCCCAGATCTCTGTACTGGGGTGAATGTATGACATTGTTCTGCATTCTGTCCATCAATTGTTGTTTTTACATTTGTCACCCCGAGTGGGATGGGTATGCCCAGAGGTGGGTCCCGTGCTCTCCATGCCACTGGAGTCAAGCTATCCTGGCTGAAGAGGGGTGAAACCCCGAAACCGGTCCTAGGATGCTTGTTTCCAGTCCAGGGAGGACCTGGCCTGGCAGTTCAGGAATGACTATTCCCATTGCGCACAGGATCAAGACTGATTTGCATATGGCTGGGTTTAAACTGGAATGGCATGGTGAGCAAAAAACGATGGATTTAGGCCCAGATCTCTGTACTAGGGTGAATGTATGACATTGTTCTGCATTATGTCCATGAATTGTTGTTTTTGCATTTGTAACCCCGAGTAAGACGGGTATGCCCAGACGGGGGTCCCGTGCTCTCCATGCCACTGGAGTCAAGCTATCCTGGCTGAAGAGGGGTGAAACCCCGAAACCGGTCCTAGAATGCTTGTTTCCAGTACAGGGAGGACCTGGCCTGGCAGTTCGAGCTGGACTGTTCCCATTGGGCACAGGATCAAGACTGATTTGCATATGGCTGGGTTCAAACTGGAATGGCATGGTGAGCAAAAAAACGATGGATTTAGGCCCAGATCTCTGTACTGGGGTGAATGTATGACATTGTTCTGCATTCTGTCCATCAATTGTTGTTTTTGCATTTGTCACCCCGAGTAGGACGCGTATGCCCAGATGTGGGTCCCGTGCTCTCCATGCCACTGGAGTCAAGCTATCCTGGCTGAAGAGGGGTGAAACCCCGAAACCGGTCATAGGATGCTTGTTTCCAGTCCAGGGAGGACCTGGCCTGGCAGTTCGGACTGGACTGTTCCCATTGGGCACAGGATCAAGACTGACTTGCATATGGCTGGGTTCAAACTGGAATGACATGGTGAGAAAAAAAAAGATGGATTTAGGCCCAGATCTCTGTACTGGGGTGAATGTATGACATTGTTCTGCATTCTGTCCATCAATTGTTGTTTTTGCATTTGTCACCCCGAGTGGGACTGGTATGCCCAGACTTGGGTCCTGTGCTCTCCATGGCACTGGAGTCAAGCTAACCTGGCTGAAGAGGGGGGAAACACCGCAACCGGTCCTAGGATGCTTGTTTCCAGTCCAGGGAGGACCTGGCCTGGCAGTTCGGGCTGGACTGTTCCCATTGGGCACAGGATCAACACTGATTTGCATATGGCTGGGTTCAAACTGGAATGGCATGGTGAGCAAAAAAACGATGGATTTAGGCCCAGATCTCTGTACTGGGGTGAATGTATGACATTGTTCTGCATTCTGTCCATCAATTGTTGTTTTTGCATTTGTCACCCCAAATGGGATTGTTATGCCCAGACGTGGGTCCTCTGCTCTCCATGCCACTGCAGTCAAGCTATCCTGGCTGAAGAGGGGTGAAACCCCGAAACCGGTCCTAGGATGCTTGTTTCCAGTCCAGGGAGGACCTGGCCTGGCAGTTCGGACTGGACTGTTCCCATTGGGCACAGGATCAAGACTGACTTGCATATGGCTGGGTTCAAACTGGAATGACATGGTGAGAAAAAAAAAGATGGATTTAGGCCCAGATCTCTGTACTGGGGTGAATGTATGACATTGTTCTGCATTCTGTCCATCAATTGTTGTTTTTGCATTTGTCACCCCGAGTGGGACGGGTATGCCCAGACTTGGGTCCTGTGCTCTCCATGGCACTGGAGTCAAGCTAACCTGGCTGAAGAGGGGTGAAACACCGCAACCGGTCCTAGGATGCTTGTTTCCAGTCCAGGGAGGACCTGGCCTGGCAGTTCGGGCTGGACTGTTCCCATTGGGCACAGGATCAAGACTGATTTGCATATGGCTGGGTTCAAACTGGAATGGCATGGTGAGCAAAAAAACAATGGATTTAGGCCCGGATCTCTGTACTGGGGTGAATGTATGACATTGTTCTGCATTCAGTCCATCAATTGTTGTTTTTGCATTTGTCACCCCGAGTGGGACGGGTATGCCCAGACTTGGGTCCTGTGCTCTCCATGGCACTGGAGTCAAGCTAACCTGGCTGAAGAGGGGTGAAACACCGCAACCGGTCCTAGGATGCTTGTTTCCAGTCCAGGGAGGACCTGGCCTGGCAGTTCTGGCTGGACTGTTCCCATTGGGCACAGGATCAAGACTGATTTGCAAATGGCTGGGTTCAAACTGGAATGGCATGGTGAGAAAAAAAACAATGGATTTAGGCCCGGATCTCTGTACTGGGGTGAATGTATGATATTGTTCTGCATTCTGTCCATCAATTGTTGTTTTTGCATTTGTCTCCCCCAGTGCGATTGTTATGCCCAGACCTGGGTCTCATGCTCTCCATGCCACTGGAGTCAATCTATCCTGGCTGAAGAGGGGTGAAACCCCAAAACCGGTCCTAGGATGCTTGTTGCCAGTCCAGGGAGGACCTGGCCTGGCAGTTCGGGCTGGACTGTTCCCATTGGGCACAGGATCAATACTGATTTGCATATGGCTGGGTTCAAACTGGAATGGCATGGTGAGCAAAAAAACGATGGATTTAGGCCCAGATCTCTGTACTGGGGTGAATGTATGACATTGTTCTGCATTCTGTCCACCAATTGTTATTTTTGCATTTGTCACCCTGAGTGGGACGGGTATGCCCAGACGTGGGTCCCGTGCTCACCATGCCACTGAAGTCAAGCTATCCTGGCTGAAGAGGGGTGAAACCCCGAAACCGGTCCTAGGATGCTTGTTTCCAGTCCAGGGAGGACCTGGCCTGGCAGTTCGGGCTGGATTGTTCCCATTGGGCACAGGATCAAGACTGATTTGCATATGTCTGGGTTCAAACTGGAATGGCATGGTGAGCAAAAAAAGATGGACTTAGGCCCAGATCTCTGTACTGGGGTGAATGTATGACATTGTTCTGCATTCTGTCCATCAATTGTTGTTGTTGCGTTCTGGTCATACCAAAGCTTCATGAGCTCTTGGCTGGCCTCCGGGTTGCTGCTTGCTCTCCTCATGTACTCTGCCATGTGAGATCTCAGGCCTATTACATAGTCTAGTACACTGTTCTTGGTGTCTTTGAGAAACTTCTCCCAAGATTCTCTCATCAGACACAATAGCCCTCTTACAGAGTGCCCAAACAGTAGCTCAAAGGGGCTAAAGCCAAACCCTTTCTGTGGCTGCTTCCTGCATGCAAACAACAGGCATGGGAGGAGAGCATCCCATCTCCTCCTGAGTTTGTCAGTAAAACCCATGATCATGCCCTTCAGGGTCTTATTGAATCTTTCCACCAGACCATTTGTCTGGCGATGATATGGGGTGGTGAACTTGTAGGTAACATCACATTCATCCCACATCACCTTGAAATAGGCAGACATAAAATATATGTCTCTATCTGAAACCACCTCCTTTGGGAAACCCACTCTGGTGTTCATACCAAGTAGGGCCCTAGCCATTGTATGAGGAGTGAGTGTCCTGAGGGGTATTCCCTCTGGATACCTTGTGGCATGGTTCACTACCACTAAAGTATACCTATTGCGTGAGGCAGTTGGTGGGTCTAGGGGACCATCAATGTCAATCCTCACCCTTTTAAAGGGAGTACTTACCACTGGCAGTGGGATCAAGGGAGCTTTTGGCCTGCCCCCTGTGTTTCCACTGGCTTGACAGGTTGCACAGGAGATACAGAACTCCTTAACTTTGGCAGACATGTTTGGCCAGTAGAAATGGTTAGCCAACGTATTCCATTTCTTACTCTGACCCAAATGTCGTGCTAAGGGGATGTTGTGGCTCAAAGTAAGGTGGACGGCCCTATACTTCTGGGGGACCACCAATCTCCTGGTTTCCCCTTCTTTGAGGTGTCTGGCCTCAGTACAGAGAACTCCATCCACCCAGTAGTCTTTGTGGAATAAACTCTCATTTTCCCCGACACTTCTCCTCTTAGCAGGGTCCACCAGCTCCTTGCAGTTCTGCCAAGTCGGACAGATCTTGCAGAGGTGGAATCCCTCCCTCAGAGGTCAGATCCTCCCCCTCAGGGTCAGATTCCTTTTGGATGTCTGCAGCTCTTTGGGCAGGCTCACCAGATCCTGTGCCCTTTCTCTTGTCATTGGAGGCTTGGCACATTGTTTCAGGGTCCAAGTATCCAGCATTTCACTTCTGTTCAGTCTGTGTCCTAGTCACATCACATACCCACTCAGGGAGATCCAGCATCCCTGCATGCACCTTCCTCTCCGTCCCTGACCAGTCAGAAGCTTCAAGATCGTTTCCCAGCAGATAGTCTACTGCAAGGGCAAGAGATACAACTACCTTCATGGCCTGTCACACCTCCCCTCTCCAAATTCACACATTGCCATGGGATGGAGTTTGGCTCTGCTGTCTGCATAAGTTACCTGGCGAAATACACCAGGTATAATCTGCTCTGTAGAAATCAGTCTTTCTATGACCATGATCACACTGGTTCCTATATCTCTCAGAGCTTCAACCTCAGTACCATTGATTTAAGGCCTCTGCCTATACCTCTCCATGCTGGGAGGCAAGGAGGCCAGGGCTGTAATTTCCACCCCACTCACGGAAAATAAAGTTGCCTCTGTGAACCCTTTCCTCATCTCTGGGACCAGTTCTACCCCACACCTACACTGACAATCAACTGGCACTGCCCACCAGTGGGGGGTTTCTTGGTGCAGACAGCATCGCCTCTTTTGTGTCCTTACTGATTACAGACATAACACTTCCCTTCTTTTGAAGGGTCAAGGAACCTGCCAGCTTTCACATGGTCAAAGGACTTCCCCAGGTACCCTGTCCCTTTGAAAGTGGATTTCCTTAGGGACCCTCCCCCTTGTTCATGTTTTTGTGGATCTTAAGAAGACTCTTTTGCTTTTTTATCTTGGTAATCCCTTCTTCCCTCTTGTCCTCTCAGAGTGGATCTGTCCTTTTTCTTTTGATCACCCGCCTGGTGTTCCTCGGAAACCCTGGTTCTAACCCACTCATCTGCTGTCTTCCTCAGTTCCCTGGGACCAGGCAGTTTAGAGTCAACCAGATGCTGGTGTAACTATTCTGAGGGACAATTAGTTAGAATGTGCTCCTTTATGAACAACTTTTAGAGTCCTTCATAGGTAGGGGTGGGCAGTAAACTCTGCTCCTCCGGCGGAGTTTGCTGAATTTTGCTTAGTCCATGCTCCAATGGAGCGCGGAGTTTGGCAAAAACTCCAGCCACCGCATAGTGGCGTAGTTTACCACCGGCCCCTAAGTCAGCAACTATATCGATGCCACCCAACTGCATTTTGGGAGTGCACGTGTGCTTACAAACATGCAAGGAATGGGTCCGCACGCCCTTGTGGATATAACCAGCAAAGTGAAATTACTAGAACGGTGACGTCCAATGCTATTGTGGGAGTGCAGGGCACGTGTGCTTACAAACATGCATGGAAGTAATGCACTCAGACTGTATAACAGTAGCATGCACAATTGTATATCAGCTACTCACCAAACTCAAATATGGGCTTGTTGAGCTTGACTTTGCCACAGTGACGTAACATTTAAAATACATTTTCCTACCCATCTTGATTGGCCAGTGATGTTCCTCTTAATCTCTGAAGCTGCTTTGCTGCCAGGCATTGGTAGGTGATTGGACGGAGCACTGTGGGTATTTTTGTTCTGGGTATCTTAACAATAATGCCAAGAAGGGAAGAAAGAACTATATGGGGACTATGATCAGCAGGACACATGTGTGGGAGTCCCAGCCATTTTTGCTGGTGATCCGAGTGCTGGGGGAAGAGGGCTCCTCGGGGATGGAGGCAATGATTGAGGAGAAGGCCGCTCTGAGACCAACGACTGCTCCAGGGTCTCAGGTAAGATGTGGGACTACCATTCTCGCCCATGTCCTTTTAATTTTGAAAATGTAACAATTAAAGATTGAAGTTTCTATATTTGTGGGATGTATCCATTGAGCCCTACATTTGAGAAAAGATTTTACGGCAAAGCCACTATGTGCAGAGGATAGTTCATGGCAGTAGCTCTATATGCACAGTGTTTCTTTTTCCTCTCCTTAGGCCTTGATTATAAACTAGGTATTCAATTATAATCCTTGTGCATAGAGGAGTTTCAACATGGATTGGAATTCCGATTTGTGGGATAATGGTATTTACATGATATGGTAACTACCTCACCCACATCATATCCTACTTCTAATCGGAACATGAGTGTCTATAGTTGCATTTGTAATTATGTTTTAAACATTTTTATTAAAGCGGAAAAGGTTACATGCAAAATCTTGAGTGAGCAGCTGGCATGGAAGTTTCTCTTTTCTTCTGCCAGCAAAGCTTAATGTTTATCCAATACAAAAATAATTACTCAAAAGTGTTATTCTTAATCCAGATAATTAGAGCGCAGAAGGGAAGATCAATGTCACTGTAAATTATGCCCCTGGAGTTGACTTCTGGGCCTTGTGCTTTGCAGGTGAAAATGTGAATGGATAAAGGTTAGATTACGCATAATCCAAAGTAGCTGCAGGCTTAATCTGTTATGATACAAGGATGATCACACAGAAACAGCAAGATTGTGGGATTGTTTCCATGTGTATGAGGTGGAACGTGAATACTATTAAACCGCAAAAGATTTAAATGCTGGCATACTGCTAGCAGTTGCTTGATCCCTGTCTGTAATTTCGCAGTCAGTCTAAAAACAGTGGAACTTAATGTGCCCATTGTAATTATCATAGGGACAGATTGATATGAGCGTTCCAGTCCATCTAATTTTTGCAGTCTATGTCAACTCCAAGGTTTGCACAATGTGTGCCAAAGGAATTTGTCCAGTGCCACAAGGCAACGTCTTTGATAGATTGTGCTATACCAATCATTAGTATAACTGACATCTGGGTTGAGTCTATGTGAGCAATGATGCTCTGCTGTAACATGTTTGTTCTGTGGTATGTAATATACTACGAAGCACCCTGAGGCTGCCCGTCAGCAGCAAGAGGCGCGTTGTGAGCACTTGTCACATCACATCATGTCGGACGTGTTTTCTTCTCACTCTGCAGCTGGACAGGAGGATCCCAGGGTGCATATGAACAGTTTTTTTTAGACCTATTAAGTTAACTCCAGTGACATATCATCTCGATGCAAAGCCTGCAGCCCCGTCTGCACTGCACTGCGTATCGTTGAACAATTGGACTGCTCATACACAGTTAATTATATTTACTCTGCCAGCTCGTGGAACACCGCAGAATTTGGTGGAGTAGTGAAACTCCGCAAGCTCAGCCCAGGCCTACTCATAGGTACTTACCTTGTTACCCTGTATCCTGCCCTCTAGTGCCTTTACTGAGATGTCAACAGAGTCTACCCAAGATTGGGTGCTGACTTTCTGGATGTCCCTGAACTTCATCCTGTACTGCTCTGAACGAGACCAAACTTTCTGATCAGACACTGCTTCATGTGGTAGTAGGATTCTGCTGCTTTCCCTTCTAGGGCCAGGAGCCTATCCCTCCCAGCTACTGGAATCAGCTCCTACAGGAGTGAACCCCAGTATTAAGAGCTAACACTCCTCATTCTAAGGGCCCTCTCAAATGCTGTCAGCCACTTATCAATGTAATCACCTTCCTGGTACTTAGGAACAATCCCCTTGGACTGTCTGGGATCAAACCCACCACCCCTTGACACCTCAAGCTCTTCTTTGCTGCCACAATCTCTTATTTTGCCTTCTTGTGTTCACTTCTCCTGGGCTAGGACATTCTTTTTCTCCTCCACAATTATGTAGCCTAACTGAGCCTCAAGCTCTCTAACCCTGAATGACAGATTTGGTGGGCCCCACAGACCCTCCATTTCTACTAGCTGTGGGTCTGGCTCTGGTGTCTGAAGTAATGGACAGATGGACATCATCCTCCTCATGGTGGTAGGAGGGCGTCTTCTCCCCCCTCTCCATCTCTGGCGCTTCCTCTGTTTCTACTAGCTGGGCGTCTGCCCAGGCTTCAAGGGACTGTATCAGATCTCCTTTCCTAGTGGTGGTAGATGCTGGTAACCTCCTAGTTCTACACAACCCCCTAAGCTGTACTACAGTGAGTGAGGGTAGACTAGCCAGATCAAGCTCAATGGTATCCCTTTTTTGGGTCACACAAAGCTTTGTCAAAAATTGAACTATTACAATTTAGAAAAATCAAAAATGAAGTAATTAAAAAAAACATTAGTCCAAATAAAAAAAATAAAAAAAGGTTTTTGCTCTAGGTCAATTTAATGGATTTTTAAATGTCTTGACTTAAATGCTGTATGGTGGTGTGGTTAAGCACAAGTACTGGATCCCACCAACAAACCAAATGTTGGAAGGTGGTTTATTAGTAAGGGCAGGTAGGTACCTTCACTTAGTAATACACCACAATCACAAATAAAGTCCAGTCAAGGCTAAGGGCCCGATTCACAGAACTAACTTAAGACAAAATCCTAAACTTACTACCATTTTGGTATTCACAGAAGGCACTTACTCATTTTGGTATGCACAGAAGGCACTTACTTACTCATTTTGAGTAACTTACTCATTTTGTGTAACTTACTCATTTTGTGTAACTTACTCATTTTGGTATGCACAGAAGGCATTTACTCATAAATGAGTAAGTGCCTTCTGTACATACCAAAATGAGTAACTTACTCATTTTGTGTAACTTACTCATTTTGAGTATTCACAGAAGGCACTTACTCATCAATGAGTAAGTGCCTTCTGTGAATACTAAAATGAGTAACTTACTCATTTTGAGTAACTTACTCATTTGTGTAACTTACTCATTTTGGTATTCACAGAAGGCACTTACTCATTTATGAGTAAGTGCCTTCTGTGAATACCAAAATGAGTAAGTTACACAAAATGAGTAAGTTACTCAAAATGAGTAATTAAGTGTCTTCTGTGAATACCAAAATGAGTAAGTGCCTTCTGTGAATACCAAAATGGTAGTAAGTTTAGGATTTTGTCTTAAGTTAGTTCTGTGAATCGGGCCCTAAATAAATTAATCATTGCTCAAACCTTGGTAGCTTGGCTTACGAGCAGTCAGGCTTAACTTAGGAGACAGGTGTGTAAAGCACTTAAAAACACCAATGAAAGTAAATAAGTAAGAAACAACACATAATAAAAATCCAACACCAATTAATAAAAATAGGAATTGTTTTTAATGGTTAAAATGACACCAAAACAACAAAAATCCAATGTAGGGAACAAGAGATATGAATTTTTCAAGATTAAGGGGCCGCTTACAATGCGCCCCATTTAGGCTCCGACCTGCCGTCGGATCCTTCAGGGCCCCATCGTAATGGGCCCGCAGCTTACTTTCTGACTGCCACATTATGATAGAGGCGGTCAGAAAGTAAACCAACCAGTCATTCCGGCTGGCTTTCGACAGGCTTGGAGAGCCTCTCCGCCAGTAAGAAGCCAGCCAGTAATCTCAAGGGCATGCCTTTCCGCCCTTGAGATTACGATGCACGCTTTCCGACATGGTTTCTATGCCGTCCTGTCTGAGATGGAAACCATGTCGGAAAGCATGTTTGGGGGCCCCCAGCGGGGACCCCATTGGTGCACGGCCTCCAGGTGCCTCCCTGCTGATCCCTGCACCTTGTGGCAGATACCTTGAGGTGTCTGCCACGGGGTGCAGGGATGAACCGCACCTTCCTTTTTCTCAGTGGGAGCTTGTGTTATGGCCGGTTTACGGCTGTAACACGAGCTCCCATTGAGAAAAGTGTGAATGCGACCGAACAGTGTTCGGTCGCATTATAATGGGCCAGTCGGGACCGCCGGCTGGGTGTCGGTCGGTCCCAGGACCGAGTCGGTGTTGGTCAGAAACAATTCCATCCGCCATTGAAATAAGCCCCTTAATGTAAAAATGTGCTTTCTAGTGCCTAAAAGCCAAAAGCACCATCCGGGGACATCTGGTCACGCTTGACCGGGAGAAAGTCAAAGTTTCAGGCCGACCGAGATGGAGTGCAGGTCAGATACGGTAAGCAGTGGAGCTCGTCAAGTTTTTACCTTTTGACGTAGTCACTTTTTTGGAGATTTTTCTCTTATTGTCGAGCTGGGCTCCTCATCAGGCTGGTTGGCAGTTTGAAGATTGCGGTTTGCTTCTAAGCGATGATTCCATGATTCTGGAGGTCGTGGTTCTTGTCGTCGATGGCGAAGAGCTCTGGAGCTTTCAGCAGGGCAAACCTGAATTTCAGGCCAAGTCGCAGTTCAGCATCGCTGGCTTGACTCCTGACAACCGGTTGATCAACTTACGAAGCTTTTTACTAAAAATTCTCCACATGATCTCAAACTTCTAGATCTTCTTTAAGGAGGTCCATTTAGGGTCGTGAAATGTCTGCACCACAAGCCAAAGTTCCAGAAGGTCTGAGTTGCTCCTTAGGAAGTTGGGACTACAATTCCCACAATGTACCTGGACAAATCCTTAAATGTCCACTGGGCGCTGGTCAGCTGGTATTTTTTTGGTGGACTTGATGCAGGTAACTTCTTGAAGCTCTGTTGTACCTGTTGCTTTCAGGGAGTCTGCTCCTCAAACTTTTCGGCAATGGTAAGTCTTCTTTTGTGAAGCCCAGAGTGTGCAGCAGGTACAGTCCTTATGAGTGCAGCCCTTTTTGGTGCAGACCTGGAGTTCAGCAGGCATGGCAGTCCTTCTTCTTCTTCTTGTTTCCATGCAGGGATCTGAGTTCCTGGGTAGCTCTTGCATATGAATTCAGGTTTCTGGGCTGGCAAGAGAGGGGTTGCCCCTGACCAATGGGGTTCAGGGTGCTACTCTCTGTGGTGACCACTTCCCTGAAGTGTGACATTTTCTTGTCCCAGAAAGCACTGTTCCACAAATAGCAAAGTAGAGTAAATCTATGCCTGAGCTTCAGGTCTGGCTAAACCCACCCACAGGTGCTGCTAATGATCCCCTACACTCCCCTTCCAGCCACTCTACTAATTCAATTACAGGAGCTTCCATCTGGCTGGGGGTGCAGGGAGTGGGGGGGGGGTGGCTGGTTCCTGTACCCACTGTTTTTATCCCTTTGAAGACCAGATTGGCTGCCCAGCCCCCTTCCTGTCCTGGCACATGCAGGTAGCAGATCTCCCCTCATCAGATGTCTCCTTTGTCTCAGTTCATGCAACTTCACACCTCACTAAGGCAGCTTGTCTCAGTCTGTCAAAGGCTGGCCAATCAGAAGAGGCTGCTACAGAGCATAATTGGGTAACTTTAGGAAAGTAGTTTTATAACTTCTTTCCTATAATAGTTATAATAAATCCAACCTTGGCAAGTTGTAGGATGTATTGCAACTATGATTTTCATACTTTGAAGTATTATTTTAGCTCACTCCTGTCAAAGAACAGTGTCATTAATGTTAAATAAAGCCTTCCAATGTTAGCCTATAGAGTTTTTTCCTCACCAGGGTATGTAAAACATCTTTTATAATGCCCCTGCTTATTTAACACTGTGACCCTACCGTTGGGTCACCTATGACAGACCCTAGGAGTGACTTGCATGTAAACAAATAAGGTTGTTTAAAACTTTGGAAGCACCTTTAATTCCAAAGATGAATTGAACATAGTTTTATTTTAAAAGCAGCCTGCAAGGCAGGACTGGTTTATAAAATTACAGCAGGCACCACAGCAGTGCACACTTAAGTGCATTAAATCTACTGGGCCTCTAAACCTACATGTCCTACCATATACTAGGGACTTACAGGTAGGTTGTCAGTAACACTTTTCATTACACCTAAACACCATATACCTTTTAAACAGAGCAATGGCACTGGGCCTGGTTAGCAGAGCCCAGGGCACAGTCAGAGCCAGTAACCTCAAGTATTTGTCAAAAAATGGGGGTAATCAGGGCAAAAGGGATGACTTTCTCACAACTATTTACACCGACTATCAAAACATTAGCTTTTACACCCCATAATCTATATTCCTGCCACAATACATCTACATCCATTCACCCACTTGCATGCTACATCTGTTTAAACTAACATACTCAGCTGTCTGCCACTCCATTCTATGCCAATACACTATACTCCACCCCACTGTACACTTATTCTACTCTCTATCACTCCACTCTACGTTACTCAACTATACGCCACTCCACTCCACTCTTCACTAATCCACTGTATGCCACTACACTCTACCCCACTCCACTCTATGCCATTCCACTGTACACAACTCCACTGTATGCTATTACACTCTACACCACTCTATTCTACAACACTCCAGTCTATGCCACTCCACTGTATGCCACTCGACACTATGCCACTACACTGTACGCTATTCCATTATATACAACTCCAGTCTGTCATTCCATTCTACGCTATACCTCTCTGCCAATCCACTCTATACCACTCCACTGTATGCTATTATACACTACACCACTTCATTCTATGACTCTCCAGTCTACGCCACTCCACTGTATGCCCCTCTACTCTATGCCACTCCACTGTAAGCTATTCCACTCTACACTACTACACTGTACCTCACTCCACTCTACACCACTCCACTGTGTGCCACTCCAATCTACGCCACTCTACCATACGCTATTCAACTCTATCACACTCCAGTCAATGCCAATCAACTCTACGCCACTCCACTGCATGCTATTCCAGTCTATGCCACATCTCTCTATTCCACTCCACTGTACATCCCTCCACTGTTGGCTAGTCCACTCTAGGCCACTAAACTATATGCCACTCCAGCCTACACCACTCCTCTGTACGCCACTCCACTCTAATCCTCTACACTCTACGCTATTGCAATGTATGCCACTCCACTCTTCTCTATTCCACTATATGTCATTTTACTCTATGCCACTCCACTGTATGCCACTACACTGTATACCACTCCACGGTATGCTATTCCACTGTCTGCAACTACAGTCTACGCCATTCGGCTTTACACAACTCCAGTCTATACCATTCCACTCTACACAACTCCTACTGTATGCCATTCCAATCTACTCCACTCCACTGTACATCATTTGACTTTACACTATTCCACGCTATGCTATTCCACTGTATGCTATTCCACTCTACACCACTTCACTCTGCACCCTTGATTGCACGCAACTCCACTATAGGCTGTTCCACTGTATGTAACTCTACTCTATGTCACTACACAGTCTACGCTATTGCACTGTATGCCATGATAATGTACCTCACTCTGCTGCACGCCACTCCACTCTACCCCACTCCACTTACTGCCACTGAACTTTACAGTATTACACTTTACCCCATTCTACTTTACGTCACTCCACTCTATGCCTCTCCACTGTACTTCAATCCACTGTACACTACTCCACTGTACGCCACTCCACTCTAATCCACTCCACTCTATGCTATTGCAATATATGCCACTCCACTCTATTCTATTCCACTATATGCCAGTTTACTCTATGCCACTCCACTGTATTCCACTACACTGAACACCTCTCCACTGTATGCTATTCCACTGTCTGCAACTACAGTCTACGCCATTCCGCGTTATACCACTCCAGTCTACACCATTCCACTCTACACAACTCCTACTGAATGCCATTCCAATCTACTCCACTCCACTGTACATCATTCAACTCTACGCTATTGCACGCTATGCTATTCCACTGTATGCTATTCCACTCCACACCACTTCACTCTGCACCCTCTATTGCATGCAACTCCACTATAGGTTATTCCACTGTATGTAACTCTACTCTATGCCACTACACATTCTATGCTATTCCACTGTATGTCACGATACTGTACCTCATTCTGCTTCACGCCACTCCAATCTACCCCACTCCACTCAATGCCACTGAACTCTACAGTCTGACACTCCACCCCATTCTACTTTGCATCACTCCACTCTATGCCTCTCCACTGTACTCCAATCCACTTTACACCACTCCACTGTACGCCACTTCAGTCTGTGCCACTCCACTGTACCCGACTCCACTCTATGCCACTCCAGTTTCTGCTATTTCACTGTAAGCAACTACACTCTATCCCACTCCACTCTATGTCACTCCCCTCTACACCATTCCACTTTACCCAACTCCACACTACACACTCCACTGTATGCTAGTCTAATGTATGCCATCCCACTGTACTCCACTCCACTCAATGCCACTCAACTCTGTGATCTTATACTCTATCACACTGCACTCTACGCTACTCCACTGTACACAAATGCACTGTACTCTACTCCACTGTATGCCACTCCAGTCTATGCCAATCCACTGTACCCAACTCCACTCTATGCCACTTTACTCTATACCACTCCACTTTACGCCACTCCACACTACAACACTCCAGTGTATGCTAGTCCAATGTATGCTACACCATTGTTTGCCACAAGACTCTACGCCACTCCACTCCACTGTACACTATCCTACTCTATGCCACTATACTCTACGCCACTCTGGTCTATGCCGCTCCACTATTTGCTACTCCACTCTATGCTATTTCACTGTACTGTCATTTAGTACCTATAGATCTATATAGGATCTGTTTGTTTAGACAACATAAACTGTGGGGTCGGTGTCCAGACTGATTGCAGACACCCCCACCGGATATGTTCGCCTGTATATCAGCTAGCTCACAGTGCCACTATGAACTCCTCTTACCAAGGAGCGAATAGTTTCTGGCAACTATCGAACATGACAACCCTGTCCCCTCAGGGATCGTGGAAACAGTACAGTACTTTTCGCTCAGTCACTAGTGCTCACTTTGTCTCAGAGAGATACACAGAATAAACGGTGGGGACAATTTCAATAAGCATTTATTGAACCAGCGTCATTCTGGTGTAAAATATGTGTGCTGTAACAAACATAAGACAGAAAGAGATGTAAACGATTATAAGCACCAACAGAGTAAATAGATGGTAGATTTCTACCATAGTGCTAAAACAATTAATATATGCAGGCATATGAATATATGACAATAATAATGCATACTCTTACGTTGCTAACCCTAACTAGATGTACCTAAATGTACCTAGCATGTATGTAGGTGTATAGCCAAGAATCCCCCTAGGACAAACCAACCCCATTACCTGGTGTGAGAGAATGAAGGACCCCGTCTTGGTCTCGAGATGTACACCACTCTACTCTACGCTATTCCACTCTATGGCAGTCCACTCTACACTGCTCCCCTGTACACCAGTCAATTGTACGCTATTACACTCTGCGCCACACCACTCTACCCCACTTCACTCTACACCACTCTACTCTACACCACTCCACCGTATGTTATTCCACTCTACACCACTTCAGTGTATGCCACTCCAGTAGGGGTGGGCGTAGTGGGCGTAGCGGGGCTACGCGGAGTGCCACGGAGACGGAACCAATCTCCGCACACTCCGCGTAGCTCCGCTACATGTCACCCGCCTCCTGCCCGCACTATTAAAACATTATAAATAAGAATTTAAAACACCTTACCTTATCGGCGGCGTCCCCAGGCTTCCCTCCTTCGCGTCTTCTTCTGGAAAACTGAGCATGTGCGGGCGCCCGCGAATGTGCATTCCTCGCGAGAAATGCGCACGCGCGGGCGCCTGCACATGCGCAGTTTTGAAGAAGAAGTCGCAATGGAGAAGGAGGGATGCCCTGGGACGCCTCCGATAAGGTAAGGTGTTTTAAATTCTTATTTATAATGTTTTAATAGTGCAGGCGGGCAGGAGGCCAACTCCGCTCCGCCCCGAGTGTGCGGAGATTTGCCTGTTCCGCCTACTTTGCAGAACGCGGAACAGGCAAAATTCTGCACATTCCGTGGGCGGAACGGAGTTGTCCGCCCACCCTTACACTCCAGTCAACACCACTTCACTGTATGCCATTCCACTCCACTCTTCGCCACTCTACTTTACGCTATCCCACTGTACTTAACTTCAGTGTATGTCACTACGCTGTATGCTATTCCAATCTATACCACTCCACTCTACATGACTCCACTCTACGCTGCTTCACTTAAACCGACTCTGTTTTATGCTACTCCAATCTACGCCACTCCACTCTACTCTACTCTATTCCACTGTTCACCATTCCACTCTACCCAACTCCACTCCAAGCAAATCTACTGTACTCCACTCAACGACAATGTACTCCACTCAACAACAGTCTATGCCCCTCCACCCTACCACACTATACTCCACTTTGTAGCACTTTAGTGTACAGCAATGTACTCCTGTCATAGCAAGTCTACAGCACTCTACTCCATGCCATTATACGAGACACTACTCCACTGTACAACACACTACACAACTCCCTCTATGCCGCTCCACCCCACTTTACTATGCTCTACTCTGACACACTCCTCCACTGTACTCCACTGTACTCTCCTACTGCACTTCATGCCACACCTCTATATGCTGCTCTATGCCACTCAACTCTACAGCAGACTTTGCAAATCTAATCTATCATACTGCCCCGCACTCTACGCTATTCCACGCCACTCCACTATACAAATCTGTAATCCACTCTATCACACTCCGCTTTACTCTGCTCTACGACACTTTCAGACACTGTGCAACACAACAGTACACTCCACTGTACGACACACAGCTCCAATCTAGAACACTTTACTCCACTGTACGCTATTCCAGTCCACTCTACTCCAGTCCACTCTACTCTACAACATGCTACTCTACTCTATGTTATGCCACTACACTGGACTCCACTCTACTCTACTCCACTTTACAACAATGTATCACACTCTATGCCACTATACAATACTCCACTCTACACTGCTCCATTCTACAAAACTCTACTCCATTCTATGCAACTCCACTGTACAAGACTCTACTACACTCTGTGCCACTATACATCCCTCTACTCCACTCTATGTCCCTACACTCCATTGAACAACCATTTACTCCATTTTCCAACATTTTCCAACTCTCTACAACACACCACTCCATTGTATAAACCTCTCAAAAACAAAAGCCATGAGAATAAACGCGAAGACGTCTACACCCAAGTCTTGCTGGCAAATGGGAGGAATAACACTGGAAACTGTGGACAAATATAAATATCTGGGCGTAATTGTCGATAGAAAAGGGTCATTACAACCACAGAAAGAAGCAATAATAAGGAGAGGAATCTCAATATCGGTCGCACTGAGGAATCTCAAAACGAAAGCAGATGGCCGTAGCTTTACCCCACTACTACAAGTGATCCAAGCAAAACTAATACCGGCCATCACCTACGGAAGCGAATGCCTCCGAGGGAGGGATGCGCAGATATTGGACAACACAACAGCCAGGGCAATGCGACTGATATTCAACCTGCCTAAGTATACCTCGCAGGCACAAATAAGGCTTGAATTTGGCCTGAGGAATCAAAGAATAGAAAGAATGGGCGCCTATGCCAAAAGTTGGCATAACATTCTGGGAGCCGAAGTCTCAAGCTTGGATTACCATCTCTGGAAGGAGTTAGAAAGAAAAAATAAAAGTGCAGCTGCAAACTATTTAAAGCTCTCAATAGACTCCTTGGAACTACAAGATGCCTGGAAGCGCATGGGATCTCATAATACGTTTAAACAACTAGTAAATACA